>OU612043.1:143081892-144281892 GCA_914767935.1 Coremacera marginata
AATGACAACAAAAACTAAAAATGAGGCTTGATTTGTAATTTTCTTACGATCAATAATATGTTGAAATTTAAGTCGGCGCTGCTCCTTTTTGGGAGCTAAGGGGTTAAGAAGTATTTCACGATGTTGATTCATGCTATTGTTTCTAGCAGAAAAACAAACACACATAATACGTATTTAAAGAAAGGTAATAAAATTGGAAAGGTAATAAAATCACCTTTTTAACAATATATCAACCAACATTATAGGCTTACTCGTTCCCGAGCTGTGCTCGTGTGAAGATGAAATCAATCAGTTGAAAGTACTAAGTTTTGACTTTGAGAGCGAATTTCTCAGAATCAGTACTTTCAACTGATTGATTTCATCTTCACACGAGCACAGCTCGGGAACGAGTAAGCCTATAATGTTGGTTGATATATTGTTAAAAAGGTGATTTTATTACCTTTCCAATGCGTTCTTTAAATACGTATTATGTGTGTTTGTTTTTCTGCTAGAAACAATAGCATGAATCAACATCGTGAAATACTTCTTAACCCCTTAGCTCCCAAAAAGGAGCAGCGCCGACTTAAATTTCAACATATTATTGATCGTAAGAAAATTACAAATCATGTCTCATTTTTAGTTTTTGTTGTCATTTTCATGAAACCTATCGATCCTTTAGGAGCAGTGTGCTCAAGTTTTCTCTCAACTCTGAAAGTGAATTAGCAATCGTATCGCAGTATTTTCTCACTGCGTCAAAGTTTGTTTTCCTCAACTTTGCTCCCTTCGTTGTTGTTTGAACTCTGCGTTGATGACCACTGTTGTCAACGCCCGAGACTGCCCAAATCAACAACAATTTTGGAAAATTAATAATAAAAAATAGAAAGCATAATCTTTGAATAAAATCGATCGAATCCATGTTAAGAATCCATTGTATCGTTTTCATTTGTTCCTATGGTAATGGTAATGGTAATGGTAATGGTAATGGTAATGGTAATGGTAATGGTAATGGTAATGGTAATGGTAATGGTAATGGTAATGGTAATGGTAATGGTAATGGTAATGGTAATGGTAATGGTAATGGTAATGGTAATGGTAATGGTAATGGTAATGGTAATGGTAATGGTAATGGTAATGGTAATGGTAATGGTAATGGTAATGGTAATCGTAATGGTAATGGTAATGGTAATGGTAATGGTAATGGTAATGGTAATGGTAATGGTAATGGTAATGGTGATGGTAATTGTAATATTAATGGTAATGGTAATAGTAATGATAAAAATAATGGTTATGGTAATGGTTATGGTTATGGTTATGGTTATGGTTATGGTTATGGTTATGGTTATGGTTATGGTTATGGTTATGGTTATGGTTATGGTTATGGTTATGGTTATGGTTATGGTTATGGTTATGGTTATGGTTATGGTTATGGTTATGGTTATGGTTATGGTTATGGTTATGGTTATGGTTATGGTTATGGTTATGGTTATGGTTATGGTTATGGTTATGGTTATGGTTATGGTTATGGTTATGGTTATGGTTATGGTTATGGTTATGGTTATGGTTATGGTTATGGTTATGGTTATGGTTATGGTTATGGTTATGGTTATGGTTATGGTTATGGTTATGGTTATGGTTATGGTTATGGTTATGGTTATGGTTATGGTTATGGTTATGGTTATGGTTATGGTTATGGTTATGGTTATGGTTATGGTTATGGTTATGGTTATGGTTATGGTTATGGTTATGGTTATGGTTATGGTTATGGTTATGGTTATGGTTATGGTTATGGTTATGGTTATGGTTATGGTTATGGTTATGGTTATGGTTATGGTTATGGTTATGGTTATGGTTATGGTTATGGTTATGGTTATGGTTATGGTTATGGTTATGGTTATGGTTATGGTTATGGTTATGGTTATGGTTATGGTTATGGTTATGGTTATGGTTATGGTTATGGTTATGGTTATGGTTATGGTTATGGTTATGGTTATGGTTATGGTTATGGTTATGGTTATGGTTATGGTTATGGTTATGGTTATGGTTATGGTTATGGTTATGGTTATGGTTATGGTTATGGTTATGGTTATGGTTATGGTTATGGTTATGGTTATGGTTATGGTTATGGTTATGGTTATGGTTATGGTTATGGTTATGGTTATGGTTATGGTTATGGTTATGGTTATGGTTATGGTTATGGTTATGGTTATGGTTATGGTTATGGTTATGGTTATGGTTATGGTTATGGTTATGGTTATGGTTATGGTTATGGTTATGGTTATGGTTATGGTTATGGTTATGGTTATGGTTATGGTTATGGTTATGGTTATGGTTATGGTTATGGTTATGGTTATGGTTATGGTTATGGTTATGGTTATGGTTATGGTTATGGTTATGGTTATGGTTATGGTTATGGTTATGGTTATGGTTATGGTTATGGTTATGGTTATGGTTATGGTTATGGTTATGGTTATGGTTATGGTTATGGTTATGGTTATGGTTATGGTTATGGTTATGGTTATGGTTATGGTTATTGCTTTGGATATGATTGTGGTTATGTTTGTAATAACAAACATTTTATTTTTTATGCATGCACCCGTATGCAATATTTATGATGAATGATTATTTTGTTTTTAAAACTAAATTTGGAGTGATGATATATGACTTCCTATTCTGATATAGCGACCTCAAAAACTACTGACTTACAAGAAATGCAAGTAATAGTTACGAAAAAAATATGTGTGCATTAATAAGTTAAATAAGAACACTACAAGAAGCTCAGCAGTTAGTTTTCGGTATGATCACCTACCCAGCTACCACTTCAACACATTAAATTATATCATAAAAGTAACGCTCAAGTAATTTGGTCATATTCTGTAGTATTGGCGCTTAAAAGCATCATGCAGCGATAGCTGCTACTACTATACTCTAAAGCTTGGCTGTCCAAAGAATCTGACCAAGAATAAGTACTGTAAACTTATAAATTTGTTGCCTTGCAACTTTAAAATTTAATTTAAAATAAATTCCTATAAAATTAACGAGTACAAAAATAGTATAAACAACAACAAAACGAATTCAATATAAAAAGAGCTCAGAAGGTGATTGCGCTGGTGCTTTGTGAATGCGTCCATTTTTTACAGTTGGTTGTGTTATTTGCTGTACCTATAAGTTTTTTCCTATTTGTTTATTTAACTGCATTTATGCAGCTCTGTTGTAGTTTTTTTTATTAACTTTATCTTGTCTTGCGCACACGAGCGTTACTAGGCGAGCGCATTGATCAGCAAGCTTGTTGCGTCTGATCTTGGCAGTAGTTGACCTCAAACATGGTAACGACAACAACAACAACAACTGAAAGTAAACCTTAACTAAAAATATGGGTAGTAAAAACAGCAACATCACAAAAACAAAACTTAAGGAAGCAGGCTGCCTGCCTGACTGCCTACTTTTCCTGCCAAGCTTGGAAGTTACTCATGTAAGCGCACGAATTGCACTTGTTGTTGTTGCAGCAGCAGGTTTTTTCTTTATTATTACCATTATTCTAGTTGTTGTGGTTGTTGTGTTCATTGTCTTCGATGCAAGGCAACTAGCTGCTAGTCAATTGCATTAAGCGTCTAACTGTTTATTTAACTGTTTTTGTTGATTTTATTTTTGTTTGTGTTATAGTGGTTGTTGCAATACTTTTGCAGAAACAACAACAGCAGCAGCACCAACAACTAGATTGTCCCCCGAACTTGCTGCAACTAGTATATAGATGATTTGAACAAATAAAAATTCTTGTTCTAAAAAACTAAATCGAGTTTCCTTTATGAAGCACTTGTTGCAACAAAATCAAAAACAAAGTTTGGAATGTTGACTGTGTGGCCACAATTAAGAAGCACAACAAAGAAAAAACTATAACAATCATATTTTCAGATAAACGCTTGCTTCAAAAATATATTAAGAATCCTTTAATTCAGTGCCGTTCAAGAAACAACAAAAACCATATAAGTGCTCTCCGTTACAGCAAATAGCAAAGCATTCCAATATTTCATTGAATTTAAATTGTTCAACAATATCGCTAAGCATCACTTTATTGTATCAAATAGATTGACACTTTCAGTTGCAACTGTCAATCAAATCAAAATCTTATCCAAATAAATCGATGAGTAGAAACAATGAATTGGCTTTGAGAAAGAAAAATCGCAATAAAATAGGGCTGAGTTAAATCAATTCGCTATAATCAAATGAAATTAACTTCCTTATCTTTCAGCTTGAAACTTGTGAAACATTAGGTCAAGAACCATTTCTAAACTTCGTACTTATGTAATACTTTGCTTTCTCTTTTTTACCTCTAAGGAAATAAAACATACGCAAACATAACATCTACTTCTCAGTTAAAAAAACTGTAGTTAATTTTATTAAATAGCAAAATAACATTTCTTTAATCGTAACCATAACCATAACTGTAACTTTAACTATAACCATAACAATAACCATAACCATAGCCATAACCATAACCATAACCATAACCATAACGGTAACCATAACCATAACCATAACCATAACCATAACCATAACCATAACCATAACCATAACCATAACCATAACCATAACCATAACCATAACCATAACCATAACCATAACCATAACCATAACCATAACCATAACCATAACCATAACCATAACCATAACCATAACCATAACCATAACCATAACCATAACCATAACCATAACCATAACCATAACCATAACCATAACCATAACCATAACCATAACCATAACCATAACCATAACCATAACCATAACCATAACCATAACCATAACCATAACCATAACCATAACCATAACCATAACCATAACCATAACCATAACCATAACCATAACCATAACCATAACCATAACCATAACCATAACCATAACCATAACCATAACCATAACCATAACCATAACCATAACCATAACCATAACCATAACCATAACCATAACCATAACCATAACCATAACCATAACCATAACCATAACCATAACCATAACCATAACCATAACCATAACCATAACCATAACCATAACCATAACCATAACCATAACCATAACCATAACCATAACCATAACCATAACCATAACCATAACCATAACCATAACCATAACCATAACCATAACCATAACCATAACCATAACCATAACCGTAACCACAATTAAAATTTTTAAATTTCTAGGAGCAGCGAAAAACTAATTTTAAGATTATAGAGAAAGAAGATGTGAAGATGTGTAAAAAATTTTGACAGTCAAAGCAATCATCTTCTTTTCAAATCTTCGAATAGTTTTAGATAAAAAATGTAAAAATTTGTAAATTTTGAGTTGTGACTGTTTTGTATTTAGTGTGCGATATGAGCGTCTATTGTAATATCAGCATTGACGTTAAAATTTTCACTGACTATACTTTATCTTAATCGGTTTCGTTACTATACAGTTTTGATATATTTTTTAAAAATATTGTTTTATAAATTTTTGTATGAGTATATCTTACAATTTTACTATGTTTTAGCCTCTAGCATGCTAGGCTTAAACTTGGTCCAAGCTGTACTTGGCAAATGTTTAATATGTATTAACTGAAGTGGTTGCTTTAAAGACACGTAAGTTGTTCCAAAGTAACCTCAAAAAACTTCACGTTGGCACTTGCTTATTTGAGCTCTTTGTCTCCAAAAGACAAATGTAATCCTATGCAACGCCCATACACCCTTACCCTCCCACATACACAGGAAAATGCAAAATTCAGGCGTAAGTACACACATACATTTATTTTCTTATTTAAGGCTTGATCGTTAAACTCGTTACTTAAAATTTTCCAACTTTTGACTTTTGGGATTTGTTGGCTTAAAATGCACTTGTTTTGTTGTTGTTGGCTGCTATGTTTTTTGTTCGTATTTATTTCGGTGTTGCTAGAAATTTCATGTTGCGCTTGGGTTTTGTCATAGCATAACTTGGCCAAAATAATTGGCAATATACTAAAAAAAAAGAAAAACTCTACACCTGCAGTTATTCGGAATGTATCTGAACTCAACCCTTAACCTCAATTGTAATAAGTGTTTATTCAATCGATGGAAAACGTATTTGATTTTTAAATCTCACTTAAAAAATTAATTTAAAATAAAATGGAAAAAGTTAAATCAACCATATCCAAATGTTAACAGTTAGTTCAAGAATAGTCAACATGGAAGTAATCGCACAATCTTATTCATGAGGAAAATAACATTTTCAAGTTGTTTTCGTAATGTTAAATAATCATAGAAATTGTTTTCGAAAGTTACTTAAAGTATTTTGAGTCTAAATCTTTGAGTTAGTCATGAAAAACAAGAACAGAAAATAAAACAATTTAAAACTTTGCAGCTCTTGTAAACAACATTTTCAAGAAAGAGGTTCACAAAAAACCTGCAAAAAAGACCATGAAAAAAATAATCTGTCGTGGTTACTACGAAAACAACACACAAGAAACAACAAAAAAATTATGTTAACTCGAAAAAAATGAGTTGTAAAACAACAAAAAATTCAAGGTTAATTCAACGCGATAAAATAAATAAAAAAACACGACAAATGTAAGCAGATAGACGGCCATAAAATAAAAAGTATAATTTTGCATTTAATTCAAACGGTTACAACAACAACAACTGTAACAAAAATAACAGCAACAACAGCGACATCGTACCAAGTAATGTATTCAACGCTGAACGCGCCCTTTACCTTGCTGACACACTTTTTATGCTTAATACACACGATTTGGCCAGCTTTGCATTAAAAAAATAAAAATACAAAAAAAAAAAAAAAGAATGGCACCACAACAACAACACTTATAACATACGAATAAATCTTGCCAGCTAATTTTGTTTAGTATTCATTAAAAATTGTTAAAGAGACAACAAAAAAAATAGTTTTTGGCAAAAACCTTGGCAGCTTATTGCTATAAGCTTTAGCAACCACAACTGTTAACAGTTTTATTTTTCAATATAACAACAATAAACTATATTGCTGTTGTTACTGTTATTACTGTTGTCGTATCTAATATTCAAGCCAATACATTTTAATTACAATTTTCTTTGAATGTTTCGTAGTTAAAAATTACGCATTAGATCAAACATCTGAACGAAAGGACTTAAAAGATCTGACTCCATTAATTTATTAATACTAAAGTTCAGAACTGCCTCATCGCACATTAATAAAATTTAACAAGAGAGAAAAAAAAAGGATCAAAACTCATGTATGTTGTTAAAGAAAAAAGCGTGTTGAAATTGTGTTTTCGAATGATTTTGAGTTTAAAAAAAGTTTAGCATATAACATGATGGACGTTTCCAGTGAAATGCGACATGGTAGGGTCAAAATAAAATATGAGTATTTGGAACGGTTTATTGATAATATGTTACTTTAGTATATAAATAAGCAGGCAACATACATATACGGCTGTCACATTTTTTATTAATTTATCAGTCAAATGAAAAAAAAAAAATTTCTTTTGACCCTTTCCCCCCTTTCCCCCTTTCCCCCCTTTCCCCCCTGAACAAAATTATATCTACGCCCATGTGTATACTGTTAACAGAGTAGTAAAAACCGAATCCATAACAGAATCAAATAAGTTAATAAAAGGAAAAACTATACACAAGTACTTATATGAATCTGATGAATCAGACAGCTCAGATGATGGAGATGAAGTCTGTTATAAAAGAAATATATTAGGCTTAATTTAAAGTATTATGATCATTACCCAAATTTTTCTTTCAGTGTCTAAAATTATGCCAAATTAAAGTTAGAATAAATTGTAACATAAGTAACCATAATTTGTGTAACGTGTGTGATCTTGTTTTGTTAACATTCAATAAAAACTTATTTGGTGTTTAAAGTATTCTATTACTTTTAACAGAACAGACTTTCATTCAAGTTCGTACTAACTCGAAAACAAAAGTCACCAAATGTAACGTGAGTTACCATTCATTGCTAAAGAAATTACAAAAAAACTAAGCACGCAAAAATTTAAATAAAATTACACAGACATTCCCTGTTCTATTTATCAATTAAATTTCTTTGAGGAGGTTAGTTTTTGGTCAATAGAATATGATATGCTAACTTTATTAGTCGTCATAGATTGTAAAATCGTAACATGAGTTACCGTGGAAGCACTCTGATACATCATTTTACAAAAGTATTTTTTAAGAAAGTGAGATTTATAGAATGAATACAAGTTTGTTTCCACTGGGACATAAATGCATATCTCAATAGAGGCTCTTTCCTGTATACCACTTTGAATCCTTGTATCTTTTCAATGATATTATGGACTGCATGAGTCACAATCTGGCCATGAAGACTCCAAAAAAAAAAAAACAGTAATTTAAAAATTGTGCATTACTAATATAACTCTTTTAGCTAATAATGTCAAATAAAATCGACTTCAAACAATTTGGTTATAATTTCATATCGATTTTATATCTATTTCTATCGATTGAAAATTGTTGATTTTATGGACAAAACTTTACCTTTAAACAAAGCCTTAGTTATAAGAATTTCACAAATGCCAGAAATTAAATTATTGATACTTTCTGTTGAATAGAATCAGTAAAAATAGATGAAATATTTTTTTTTAAGTCCCTGACGTTTAAAACTCAGCTGAATGTTAAAAAATTCTTAAATTTGTATGCAACTTTTTAACGCTTAACAAATTCTCGACTAAACATTGTTTACTTTTGTACACTACATATAAATTTTTATGAAGTAGTATTTAAAAAATTTTAATTTTGTTAATTTAAATAAAAATTTAAAATTTACACTCATAAAATATACCTCAGAAACGAAATATTTTACTAAAAAATAGTAAAAAATTAAAAATGAGCATAGTTGACAATATTAGTATGGATATCTAATCTAATAAAGTGGAATATGACGTGTATGGCTTCAGACGACTATATGGAAATAATATGCGTATTCTCTATGTCTAGTATAAAGCCATTTCACGGTGCAAGAATAGGAAATATGTTATCGGGACCATGTTGTGGCATTTGTACGAATTGCGCATTTCCTATTCTTGCACCATGCAACGGAATATACAAGACATAGAGAATACCCCTAATAAGTTACTTATGTAGGGTGATGTAAATCATATCCCACAAAATACTTTTAGATTTGGCTTCTGGGCCTTAATTTGTAATGTGATTTGCTATATAAGTCTATTTGATCGCTTTCAAATAAATTGTACTCTATGAAATACTCTTTCGCATTCCGATTTATCACTTTTGCAAAGAGAACGGCATTTCACTTTCGAAAGGCATTTCTTCTCGCATCGCATTTAAGAGAAAGACCCTGCGGTATATTTCCAAAAGAAAATATCCCAGATCAATAAAATTTGATACACATATTGGTTTTATAGCGAAGATAAATTGCTAGGAAAAGGAATCAAATCAGCCCACTAACACGCTCATCTCCCTTATAAACGAATTCGGTAATCTTGTATAGTTCACCAAAAAATTATCCCAGATCAATAAAATTTGATACACATATTTGTGTTATAGCATACATACATTTTTATATACAAATATAGATGTATTTAAGCACCTTCCGTTGAAAATTTAACCCGACTGTGCGAATGAAACAACAACAGTTATCATAAAGATAAACAAGGCTGGTAACACTGTTCCATTTCTTTGTTATTGCTTTAAAACAAGTATATTTCATAATAAAAAAAAAGTTTAGCAAAGAGTGTGTAAACGCGTTTACAAATTTGAGCAAAGTTGTATAAACGGGTCTTCTTCTTCTTCCAAATAACTATTTTTCGTAGATTTTTCTGCTAAGCCATATGTTCTCAAACTTTTTAGGTCTACCGTCCCTTTTTGAAGAAACTATGGGAAAAGAGAATTAAACTTCTTTATTATATTATAAGGTACTAGCTGGGTGTGTAAAATGATCAATAGATTCAATCTAGACCATACATTTTTTGTCAGTAATAAACTCTTAAATTTTAGGATTAAAGCTTCACTCTTTATAAAAAAGAGGAATTTAATCAGATTTAAATTATCAAATAATCCTCCCAGCATAAAACCCGCTCATGCCTGTAATGGTCAGACTGGAATTCAGTATTGATTTTCTTATCAAAATCATGTCTTTGATTTCAAGGCTGAAATTAAAAAATAAGTCCGGCTTTCTTTTTACAGACCTGTATTCTAACCTGAAATTAAACAAAAAATCAGTTCTCTTCAATTTCAGGCCAGATTTCTATTCTGAATTTGAAATAAAAATTGATATTCAGACCAGATGAACACTTAAAAAAGTAACACCAAACTTAAATTTTTGAAATCAAAGAGAGTTTCAAAACTGCTTATGATTACTTTAGAGTCAATTTAGTTGCATTTTCATCACACCGATTTACTCTGAATTTTTTCTTTTAATATTTGCATCTAAAAACGACTTTTGAATAAAAGTGGAGTTACCGGTTGTTGCTCTTGGTGCTTCAATTTAAAAGCTTTTAATAGACAGGGCAAACATGCAAAAGCATCTCCTAACTTAGAGTGACAAACCACGGAGGAAAATATTACATTACAAAGTATTTCATAATCGAAAAGAATTCATTATTGTATGAATAGTGTTCATTGCTTAGTTTAACTTTTACCGAAACCATTTATTAAAATAAAAAGCTGTTTCCACCTTCCTACCACCCCCATGGTGTCCTCAGTGCCCACTGGTAGGCGATAATGCCCACTTTGAGAACCTATGTGCTGAGTGATCAGTACTAGCTTCCTTAGAAGCATCAGAAGCTCGTTCTTCTGAGCGTCGTATCCGAGTTTCATCTCGTCTTGCAGCATCACTAAAATAGCTATAACTCCGTAAATAATTTTAATGTTTAAAATTTCTTTGGAGGATATATTTTTAAAGGTATAATCTTCGAAATTATGTGAACATTTTTTTATAATTTTTCTCTAGAATACTGCCTTAAATGGGCTAATGCATTAAATTAGAGTAGAGTCGGAAAAATATTATAAATCTTTTAGAATTTTTTTACGAAAAATATGTACACCAATTTATTTTAAATTTTTTACATTAATTAACTGAAATTCAAGAAATAGAATCACATTTTTTATATATTACACGGTGATGTCTAAAGACAATGGAATATTTTTGAAAAAGCTTTCTTACGGTAGACACCAAAACAATATTATAAAATTATATTAATTAAAATTATTTTCAAAACAAATATAGTTATCGTTCTACGCAGAAATTTTAAAGAAGTTGATAAAGAAACATAGTGGCGGTGAAAAGATTCGATCAGAATTTTAAAAATTTTCCGCAGAAAATTGTTGATAAAAAAAAAAAGAATGTGATATTCCAAAAGACGAATAACTTCCAAAATCTATTTTAAATTAAGTCGGGCGATAAAAAGCATTTCTGTTTGCTATCGAAACAAGTGATTGCGATAAAAACCCGATTGAGTTTTATTAGAAGGTTAATTTTTAATTTTGCGTTCAAGAAAAGTGTTTGCGAGAAAAAGTCGATTAAATTTTTTTTTTGTTATAGAATGTAAATTTTGTACCATTTCTTAAGCCACTAAAATATCAAATAAATTGGTCTATCCATTATTCATAGAGAAATTCAAAAGAGAAACTATGATGTTTTCCCAACGTTATCCTGGTCTAATGCCTTAATGGAGAGTGCGAAAAAACCGTATCAGCTGGATTCTATTGTTATTAAAAAATTCCCCTTGAAATGTCCAAATGAGTTAAAAGTGTACAATTTTTGGCGGATTGATACGAATCTAGGATGTTTATAATTTTCCTTATGAATAAGGATCATGTAACTGTCTACAAATAAGTCTCTTCTTCTTCTTCTTCTTCTTTCCCTAGCGGTTTGTGGTCAAAAGTGAATGTGCTTGCATCACATATTTATGTAATTTTTGTTGAAGATATCCGGTACCACTTTTTTTGCTGCCAAAATACTTTCTGACATTTCAATGAATGCAAGTGAAATGTTTGCACAACTATTATAAAAACATTAACAAGAACAACAACAACCATTAGAATTCTTTTTTTATTCATTTACAAAAGAAATTTACTTGTCCCAGTGAGCAGACCAGCACAGAGCAAAACAAGCTGCAACAACAACAACAACATAGATCAAGCAACAACCAGCCCGAAGGACAGGCGGCGGATGGTTGCAGTTATACAAAATGATATACCGAGAAAATTTGACAGAACTAGTGCAAACTATGGAGGTGGTGAAGAAGAACAAGGCGACAAAATAATGACCGGTGGATGTGTTCCAAATGCTAGCTAGTGATTTTTGGACACAACAATAAGAACAAAAAAAAAAAAAAAAAAAACAACAAAATTTTGAATTCAAAATATTTGTTGATACAAATGTAAAATTAACTTTTAATTAAATAAAATAAGTTTCAGGCGGACGGGCAGATAGGCAGGGGGAGAAGCTGAGCTGGTTGGTTGAAGCTGTCTAGGCTGGATATCAACCTCAATGTTTTTGTTATTGCTGTGGTTTTTGTTTAAGAAAAAAATATACAAGTTGTTGTTGTTGTTGTTAGGTGCAAATTATTACAAATGAATGTGTGGAGGCTGTAAGGTGACCATAGAGTGCGTTCATCCACTCTTTGTTCATAGTGTAACGCCCACCTCTGTTGTCTAAAATAGCCATTAGCTCTTGTTTGTCCTCAAAAACCGAGAAATTCGCCTCTGTCCGCAGTGTTGATGATTCTCTGTTTTATTTATCGTAATTGCTGAAAATATTTTGTATCGATGTGAAGGACTATATTTGTCTCTGTAAGTGTTCCATGTGCGTTTAAATCAAATTACTGTCGCCAGGCATTAGCATCACCGGAAGTGTCGACATCGTTTCGATTTCAACATTTGAAATGTTTCATTCTAACTTGGTTCAGCTTTGAAGTTTCAAAAAAATCATCATTTTGCATCATTAATTATAACATTTCATGCTTATGTGTCAAATTATTACGAATTAAATAGCGGCTTACACATTTAAAAAAAATTTCATTTGCTAAAAACCTTCATTTGAACAACCTATTTTCTGAATTTGAAAAACATTTTAATTGCAGAGTAGTAAACTACAATATACAGCTCTAAGATTGCTGGCAAATAAACACTAGTGCAACAGCAGGGTGCAAAGTTTCTAAAAAACACTAAAAGTATTTGTTAAACTAATTTTGAGACTAAATAAATAGTACCAGAGCAAAAAATTAGCAACTTACAAGAATGCGGTTGTTGAACGTAGAACCGAGTGTGGGCAGTTTCTAGTCAAGCTGCTTCTTGTTAACCAAAAACTTCTGGTTATCTTATATTTTTGACATACCATAGAATTAATGATGCATAACATGTGCCTGTTAATGTTGTTGTAATATCACTTTAAGTTCGTTGAGTCTTTACCAAAGGAAAAACTTGAAGAACGGCTGCACGTTGTGACACATATTTTACATGTCAAAATTGGCAATTGGCCATGCCAGACAAAGTGTTAAAGATCTGCTATTTATCTGATGCAATGACGCGTGAGAGTGGATAAGATACTGACTGACATTAACATTAATCTAACACGATGCTGAACATTTGCACTGCTTGAAATATATATGCAAAATTGGAGGTCAATTATAGTAAAATAAGTAACTCAATGAAAACGCCAGGATTTATTTTTAAAGGACCTTTAAGTTTGCAGCATTTAAATTTTTCAAAAATGTTTTTTATGCTCGGAGAATGTTTAAAAACAACTTCTTATATAAGAAAAAAAAATTAATTGTCAATATATATCTAAAAATATTATCAGAAAAGCTATTTTGTATAATAATATTATATTAAATAAATTTTCGTTCGAAATGTTCTCAGTATAGACATTCAGATATATGTCCTTGAAAGGATTTTTAAAAATTCTGCTAATTTAGCGAGCTATGGCCATTTTAATGGTGCGGTATCTAATCTAGTATGACCGGAACTCAAATCTTTAAACGCGTTTTTCTGGAAACTATTTTTTCCAACACTTTTGACATGATATTTCAAGTTCTAATAGACTGATTAACTTAAAATTTGGTGAGGGCCTTTTTTATACATTCCTCTATGATTCGAACTAAAATTATCTAAAAATTTCGTGTTTAATATTTTTAAAAATTCAAAACTTTGAAAAAAGGCCAAAAAATTAGCAAAAAAGGGCCAAAACAAAGCGAATTTTTCTTTCCCTAGCCCGGAATATTCTTACATTCTTACTAATAGGGAATCATATTTTTCAGATGACTAGAAGGGTTGAAATCGATGTCAAGATAACCCCCACTTTATCAGCCTGTAATTTTTTCAAATTTTATTCAGGTATTTTTAGGTTTTTTTTTTAATTTTAGAATTACGCCCAAAATTTTTCCGTCTAGACTAGAAAACTGCCGTAAAACAATGGGTCATTCAATAAGTCCGTAGGATAATTAAGAAAAAAACAAAATTTTTATAAAACTCGATTATATTATTATTTAATATAGTTGCCTTCGAGAGCGATACATCGATTATAGTGATTTCCCAACTTTTATGGTACGATTTCTCTTTCTCGTCAAAAAAAGCCTCAGTATCATCATTGAACTTGAATTTCTTTCCAGCAAGCATTCTCTTGAGATCTGAAAACAGGAAAAAGTCGCTGGGGGTTAAATCTGGAGTATACAGTGGGTGGGTAAGCAATTCGAAGCCCAATTCATTCAATTTTGCCATCGTTTTCATCGATTTGTGACAAGGTGCTTTGTCTTGGTAAAACAACACTATTTTTTTTGCAAATGTAGCCGTTTCTTGGCGATTTCAGTCTTCAATCGATCCAGAAGTGCACAGTAATAGACGCTGTTGATGGTGGTTCCTTTTTGGAGATAGTCGATGAATATTATTCCTTTCGCATCCCGAAATACAGACGCCATCATCTTACAAGCCGATTGTTGGGTCTTTGTCCGCTTTGAATTCGGTTCGTCGACTGCTGTCCACTCACCCTGACTGTCTTTTGGATTCTAGTGTGTAATAGTGAAGCCATGTTTCATCCATTGTCACATATCGACGATCGAATTCGATTTTATTGCAGTTTAACAGTGCCAAACACTCCTCTGAAGCATCAATTCGTTGTTGTTTTTGATCGACTGTGAGCTCACGCGGCACCCACTTTGCACAGAGCTTTCACATTTCAAAATGGCTTTCAAAATGGTCAAAACACTACCATCGGATATCTTTACAATGTCAGCTAGCTCGTGCACCTTCAATTTGTGATCCTTCATAACCAATTTGTGGATTTTTTTGATGTTTTGTGGAATAACAGCCTGATTTGGGCGTCCACTGCGCTCTGCATCATTTGTGCTGATACGACCACGTTTAAATTCAGCAACCCACTTTTCTACCATTTGTCTCGATGGAGAAGAGTCCGGATAATGCATATCAATCCATTGTTTGGTTTCCACTGTATTTTTTTTCATCAAAAAGCAATGATTTATCAAAACTCGAAATTCACTTTTTCCATTTTTTTTTTCAATAATATAGTTATTAATAGAATTAATTGTCAGATTGTTGTCAAATTTTTATACGTATCGTTTGAAGGTTGGTACTAAATAAAAATCATATGGAAAAAATCTAGTAACGCCATCTATGTGTCATCCTATGGACTTTTTTAAGGTACGTTAAATATCGTCAACTTAACTATTCTGCACTTCACTCTAAGGAGTTTTATTCACCTATTAGCTTGAAAAATTTTTATTTAACAATTTTAAAGCTTAAATTGAAGTCTACGTTACCGATATCTTAAATCAATCTGATAAAAAATGGGAACAGTTATGTGATTTTTAGAGACGGCATTAAGAGAATAAACTCGGATTCTTTTAGTTGGTGAGTTGATAATACCTTGAGAACTATGCAATCGAGTTTCTTCAAATTATAATTGATTACATTAATCAAAGGTATCTTAATTAAAATAGATTTTTTTTTTTAATAAATTTATAAATTTTTTTGGAAAGAAAATTGCGTTTTCAGCACTCACAAACGAATCATTATTTGCTAGCATTTGCTAGCAGAGTGCGGAAAAATACGTTCGCAAACGATTAAAATACAATACTTCTCATTTTTAAAAATCTTTCGATTGAAATTTATTTTAAAATACTTCTCGTGAGAAACTGAAAGCAACGATTTTTCAAAAACAACAATAATGTGAACGAACGTTCGGCAATAATTGTTCGAAAAAAATCAATTTGAAGAATTGTTGAACGAATATTTCACAGAACGAATCATGAAAGCAATTGTATTTTAATCGATCTGAAACGTTCACTCAAAATTTATTTTGGACACTAGGAGGTCAATAAAAATGTTGTTTTTCGTGTTAGACATATGCTGGCATGGGGGTCGCTGTTTTAAGATCGAATGTCAGAATTAAAAAAATTTTGTGTGACTCAAGGGTGGGCCCAAAAATGTTTTTTTTAACACTTTTTGTGCATGTGCTTAAAGTATAAGGGGTCGCTGATTTGAAATATGATGTCAGAATTCAAACAATTTAATTTAACAATAGGGTGGACTCTAAAAATGTATGTACACTTTCAACCTGTGCTTGCAGTATCGTAAGTCGCTGATTTCGATTCTAATGCCAGAGGTTCATACATTTTGTTCGACACTAGGGTGAATCCTACAAATAAGCTTTTTGTATGGGGTTGTATTGGCCATGGCCGTGGCGTAGTGGGTAGAGTGTGTGACTCTTACGCCAGAGAACCCAGGTTCGAATCCTCCATCTGACACAGAAAATTTTTTCAATTGAATTCATTTTTCTGTTCTGCCGTCACCTCTCTGCAGACAATGGCAAACCTCAGAGAGTAAAAACTGCCATGAAAAGCTTCTTGAGAACATAAGCCGTTCGGAGTCGGCGTAAAACATGTAGGTCCAGTTCTCGATTATTTGTGTGCAAACATTTGACATCACACACAACACAATTGATCATAAGAAGCTCGGTCAAAGTCCTTTCAAGGGCTCAAATGGCCATTTCGTTTTTTTTTTTATTGGGTCGGATTTTGAATCTGATGTCAGAGTTCAATATGGTATAAATGCAATCCCGTTAACATCCCGTTAACATGCCTAGTTCCAAATGAAAACAATTTTATAATGGTCAGTGAGACTGATACGTTTATTGGCTCCTTGTGTAAAAAATTGACTTGTCAAGAAAAGTACATATATTACAGCTGCATGGTGTGTACTTCTGAGAAATAAGAGTTTTGCATACTGACTGGCTTGACGAAGCAAGAATTAAATTGGCTAAAAACTGCGATCGATTCGTATTGAAACTTCGTATAATGAAGTGATATAATTAAAATTGTTAAAAGAATTCTATTTTATCTGTTTAAGAATATTTCGATGAAAAATTAATACGCAGTTTTTGTATATATGTTTTTCTTTAATTCTGGGCTGCACTCCTAAATTAGTTTTTTAACATATAAATCGTATGGGCATGAGAAATTTTTGACAGATAAAAAACGCTTCTGCGCTGATTTAGGTTAGACTGTTATTTAACCTCAAAATGAACGGACTTTGACATTTTTAAGATAAAAAAAATTATTATAAACAAAATAAAATGCATCACATAATTGCATATTAGCTCACGAAATACGTACAAGGTTTTGAAAATATTAATTTGTGAAAACATATCAATCCTTTAAAAAAATAAATCAAATTGTAATTGAGATTGACAAATGGATAGAAATCTAGATATATCTTTAACAATTGTTACTATTTTGAGAAATCAGTACGTATTTCTTTTGAAAACACAATATAATAAGCTGCGGCTAAAATCTAAATAGTTAATCAGAAAAAAAATTGTTTGAGCGAATACCATTTTCTCACTATCGTAATTTACGGCTTATTCTAGATTTATTCGTGAATCATGTCTAAATTAAGTAATTTCACTATTGGAAATCTGTCAATGAAATTATTTTGAAATTAAGTAATTTATCATACATTACTAACCAAATTAATATCCAATCGGTGTCAGCACTAATTTTTTCGATAAATAATCGGAACAAATAACAAATAACAAAGAACGGATAAATAAAATTGTAGTTTCAACATTTGAGGATTATAAGAAAAACTTAAAAAATTAGCGTTAATGGGTGCATGGCGATAGCTTCCAAAATAATATTTTCAAAGTTTATATTTTATCCAATATATTGGACATTTTGGACAACAATTTCGTAAAAATCAGACCTAAAACCAAAAAATGTTTGGCAAGTATTTTTGTAAATTTTCTCGTATCTTAATGTTGTAAATTACGTGTCGTAATGTTGCTGTAACGTCCAATGTGTTCAGGCTACTAAAATTGTCCACAGGAGTTCATGTGTTATTATTGTTAACGTAAGCTCTTGTTAGTTATCAAAAATTATAATTTCTTGATAATTGCCCACAAATCAATAAAATGTCACAAGCCCTTCCACTGCCCACAAATCAATAAAAACTATATATTTCAGATTGTTTTGGTCGTTTTAGACTTTTATTTGATGAGTGAGTTTGTATGGCTAGTATCGACAACTGTTCTAAAAATGAGCGTAGTCAAACTATAGTTACGTTCACTTTTTTAGAAAAGGCGTGTGGCAAAATTTTTCTAAACTATACCGTACTCGAATAAAATTTTCGGCCAAAATTTCAGCAGCCAATGTAATAATTTCTGAAAAAGTGGGTCTATCTATAGCTTAACCACGCCCATTTTTAGAACAGCTTCCGAAAATAACCATAGAACCATAAATTACAAAATCAAAGTCTAAAACGACAAAAACCGTTTGAAATAAAGCATTTTCATTGAAATTTGTGGGCGGTAGAAGAGGGTGTGAAAACTCATTTTAAGAACAGTTGCCAACAGTAACCGTACAAACTAAATTACCTTATTTCTGTCTAATACGACCAAAACAGTCTGAAATATATAATTTTTATTGATTTGTGGGCGGTGAAAGAGGGTGTGACAAAATTTATCATACGTATGTAGAATGGGATAGCCTAGAAGAATATAACAAAAAATTCACCAAGCAAATCAGACGCTTCGTTCTTGAGTTATGGAATTAGTAACAAATTTCACGACTTTGTTTTATATATACATATAAATATATAGATATGACCGTAGTATAAGGCAGTTTGCCAGACTGCCCTGTGTCTCATTTTGTAAAATGTCTGATATTGAGAATTAGATGCTTGTAACTTTAAAAATTTGACAAGTACAGAAAGTATATTTAGTATATTATAATTAGAAAGTATATTTTTTTACGGAAATAAACACTTTTTCAATAAAAAAAAATGTTTAAAATTCTTTTCGTCTTGACGGTTATATATTGACGTAACGTCTTAAAGATACATTTAGGATTAGATATCGATTTACATTCTTAGTTTACAAAAAAGTCTCGTACTTCTAGGTTAACATTTATTTATTTATTTTCATGTACTAGGTAAAAATGGAACTGATTTTCAAACATAGTAGATCTTAAATAAGTTTTTTTTTTTTCAATACCGAAAAACTTCTTTCAGAATTTGCAAAGTATTAATATATTTAAAAATATTTTATCAGTAATGTTCATAATCATTTAAGAGTTATTTTATTGTCTTATTTATAAATTATAAAATATTTATTTAATTACTTAATTATTTAATGAGATATAACGATTTTAATATTTTTTGAACCCTTACGTATATAAATATAAAAAAAAAAAACAATTTTCATTTTCCATAAAAATATTGAGAGCACATCTATAAATGATTTTTTTTTATATCATATAAAAAACCATTTATTAAAAAAAAGAATTTATAGTTTTTTGACGTTATTTATAACAATGTATTAAGTAATAACAAAAGTTTTGTTGTATTCAAAGAGGTTCTCATTTCATTTCAAATGATCAAAAAAATTATTAGAAATTTTCAGCAATATTGCATTTCTTATTTTAATATTTTAGCCCGAATAACTTGTAATGAAAACGACCAGAGAAACTTTTTTTAAAGTTTAAGTAAACATTTATTGCATTTATAAAAAATTTGTTCCCAAACTTTTTATTTCAAGCATATTTTGAGCATCTTGGAGCCTTTAGCCCTCATTTTCCCCCTGGATCCGCACCTGATTTTTTCCCATATGATGAAAAAAATTTTTAATGTAAGGGACTGCTCATTAGGGTGTCCCAAAAAAGTTAAAGTTTTCTTGTTTTTATGTGATACCCCCTCAATTTTTTCGTATGATGTTGAAATAAATGTAAAAAAATTTGGTGTACCTAGGGACCACGAGAACCCATACCGACTTGCATTGGTACACGTCAGTACTTGGTTGTATGGGAAAAAAGTGCTAATTTTTTCAAGAAACCCAAATTTTAACGAGGTAATGGCAGACTCACTCGTAATATAATCAAGTCTTTTTTATTATAGATTATTTGTTTTAAAATTGCAAATAGTTAAAATAAAAAGAGTCTCTTCTTTTCAAAGTTTTATCGTAATGAAAATTTTATTTTATAAATTTTGAAATATCTCAAATAATTATCATTGAAATATAAATTATATTTTAACAAGTATTTTTAAGTAAATTATTTAAATATTATTGTATAATAAAATGAATGTGTGAACACATACTCGTATAACAGCAATAATAACAATCGTTACAAAAAAGCTTTTGTATAAGTGTACATTTTGAAAGAAAACTGGTTCGCAGTTCATTTTCTATTTTATATATCTTTAAAATAAACTATCAATCATGAAAATTGGACGAAAACGTCCAGAGTTGTTCTTGTTGTATTCAAAATAAATCTTAAAAATTCAAATTTGAAAAAATTACAATGAAATCTTGTTGAAAAATTTTCTTAAACTATGCCAAATGGAGATACAAAAAATTGTGTAATTATGTTGAATAACCTGATCGTTATGAATTTTTTTGCTAGAAGTGTACCTTTTTGAAAACTTCAAGTTTAACTATTTTTACAAAAAAAAAAATCCCAAAAACCCAAAAATGAAAAATATAGAAAACAAACAAGACGGATGATTTAAATATGGTCTTGAGCTATTTTCTGCAAGAAATTAAAAAAACAAAAATTTGGCAAAAAGAGTTATACCTGTTGAAACTGACTTTTTGAAACGAAGTTTTTTACACCTCGTTCTGTGATTTGCTTGAGTGAAATCTCAAAAACGACACTTATTTTTCGACAGCGTTTTTCTTAGAAATTGATGATACTTTGTTCCTTGCGTCTATTATAACAAGAAAATATAATTTCAATATGCTAAAAACATTTGTGCGATCCTTTGCGCTGAACTGAATTAGCACCGTTTTGATTTGAATTTTAATACACTATCCACTGATCCAAAAGCCTCAGTTGAGAACAATTGTTCATTCAATATCATTTTTGTATTACTAAAGCTATGCTGCAGTAGATCACAATAGTCTCTTTATGGATAGAGCACTGTGTGTTGACTATTTTACATATAAATACATTCCACATATAAATACATAAAACAGGTAAATACATGCCACATGTAAATACATTCCACGCGTAGATACATTCCACATGTAAATACATTTAACATGTAAATACATTCCACACTCCACATAAAGCAGTTGCTACAAGATGCCCCCAGCATTGGTGTTTTAATAAAGTACAACTGAAACTATGTTTAAAATAAAATAATAATGAAATGTAATAAAATTTACTGGTGTGGTGAATATCAACGTGTGTTTTTTAATTAACTTCGTTATTTTAAATTTTTTAATTTAAAAGCTATTTTATAAAAAAAAAACCTTATATTATTAAATCTATGTAACTGCAAATAAAAATCGCTTCTCTCGTGTGTCCCACGACGCACCTGTGTTTTGTTTTTCAATATTTAAAGTACCCTTTTCTAGAATTTCGATTAAAAAATATTATAAAAAGCATATAAACATATCGATTAAAAAATATTTTAAAAAACATATATATCTCACTCGGAGTAACTTAAATAATTCTAGAAAAGTATTTCTGATTTTCATTAGAAAAAGTTTTGAATTCCAGGATTGCTAGCACACCGATTTTTCTATTCCGTTTTTTAGGTATTATTTTCAGGTATTTTTACATAAAATTCCCCAAAAGCCAAAAATTCTCTAATTTTTTAACACTTAAGCAGAAATTTCATTAATTTATCCCTAAAACATACAAAAACTAAATTTGTGCCTATTTTGGTATGTGGCGTCTACGTAAATTGTATGCACATGTTTCGAAGAATACCAGCACGGGTTTTCGTGCTCCAAATAAGCAGAAACTTAGTTTTTGAATGTGTTAGGGATAAATTAATAAAATTAGGGTATAAGTATTAAGGAATGAGAGAGTTTATTGGCTTTTGGGGACTTTTTTGTAAAAAGACCTGAAAAACCTAACTAAAAACAAAAACGGAATGATAAAAATGGTAGTTGGCAATCCTGGTATTAAAAACTTTTTCGAATGAAAATCAGAAAAATTTTTCTTGATTTATTAAAGTTACTCCGAGTGAGAAATGAAGCGAGAAAGGGAGCTTTAAGTATTTTGTGAAAAAAGGTTAGGTTCAAAAGGTACAACGTTTTACCCGAATTTCGGTTTTTTCAATTTCTTGCAAAAAATAGCTCAAGATTATGTTTAAATCATGCATACTACTTCTCCCATATTTTTCATTTTTTATTTTTGAGAAATTTTTTTGTAAAAATACTCAAACTCGAAATTTTCAAAAAGGTACACTACTAGCTAAAAAATTCATAACGACCAGGTTATTCAACATAATTACACAATTTTTTGTATCACTTTTTGGTAAAGCTTAAGAAAATATTTAAATAAGATTTCATTGATTTTTTCAAATTTGGATTTTTAAAATATTTTTTAATACAACAAGAACAAAAAGGAGTTTTTTTCGAAAAGTAAAAAATCACATTTCCGGAGGGGTTTTTCCAATTTTCCTGTTTTATAGTTTATTTTAAAGAAAAATTAAATGGAAAACTAACTGCGAAACATGTTTTTCGAAATTTACGTTTGTACAAAAGATATTTGGGTTTTTTGAAAAAATTAGCACTTTTTCCCATATAACTCCCATAAGTACTGACATGTACCGATGAAATTTGGCATGGGCTCCCTTGGTCTTATGTACACCAATTTTTTTACATTTATTTCAACATCATACGAAAAAATTGAGGGAGTACCACAAAAAAAAAAAGGTATCTAAGACTTTTTGTTTATTTTTTTTACATTTATTTCAACATCATACGAAAAAATTGAGGGAGTACCACAAAAAAAAAGGTATCTTAGACTTTTTGTTTTTTTTTTTACATTTATTTCAACATCATACGAAAAAATTGAGGGAGTACCACAAAAAAAAAGATATCTTAGACTTTTTGTGGGGGATTAGGGGAGAAAGAGAGGGGGTCGAGCATTTGTGACACGGGGTGGTGAGGGTTACAACAAAATTTTTGAATATAGAAATATAGAAACAAGGGTAGCAGCTTCAAAAAACAAAGATCTGGAGCAAGTAAGAGGAGCAAACGGTGCAAAAGTAACGTTTTTTTGCTGAACTCTAGTGAGAATTCTTGCTCTAAAGCAATCATCGAAAATAATTCTTATAACTTCACCTTCAAAGCGAACATCAAAATGTTATAGAAAAACTAAAAAAAACACCAATTTTTACAATTGTTGAACATTGAAGTTATAACCTACCGCCACTGGTTGGTGTTCTTGTTAACGTCAGAAAAGCTTTCATTTGTGCTTAGCTCTGTTTACATGGTCAAGTTTTTCATCAAATTGTTCGTCAGTCACAATAGAATAACTAGAAATTTCCATAATAATAAAACTTATAACAAATACAACCTGTTCTATGCTTTTTTCATAACAAACTGCTAAGTTATAAAAAAAAATCCAAAAAATAAAAGTGTTATGTTACGTCGGGAGGAGGGGAGGGGGGGGGGGGGGGGTTGGGTTCAAGACTTTGTGACGAAGTGTGCAATAGTGGAAGGGAGGAGCTTAAAAATGGCCAAAACCAAGTTACGTAATTTATGAACAGCCCCTAAGTGGCCTCAAGGCTGCTGTGCGAATAATCGCCCAAGAAAAAAATCGCCCAAAGTGCCAAAATGAAAAATTACCCAAAAATATGGGTCATAATATAAAATCGCCCAAAAAGAGGATGAACAATAGCCCAAATCGCAAATAATCACCCAAATTTGAAATGAACAATAGCCCAAAATATTGGGTTTTTATTCATAATGAGTATTTGCCCAAAAACACAACGAACAATCACCCAAAGACTGAAAAATATACAAGGAATTTTATTTCTCCCTTCACTCGTCGTATATTTAACAAGTTATTACTTAGATATAACATTTTACATGTTATGCACACTTGACGGTTCATCCTTTTACGAAATAACCAAAACATAAGTATCCAGTTTTTCTTAATCAAAAGATTTTATTTACACACCTTTTCTGACATCATTAATTGTTTTTTAATTTCGAATACAAATATTTTAAAGTGACCTACAACATTGGTAATACCCCAAGTGAGTACAGTTGTATCTTCAAAAGATCGAAATGAATTTTGATAGTAAATAATTCTTTATTCTTACGTTTTAATTATTTCGTAAAAGGCTGAACCGTCAAGAGTGCATAATATGTAAAGTGTTATTATATCAACACTTCAACAGTTAACTTTTTGCATAAACATACATTTTCAGACTAATTTAATAAAATGAATAATCGCCCAAAAATTAACATTGGGCTATTATTCATTCTCCAAATTTTGGACAGACATTCATTATGAACAATCGCCCAAAATTATATTGCGTCAAATCGCCCAAAACGAAATTGCGATTGTTTATTTTGGCACTTTGGGCGATTTTTCGCACAGCCCCTCAAGGCAGCCTTAATTTTTTCACTTAACGAACAAAATATATATCTAATAAGCAAACGCAATTCAGTTTTATATTTTTGTAGTAGAAACTAATCGAAAACCAAAACTCTTCTCTAGTTTTTCTCGTTATTTCCACCACGCGGGTTAGAGGGTTAAGCTTGTTTAAATTGATCAAGTTGTAAATATGTCAAGAAATTGCAAAAATAAGAGATACAAAGTAACTTTATCATGTTGATCTCAATAAATTTATCGTGTGAAAAAAGTTACATTGAAAAAATTAAAAGCGTTTCGCAGGCCCGTAGCCAAGGGGGAGCTTTTAGGTGTTAGGACCCCCTTTAGAGTCCAGAAAGTATAAAAAATAGCACAAATGAGACTTTTAAATTTAAAATGTAATTTTTTCAAGATAAACTGAGATAATGAAGTTAATTTACTTGAAGATGCAAAAGTTTCAACATTTTCAAAGCCAATTTAAACAACTTCGCTTAATTAATGAAAAATTTGTCTGGCCAAATGAGAGATTAACTTTGCTATGGCAAAATCATTATATTGGAAATTAGCTGCAAGGAGTTTGTATATTAAAGAACTTGATATCCGGAAAAATGTATATTTGAATGCATATTTGAAAATGTATATTTAAAAAAATAAAGTTGATACTTTTAATGCAATATCTAAGCTTGTTGGACCCAAAACCTTTGAAAAAACATTTGTTTGAATGAATTTTTTTTTAAATTTTTAAAAGCTATATAATGCAAAAAAATTAACCACGAAATATAACACATTATAGGTATTCCACATAAAGTGGATGACTATTTTTGCCCATTCTATTTTGTTGTTTCCTTGGTATATAAGACATCTAAAATCTCAAACTTGGCACAAAAATTTAGGCCTGCGAGAAGTCTATTCCAAATTAGAGGATTCGAAAAATCACCTAAAATCTAAATATTGTTTTTTCGAAAAAATTCTCAAAAAAAATTTTTTTAAAACATCTTAGACCTTCCAATTCTAAGGAGATTTGATGATTTTTTAATCACATTACCAAATTCTCATAAGAAAAATTAACAATTACTATTTTTTTTTAACTTCGGCATTTGTAAAATTATTTTTTATTATGTTAAAAAATTAAAAACATGTTGGAATTTCAAAAAATGTATTTTCAATTTTTAAATTTGCAAATAGCTTAAATTTAAGTCCACGACTGATTAAATTCTTTAATATCAAAAAAAGTAACTGTTTAATAAAAATATATCCAGTTTTCAAATAAAGACTTATTTTGATCCTATAACTTAAATAATATATTGAGTATAAGAATTTGGTGCTGTGCAAAAACCAGTTTTCGCGTTACGCTTTTGAAAAATAATCAGATTTAAATATGACTTTTATCGGAGTCGAATTTTAAGAATTTTAATAAAAAAAAAAACACAGGTGCGTCGTTGGACACACGAGAGAAGCGAAGCTTTTTCGTAGTTTCATATATTTGATAGCTTAATAATTTTTTCTTTTTAATAAATAAACTTTTAAATTCAAAAATTTATAATAACATAACATAAATTACATATATACAGAAAACATATTTACGGTTTATTATTTTATTGTTGAATGTCAAATTTCTTCGCCAATGCCAGCGACTCTCCATTTTAACTCTCCACACATGGTTGTGAACTTGGCTGCACTTAACAAATTTTTTCTTTCAACAGTGTACTACCTAGCGAAAAAATCTGTCGAAAATTTTTCATATTTCACTCCAAGCAAATCACAGAACGAGGAGTAAAAAGCTTCGGTTCATAAATATATAGTAATTGTTATTGGAATTGAATGATTTTGTCAGTCATGATATCAATTTTTTATGAGGAAATGGAACAGTTCAATTTCAAAAGATTTTAAAATATTTTCTTTTGAATATAATTTCAATTGTCGAAATCGTTTTCGAGAGCAGTAATATTTTGGCCTTTAATGATAACTCGAACAAGGGTTCACACATGTCCAAATACTTGTACACAAGCTGGGGATCAATAAAAGCGTAAGATAGCTAAAAAGAAACCAAATCTAAAGACTACAATTTTTTTGTTCTCCCGTTTATGTAAAATGTGCCGCAAAAGTTGTGAATCAAGCTTCAACAGGTGAACTTGTTAAAAAAAATTTAGTTTTTTATAGCTAGTTTTAATTTTGATTTTTTTGAGAAATCTTACCTATTTTTATCTTTCAAACTAATACTGCTGTATTAGTAAAATTTCGTCATAGAAATTTTTACTTTTTGTGCTAATTTTCGGAATTATACTTTTTAAAAGACAATTACAAATTCTCAATTTGGACTATTTTAAAAAAAAAAACCATACGCAAAAATCGAAAACTTAGTACTAAAAATTAATTTGATAAAAAAATTCAATAAACTCTTGTCATCTCTCGAATGGTCTTTTAAAAACGGGCATATTCACGAGTAGTCTTAAGAGAAAACGGATTTGTTAAGAAAAATTTCCATATCCTTGCGTTTACTTTTTTATCAAATTTTCGAATCGTGCTTTCGATGCACTTTAAAAAAAAAAATTATATGGATGCACTTATTACAGTAAACTAGTAGATTTAAAATATAGAATTGGGAACTATAAAAGGAGTAGCAGGAGAGTTTTTTTGCTTTCAGAACTCATTTATGAATTGAATTTGTTGCGACAGATTTAAAATTGAGTTGTAATGAAATTGTATAAACTCCAGTATGAAACTAAAACACAGAAATCTCCTTAAATTTAGCGCAAATATTAAAATATATTAGTAACAAGAACGAGGTTGATAAGAATATTTTTAGAAAAGTTTTTATGTCTTGTAGTTATATTTGTGCAAGTTTTGGATTGTTTTGTTTACAACTAGTCGCTGCAATAGTATATAAAAGAAAGTGAAATTCCTGATTATGTTTGGTTTTTGTTATTTTTCTTATCTAATCTGAATCATTTATAGTAAAAATTATGCCATCCCAACGTTGTTTTCCATAATAATAGCTGATAAGCAAAATTTTCACTTTCTTTACACAACTGTAGACTGTATAATTGGAGTACTATAATAGTTTGGTGTATAAATTAGCTTAAAATAGCAAAATTATGTATGCCTCAAAGTTAATTTTTTCCTGCAAGTACTACAGATGAAAACAAAAGGAAAGAAATTGGGAGATTCTTAAGAACGTAGAGCCTGTCCGCTCAATTTGATAACTACTTTTAAATAGAAAACAGTTTCGAAAACAATTCGACTAAATCGTTCCGATCTTGGACACTGAACAGCCCTTTCGACAAAATTGCGAGAGATGTGAAGAGGAAAAAACCGGCGCAAACGTACGTTTTTTTTCACAATATTCACTTCACGAATCTTATCTATTTAGCGATTATTTTGGCAATGATTGTGTATGTAAATGTTTTACGACGCTCGTTTATTTGAATGCCAGTTTTGGATATCAATGTAATTGTATTAGTAAAATTTGTTGTTGCTTTTTTTTATTATATTTTTGGGTGCTCTTTTGTTGCTGTTCAGTATGATGGTTCTGGTGCATGTATTCGCAATAAAAAAAAACATTTATAAAAAACAACAAAATTGATATGGAATACATACAAACATTGAGTGTATAAAAATGTATACATATTTTGGTGCACGTTTTAAATTTTGGATGACCTTGATTTTGGCAAAAATAAGAAAGAAAAAAACTGCAAAAAAATGAATAAAAAAGTATTAATACTTTGTTTTTTTTTTAATGTTTGGTCGTTAACAAAACCAAACAAAGAAGCAGTTACGGTAACTGCGAAGTTTCTGTAGATGTTAAAAAAAAAACCTAGATGGGTTCGTTCGTTGCTGAATTTCAATATATAAGCGAAATTAATGATGCGGAAGAGTTCAAAAAAGTTATACATGCATACAAAACAAGTATTTTTTAACTCTTCAATTTTAATGCTTAAATTATTATGTAGAATTTATTAATATGCATTTTTAATGTAAAAGTTGTTGTCGTCAACTTCTGAACTTAAAAACTATTGAGTTGTGATAATATCTACCTATTTTTCTGACAATTAATTATATTTCTTTACGATACTGTAATACTAGGCAATATAATTTAAATGAAAATTTTTGTGGCAATTTCATTATTTCATTCATATTTCGATTTTCGATACAGAAATATGCCATAAATTCAGTTAACAGGAGTAGAGAAGATCAGGGTAATGGGCAGGGAAGATAGAAGTTATTTCTTATCAGCCACAGAAAATTAAAAAGACAAGAACGAAACTAAAACGGTTACACGCAAAAAAGTAAATTAAAAGAAATGTGAAGAAATTAGAAATATAAAATTAAAATTTAAATAAAGAAATTTGAAAATTTTGTTAAGTTCGGGCAAAATCTCGTATATTCTGATAGTTTTTACGTACTCAGCTTACTCAGCTTAATCTTTTATAATTCCCCGAAAGAAAAATTTTCAATCGTTTTTAATTGAAAACTTTGAAATCCTTCAGAACCGAAAATAGTGTGTAAAAATAAATTTTTTATTTTCTTAGAAAATATATGACTGGTCTGGGATAAATATTCGATTTTTAACAGGGGTTGATTCGAAAATAGAACCGTATAAAAAGATCAAAACTTAAACGAAATAATTGAACTAAAAATTTCGTTCTCAAAATAAATATCGTTCTGACAACCAAATCGAAAAAAATAAAAAAGAATATTGATCAGAAATAAAAATCAGTTGAACATCCAAAAAAAATTGTAAGCATAATATATGGTAGGCTACAAATTTCTTTAACTTTTTTAAAATAAAATGAACTTAAATAAAAGACAATTTAAATAAAAACAAATAAATATCCCAATAAAAAATGTGGCGAGGGATGATTCGTTAACGAATCTCATGAATAGTTTTTTAACTGTTTTCGAATAGTTTCGTTCCAACTTCATCAGAGGTTAGTTTGATGCTCAAGGGGATGGTACTGTTTTTGTATTTTTTTTTTCAGAATGTACAACATTTCAAGAGTTTTTTTAACGATGATACAGCTGATGATATACCTCACTTAAAATCGACTTGAAATCGAGATTTTAAATCGATTTTCTGGAAAACAACATTTTTGAAGTCGGTAAACACGATGCCGCAAAATCTACTTGACCGATCGTTTTGAAATTTTTACACTATTTCTACACATAAATCAACAGGTAATGCCGAAGCGTTTTTTCTCTTTTTTTCCTATTTTAAAATAATAAAATAACCTAAATTTTTCAGCGAAAATCGCGTTTTTGACTTCAAAACGCTACAAAAAAACAAAGAACATTAATAAACAACAAACTCTTTGGTATTACCTCGGGAAACATTAACTTTTAAACTAATTTTGAATTTTTCTTTTTTTTTCACATGATCTGCTAACCTCTATTCGTGCTCACCGCAAAACAACCTTTTTCGAGGCTCCTCCGGAGAATCGATGCCACGGATTTATTTATCGATGATTTAATTTTTTTTTTTTCAAATATTCTTAAGAAGCCAAACTAAAACCAGTATATAAAATAAATACACCAACACAGGTCTATAGACAAGGGGGCTTTTAAGTGTTCAAACCCCCCTTAGGGTCCAGAAAGTATAAAGAATTAACACAAATGAGACTATTTAATTCAAAATGTAATTTTTTTTTAGATAAACTGATTATATATAATGCTATATATAATATTGGCATTGAATAGTATTGGAATCCATCTCCAAGGAGTTGGTATATTAAAAATCAGTTTCAATTCTCAAAAAGTCCCTGATATCCAGTAAAATACATATATGAAAGTTATTCTTAACGAAAACGTAACAAACATTTAACAATCTTACCGATTTTGGAATCCGATTTCGTTACGAATCCGTAAAGAATATCGTATGCAGCGGTTGACACGACTTCGTAACGATTTCGTAACGAGTCTTAAGGAAAATGTTACGAAAAAGTTTCGATTTCGTTCAACCAGTTCGAAAGACAGGAAAGTTTACTCTGTTTGCATTTCAATATGTTTTACAAACAGTCGCATAACGAAACTCCTTATAAATTCGTATAAAAAGTGAAACTGTTCCGATATTTGCGTAACGAAATTGTAACGATTTCTTTAAGACAGCTCGAAATAGTTATGAATTCGTCGAAATTTCGACAAAGTCGTCAACTATGGTTTGCTGTGTAAGCTTATTAGACCCAAAACTTTTGGAAAAGCATTCATTTGAGTGGGTTTTTTTTTTTTTTTCATTTCTAAAAGTGTAAAAAATATATGAACCACGAAATTTAACACATTATGGGGTATTCCACGTAAAGCGAATGACTAAAAATTTTGGCATCTAAAATTTCCAACTTGGCACAAAAATTTAGACCTGTGCGAAGCCTTTTCCAAATAACAGGTTTCGAAAAATCACCTTAAATCAAAATATGAAAAAATTTTTGTAAAACATTTTATACAGTCCAATTTTATAGTGATTTCATGATTTTTTAATCATGTTACCAAATTTTCATAAAAAAAAATTAACAATTACAGTTTTTTAAGCTTCAGCATTTTAAAAATGTTTATTTGCATTATTTTAAAAAATTAAAAATCAATTTTGAAGTTAAAAAAATTTTGTTTTTAGTGTTTTTAATATGCAAATAATTTATATATAATTATAACAACCGATTAAATTCTTAAATATTCAAAAAAAGTTACTGTTTCTTTTTATAAAAATTTATCTAGCAGAGTAATTATTTTAATATTAACATGAACTTATTTTCATGTGATATCTTATATAATAAATTGGGCATAAGATACTGGTGCTGTGCAAAAACCAGTATTCGAATTACGGTTTTTGAAAAATAGTCTGAAATTTAAATATGACTTTATCGGAGTCGATTCCTCTAATCAAAAAATGTTAATAAAAAACAATATATATAATAATTGTTATTGGAATTGAATCATGAGAAAATGAAACTTTAAAGATCTTCAAATATTTTCTTTTGAATTTATTTAAATTGTCGAAATCATTTTCGAGAACAGCAATATTTTAGCCCTTAACGATAACTCGAACTAGAGTTCACACAGGTTCAATTCGTTGTACACAAGCTGGGGATCAACAAAAGCCCAAAAAGAAACCAAATCTAAAGACTAAAATTTTTTTTTCCCCGTTTATATGGAATTTCCATAAAAGTTGTGAATACAGCTTCACCAGCTGAACTTATTAAAAAATGTTTGCATTTTTCATAGCTGATTTTAATTTTGATTTAAATAAACCGCAAGGAATCTAACCTATTTTTACCGTTCACATTAATATTGTTGAATTAGTAAAATTTTGTCACAGACGTTTTTACTGTTTGTGCTAATTTTCGGAATAATACTTTTTAAAAGAAATTAAAAATTCTCAATTTGGACCATTTTTCAACAAACTATAGGCAAAAATCAAAACACTTAGTACTCAAAATTGATTTGTAAAAAAAATTAAATAAACTCTTCTCATCTATCTTATGGTCATTTAAAAACAGGCATATTTACATATAGTCTTAAAAGAAAACGGATTTGCTTAAAAATTTTCATATCCTTTCTTTCAGTTATTACTGGTATCTACTTATAGATTTTTTTATACCCTAAGGTAAATCCTGGCTACGGGCCTGCACCAACATTATTAATGTCTCAAAAAAAAAATCATGAAAACATGCATTTATTCCGGCTTTAAAACAGTACCATGCCCTTAAAAAAAGCACCGATTGAATCATGACTTCATTAAATTCCATTGAAAATGTTTTTAGTCCGATTGAAACCAAAAAAATAATATTTTCTGAATACATTTTCTTTCAGTTTCAGCGATTCGCTATCGAATCGCCTTTCAACATTTTTGTGACTCGAAAGAAAATCAATTATTTAAAATTTAGCAATTCGTTAGCAATTCGCTTCTCATATTTTTAGCAATTCACTTACGATTCTTCTTTGTTCCATATAAAATTTATGAAAAAATATATACGCTAAAATGTCAGAAAGTTAATCAACAATACTTTTCTTAAAAAATTTTTTAATATTTAAAAGTCGGCTTAGCAAATTCCAAAATCTTTGGGTAGATATTTTCAGAAATGCTTTCGAAGCCGACTACATAATATGAAAACAATTTTTTTTTTTAAAAAAGTGTTTTATATTTGAGTCAATTTTTTTTTTATAAATTTTATATGGAAATAGACTATTTATTTTTTCATAAATTTTTCTTTTTTTAAAAAATATTGATGAACTTTTTTTTAATTATATGGTTTTTTGTGTCAATAATTTTCACACAATATTTTCAAGATTTTCATATAGAAAAGTCGACCCGTAGAATTCTCGAATTCGGTTATTAGGATTTTGGCGAATTCGTTTCGAGTTCAAAACAAGTCCGCGATGGCGAATCCGAGATCCCGTATTCGTTTCGAATGTATAACGAAGGCGGACTTTTTAATATGAAAATTTTTAAAAAAATAATGTTTTTTTATTCTTTAAAAAACTGATTTTTTTTTAGTTTGCTGTTATTTACACGTCCTTTAAGTCAATACTTGTTTTTCTTAAAGTTTTATATGAAAATAAGTTGCAAAATATGTAATAAAAATAATATTAATGTTGAACTTTTATAAACTCAAATTTGAAAAAAAAAATTAAATATATGTAAGAAAATAAAATAAAAACAAACATTTTTTTTTTTGGGCCGAGTTGGGGTTCGATCCCACGCCTGCGAATGCTTGCTTTCATTACCCTATAGGAACAAACTAACTTGTTTTTAAAAACAACTTATTTAAAATAAACCAGTATATGAACTACTTTGAATTATATTAAGCCGTCATCCACTTCAATTCTAAATAGTTTTTATTGCATTATATATAAGTAATTGAAATAATACTTAAAAACAAGTGATTGATAAACTACTTTGCATTATATTAAGGCGGCAACTACTCTGATTTTGACATCTTTTAATTGCAAATTTTTATTAGATTACAAGTTTATATATATTTAACCGTGTTATTTCATCAAATATTATTAACTTTAGACCATCAGTAATAGTTTTCAATTGGTTATTTTAAAGTAATTAAAAAAATAGTTTAAATATAACTAATTAAACAAGTAGTTGAAAATATATGCAGACGAATGTCAATGGACTTATTTAGCGGACATCACCATACAAAATATGTTAGTTCGTTCTTTGGAAAAAGGTCAGAATTTCAACTAGTTGTGGTTGACAAAAAACTACTTTATCAACTACTTTTTAATTAGTTGATTTTCCTACAGGGTTATGACGCAAACTAAGCTACACATGTTCAACAACTGCAGTAGCCAACTCTGAAAGGTGCTGGACTAGAATTCAGATAGATAGAATTTAGATCAGTGGTATCGATTCTTGACATTGTTAGTTTGGAATACATTTAATGTTAACAATTACAACATTGAGAGGTATTGCGTCAATATAATAATTTTGAAATTCCCATTGGCTTTGAAAAACGTAGAAAATAAATCTTTTGAATATTTTGTTCACATAAAATAAGTTAATTTTGGTTTCGTACTGTAGTTCAACAAAGACAAGAAATTAAAAAGTGTTAAAAGAAATGTTCCTTTACAGTACAAAATCAATTTTACTCGTTAACGAACTATTTTCTTTTATTTTTTTTTTGTTTTGGCGACTCGTTAACAAATGGCTTTTTATAGTTTTGGCGAATCGTTAACGAACTCGTTTTTCGGTTTTAACAATTCGTCAACGAAGAAGAGATTTCTTCCGCTCTCGATATTAGAAGTGAATCGCTTCCAATAATTGCTAATTAATAAAATGTACGAGAATGCGATTCGTAAACGATAACATAAGTGAATATTTTCGTTTGTTAGGATCGTTTTCAGATCAAAAAAATTTGAAACCAATATTTTTGTTCAAAATCAGAAAGAAATGTTCATATTTTTATACCTCAACGCGTACTGCGTATATTAACTTTGTCATTCCGTTTGTAACGCCAAAAAGGAGGCGTGGCAGGTATAGAAAAGTATATTTATTTTTGATCTCAGGTGGTGATCTGAGTCGATTCCGTCTGTCCGTCTGTCTGTCAGTGGACACGATTACAGTCGTAATTTTCAAAATATAAGTATCTTTCTAAAAAATAGCGCTCAAGTTCGAGAATGAGCAAAATCGGACGAAAACCACGCCTACCTCCCATACAAAATGACTTTATTTTAACCGTAAAACCTCTCAAAAATCCACAAAAATTAAAGAAATGCCTTGAAATTTTGCACGTATTCGATCTTCAACATAAATCCTGCCTATAGAATTTGGAAAAATCGGCCGAAAACCACGCCTTCCTCCTATACAAATTGACTTTATTTAAAACGTAAAATCTCTTAAGAATCTGCAAAAATTAAAGAAATTTCTTAAAATTTTGCACAAAAGCTTTGATATTTAATATAAATCCCTATGATATTTGGCAAAATCGGATGAAAACTACGCCTACTTCCCATAAAAAGTGGCTTTATTTTAAGCTTAAAGTCTCTTAAAAATCCAAAAAGATTAAAGAAATATATTGATATTTTGCACACAAGCATTGATGAATAATATGAACCACCTCCATGATATTTTGAAAAATCGAATAAAAACCACGCCTACCTTTCATACAAAGTGACGTCATTAAAATTGAAAAACTTTTGTAAATATATGAAACTGAATGACATCTTGTCTGTATGAACCCAAGTTCCACCCACATCGTTTATCCACCCTATACATATATTCTTCGGTATAATGTGGAGTCCTAAGAGTAGAAAGTGGGTGTGGCATTTTAAATTTAAATGGCATCAAATTTTGAACACATAATCCTTGGTAATTTGAGCAGTATTCATTTGAGGGGCGTGATACTTTATTTTTAAACTTTTTTCAGCTACACCGTTTATCCGATTTCAATCAAATTTCATACATATATTCTTTAGTAGTTCTCATTTTAAACCTACACCAAAATTAAATGTAATGTTATATATAAAAGGAAATAAATTAATGAAAAAAAGTAGTCTAGAAAATTAAGCGGAATTGAAATGGGAATTCGTGGCACTTTGACACTAAATTATTTTACACCGCTAGTATGAATTTGCACATACCAACCAAATTTTGCATATACATATATTCTTTAGCATAAGAATATATGTCCACAAATTATTCTATGTGGCAGCTAAGGGTAAAATTAAACTAAGGGTGCGAGGGGAACAGGGGGCGAACCTTCACATGGCAACGTGTCTGACCGCCTCAACCTGGCGAGGCCAGCATTATCCATGTCGAAATCGTCTCAAGTCGACTCAAACCTCCACGTGGTGTTCCCTGGGCAACGGCAAACTGGCATCCGTCAGTTTGACGGCTAATTTGAGCGGCGGGTCGCTCCATAGACCTTAAACATGGAATGTGCGCAGGGTTTGGATCCCGCCACATTACTACTGCCCAATGAAAACTAAACCAGCCTCGGATAAGAACCCAAATTACGTTGATGACCACCGCAAACGAAAAACGGACAATGATTTTCGGATATGCACCTGGAATGTCCGGACCCTTTATAGGGAAGGTGCCATTATCCAACTGGCGGAAGCCCTCAAAACAATAAAATCTGACATCACCGACATCCAGGAAATGCGATGGAAAGGGCAAGGCTGCTCTAAGCAAGCATACTGCGATATCTACTACAGCTGCCATGCGGAGAAGCGCGAATTCGGATGTGGATTCGTCGTTAGCCAGAAACTTCACACCTGTGAACGAAAGTTTGGCCACGATCCGCATCAATGCAAAATTTTTCTACATCAGCCTTATTTGCACGCACGCCCCGACGGAGGAAAAGGACGAAGCCGTCAAGGACGCTTTCTACTCTAGTCTTGAGGACGTATATGACCACCTTCCGGTCCATGACGTGAAAATAGTCCTCGGCGATTTTAATGCGAAACTCGGAAGGGAAGGCATCTTTGGCCCCACTGTCGGTCAGTTCAGTCTTCATGAGACCTCCACAAACAACGGTCTAAGGCTGATCGACTTCGCCGCGGTGCGAAACATGGTAGTTAGTAGCACCAGATTTAAGCACCTCGACATCCACAAGGCCACCTGGCTGTCCCCGGATCAAAAAACGCGAAACTAAATTGATCATGTTGTATTCGACGGAAAGGATGCCTCTAGTGTTCTAGATGTGCGTACATTTTGGGCGGTCAACATTGACTCCGACCATTATCTTGTTTCAGCCAAGATCCGCATGCGATTATGCAATGCGAACAACATACGCACAGAAATGCAACGAAAGCTAGATGTCGCTAAGCTGCAACTACAACGGACTGCCGAAGCCTACTCCACTCAACTCTCGGTTAAGCTCAACCAACCAACCTCTGGACCCGACGACGCCGGCAGACTTTGGGCGCATATATCCCACTCCATGCGCGCTGCCGCTGAAGAAGTCATTGGTTTCCGGCGCCCGTAACCTCGGAACCAATGGTATGATCAGGAGTGTCGCATTGCGACTGCAGTAAAAAACGCCGCATATAGAAAAACGCTGCAGTCAGCTGCAACGCGAGCCGTGCAAGAAAACTACCGCGAAAAGAGGAAGGAAGAGAGGCGCCTTTTCAGACGCAAGAAAAGAGAGCAGGAAAAGCGTGAGCGTGAGGAACTAGAGGTATACCAGGGCAAGAAGGATGCACGAAAATTTTATCAACAGGTTAAGCGTCTAACCCAAGGTTTCAAGCCCGGAGCATCCACTTGTAGAGACGAAAATGGAGATCTGAATACGGATACACAGTGTGTGCTGAGATTGTGGAGACGGCACTTCTCCAATTTACTTACTGACGACGATTCCGCCAATGCCGCCCATGGAAAGCGCAGTTCAGAGCCACCAATCAACGATAACGGAGTGGAAGTACCACCACCTAGCCATGAAGAGGTTCGAGTTGCTATCCAACGATTCAAAAACAATAAAGCAGTGGGTGCTGACGGCCTGTCAGCTGAATTGTTTAAAACCGGCGGCGATGAATTGATAAGGCGCATGCATCAGCTCATCAGCAAAATATGGCTAGAAGAAAGCATGCCCGACGATTGGAACCTCAGCGTACTGTGCCCTATACTAAAGAAAGGAGACCCAACAATCTGCGGCAGTTATAGAGGTATCAGTCTTATTTCCATCACATATAAGGTTCTCTCAAGCGTACTGTGTGAAAGACTAAAGCCGATTACAAAAACACTAATTGGACCTTATCAGTGTGGCTTTCGACCTTGAAAGTCAACCACAGACCAGATTTTCACGCTACGACAAATCCTGGAGAAAACCCACGAAAATAAAATTGACACACACCATCTCTTTGTCGATTTAAAGCTGCGTTCGATAGCCCGAGAAGGGATTGCCTATACGCAATGTCTGAGTTCGGTATACCTGCAAAGTTGAAACCTTCAATACCGAAAGAGGTTTCAGGCAAGGCGATCCACTGTCTTGCGATCTCTTCAACATCATCATGGAAGGGATCGTACGAAAGGCCGGTGTGCATCGTAATGGCACCATTTTCTATAAAGGTGTCCAGCTCATTGCGTACGCTGATGATATTGATATTGTCGCCAGAACCAAGAGAGATGTTACCGCTGATTCCGCCGCTATCAAAAAGGAATCAGCCAAAGTGGGTTTGACGATAAATGAGGGTAAAACAAAGTATATGCAAACAAGGGAGCGCGGCGTTTAGACTCCCACGTTTCATCCGGCAGCTATAACTTTGAAGTAGTCAAGGAGTTCGTATACATTGGCACCGCCATTAATACCAACAACGAAATCAGCCTGGAGATAAAGCGAAGAAAAATAATTGCTAATAGGTGCTACTACGGGCTCAGTAAGCAACTAAGTTCCAGAGCCCTCTCTCGATCGACAAAACTAACACTCTACAAGACGCTCGTTCTACCTGTGCTGCTTTATGGCGCTGAGGCATGGGTAGTTTCGCAAACTGACTCAGCCGCTCTGGGGGTGTTCGAGAGAAAAGTTCTTCGCAAAATCTTCGGTCCTGTTCGAGTCGGTGATGACTATCGCATATTAATGAACCACGAGCTGTATGAGTTCAACGAAGACATTGACGTAGTTCAGCGTATAACTGTGCAGCGACTTCGCTGGCTGGGTCATGTTCATCGTATTGACGACAAAGCTCCAGCGAAAAATTGATCGAGGTGAGGGTCGCTGGTCAACGACGACGAGGGAGACCATGCCTCCGATGAATGGACCAGGCTGAGGAAGCCCTAACCGCACTTTGTGTATCCGATTGGAGAAGGCGCGCGCAAAGCAGAGGCGCCTGGCGAGAACTGATGATGTCGGCCGAAACCCGGACACGGGTTGTTACGGCCACCTAAGTAAGTAAGTAAAGTGGGACATAACACAAATATTTTTGCAGATTATACATAAAATTTATCAAGACATTTAAAGACTTCGAATGCACTTCAATAAGACCGCAGGGGGTATTTTAGCTTCGGTACCCTTCCGAGGCGCCATTCCGTGCTAGTTTTTATATTTATTTTGAGTGTACGTATACTATATATTTTTATGGCAGCCGTAGCGTTGTGGATAGAGTGTGTGGCTCATACGCCAGAGAAACCAGGTTCGAATCCCCTTCTGACACAGAACGATTTTTCAATTGAATTAATTTTTCTGTTTGGCCTTAACAATTCCTGCAGACAATGGCAAACCTCAGAGAGTAAAAACTGCCATGATTAACTTCTTGAGAACATAAGCCGTTCGGAGTCGGCATAAAACATGTAGGTCCAGTTGTCGATCATTTGTGTTTACACATTTCAAAACACACACAACTCAATTGATCACAAGGAACTCGGTCAAAGTCCTTTTAAGGGCTGAATGGCCATTTTCGCTCGCACTGATAAAAGTGCATAAAAGTGCATAACATACTGATGGGACGCACTGTGTAATGTGCACTGAAGGGCGCCACCCATTGAATGACCAATTAAGTCATTCAATATCAATAGACACAAACTTTGAGAAAATAAACACAGTTGATTCAGTAAAAAATGTAACTGAAAATATCGCGTGCTTAAGAAATGACGTCGACATCTTGCTGCAATCGACCTCGGAGAAAACAACACAATCACCAACTGTACCAGATCCACTTATCGAAGTTTTGTATCACAAAATAAATGAAATAAGTGACGATCTTGTCTTATTTAGAGAGTCGCTTGCGGAAATATCTGATGCAATCAGTACTGGAACCAACAGAATCAATGTGACAGAAGCCATTGAACACAATTCATCCTCCCTCTTCGATGAAATCATGGAAGCTTCCGTGCTATCCTCTTCAGTGCGTCCCTTACCATCTAACTCGGATTCGCAACCTAGCCAACCATCACCCACACCATTAATACAACCACCTGTTGCTGCACCTCGGAAAATAATTAATCACTTTGGAACCTCATGGACCACATCAGAATGGAATCACAGAATTCAAAAACTGAAGACTGGAAACCAAAGTGATAGCACTGCTTTGTTCGTTAAAGGCTTCCCCACAACTACAGATGCAACTTGGGTAGAAAATTACTTCAAAAAGAAGTACAAATTAGCCATCTCAGACTGCCATAAAAAGTCGTCAAAACGATCCAAGGTTAGCAGTTTTAAATTTAATATACCCAAGGCATATGCGTGGATGTTTTCTAGTGCAGGTATGCGAACGAAAGGAAACATTCGTATAACTGAATGGACGGAAAAACCAAAAACGGAAGTTAAGGCACCTAGTATTAAGCTTATCACTAAGCCTATGATTAAATCTATTAAGCCTACTAATATTAATAGTAATAAAAATAATATAAGCCCACCTGCCAGAACACCCTCAAAACCAGCTCAAGATCAAAACTGGTCATATAAAACAAATTTATTCCCAAAGTTTTCTCCACAGTCAAAACTATCTTCTCAACTGTTATCTTCTTCTAAATTTCCTATTACTCAATCGTCGAAACTCCCTTATCCTAAAGTTAAACGGGTTTCGTTTAACCTCAATAACGACGAAAAAAATAAAACTTATTCATATAAATATCCTAATTTCGTCCATTCCCATACACTAAATCCAACCCCACAGCCCGCAATAGTCATACCTAAGCCTACTTCTACACAATCTGTTACTGCAACACGTTCACCAGCAATCACACCCTCCAATAACACACCTCCTCCCTTAATTACTTGCACTAATACTCAAACGTTCTCTAATGCTACACCAGCCTTTCTGGATCCTCTTCTGCCACCTAATGCGAAGCTCACAAAAAATCTCGCTGACGTTAGTAGTGAAGGTCGTTTCGTTATGTCTCGTCTAAGAGACCGTCGGTTGTATGATAATGTTCGATTATACCTGTCTTATTTACATAATAAGTCTGACTCAGTCTGTATTGAAGGTACAACAAGAACAAGTGCTATGGTATCCATCCAACAAGAAGGTCTTCCAACCGACCCTGTCGAGCTGAAAAAAATTTTCATTAACTTCCATGAAAGCCTCAACATTTCACCCACTGATGTTGAAAACGACCTCACGGCATTTGCATCGCATACTAGCTCAAAGTATATATGGCATTTACAAAGAGCTCGTTCTAACTTCAAAAATTTTTATTGTCCCTAACTCTCATCCTAAAGCAATGTCCGATTATCCAGCCTCCCGAAATACACTACCTTCAATTGCGTCTTTTTATATATCCTACCACAATTGTGGTGGCATGAGAGGCAAACTCAATAAACTGTTTGTTGAAGCTAAATCTTGTCATTTCAATGTTTTTGTCTTTACGGAAACGTGGTTGAATGACGCTATCAAAAATGAAGAAATTCTAGATAGCAACTGGACAATATACCGGAATGACAGAAACTATGCAAGCTGCGGCCTGTCTCGAGGAGGCGGTGTCTTAATTGCCACACATAACTCCTTATCTAGTGAATTGATTGTAACCTGCTCCTCCAAATGCTTTGAGCACAAAATAATCAAAATAAGGCTAGATCAAAAAGCTTCCGTATACATAGGTGTTATTTATATTCCTCCGAATTCAACCCACAATTCCTACAATGAATTATGTGAAATCATAACGTCAATAACAGCTGCGTTAAACGAAGATGATAGAATTATTATTTTTGGAGACTTCAACCGTCCCAATATAACTTTTGTGCACGATGATGATGACAACCATCTCCTTCCAATTAACCTGTCCAATGCGGTCGACTTCGATTTATTAAGTACTTTTTATAGTAATGATTGTCAGCAAGTTGCTCCTGCTCCAAACCGAAACAATCGCTGGCTAGATTTGATTTTTACTAACTCATATGACGAAGTAAAGGTTAGTCCAACCTGTGAGGCTGAGCAGATATTTTCCAATACCCTCCACCATACTGCTTTTACTACTGAGTTATGTACCAACAACATAACTTTTATACAGTCATTCAATAATTCTATTGTATACGATTTCCTCAATGCCGATTACAATAACATTAAAAATGACTTAAATTGTTTGGACTGGAACCACTTGTCTGCACTAGAATTGGACGATGCTGTATCGTCTTTCTATCAAAAAGTCTTTTCTGTATTTGATACTCATGTTCCAAAAATAAAGAAAAAAAATAAACTATCGGAACCGTGGCTTGATTCAAATCTTAGAAATTTGAGAAATCAAAGAAATAAACTTTACAGAGTCATTAAAAATTGCGTCATTGTAAGTGATGAGGTAAAGGTTAGATACGAAGAGCTGTCTAAGGAGTTTTCCATTAAGTCCGAAGAGGCTTATAGGCTTTACACCAATTTAATTGGAGAAAGGATTATTGAAGACCCAAAAAAATTCTTCGATTTTGTAAATGTAAAACGGAAATCGACCGGATACCCAAACTTCATGTTTAAAGGCAATGTTACTTCATATAACTCACAGGAAATTTGTAATCTCTTTGCGGATCATTTTAAAGAAGTCTTTTGTTCAACTACTTCCCAAAATCAACCTACATTTGCCAGTATAACTAGTAGACCGACATTGGTTTGTGAAATAAATATTACATGGAGTGACATAACCAATTCCATTAAAGAATTAGATTCAAATAAATCTCCAGGTCCAGACCTTATACCACCAATTTCACTTGTTCAATGTTTAGACCAATTAATTACGCCGTTACATATGATTTTTAACAAATCCTTGCATACAGGTATATTCCCAACTTTTTGGAAATCTTGTCATCTTACGCCAATTTATAAAAATGGCGACAAGAGATCAGTTGAAAATTATAGGGGTATTGCAATATTGTCAGCAATTCCAAAGCTATTTGAAAAAATTATATGTTCCAAACTCACGAGCATAATTAATCCGTGTTTAAACGAGCAGCAACATGGTTTTCGTAAAGGACGATCAACAACCACAAATCTTGCAATCATGGCATCAGACATTCTTACTAAAATGGAAAAGGGCCACCAAATAGATGCAGTCTATACAGATTTTAGTAAAGCCTTTGATCGTGTTGATCACGAAATCCTAGCTAAGAAACTAGAAAAATTTGGTATATCAGGTACTGTGCTGAAATGGCTCAAGTCTTATCTCTGTGAAAGATCCCAATATGTAAAATTTCAGGGTACTTTGTCTAAAAAGATTGTTGTCTCGTCGGGTGTACCTCAAGGTAGCCATCTTGGCCCACTTCTCTTCAACATATTTATTGCAGACATATCTGAAGTTTTGCATGATGTCCCCCATCTCTTATATGCAGATGACTTAAAATTATACTATAACATTAGATCAGAAGTGGATTCAGTATTCTTACAGAATAAGCTTTTTTCTCTGGAACAGTGGTGTAGTAAAAATAAACTTTATTTAAATATAAATAAGTGCTACGTTATAAGTTTTGCCCGTAAAAACGTAATCACATATAGCAGATACATGCTAAATAAGGTAGAACTTAAAAGGGTCAACCACATAGCAGATCTTGGAATAATTCTTGATAGTAAGATGCGCTTTAACCTTCACTACGATCATATCATATCCAGGGCAAACAAAATGCTCGGATTCATAAAAAGACGTGCAAAAGAATTCAAAAACCTTTGGGTAACTAAAACCTTATACTGCACATTAGTACGACCAATCTTAGAATACTGTTGCATAATTTGGAACCCAGCTTTTGTAGTGCATAGTGAAAGGCTAGAATCTATTCAAAGACAATTCTTGCTTTTTGCATTGAGAGACCTATACGATCCTCGTGACTATACAAATTTACCACCATACGAGAGTAGACTTAAAATCCTCAATTTAATGTCGCTGTCATCAAGGAGAATATTACTTTGCTCATGCTTTACATTCGATGTTATTACTGGTAACATCGATAGCGAATACATCTCGAGCAAGGTACTATTTAATGAACCAATAAGGCGAACAAGGTATACAAAATTGTTAAAAGAATCGCATCGCAACACTATTTACGCATTGAACGAGCCCTTGAATAGATGTTGTAAAATATTTAATAATATCAGCGAGCATTATACACCGCCAATATCGAAATTCAGATTCAAGCGTTCTCTTTCCAAATCACTTTCCTTTACATAACTACTTCAGAATCTTCTCCAATTCCTTTTCACCATTCTGACCCCTTTTCTATTTCCTTGATCTAGCATTTGTAGAAAAATTGTAAATCAAAAATTTGAATGTTAAATAAGTAAAACACCGCATTGTAATATTAACTCTATTCTCCCATATCCAAATGCCTCTTCTTACATTGCCGTCTACCACCCATACCTAAACAAAATTTAGTTGTTCTCCCACTCAGCTTTCCATCTTAATAATATTTTAGCATAGTATTAAAAATTAGTACATATTTTTACTATGTGTATAAAATCTGTTAGTATGTAAGCTTAGTATATAAGTTCCCCCTTCGTTCTTCTTCTTGTCTTTTCTTTTTGACGTGTTTTTGAAAATGTGTCGATTCATGTGGGCGGATTACGCCCACTGAGAATTGCATATCTTCTACACCTAAAACAAGGAAAGAGGAGAGAAAAACAAAAATAAATACAACAACAACCTGTTAGAAAAATAAGTTAGAATAAGTATATTGCCTTGTTTGGCTAAATAAATAAATAAATAAGTGAATAGGCGTTCATTTTTTTAAAAAGAGCTTTCCAATAAGATCTCCATGGCACCATAACACTTCGATGTGGGTGAAGTACTAATATTTAATTATTTTCTTCTAACACTATAAATTTGATTTGTCTTTACTCTCATGGTTAAAACCACCATTAAAACTATTTTAAGCTAATAAGGCTGTGGGCCATTAGGAAACTTTTCACTCGTGGTAAGAATAAACATACTAAGTTGAACAGAATTTCTGTCAGTTCAAATTGAAATTATATTTTTGCTGTGCCAAACAAAAAGATTAAATTGATATTTTTTCCAAAACATATTAATAAACCTACAAAAACACTTTCATTTGGAGGGAACTCACAATTTTTTTTTAAGTCCATGCTTCCGTCAAAAATGCACTTACCGATTATCAAAAACTGTAGATATTTACATCACAAGTGCTAAATATTCTCCTTCCGATTGTCAAATTTTCATCATCGGTGGAAAGTTTCCTTTTGTCACACAACCTAAATCCAACTTTATAATTTTATCTGTTCAATTATACACAGCTATTGTCACAAATTACCATCTCTATATTTACACAAAACATAATTTCTTATTTTATTGCAGTGTATTAAACAAGTATTTGGTTATTCATATATTTTATGCAAATTTATTCAGACTCGAAACATTGATTTCAAACAAGCAGTCGATTTAGGCAATAAATGTTTGCAAGGAGTGTAAATTTAAGGAATAGTACTGAAATAGAATTTAATAAATTGAATCTAAATACTGGAAAACGATCAGAAATCAATGGTTTCATTTTAGTGGTCTCGCGACATCTATCAGTTATAGTAATAGTTACATCTATCCACCCTGACGCACAAAGTCTTCAATATTATTATCGGGTTGCGGTTAACATACCTTTCTTGGATGCATTCTTCTCGAGCCTAAGAGATATATTTTTGAAAGATGGAGACATTCTTATTGGACTTCAAACTATTTCCTAATTGGATTTTATCAAGATGCTTTGGAAGGAGATTTTGATGATTTAAAAATGGAACTGAATGTTTGGTATAAAGTTAGTAATAAAGCTAATGATCTAAAAAAGATAGTTTTTGAAGCGTTAGAACAGTGCAAGAAAGAAATATTCCCTAAAATACTTCGTGTTAAAATTAACGAATATTTTCAGTACTCCACGATGTTGCAAGATAGATTAAACGGCCTCACATTGCTTCATCTGTACAGAGATATGACGTCATCAGTGAATTTTATTTTAGATAAACTCGCTGAAAGTAAGCGTTAACTAAATTGGAAACTATAGTTTTGGTTTGATTTCTTAATCTTAATCACAGTAATCTTATAACTAAAAGTAAAAAGCAAACAGTTGATCGCAATTTTTTAAATTTTTAATTATTTACTTATTTACTTATTAATTTTTAATTAAAAACTTTTTTTTTTAGTTATCACTATGTATGTTACCATTGTGGTGGAGTTCTTTGTTTGGTTGTTTGTTCATTTTACCATATTTTTATATCCAAATATATTTCCCAAAAGTTGTAATTTACTACTGTGAGATGAATCAGTTGAATGGTAAGATGCTGCTTGCCTTGGCTGGGGTTTTTACCAGCAAAAATCGGGCTCACTTACCAATACACAATAGCTGTTCAGTTGCCTTTTTTTATACATAAGTCTGATATATTATAACATTCACCCAAAAACATTCTGGTTGCGCCCCTGGTGCTGCGACCCATGTTAAGTATTTCTGAAATTTGTGCGTAATTTTTTCCTATTTTATGGTGACAAATCGCCAATTTACGTTCTTCAATATGTGTTTGCTTAACGTTTTAAGTTGTCGCTGGAAAATTTCGAAAAATCTTTGGAAATTTTATGAAATAACGTCCATAAGGTATTTATCACGCGTAATGACGAATATCAAGTTTTTTGTCGAAATTGAAACAAACTGATCAGCTGTACGATTTTAAGTGACACCACTCTTTGTGGTGTCTTTCTTCACTGCGCTCAGCGCTTATCCCCTAAGAGTGGGCGTAGCTTGTTTTTATTTATAGAAAAAATGCAAAACGGATTTTTAACGATTTTATATGATAAATGGTATGGGCGAAAGGGGATCCACTATTTTTGCAATATATCGTTGTACAAATAAGGCCTTTTCCACACTTGGTTAACGCAACTCCAACTCAAGTTGCTAGCCTGTGTATTTATACCGGAACCTTCAGATTAAGCAACTTGCACGCAACAAGTTCTCGACAAGTTCTCAACTTATTCAACGCAATGCGGCTTTCCGCAATTTTCATCGGCGGCTTGTTGCATCACTTTGTTTGTTTTGTGAATTCAATTTTTTGTAATTCCTATTTTCATTAATAGAATCTAGAAGAAGATGATATAGTTTGCAGTATAAATGAGCAAGTGTTAAATATTAAATTAGTATAAGAAGTCGAAAAACATGAATTATTATATAATTACACATGTTGCATGACTTTTGAAGCAAGTCTGAAAGCATTCGGTTTGCAGTTGCATTGCTTTTCCACTTTTTCGCTGTTGCGTTGAGGTTGCGTTGGAGTTGCGTTGACCAAGTGTGGAAAAAGTGTGGCCTAAGTTTTAAAACCCGTGCCATGCTGACCAAACAGATTTCAGATTTTTATATATATGGGCATTTCCAGAAAAAAGTCCACCGTGACACGAAAATTAAATATTATTAAAAACTTATTTTTAAATAATATTATCCTAGAGAAACATTTAAATTTTATTGATTTAAGCAATTTGAACATGAACTCATTAACCATTATGATCAAATCGTCTGCACTGTTTCACAAATGAATTTTTCCTTTTAGTAAATGTTTAGAAAATAATTCTTAAACTTTTAGAATTTAGTAAAAATTGAAGGCATTGGCTAAAAATTATGGAAAATGGTTGTGGCAAGGACAGGCAGAGTAACACCTCGTTCAAAAATAAAGGTTCATTCACACTGTGAACCGGACTTAACTGTCCGATTCGGAAATTTTTTTAATAGGTTGCCACATGTGTCCATGACAAGGCTGCCAAATATCAGCGTCTCTCGTTGACATTTGGTAAAGTGACAGTGTTTTTTTTACAACAACTTTTTTCGTGTCTTCGATTTTTACGGCGGAAGAAAAAATTAATTATAGATAAGTTAATTAACTTATTAATTTTTTTTTTATTTTTCCTTGTTCCCTTTTCCTTGTTTTTTTTTTTTGTTGTTTTTTTTTGTTTTTCTTTTTTTGTTTGATGCTCTAAGTGGGCATACTCCGCCCACCGGATTGACATGATTTCAAAAAGCATGGCAAAAAGAAAAAAAGGAGAGAAAAACAAGTGGAACATATCTAAGATACGATATATAAATGGGAGAGATATTTAAGAAGGAAATATGGAATTAGAAAGGATCCGCTTAAATGTGAGTTTAGACATAGAAGGGGAGTAAAAGTCGCTGAAGTTGTTAAATACTCTGCAGCATCTACTTATGGGCTCATTGTGTCCATAGACAGTGTGGTGTTGATATTTCTTTAAGAGGCGTGTATGCCTGGTTCGTCTTACTGTGTCGTTAAATGTGAACTTATTGGAAAAGTATTCGATGTTTATAGCACCTGTAATTATATCAAAGGTAAAACGTGAACTTAGTAACGTTCTTCTTGACGATAGTGGCATCAGATTAAGAAGGGAAAGTCTTTGTTCGTACGGTGGTAAGTTGAGAAAATCGCGTTGAGAATTGCTTCTGTATTGATTCAAATCTTTCATTGTGTGTCTCAAGAGGTGGATTCCAAATTAGGCAAGCATATTCTAGTAGCAGATGAAGGAATGCACAATATAGGGTTTTTGGGACCCAGACATTCTTGAATTCCTTGAAGCCCTGGATAAAATTTGTTTATATCTATAAATCCTTAGGATCGATTGTTGTAATTCTTTTACTTAATATAGTGCTACTTAATTACTAAGCAAATATAAGAAACTCTTTTTAAAAATTTGACTTTTTCATTGATTTTTTTAATATTTTATCGTACAAATCGTACGTAACGCCAATTTGGAAATGCCCATATAGATATGCCTATATAAATATATGCGTAAGTTTAAAGTTGTGGATGATTCGATTTACTTTTGTCACACTCCATATATGAATTAGTACGAATATCCAAAGTGTTCGAATAGCTAATTACTGAGTACAAATTACAAATATCGTGCTGACTTTGTTGTTGTTTTGCATGTTGTTTTTGATATCACATGTGAACGAGTGCAAACATTTTTTGTGACATTTTTTGCGTTGGCGAAGATTTTCACGCATTCGTTGCCGGGTGACAGACTTGCTGTTAACCGGGCACTAGGTGACGGGGACAAACTTCAGTATGTGTTACTTTTTTTTGAGAAAACAATAAAACAAAAAAAAAAGAAATTCAATAATTTAGACGTTCTTTCAATTGAAATCACATGGCAAGTGAGACACGCAGGCGCATAGCTATAATGCTATAAGAGATACAAGTGAAGAATTGAATAAAAAAAAAAAATTGGCAAAAAGTGTAAAACGAACGCATCTTATATGGAAATACATACTGTATCTTTTATTACCCGATCGATTTTTTTAATTATGATGTCATTTTGATGTTGCTCTTGGTGCTATTTTTATTGGTGTATTCTATAGTGTTTCTTTGTTTGGAATTCAGCGCAGCACGCATTGAATTTGAAACCACAGTAATTTTTTTAGTCGGAGTTTGTTTCTTGACAGGCAAAACAGTGTCAGTCAGGTTAAAGTTGAATCATTTGCTGTACTGTTGCATTAGAATTGCATTTTTCTGCATTGAATACCAAAAACATTATTTAAAAATCACGATTATTCTTCATGGCCAACATTGAACATGAGTAAATTTATAAATCGGAGTTTTATTGAAATCTAAGCTACATATTTTTTTGTTATCCACGCCCACTACGACAGCTGTTAATTGACTGAATAAAAATGCAATTTCTATTGTTGTTATTTTCTATTAACAAATTAATTAATTTTTATCAAGAATGTTTTTTTATTTATTTCTTGTCTGTTTAAAATTTTCACCTTGATAACTTGTAAAGGAGTGAGAAAAAAAAATACACAAAAAACTACTAAATAGTTGTATTTGTGTTTATGTCACGTCTAAGTCGACGTAAGGCGACGTTAGACAAAGGTAGCAGCAGCAGCATTAGCAACAACAGCAACAACATTTACTGAACTATTGCTCTGCTGTTTGTATAATTTTGATACGAAGCAAATCTTGCTGTGCTTCATAGTTTTTTTTTTTTTTTTCAGTCAGCAAAACATGTGCGAATTTTTGATGTTGTTGTGCCTTTCTTATCCCTTGCCAACTTTTTTATTATTTTTTTTTTCTTTCTAAATTTTGCGCAGTCTCTGGCAATATTTTCATTTTTTGTTCTAAGTTCCCCCGCAGTCTTCGCTCGGCATTTTTAGCAATTCTAAACTTGTTCTTTATTCATATTCCGCTTTCAACATTTTGCTGTGTATCTGCACCTTTCTATACATTATTTTATTCCTTCTGTTGATTTACTTAGAATATACTTTTGTAAAACATATTATCTTTAATTGCACAGTGGGCCAAATAACTTCCGGAATGGCAGCGAGAATCATCATTTGATAGTAGTGGTAAATGCGTTTTATTTTAATCGAGTTTTTATTTCAAATTTAAAAAGTTCTTAATATTTATTCAGATGGATTTTGGAAAAAAAAGATAGAAGTAATGATAACTAGTTCAAATGTTCTTGCATTTAAATTTTGAGCATACAGAGTTGAGAATGAAGAAAGCTAAAAAAGCTGCGCTCAACTAGAGTTTGCATATAAAGGAAGTTTTTTTGGAGGTGTAGAACTTTGAATTGAAATAAATACTGAGACTATCATAGTCTTAAACTAAAAATTGGCTTTATTAGAAAGATAACACGGTGTGACAGTCAAAAAACTTCTGGGATGCGACATTGTGTAGGTTGTAAAAATAGTTAAATGTAACATTGTGGCATACCACAAATTTTTCGTGCACATCAAAATTTTGAATAACGGTTAAAAACCCGTCTTTTCGAGATAGATGGAGTTAAAAAACCATTGTTTCAAACTATATATCCTACAATAGTTTGAAATACGTCTTTGGAAAGAAAAAAGTAACATCTGTATTACATTGCAATCTCGAATTGGGGATTGTAAAAACATATCGATTTTTTCAGTTTTTTGAGACTGCACCGTACTTTGAAAGAAAATTAAAGAAGAAGAAGTCACACTTGTAGAAAACTATTTATTTTTGGTATGCAGTTCCAAAAAATATTTGATTTTGCGTCTTCTGCACTTTACTTTATTCAAATCGAGTAATATTTGATTGAGTTGTTAACTTTTTAGGAAAAAAGCCATTTGTCGAAATATTAAATTCATGATGTGTATTAACCCCGCGTAAGTTCAATTCGGCAGTTTGGTTTGAATTTATTTCTAATAATAAAATAGACTGTTTACAGAATACGGAACACGAGTAGAATGAGAAAAGTTTCACCAAGATATCGCTACTATAGAAAAGCGCTGTGATGGTAAAAATAAAATCAATATGATGACAAATTACTACAGGTCATTTAAGCGAGAAACCGATGATGATCAGTTCAAAAGAAAAATATCGAGTACTAAAAGTTCAACAAATGCCTTTAAACTGTCACAAAACATGCTTAAAAATTGTATAAATAAATTGAAGTAGCTTGATATGTTTAATTTAATTTTGCAGTACTTAGGGACATTCTCATTCCAAAAACCAAAATTCTTTAAAAATTTACCATAAAGTACTTAACAATATTATGTATTATATTAAATACTAGCAAGACTCAGTGGTCCGCGGCTTTGCCACGAACGTTCCAGCAACCATACTCTTTTATTTGTGGGCGGTGAAAGGGGGTATGGCAAACATTTTATCCCGCAAGCTATCTCGTGCTGAAAAACAATCTACTGCCAAAATGTGAGCGCAATCGGCCCAAGAAGTTTTGGAGTCTTAATGATTTCTTAAAAGTGGGCGTAATTATAGTTCCAACATGCCCATTTTTGTGTGCCCATTTAATGTGCTTACTTTTCGTCTAAAGTCGCTAGACGAATTGAATATTGTGACAATGGCCAGAGAAATAATCCAAAGACATCAAATTACACGATCTTGGGGGTCAATTGACTAGTCAATTTCGACATAAAACGCATTCGCCAAATATTCCTTCAGTAGGACGATTGTTTGACGCGCTGTATGGCATATGGCGCGATCTTGTTTTAAAAGCATGTTTATTTAAATAAACTTTCCATTCAAATGCGACACGAAATAATCGTTAATTATTGCTGGTAGCCAGTGTTGCCGTTTGGATACTTTTTAGTCCATGGATACATTTAATCCATTTAGATAATTTTTTTCTTCAAAATATTGCCGGATACTTTTTTAAAGCCTCAGTGTAAATTTGGATACATTTTATTCAAAAACATTTTGAACATGAATAAATATTTTCGCTTGCAAAAATATGTAAAAGTATGCAATAAGGATGGCAGCTCGTAATCTTGGCTTGGTTTTGCTTTATTGCTATTATAGATCTAACCAAAATAGACGAAGCGAGACGATTGCATCATTCCGAATGTCTGCACTTGCTACGTCTGTTTTGACATTTAACCCAAAATGAAACGCGTTCTTTAATTCGTCTCAACATTTGTTTTTTTTTTGGAGAACAAAATTGAATTACATTAAAGCGAACATTTTAGTATTTGCAAAGCAACTCGTCTATTTTGGTTGGACCTTAATTTGTTTTTTTGTTTATAATTTGGCAGCATTGTATGCCATTGAACTTTAACATAATTTCTAAAAACTCAGCATTTCAAACAAATTTTTTCAAATGACAAAATAAACTATGTTGCTCCCGAAGAGCTTTTTATAAGTTTTAAAGCATAGATATTTATGTTGGCACACCAATTTGAAGGAAAGGATTTATTGTTCTTAAGAAGAATGATAACAAATTCCTTTATTGATCTTTATCATCAAATGAAAAAGAAATATGATCTTTAAAATGAAATCACTTAAGATATCACTTAAGATCAAAAACAGTTTAAAGAAGCTTATATTTTAACATTCTTAAATCTTCTAAATTACTTTTCAAATTTATTTGAAGATAATCAATAAGAAAGATTTCCGTAGTAACAGTCCCTTAAAATAAACAAAAGAGTTAAATCAAAACTTAAATCAAAAACTTTCAGTTGATTTTGAGCCCATTAACTGAACGTACGGTGCAAACGATGGTCACTCGGCTTTAATTCTTACAGCACCTGGATCTTATAAGATCGTAGAACGAGGTCTTCAAAATAAAATTTTCCATAAAGTAGCTGCAATTTCTACGCGCGATGGAAAATCGACTCATTTGGGTCCAACCGAAATGTTTCATCGGCTTGCACTATTCTACGTCTTTGCGGATGAGGTATTCAATTTAAGGTACACGTGGTGTGAAAACCATCCATGGTTGATCGAATTAGTCTCTCGGATGGGTGATTATTTCGAGTGTGCAATACACGCAGCGCACAGTAACATTCCCGAACTAAACATCGATTGTCAAAATAAATTTGTACAACTTGCAAGCGTTGTTGGGAAAGTATGTTCTATTATCCGAAGATAGATCAAAGCTTTTCTAAATAGTTAAAGATTTTGTTGTGCTAGTTGTTGTTGCTCTTCTATTTCATAGTCGATCTTAGCTTCAGCAGTTAGCTGATATTAAACTATGACGACAGTATGCGACGAGTATGCTTCACAAATTAGAAGAACTTTAAGCTGCTTTTATATCATTTGTATTCTCGTACCGCAATTCAGGGTAATTTACTAATTGCATTCGTGAAACAAGTAGAAAATTAAGAGCTTAGTGGATCACAGCAAGAATCACGATTAAAGGCTACTGATGAGTTGGTGTAGCGGCCAACGAAACAGCTGTCTAGTCTGCTATGTGATTGATACTCTATATAAAGTATTGTTGTTGTTAGTTGTTATTCCTTCAGTTGTTTTCTTCGGAAAGCATCATTGACCTTGAGCTCGATAAAATATAACCTTTAATAATTGAAAAATTATTGGAGTTATATAAACACATAACTTAAAACTTATGAAAGAAGGTCGTAATTAATTTACAAATAAAGATTATTATTTATTTAATAGTATTTTTTCTTATTACAATATTAACCTGTCAGAAACACTTTTTTTGACAGCTTTATCTTTTTATTGTATAACTTTAGCTTCAATGCCGCCCTAAAAATAGTGTAGAATTTAACATTTTTTATTTTAACAGAACTGAATTTAATTTTCTAAATTCATGAGGCAATCCACAAGATGTCCTAACTAAAGTTGTACGTTGTAAGTAAAAGGTTTTTCTCATTTCCTCCATTATTACTAAGGAGATGTTGTTGAAACTTTGCTTGTAGTTTTTCTTTATAGTGGTTGTATGATGTGTATCTAATGGGCGTGTTCAGGCCAGAACTACGACTCTCGGAATTAACGCCCGATGAATTTACGCCCGAAAAAAATGGCAAAAATCCCAAAATTCTCCATTCAAAATCGGGAATTAATTCTTAGTAAAAAATTCCCGAAATTTGATTTTGAAGACTAGATGGAAGAAAAAAAAAATTTAATTGTTGTTTATCCATTCACCGGTGGGTGAAGCATCTACAAGCTTGCAAAAATGTAAAAAAATTAGTCACATGGAAACACTCGAGAGCGTCAGATATTGAACCAAGAATATCAGAAGTGAACCAAGAGGCAAAGTTAAAAATATTTGCATTTACATTAAAGGTCTTAGGTAGCACTTTAATTAATGCCAAAGTTTATAGTAGGCATTGATCCATAATCTGACGATTATTTTGTGCGATTTTCTTAATCTGACGGTTTGAAACAAATTTCTTTTACATGATTTTATTTTTTAAATCATTGGAGGTTATAAATACAATTCGCGAAAAATAGAATGCAAATAATAATTCACGAAAGTGAAATTTATTATTTTACCCAAAATATTGATTAGCCCGAATTCGCCCCTTGTGTCAATTTGACACAATTTGCAAATTCATTTTATCGTTATCAATATAAAAAAAATATAAGCTCATCAGCCTGTATTTCTGTATTTATTTTTTCATTTTCATCCAAAATGGGAAATTAAAAATAATTTGTTGTGTGGGGACGGTGCGAGAGAGTGGCAGATAGAGAAAAAGTGAAAAAGAGAGAGGCACGGAGTAGGGAATACATGCTTCACTGCAGCTGAACACGCTAAACTTTATCGACGATTTTTGTTACTTCGGCTTGCGCAAAACGGCAATTATATTTTTCCGTTATCCCTGAATTATTTTCTTTAAAATAAAACAAAAATTGGACCAAGCTCGAAAATGTCAAGACAATTTTTTTTTTTCAAGATTATGACCTTCCCACTCCCTTATGTCATCCTCAAATCGTCAATTAATAAAATGCCTGCTTTTTAGCATGTAATTAAACCACCATACTCTAATTTGACGCGCTCGAGTATATCCAACTATCGATTCTTTTGTACTATTCTGATCAGCTGCTCTACACTCGCGATACGATATATGGAGAGCTTAGATTTGATAGAGGTACTCAACACGATGTAAGGTATCTCCCATATGTTAATCTGCCGCGCTTGAGTAAATCTCAAATTCCCCTATTGGGCTCCCCTACTATTACAACATACAACTATAGGACATGTTGTGAATTGCGTACATAACTTTAAATCTTAAGCAGACCTGTAAATATAAGTACAAGTATAAGTACAAGTACCTAGGCACTTAGAATATAAGACTAAGCACAAGTATTTTCCTACTCATACTTGAAATTTGCAAGTTACGGTACTATACTTTCAAGTATTTCTCAAGTACTTTATGAAGTACTTGGTTATTTTTGTACTACATTCTTTAAAAAAAAAAAAAATGCATGTGCTTATTATAGATTACAGTAATTTGTTATTAATTTTTATTGTCTCCGTCTGTTACAACTGAAGGTTGGCTCTGTTGCCATCATGCCTCGAAATCTAAACCAATCAAAACTATGTAACAGTACGCGTTTGGTGGTCAGAAAACTCATGGGCAATGTGATTCATGCCACGGTACTCAAAGGAAAGTTCAAAGGTGAAGAAGTTCTCATTCCAAGAATTCCGATGATCCTACCCGATATGCCAGTCGAGTTAACACAAATTCAATTTTCGATTCGTCTTGCATTAACTATGACCATCAACAAATCGTCAGGCCAATCCTTGAGTGTTTGTGGTCTGAATCTAGAAAATTAATGTTTATCTCACGGTTAATTGTACGAAACATGTGCAAGTGTCGGCAAACCATCCGCTCTATTCGTTTTCGGATCTGACAACAAAACGAAAAATGTTGTCTATCATAAGGCGCTTCAACCAGACCCGAGTTCAACTCATCCTGCAAATTTGCGAATCAATTCGATTCGATTCCAAAACTGAATTTAATTCAGCTAATAAGTTTAGTGGCGGCCGTGGCGTAGTGGGTAGAGTGTGTGGCCCATACGCCACCCTGGTTCGATGCCCACCTGACACAAAAAGTTTTTTCAACTGAATTAATTTTTCTGTTCGGACGTCACCTCTCTGTAGACAATGGTAAACCTCAGAGAGTAAAAACTGCCATGAAAAGCTTCTTGAGAACATAAGCCGTTCGGAGTCGGCATAAAACATTTAGGTCCAGTTATCATTTGTGTTCAAACATTTCACAACACGCACAACACAATTGATCATAAGAAGCTCGTTCAAAGTCCTTTCAAGGGCTGAATTGACTCGAGTTAACGAGTAAAAAAAAATCGAGTCATCACATTCTTTATACTTGTGCATACATGGTATTGAATAAAGCATATACTTAGTACTTCACAGGTCTAATTCTAAGACAAAATCATGTTAAAAAAATCTTTATGTTTTTGCTTGTTAATTCTATTTTTTGTATTATTTATTTTTAAATAGGCGAAGGCAAAACACTTCAGTACCATTACCTCCTGTGTTTCTCAACTGGTTTTGATAATTTTTTAAATGATTCAGAGTAGGGAGAAGCACCGACGAATTTTTAAAGAATATGCTAGCGGAAATACCCGACGTTGCTCGGGGTTGGTATGACATTCTGGGTGTTTCTCAAATGAATCAGAGTAGGGAAAAGGAGTGCACCGAATAGTTTTTAAAGAAAAATGTTAGCTGGAATTCCCAGCGTCGCTCGGGGGTGGTATAGCGAAAAGGTCGATTTTCAACCACTGGCGTACTCTAGTAGTACTCGTATTGAATGGATAAGGTTTTCTTATCAAAGTCTCATAAAATCGTTGGTTTTGTAACTAACAAGCTAGCCCTACTAATCAGTTACGGTATTATTTGTTCAATTGCTCAGTTCTTATGATTTGAGAAATATCTGTTAATTTTCTTATAAGTTATGAAATTAAAATGTAGAAATTTATGACACGTTCACACTGACAGTTATATGTGCATTTAACGAAATGCTTATGTGCAATTTAGAATGCGCAACCGTATCCTTATTTTAAGAGTAAAAGGCATAAATATATATGTATATATAAGGGTAATTCACGATCTTGTTGCAAAATTAGCTGCTTTCACAAAAACAAAATACATTGATATGCAGTATGGTATGTTCACTTGCAAAAAAATCTTTTCTTGCAAAAACGCATTTGCAACGATGCAACAAGACCGTGAATTACCCTATAGCATTTTATAAATCCACATTTATCACTTAGTGTGAACTTATTATGACTTTCCATAAAGTTATTAATTAATTTAAAAAAATTGCTTCTGCAATTTGACAACAGTAACAACAGTTTACTTTTAATACTGCCGAAATTATAATACTAATCACCCTTCTTCCAAATCAACACAATGCTTTCTCGTTTATTGGGGCATACACTGGAAATTGATTAAATCTAATAAAAATAATACTGGCCCTTGTGAGATAATCTTTTAGAAAACTAGTAAGGAATGGAGCTTCAGCAGGGTACCGAAGCTAAAATACCCCCCGTGGCCGTATTGAAATATACTCGAAGTCTTTAGCTTTCGAATATTTAACTTTAGAAATATTTGTGTCAAACGCTAAATTTTATTTTACCCTTAGCTGCCACATAAGAGTAATTTGTAGACTGCTCATTATGCTAAAGATTATATGTGCAAAATTTTATTAGTATGTGGGAATTCATACCAATGGCGTAAAACAATTTCGTATAATATTAAAGTGCCACGCCCCCGTTCAATTCCACCCAATTTTCTAGACTACTGACTGCCAAAGAATATTATTCCAAAGAATATGGAAAGTTTGGAAGAAGTCGGACGAAGGCTATAGAAGCAGTTTGATTTTAATTAAAGTGGCACGCCCCTGTCTAATTCCGCTCAATTTTTATTCCAAAGAAGATATGTATTTGCAAAATTTGGTTGAAATCACAAAAAAAAAAAAAAAACGGTGTAGGAGTTAGATTAGAATTAAAATTGACACGCCCGTTGTCCAATCTCACCTACTGTTGTAGGCTTACGAAGGAATATATGTGCGAAATTTGGTTGAAGTCTAGTACCACCAACTTTTATTAACTACAGAGTGATCCTTATGCCAAATAATATGTGTGCAAAATTTGGTTGCTATAAGTTCTATTAGAGTTAAGTCAACACGCCCCTTGCCCAATCCCACCACTTTTGATGACGTCACTTTGCATGGGAGGTAGGCGTGATTTTCATCCAATTTTGCCAAATATAGAGATGGTTCATATTATATATCAAAGCTCATGAGCAAAATTTCAAGACATTTCTTTGATAATTGTGGATTTTTGAGAAATTTTTCGTTTAAAAAAGCCAAATTTTTCGGCAGGTAGACCATATTCACTTTTTTCCAATTGTCCCATAAAAGTTTTCAAAAACCCCTCTTTTGGAAATATTTTGCTTTTGAGTCGTCTTGCTGAAATTAAAAACTGTCAATGCTTATAAGGAAAGAGAATAAAATTTGAGATATTGGGAACTTATTATAGTCCGAGAGGCAGCGTTAAAATTTTTTCAAGGATTTCTGGAACGATAATTTTTATATAATATGTTTGTTTAATTACAATAAATGATCAAAACAAGCTTCTGCTGGTAGGGTCTTTCTGGACCTGACTGTAAAAAAATATTATCTATATAAAAAAAAAAAAAAAATAAAACAAAAATCGTTTCTGAATTCTCGAAAATTTTTAGAGTTAATGTGAGAATAGTTATGTTTGGAAAAATAACAGTCAGCTGCATTAAAAAATATATATAACTCGTCAGCTACCGTTATGAACCGGTATTAAAAAGTGAGGTTAGAAAATCATTTCTGAAGATAAGAAACTTACATAGCGTATTTAGAACATCTTCAAAAAGATAAAAAAATAGTCAGCTGTGCTTTTACTGAAGGTAAAGCCGTCAGCTAGAGGGTTAAAGGTCTGAAGTACGCATAAGATCTCAGCTTAAAACAATTTATTTGACTAACAAACTGACGTTTTTTCCACTATTATCTCTTTAGCTGACTATTGATTTCATTAAGTATAGTGTTTAATCTGTTATATATAAAATTTTAAAGACTTATTAATATGATTTAAACCTAATTTTGGTAGTTTAAACTTTTTTTTATGATGATTTATTCAAACAAGTATATTTCTTGACTAAATCAAGAAAATATTTTTAAACAGAATAATTTACTAGTTTAAAAATAAAATTAATTTTAAAGTACAGTTTATTTAAAAACAATTTATGTAAATAGCATTGGTTTACTTAAGACCAACAAGTGCTTATTTCTCTTAAATATTCTGACATTTTTAATATTTTATGTTTCACTAGCAGGACCCAGTTGTCCGCAGCTTCACCACGGACGTTCCAACAACCATTACTTTTTATTTTTTAACGGTAAAAGGGGGTGTGGCAAACGTTTTTTCCCGTAAACCATCTTGTGCTCGAACACAATCTGCTGCCAAAATTGCACCGAAATCGGCCCAGAAGTTTAGGAGTCTTAATGATTTTTTAAAAGTGGGCGTAATTATAGTGCCACCATGCTCATTTTTAGTACAGTTGCCGACGGTGAGCATACAAACTTAATTACCAAATTATTCGACCAAAACCGTCTGAAATATATAATTTTCATTGATTTGTGGGCGGTAAAATTGGGCGTGGAAGCCCTGTTTTGGTACAATTGCGGAACGTAACCACACAAACGAAATTACCAACTTTTAGTATCAAACAATCGAAACAGTCTTAAATATTTAATTTTTATTGATTTGTGGGCGGTAAGAGGACGTGGTAAAAACTAAGTAACCAAAAACCTTATCTAGGACTCAACTAATACACGTTATAAGTTTGAGTGAAATCCGTTCAGCCGTTTAGATTTGTATAAAAGTCAAACAAACAAAAAACAAACAGAAAATGATTTTTATTAATATAGATTGTATGTCAAATATTCATTCTACTATACACGTCATTAATATTTTACTTTTTAGAGCTGCACTCTCAAGCCTATTCGCCTCATATCGTAGGTTCTTACCATACCTGAGCATTCTAGAATATTCCAATCACACGAATACTTTCTTAAATAATCGAGCATCCACTGACAAATACCCTAAACTAATTCGTTAGAGAAGGTGATGCACAACATCGTTAAAGATGAGCTTATACAGGTCTGAATTCCTTATTATTCCTTATTACTTACAACGACGACGTTGAACATCACTAAAGAGCGACTCTAAGCTGCGTTGTTCTTTTTTTATTGTGGTGCTTACTATAATTACAACAAAACTAACCTTAATCATTAACAACAAACTAATACATGGGTAAAAGTAAATAAAACAGAACTGAAAAAATGTTTGCAAATTTTTTATTGCTTCCTCGTTTCGTACTGCTGCGTTGCTGCTCGCTCGTCTTTCTCATCTTCCGCCTCACACAGCAGCACCAGCAATAATATAGAAACAATAACAACAACGCATAAAAGCCCAAAATAATTTTTTTTTTCTGTTTTGCCAAAATAAAAAAAGAGAACAAGCTCAAAAATTAATTTTTTGCTTGTGTTTCAATATTGGAGTCCGTTGTTGTAATTTAAATGCTTTCAACTTTAAATTAGCTGAGCAGCCACAGTTGTGTGGTGGTTGTCGCTCTATTGTTGCTCTATGTAAAAAGATCCGTTTGTGCGAATGATCGACAAATGCGCGACTTCAAACGTTTGCGTCGATTACTCAGTCGATTGCATAGGTTGTTGCAGCGCAGCAGCTGAACAGTCGTTTTATTACTTTGAGCGAGACTGATCTGTCTTATGGATTGCCGTTTGTTGTTGTAGTTGCTGTTCTCGCTGCTCCACTGGCGACAGCGTCATCATCGCGGGAGCGCAGCGCAGCTCAACTCAGCTCAAGGACAAGTTGCCAAATTAACTTTTGCTGATGGTATAGTATAGATACTGAAGATACACCCGCAGAAATTGTGTAAATCTATTTACCAATTCGTTATATATTTAATGAATGTCAGACTTAAATTCTTCAAAATATCAGCGGTTTTCAGTTGGTTCTGTTTTGGTGGATTTTTTAATGGCTGGATTCCATGAGAAACAGGAATTTCTTATAGACGATATATTTTTGTTATTGGTCTATATTATATACATGAATACTGCGACAATTTCTCAAATAAGACCCGTGGAAGTTTCCCGCAAACACTTACATATAATAATTAAATGGGGTTAAGTTCTCATATCATCCAAATACTCAAAACATCAATATTTAGCGCTCATATCGTCCCATTCATGCCAAAAACGCCAATGTGTTTTATGTTTTTTGGGAAATCAAATGGCTCAGAAAAATTCACCTTTTCCAATACTATAATAATACATAGTTAAATTTTGGTTTCCTTTGCTCCACAAAAAACATTCAAAAATTATAACTTTTTGTGCAACCATTTATTTACCTTCACATTGGCGTTTTTCGTATGAAGATATATTAAATTATTATTACTTGGCACATATGCGAGTTTTTTAATAAAAGCACCATGTGGGTTATATTAACAACCAAACCCAAAACAAAATCCAACCAGAAAATGATGAAATTTGACGAGGAAACTGATTGCAATTTGTATACTGTAAGTTGGTCGGACAAACCAACATCCAAGTTCGACTAAACTCTTATATATCGAAATCGCTTTTTATATTGAAATTAATTAAAGCCAAGTAAAAAAATAAAATCGTCCAAAATGTACTGTTCGCTACAAGCATTCCAGCAACAAATGTAATTGTTTTCAAATATTTTTATGAAAACTTTCATAGAGTTTTAATAAGACGTTCGCATGGTTGACCGTGCTCTCTTTGTTAGTGACCATTGCTGTTAAAACAGATAAAAACAAAGCAGTTGCAGATTTTGCATGATCGGTCGACTTCGTTTTGACACCTACGGCCTCTCAATTTCCCCCCTTAATTTCCCATTAAACATTATTAATTATGCTATGGAAACTTTTCAGCAATAAAATAAAAAACAGGAATTACACAAATATCAAACATACTAAACAGTTTTTAAACACAAACCTGGTCATTATGTTCCGCCGTTCTGAGAGTATCCAGGATAGAAAACCATGGGTTGTTGTTATTGCCGCGGGAATTGAAGGAACGTTATTGAAGAATTGGTGTTTGAATGTCCTTCAACAAGAGGCAAATCTGCACACACACACACACACTCGCGCGTTGGAGTACAAGATGAACTTTGTTAGGAACTTAAACTGTTTTGAAAGCAACTTGCATCAATTCCAAAAACGTATAACAATGCTGCACAATTTCAAAATATTTTTGTTATTTATTTTTTCTGCTCAGTTTCTGAAGTTTCTGCTAGTTTACAGAAATATCGATGTGTAAAAACGTTTTGTAAAAACAATTTCCAAAATTTGAACAAAGTGGAAAAAGTTATCTTAACTTCAACTGGTAGTTTTTGATGCCTTGCAAAACGCTTTGATTATGATTGATTTCATTTCTTGTTGTTGTTGTTGCTTGTGTTGATGTTGTTTTTGTTGTTGTTGTTGGTGTAGGACAATGAGCGTAAAATATGTATTGTGTTTATTGTATTGTTTATTTTATCTTCTAGATTGAAGTTACAGTATCTGTTGTATTCAAGTGCGTAATCGAGTAAAGTTCATTAATACACAATTTTAATGAGTGCTAAAACTTAAAAAAAAAGCAAAAAACCCGTACGCATGAATTTGGCTAAAAACATGTTTTTAGATAAACTTGTATCTAGAGTAGCAAAATGTATCTTGTGTATCGCCTATGGTTATTTTATACATACATACATATGCATGTAATCGTTGCCTAAAGGTTCTGAATTTAAAATTATTTTTTTGTGGCTCTTATATTTGGTAGTGTTTGCCAAATTTACTTGTTGTTGTTGTTGTTGTTGTTGCTGCTGATAATCTGCTTAATAGTGAACAGCAGGCATCAAGTTTGCCACAAAGCTTTTTTGTAAGCAAGAAACTTTTTGCATGTTGCTGTTACTGCGTACGAAGTAAAGATACAGATATTACAAAAACAATATCAGCAACACTAATAAAAACATTTCATACCATCAAGGGCGAATTGGACACGTTGTCGGCGCTGCTGTCGTTGGCAGACGTCAGTATTTCGCGAATTTAAGATTTTATTCATTTTAATTTGTTTTTTTTCAAAACATACGCTAACGTGTTGCCTCACTCTAGCCTATAGGCTACATTTTGTGCCTTCCTCCCTCTTTTACACACCCTAGACAACAGACACCGATTAGATCGTTGCAATCGTTTGACGTTCGTTGTTTGTCTGCCTGAGTTATGTTTTTCGCACTCTTTCTACATTTCTTCTTTTGATATATCTTATACTTTTCGTTTTTCTTCGTTATAATCTTCTTGATCGTCATTTACTGCCTTGGATTTTGCTTTCAAAAATTTAATATCTGGAATGAAACACAAAAACTACAAGTGTGCAAAAAAGTACAAAGTGACAAAAACGACGTCAACAATGACGACGACGACTATCTTCAAGCGTCTCCTAACCTAGTCCCGCCTGATCCATCTTTTCGCTTCTAACCAAATATTTCATCTCTCTCTGTATATGTTTTTTCTTTTTCATCTGCAAAGTCGCGCCTTTTGTAACGCATACGTCTACGTCGCTTTCGATCCTCGTTGAGGCTATTCAGTCCACGTTTATCACGTTCTTGCCTTGAAGCGGAGGATCATTAAAACGTTTCATTCTTTGAATTAAATTAATACAACAGCCAAAGCAACAACAACAACAACAACAGAACCAACAACAACTACAACAGAACCAACAAACTCAAAAAAAAAAAAAGATAAAAAATACAAAGTTTTTGTTTTGTATAAAAATGCGTATCATGTGTTGGCTTCGGGAATTCGGTATATTGAATATTGTCTGTTTTTGTGTCGCGTTGTTGTTGTTTGTTGTGCGATTTTGAATGGATTGCAAAGTTTCGGTTACAAATTGTGTATTTAACCCATTAAGCCCAGCTCTCAAACTCGTGTGCACAGGAAGTTAAAAATTTTTGTGTGGAGTACTTGAGTCAATTATAGTGCGGTCACTCACGACCACGCCCACAAAAGCCTTCTTTGTTAGACAAGTGAAGGTGCCTTTTTGGGCCCTTAGGCCACAAAGTGTTATAAATTACTACTGGAAAAGTTGTGTTGGATAGAATAGAACATTCTGGGAGATAAATAAGAAAGTATTGTTACAAACAATACTAATTGGGCACTCACATAAGCTTAAAAGTGCGAAACAAACACCACGGTATCCTGTGGCCTGGTAAGCTATTGTACCGTACGGAAATTTTTAAGGAATAAAGAAGACTACTATTAGTATCGATTCTCACACTAAATTTTTTTTTGTGTTATAGGTATATTTTGAAATATTTAAAAAAAATTTTTTTTTTGTAAATTGGAAATTTACATTTTTGACTTCGGGAAAGATAGGTGACGATATCTTATGACAAAAAATGTCAAGAATCTAAAAAAAATTGCATTCCTATGCTCCTTATTGCAAAAATAAGAACGCCGATATCTTTTACTAAATCTAAGCTATGACTTTTTAAATTGTCTTTTCGTAGTGCGTTTTTACACCCGCAGGGCTTAATGTGTTAAGAAATTTGTAGGCACACCACAGAAAAAAGTTGTAATTTGTCGCTTCCAGTAAAATAGAGAGTTCCTTAAAGCACTGTATAATTGCGACTTTTATATGAATTGTTTAATGTGCGATACTGTTTATTGAGCCAACTTAACCCTTTCAGCCCCATAGAAATACCAATTAAATTATCGTAAAACCAAGCACGGATTCGAGTTCTCTGACCCCTATTTCTTGTTAAAATTTTTCAAACTTAACTTTTCCGTCTCTATGGCCATTTCAGCCCTTGAAAGAACTTTGTTCGAGCTTCTTATGATCAATTATGTTATCCGTGTTGTGAAATGTTTGAACACAAATGATCTAGAACTGGACATAAAAGATTTATGCCGACTTCGGACGGCTTATGTTCTCAAGAATCTTTTCATAGCACTTTTTACTCTCTGAGGTTCGCCATTGCCTGCAGAGATGTGACGCCGAACAGAAAACTTAATTCAATTGAAAAAACGTTCTGTGTGAGATGGGATTCGGACCTGGGCTCTATCGCATACAAGCCGCGCACCTCAACCAGTATGCCACGGCCACCTCTAAATACTATAATTTTTATGTGACTCATGTGTATTTAAAAAGCAACCATTAAGCATCATGTAACATAAAATTTTAAATGAGAACTAACCAAAGCAAAATTTAAAAAGTTTGAGAAATCATGTTTGATAGATTTTGGTACACCATATACAAATTTGTGTGTATATGAAGAAGTTTTAGAATCCTGAGTGATTGAAAATTACTGAAACAAAATCAATATTTTCGGATCCTAACCCTGAACTGATACACTTGGTCTGTGGGAACATGCTTAAAAAAAGAAAAGATTATATTTCTCTCATTATTTCACCATTCATTCTTTTACGCTCAGTACATTTCAAGCTTTCAGATGTGTTGATCAATCGTGTTGGTATTAAGGGCGTTCTTTGAAAAAAACATAAACTTGCGACTTCATTTTTTGAGGTGTATCAGTTAAGGGTTAAGTCGCTTTGGTACTGTTGTTTGTTCATAAATTGACAAATTTTTGTAATCAATGTTAAGAAACATTTGTTGTCTTTCAAAATAAATCAATTATTTACAGATATCTCCAACATTTTTGAAAAATTCTAATAATAAGTCTTTTAACACCGGTGTCACCGTGGAGCTGAAAGGGTTAATAGGGGAAATAGCTCAGATACTACCTTTTTAACTCATTAACGGCTGTCACCCGATTCCATTTTCTGATTTTGACTTAACTACATGCAGGATTTATATAGGATACAATATGAATGGTATATTTTTACAGTAACTTGTCTTCTCCCATCCCTAGAGCATGGAATGGGTTAAAGAATCTTAAAAACGTATTATTTTTTTATGCGGCAACCAGGTCGATTGTTTTCAATCTTCGACTCTCTTAGTTTTTGTAAAGGCTATTTATTCAATTTTGTAAGCAGAACATCTTTTGATGTGCTTATAACCCACCTAACCTTGATTTTATATGGTTCTCAAAAATTTGATTGAAGCGTTCCATTCTTTTTTTACTTGACCATGAAATTCATGTTACGCTAAGTATTGCCTTGCCTTATCTACGAGTAAACTTTTACAGAAATGTTTCATTTCTCTACCCTTCAATGCCTTATGACTCCAATTTAAAATTATATCATATACATTTCCTTTCTATCTTATCGATTAATGATGACACATTCTTAAGAAAGTATTTATTTTAAAGGCTTAATCCTCGATGTTCCATCTGTTTATTTTTTAAAAACCTATTCTAAAAAAATTATTAATTCAAGAGCACATCCAAAGATTTCATTAGAATAAAAGTATTTCTGAGGAAGATAAAAACAGTATTTACCCAACTGACTTTCACCCGTCTTTGGAATAAACACAATGATTTTGCATCTAAAGTGGTCATTTCCTAAGCGTTGGTTTAGTTAAAATTAAAGATGGTGTTCTTACTGATGATAAAGTCAAGTTAATTCGAAGCATAAAAGATCTCACTCATATTTCAGTTTTTTGAAGACTTTTCAAGTTTATCCAGATAGGCCTGCAACCAGAATACCTGATGGATTTTTATTAGAAAATATGAATGTAAATAAACTTATGTTGAACGTTGCACACTATATCCAACGTTTAAGATTTTTTTTTATGTGGAATATTTCTATTTCCTTGTGAAACTAATAAGAGACAATTTTTTTTATGATAATCTTTTCTATTAGGTAAAAAAATTAAAGTGTTCTTTAAATTTTACTCTTGTAATTGTGTTAAAAACAATTGTGTAAATTTATATCAAGTTTTTCCCATTCAATTTTTCATTTAAATAATTCGTTAAATAGTCAGTTCGCACAGTGTTTCATCTAGAAGGAGCTAGTTAGATAAAATTATTTTACAAGTTTTTTGTATTTATCGGGTAAAAATAAAAAAATTACAATACCCGGTGTGCGTTACAACAACTAGAAACTATATTTGAACATAATAAAAACATTCAAAACTTTTATAAGACTCTTGGTTTGACACCACGCTCAATGCCCGTTGCAATTTTTCAGTAGCAGGAAATCACCAAATTGTAACTCTATTCTGAGCTTCAATGTTCTATGACTTTCAAAGTTATTCGATATCGAAAGCTTGTAAGGACGGAGTTACACCCTCTTGTCCAATGCCCGTTCCAGTTTTCTATTTGAACATCATCAAGTGGTAACTCCAATCTGAGTTTCAATGTTCTGTGACATTAACTCCATAGTTATTTCTTCCGTGCTACGTTTAGCTCTAAAGCTATTCCATCTCAAAAATTTTAATTGTAAAGCGGTGTCACGCCACCTTGTCCAATAGTAAGAGGCGACTAAATAGTAAGTTTGAACCGAGTCTCATTGATGTGTGACTTATAGTTCGAAAGTTGTACCAAAAAATTTGGTTGCTGAGAAGTGCAAGGCGTCTAACGTCTATAAAATAATACTAGTGGAACGGCATGTAAAAATTGAATTTGAATTCTGAATCCCGAGGCTGTACGACCTATAATTTCAAAGCTCTTTGATATCGCAAATTTGTGTTAAAAGAAAAGTGCCACGCTCCATACTCCATATATGAACAAAAACACATACAAGAACCGTTTATTCATAAAAGCCTTAGTACTCACTTCACCTTTCATGGGAAACTTCCAGAAACAAAATCGGTTCACGCATTACAGAGAACACCAATTACTAACACAAAATGCTATTTATTTTATATATCTGTACAACAACTGCCATAAGCAATAACCGCTCAAGTCGACTTAAGACAGAATTAAGTTAATGATGCAGCTGTATTCTACATCTATTTCCTTCTATATCATCATATACACACAAAATCTGTAACATCTAGCGTAATCTTAGCCGTAGTTATGACAAAAAAGCTAATGAAGATTTTATAGAACTTTAATGGTGATTGGAAACTTTGAAGCACGATTTCTCAAAACATACAAATCAGTCCTAAGCTGTTCGAAAAAGCAAAGTTTTGTTGTTGTTGCATTAAAACAAATGGAAAAAAAATCCAAATTTGGAAAAGTTTAAAAAAAATTTTGTGGAAAAATTTTCTTAAACTATACCTAATGTAAATGCAAACAATTGTGTAATTATGTTGAATAACTTGGTCGTACTGATTTTTTTTTGGCTAGAAGTGTACTTATTTGAAAATTTCGGGTTTGAGTATTTTTACGAAGAAAATCCCCTTAAAACAATAGCATGGATGATTTAAACATAGTCTTGAGCTATTTTCTGCAAAAAAATAAAAAAATCGAAAATCGGGAAACAAAGGTATACGTGCTGAAACCTAACTATAATTAATCTAGAAAATTACTTATGTGAGATGATACTCGCTTAATTTGCGTTTAAATTATATTTTGATTTTTTTTTTTTTTTTTTTAAGGAAAAATGTTATGTTGTTACTAAGGAAAAACAATCTAAGGAATAAATAGATACCTTGCTCATTTAAGTTAATTATTTTTGTCTTCTTATTTTTTTTTTGGCTTTAAAAAATAATACCAATATTTAAGAATAATAAAATCTTGAAAAGCTGGTTTAAATCATACCGGTAAAAACACAGTTAATATTATAATAGTATAGTGCTAGTTTAAAAAATAACTGGTTGAAAACATGCTGGTATAAATACTAGCTCAAATCATATCGCATATAGTACAACTGCTTTATCTTATGACATCAACGCAGAAAAATACCCAGTATGTGCAATGTTAGAAGTATATGGGCTGCACTAGAACTGACAATTTTTAAAATTACTTTTATTTTAAGTAGTTTCTACACCACACTCCGCTGTTTCTACACCACACTCCGTGCAGGATTTGCTCCGGGGGGAATTTTTGATTAAAAGAGAATTTTAAATGCAAAGAAAACCGGCCACAAATGGATGTACAGAAATTTTGGTATATTATATAATTACTAGCTTATACCCGGTGTGCATTGCTACACGCGGCAACTATATTGGAAAATAATAAATATATTAAAAACTTTTATTTGATCCTTTATTTGACACCACGCTCATTGTCCAATGCTCGTACCAGTTTCCCGGTAGAAGGACATCACCAAATAGTAACTTCATTCTGAGTTTCAATGTTCTGTGATTTTTACTTCCAAAGTTATTTGGTGATATCAAAAATTTGGCTTATATGGATGGAGCCACACCGCCTTGTTCAATGCCCGCCCAAGTTTTCTATTAAGCCCCCCATACATCGCAAATTGATAAAATTTACTGAACAACTGTTCACAAAAATGCAATCGATTAGAATGACTTGGCATTCAACCTTCATTTTGCTTTGGCTGTGGCTGATATTTGAGTCGACGACTTCTCCACACACTATTTGATCGAGTTGCCAACTTGATAAGTTGCATACAAAAAATCAAAATATTTAAAATTTTCTTCAACCAACTCGACAACTGACAAATAAACCAACTCACTGCGCCACACACAAGTTGATTTTCTGACATTTCTGTCGAAATTGGTCGGGATTGATAAGTGAATGGGGTGTCTTAGAAAGACATCACCGTTACCACTTGGAACTCCATTCTGAGTTCCAATGTTCTGTGGCTTTTATTTCCATAGCTATTCGATATCAAAAATTTTGCTGGTAAGGGCAGAGCCACACCCTCTTGTCCAATGCCCGTCCAAGTTTTCCATTAAAAGGACATCACCAAGTGGTAACTTTATTCTGAATTTCAATGTTCTGTGACTGTTACCGCTATTGCTATTCTGTATCGAAAATGTGACTCGTATGGGCGAAGCCACGCCCGTTTTGCATAGGAGGGTGAAAAATATTTCACGACATATTCTCATACCTTTCAAATGAGAATATGAAAGGTATTCATATTAAAAAAAAAAAATGAAATGGAAAATTTCAGCCCTTGAAAGGACTTTGACCGAGCTTCTTATGATTAAGTGTGTAGTGTGTGTTGTGAAATGTTTGAACACAAATAATCGAGAACTGGACCTACCAGCTTTATGCCGACTCTGGGCGGCTTATGTTCTCAAGCTTAGCTTTTCATGGCAGTTTTTACTCTCTGAGGTTTGCCATTGTCTGCAGAGAGGTGACGGCCGAACAGAAAAATTAATTTAATTGAAAAAACTTTCTGTGTCAGGTGGGATTCCAACCAGGTTTCTCTGACGTATGGGCCACACACTCTACCCACTGCGCCACGACCGCCATCTTCCAAATATAAAAAAAATCATTAAAATCGGTTGAGTCGTTTCGGAGGCGTTCGTCCAAAAACACCGTGACACGAGATATTCGTATATTAGAAGATACAATTTTAGTTAGGTTTTTTTTTAGTATTCCGAGTAAAGAACTATTTTCTAAATTAATGCTTAATGCTTCAGGGTTCAGAAAAAAATTGTTCAACATTGCATCTACATTAACTTTAACTCCCCGAGGAATACTAAGTGCAACCAATCGATTCAGTCGATTTTCGCTCATACACTGAGGCAGATTCGTTTAGACGCACTACTTTTATTCTACTAATAATTCAATTTGTTTAAAAAAAAATGACATAGCTTTCACAACCGTGGTAATTAAGTAATAAACAGTTTGTCTGTTTTTAAAATACGTAACGGCTGTATGCCTTTTTTGCTTTGATTTTGTAAAAGTTTAGTACGACTCTGAACGCACTTCGTGGTAGGAGCATATACGTATAGACGCAGTAAAAGAAATTTTATTTTTGAGAGTAAATAACAACAAAATAATATGGTTTTTTTACAAAAATAAAATAAGTAAATTGGTTTCTGTTTTTTTCAAGAAAATCCGGATATGTAATTAACACTCATTATTTTAGGCAAGCAATAAAAAAATATCACGTGAAGTTTACTTAACCGATCAAGAAAAAATTCAAATACATTTTTTTAAAAGGCAGGGGTGTTCCATTCTAGAAATTAGACGACAAATTTCGCGTTCTGATAAAGTTGTAAGAAATTTCTTAAAAAATGGAGCTCGTTATGGAACTAAGAAACCAACAAAGGCAATCAAAATCTGTTAAATCGTCAGAAAAATTTGATTCGAAAAGAGGATAGCAAAAATAAATTAAATTCAATACAAACGCAATCTAAATTATGTTTACCAGTAACAAAAAAATAAATTTCCCATGTTCTAACCACAACACCAAATGTTGTTTGGAAGAAACCAGCCAAACCAAACCAAAAGTTTAAACAACACCATAAAAAAGCACGCTTAAATTTTGCTTAAAACCATGTGCACTGGACTTCAAAATGGGAGAAAGTTATATTTTTTTGCAAAAAAAAAATGTAATTTGGATGGCCCAGATGGCTGTTAAGTTGCTATTGGCACAATATCCGCAATGCGAGTATTCCCAATTCTAAAAGAAACTTTTGAGCAGGAAGTCTGATGGTCTGGTCCGCCTTTTCCATTGAAGGAAAGTCAACTTTGTGTTTCGTTCCTTCCCGAATGAAATCGGAAATGTACATTGACATGTTAGACGACGTCCTTATCCAATTTATCAAGGATAAAATGGACGACAGTGTCATTTTTCAACAGAACAATGTGTCCATTCATGACTCTGAGACATCCATGGTTTGGGCAGCGAGAATTAAAAATTTTGGAACAGAAAATCTATGGGGTATTATGGCACGGGAAGTTTACACCGAAAAACCGAAAGGAAGCCCATTTTTTACTGTTACAGAATTGAAATTTAAAATTAAGGAAGTTTGGACTTTAATTCAAGGAACCATTCTACAAAAACTTATTGATTCAATGCCTAATAGGATACTTGAGGTGATCAAAAAAAGTAGTGGGCATACTCATTATAAAGTTTTTATAATTTGAGGATTAACTAAACTGCGTCTAAACGAATATGCAAATTGTCTCAAGAGTTATATTTTGAGTTAATTAAAAATAATATTACATTATGCTAACAACAAGTTTTTCATCATTATTTTAGAAAATTAATATTTTTCTTTTACATAAATAAAAAAATTGGTTGAAAATATATTTTATGAGTATTTTATAATAAGTTTTTTAAAAAATGTATATTGCGTATAATCGTATGTGCTTTGGTGTAGTAGAACGCAAGTAATTTTTTTTAAGTAATTTTTAAAGTAAGATTTGGTGAACATTAGGAAAAGCCGTTGCATTGCAGATGTCAAGAGCCTCAATAGGGCTGGTTAAGCCTTGCTTCATTGAAATTTTTCTATATAAAGGGAGTTCAGTGAATTTCAATAGTATAGTTCGAAACTTTCGTGGGGGTAGGGTGGTTTGAACCCCAAAACCTTTCCCCGTGTGCACAGGTCTACTGTAGGGTACTGAATAATAGCAATATGATAAGTCTTACCCACGGCTGCCACTTTGGCACAAACGTACCAAAATTTGTACGTTTTTTTGGCTGGTTTATTGGAAAATTTTTCTGACTGAATTTAAATAAATAAATTATATGTATATGTATGTAATATGTATATGTAATATGTAATATGTATGTAATATATATGTATATGTATATAATAAATAAATTTTGCAGCCCGTCAAACGAATAAGAACTTAGTAGCACTGTTGGGAAATATATTATTTTTGAGATACGTTCAGTGAAAACTTAAATTGCATAAAGTCCTATAGCTTGCACCAAAACAATTTGTTGGCCGAAGTTTCTCGGAAAGTTCTCAAGCAGAGTTGTTTGAGTCTTTATGTATATTTTAAGGCTTTTTTTTTTGTTGGATCTCGTAAAAAATCTTTTGTCGATAACATACACTATAGAACTGCTAACTCTTTTGCTAACTGCTAACAACCTTTACCTTTTAAAAGGAGCCAAAATAATAAAGGAATCAATTTAAGTGAGCTTTAACTTTCAGAATAAAAAAAAGGTTCTCTTTCTTTTGTAAATTATTTTCATTAAAAAAAAGAATATAACACAAAAATTTTAACTTTTGGTTCGTCTAAAAAATGGCTCTTGGACGGAAGGAAACTTTGTGGACTGCCTGGCTTTTTTCTAACAGTATATCTTAAATAATATTTCTTTTTGTTTGGAAGCTAAAAAAGTTGCTTGAATTTAAATTAAAAAACTTTTTTTTAAATTTTTTTTTTTTAAACACATGTATTACTGGATAAATATATTTTATCCATAATACTAAGAGCTAATACGAAGTCACATTCAACATATTTAGCAGCTATCCAAACAACAAAAAATAACAGAAATATTGCTTCTACTTGCTACAAGATGTCATCAGCATCGGTGTTTTTTTTTTGTTGCTGTAAATGCATTTGTGGTGTTGTTGGTACGTTTTTTTTTTTTTTTTTTTGGCATAGCACCAAGGAAAAATCAACAATATCCCACACGTGCGTTTAAATAACAATGAATGTAACATGTAATAAAATAAATAAATTAATAACGAAATGTAATTTCAATTGTAAGATGTTAACTTTTTTAAGTGTGTTAAAAAATTAATTATAAGCAAACTATTTCTCAACTGACTATAAATCGGTTAAAAATTAATGCAGACATCAATCAAACATAATATAGGAATTTTCTTAACGTTAACTATAAGTAAACTGTTTCACTTTGGAATTAATTTTAAAAGTTTTTTGTCGGTTTTTGAGCATTTATTTAGAAACAACGGTACAATGTATATTATTCAAAGTATTGTCCATCGTTAGCTACAACATTTTCCCATCTTTCTGGCAGCATATGGATTCCGCGCCGGAAGAACGACTCGTCTTTTGAGGCAATCCACGAATCGACCCATTTTTTGGTATCCTCGTAAGAAGTGAAGCGCTGCTCAGCAAAGCCATGCGTCATCGATCTGAATAGGTGGTAGTCGGAAGGGGCTATGTCTGGGCTATAAGGCGGGTGGGGTAGCACATCCCAATTCAGCGCCTCCAACGTTTCCTTGACGGTTCTTGCAACATGTGGCCGTTCGTTGTCATGTTGAAAAACCACTTTGTCGTGTCTTTTGCCATATTCCGGCCGTTTAACCTTTAATGCTCGGCTCAATTGCATCAATTGTTGTTGGTAGCGTTCCCCAGTGATGGTTTCGTTAGGTTTTAGCAGCTCATAGTACTCGACACCCTTCTGATCCCACCAAATACACAGCATAAGCTTGGCGCCATGAATATTCGGCTTGGCCGTCGATGTTGATGCATGGCCTGGTGGTCCCCACGATTTTTTTCGCTTAGGATTATCGTAATGGATCCACTTTACATCGCCAGTGACAATACGATGCAAAAAACTCTTCCTTTTATGCCGTTGAAGCAGTTGTTCGCACATGCAAAATCGCCGTTCAACGTCTCTCGGCTTCAACTCGTACGGCACCCAATTTCCTTGCTTTTGAATCATTCCCATGGCCTTCAGGCGTTTGCCGACCGTTGATAAGTCGACTCCCAATGATTCTGACAATTCTTGAAGGGTTTGACACGGGTCTTCATCGAGCAAAGCCTCCAATTCCTCATCTTCAAACTTTTTCGGCTGGCCCGGACGCTCTTTGTCTTCCGTATCAAAATCACCACTTTTAAACCGACGGAACCAGTACTCACAAGTAGAAATCGATGGAGCATAGTCCCCGTAAGCCTCAGTAAGCGTGCGTTGTGCTTCAACCGCTTTTTTCTTCAAATGGTAGCACAAAAGTAAACCTTCCCGCAAATTGCGTTTTGTTGGAACGAAAGTCGACATGTTCACAGAGAAAAAAATATATGTTGTTTACACTTCAGTGGAATGACACATACTGAAAAATGAAGCTTAGACAATGTGCTTTGAAATGAATATAGTCACAGGTGTGCCCGATGCGATCTATTGATAGTTACGCCATCTCTTAGAAACCTTTAAGACTAATTCCAACCCCCAATATAAAAATATATTATATATAAATCGAGAAAATATTAAAAGCAATTTTTTTTTGTTAAATCGCAGCCGAAAGAAGTTTTTGCTTGGAAGTTCCGGGAAAGTTGGTCGTTCGGACCATGGCAGAATTATAAGGTAGGGCCGACTCGGAGAGGAATGAAGTAGAAAGCAGAATAAAGCAGGCTCGATGTCAAAATCAGCTGTTCATCTCGAGTTTCTTTATACTCACGTTTCGTAATTGTTTTTAGGTTAAAATTTTGACAGGTTTTTTTTTTGCAATTTTAAGACTTCTTTCACATTTCATAGTTTTTATTACACTATTTTTATAATATTTTCACTCAAATTATCACAAATTTAACACACGCGACCGCACTGTTCGCAACTTGGAAACATAAAATATATTCTTCATTTTCAATTTCTACGAATTGACAACTATGTCCGTTTCATAAATCGAGGGCTTTGTTATTAGGATATATTTGGAAAATTAATACTATCAAGTCTCTTTTGAAAGGAAAACTACCTAAGACTTTAACTACAGTTCTGTCAACAGAACTAATTGCTGATACCAATGTTCAAGGCACACATGGCAAGAAGCGATTGAAGGATTTTTGTAATGCCTTTAATGCTTTTAAGGATGCTGTTCGCTCGTTTCACTCGGATCCCGACAAATAGTTATGAAAAGCTTTAAATATAATAAAAACTAGTAAGGAATGGAGCTAAAATACCCCCCGCAGCCATATAAAAGTATATTCGAATCTTTAGCCTTCTATAAAATGTTTATGTATAATCTGCAAAAATATTTGCGTCATACGCTGAATTTAATTTTACCCTTAACTGCCACATAGAGTTATTTTTGAAACCGCCACTCGTCTCGTTCTGTGATTTGCTTTGCTTGACTGAAATCGGCAACTTCATAAATTTTTCTTTTATCAAAACACCGTTTTCCTTAGAAATTCATGGCTTCTCTTCGCTGCTTGCGTTTATTATAACTATACCATTAAATAAAATTAAATATCATATATAAAAATTTTACTTTAGCGTGCCGTGGAGATTTGACCCACCGACCCACACCCACCGATACCACCGATTTAGAAGTCACTACACTACGCATCGAACAAAACTCCTTCGTTACGCAGAATGATTGATTCAATATTAATTACAACTGAAGCAATGCTGTAGCATAACATAATAATCTATTAATAGATTTTTGTTGTATGGCTATCAACAGAATACTGTGACATACTTCATATGTTAACATAGCTGCAGTTATGTCAGCAACCAGCAGCAAGGCTTTTTGGATCAGTGGGTAGAGCGATGAATTGACACCAAAAATTCCAAGTTCAAGTCCGCACGGCGGGAACAGAAATTGTTTTTATTTTTTTTTCTTTTCTTTTTGCTTATGACATATAATATAATTTACTGATGTGAATATTAACGTGTGTTTTTAATTTACTTTATGTTCTTTTTGAATTTAAAAGTTGTTTTATTACAAAAAAAAAAAACCATTATATTATAAAATCTATCCTTCTCTCGTGTGTCTCACGACGCACATGTGTTTTTTTTTCAGAAAATAGCTCAAAACAATGCTTATGCCAAGGTTTATTAATACAGGTTAAGTCACTTGAGAGAAGCTCGGTCGAACCGTCAGAATGGATAAAAGGAAATCAAGAAAAAAAAAAACCTGAATCTGTACAATTTTTAGCTAACAGCTATTTGACAGTTCGAGCAAAGGCAGAAAAAGAGTGCTTTTCTCTCAAGTGACTTAACCTATATTAATGAACATTGGCTTATGCCATCCATGCTATTTTTTTTTTATTTGCATTTTTGGACTTTGGGCTTAGGTGGATCAAATATTTTTTTTATTGGCAGTGCATCCAAGTACGTGCTTTCAAAGCAATGTATTAAACAATAAATTGCTTAGGTGAATAATCATAAGTATATAATTCCCATACAATTCTCTTTACCCAAGCCGACTTAGGTCATTTAACTATTGTTTTTTTCTTAGTGTGTGCAATATTTGGTTAGTATGTGCAAATTCATGCCAACGTAAAATAGGATCGTTTAAAATTAAAGTGCCACGCCCCAGTTCAATTCCTCCCAATTTTATAAACTACGGAGTGCTCCTTATGGTTAAGAATATATTGTGAAATTTGGTTAAAATCGGATAAATGGTATGGAGTTAGTTTGATTAAAATTAAACTGACATGCCCCTTGCCCAATCCCACCCACTTTTGTAAGCTTAAAACTGCACATTATACCAGAGTATATTTTATCTTTATAAATCGGACAAACAGTGTAGATGGTGATAGTTTAAAAATAAAGCGCCACACCCCCTGCCTAGTACCGGCAATTTACCAAGGGTTATATGTGCAAAATTTGGGTGAAGTCAGGCTCACGGTGTAACAGAAGTTCGATTAAATGAAAAATCCTAGTCTAATGACTCCACATTATACCGAAGAACATAGGTATGGGTTGGATAAACGATGTGGGTGAAATTTGGGTACATACAGACCCGATGTCATTCAGGTTTAATATTTTTACGAAAGTTTTTAAATTTTGATGAAGCCACTTAGAATGGCCAAATATCATAGAGATGTGTCATATTATATATTAATGCTTATGTGCACAATTTCAAGATATTTCTTTAATTTTTGTGGATTTTTTAAGAGATTTCAGGTTTAAATAGAGCTTCTTTTTATGGGAAGTAGGCACGGTTTTCATCCGATTTTGCCAAATATCATAGTGATGGTCTATATGAAATATTAAATCCGAGATTCCGAGACATTTCTGTAATTTGAGCAGGGTTTTTAGATATTTTACGGAAAATACCACCTTGTTCAAAAAGAAAGGTTCATTCACACTGTGAACCGGAATTAACTGTCCGATTCGAAATTTTTTTTAGTAGGTTGCCACATGTGTCTATGACAAGGCTGCCAAATATTAGCGTCTCTCTTTGACATTTGGTAAAATGACAGTGTTTTGTTTACAACAACTTTTTTCGCGTCTTCGATTTTAACGATGTAAGAAAAAATTGAGCAACGAGTTTGTATCAAATTTTGTGTGAAAAATGGTTTTAACTGCGCCGATACGAGTAAAATATTGGTGAAATGTTACGGTGACTCTGCTCTATCGTATCAGAAGGCAAACAAGTGGTTTAACCGATTTGTGACTGGCCAAGACGAAGTAGAACACGACCCTCGTACCGGGCGGCCATCGTGATCGACTACCGAAGAAAACGTTGAAAAAATCAAAGAAATGTTGGTAAAAAATCGCAAATTGACGATAAGAGAGATAGCAGAGGACGTTTCAATTTCAATTGGATCCGTTCAGAACATTTTGAAGAATGAATTGGGCTTGAGACGTGTCGCTGCGAAGTTGGTGCCGAAAGAACTTAATTTCATGCAAAAAAGAGAAGACGTCGAAAACGACGAATCATTCATTGAATCCATCATTACTGGTGATCAGACATGGGTATACGAGTATGACACGCAAACCAGGCATCAGGCGAGTGAATCAGGCTCAATTTTTTCTTCCATCGTAAAAACCGAAGACACGAAAAAAGTTGTTGTAAACAAAACACTGTCACTTTACCAAATGTCAACGAGAGACGCTGATATTTGGCAGCCTTGTCATAGACACATGTGGCAACCTACTAAAAAAAATTTCCGAATCGGACAGTTAAGTCCGGTCCACAGTGTGAATGAACCTTTATTTTTGAACAAGGTGGTTTTAGCCACTTTGTATGAGAGGTACGAGGTTTTCATCCGATTTTTCCAAATTTCTTAGTCAGGATTTGTATTAAAGAACTAAGCTTACGTGCAAAATGTCAAGACATTTCTTAAATTTTTGTAGATTTTTAAGAGACTACTGTAAAAATAAAGTCACTTTGTATGGGAGGTAGGCGTGGTTTTCATCCAATTTGGCCCATTCTCGAACTTGATCTCCATTTTTTAGAAAGTAGCTTATATTTTGAATTAATCGTGATCACAGACGGACAGACAGACGGACACACGGAAATCGATTAAGGTGGTGATGCTGATAAAGAAAAAAACCGGTGTGCAGTCGCCAGGACTGCCGACGGAAGCGTTAGCTTCTTAGCATTAGATGTAAAAGCAAATATAATATTGATTGAAGGAATAAACATGCACATACTTTTAAGTTTATAAATTATTTTTACCAGCTTCTGACCACTTTTGAAATTTTGTGCTTTTTTTTAAAATAAAAATATTTACAATCTTACAGGCAGTTAATTTATTTATTTATTTATTTTTATACTTTATTTATTTATATATTTTATTTATTATTGAAAATAAATTATATAAATAAAGCCCAAATTTTATAATAGGTCGATACTTATTTTGGATAAGCGAAAAATTCTTTTTGGCATCAATCATATGGAATAAATTCGAATATGTATACTATCCTTGCTTTCAGCTTGTTCGTAGTTTGTTCGCTTTGATGCAACTTGCAGTCGAATTGTACTACGCGGTTCGATGCGAGTACGAAAAGGGAAAAGTGCATTCCCGACACAGGTTTATCGACAAATTTTTTCTTTAAAATATTTATAGATAAAAATATTAAAAAAAAATAAAACAGCAAGATCTGTCATCTGTGCTATGAGGATAGTCCTGGGTACTACTTAAGACATCAAATTAAAAAAAAAATCCTCTTGATAACAAACTATGTCATGAAAGTTAAAAAAAAACTGCGATCTAATCCTGTACGTGAATATTGAACTTTTCAGTAAGTGGCCATAAACAAAAGGGGCAATTGATATTTCCCATGATATCGCCATGTCGAAAATACTAGTTGACTTTATGAAAAAAGACAGTTTTTGAACTACTACTGGTATGAAGGCAGGGTACTATTTAACCATTTGGTTGTGCTGAAGGAAGGAATGGTATAAGAAATAAATTAGCAATCTTCCTAAAATTACATTCTTGGGTAAAGGTTTCACTTCTACCGTGAGTGGCGGCCACACACATCTTTTTTTTATTCATGTTGTTCAACGAAATTGAAGCGACTTGTTTTCTCCAAAAATATTACTTCGAACTTTAAGACACTCTTACAAAATCAAGACGTCAGAAACACAAACAATAGGCAGTAGAAGCTTGAAGTTGATTAAACTCACCCTTTTATGCATTACCTTGGTTCAAAAATGGAGCTATTTCGTACAGAACTAGTAACGTAGCTAACGAGAAAGGAGCAATTGGTTACTTTCGATACTGGCGGGTAGTTTACTTATATTTTCATTTTTATTTTATAATTTTCTCTAAATCTTGAATTGACTTTATAAATTTCTAACTTTATGAACTGAAGATTTTAAATACTCATAAATCGCAATTTTTAAAGAAAATCTTTAAATTCGTCTAAGCAAACATTAAAAGAAATCTTATGAATAAATACATTACGAAAAAGGCATTTATAAATAATTTTTTTGTTTATCATAATAATTCCCTTTTTATTTTACTGATAAAAAGCAGTAGTTTTCATTCTCATTATAAGTTGGCTAAAAAATAATTAGTTTATAATTCATGAACTTCAAGGTCATGCAGAAAGAAGTCCTAGACTACTGCCTAGGACATCGCAATGTTAAAATGGTCATGACGACTTGAAAAATAGTCCAGTAATAACGAGTTGTATTTATTTAATAACTAATTTTAAGTTACTTTTAGATCTGTCTCATTCCCTAAAGGGTATTTTGTGACAAAAAAAAGAAACTATTAAATTATCAAATCTATATGGGTATTCACGATGTGGTGTATTTGTCCTAGTATTGTGTATTTTTGCAAATTTGATATTTGTAATGAATTTTGTTAAATTACTAAAACAAAATACACAGTGTTCAAAAAACAACCTTGTAGCAAAAATACAACGATGAAACCCTATTGTATTCTTTGTTTATTTCGTTGTGTATGTAATCAGCTAATCGTAAAATCATTTAAACTCAACATCGAGGAAGCTACCAGCTGCGATGTGAGTTTATTTGAAAAAATTTTATATTATTAGTGTTCCGTTCAAAATGTTTCATTATTTTGTAGGCATTTCAAACCAGATAACAATTTCTCCTAAATATTTGAAGTTATTCATACTCAACTTGAAAAGGCCTTGTATAAAAGTAATTATTCATCCTTCTCTTGAAAGAGCCTTGCAAAAGCCTTGAAAATTTCATTTTCTTGTATAAAGTTTTATATAAAGCTTTATTCAATGATACATTTTAGGAAGTATTCAAGAAGACTTTTACTCAAGCTTATATTTTTTTAGATAAGCAAAGTTTAAGTTTGTGAACACAATAACATTAGAAATTCCTGAATTAAATAAAAAAACATTCATTTCATAAAAAAAACTATTTCAATAATAAAAAAAAATTTATTTGTCTGAGCCCGGCATTGAATTAAAGATCTATCTGTTGACAAAATGTCTACTTAAACCGTTGGGCGCTACCGAGCCAATTTATAGCTTTTAAGTTAAGTGCATATATGAAATGATTGCAATCGAGACCTTTATAAAATTGTACTTAAGGAAATTCAAAGAAAATCGTAATTAAGTTTCAGCGTAGTGCGAGGAAACCACTGAATAGACGAGTGGATAGAGCGTGCGGCTGTCGATACAAAGGATCCGAGTTCAATACGCTCTGGGTGAACAATGGTAAATATACAAAGTATACAAAGATTTTTAAAATTACAAGTTTTCTGTTCTAAATAAAATAAAATGATGTAACGTTTCAGATCCAGAGTTCCAGATATAAAAACCTTATATCAAACTTTATATAACTTCTTGTATAAAGGAAATAATTTCATACGCCGTTTTTCCTTGCATTGACCTTTTATAAAACTTGTTCTAAGGATTGTTCAAAGAAATTTAAATTCTCCTTCCTACACAAATTTCTTATACAAAGCTTTACTCAAAGCTTATTTAGGCGAAATTTTTACCTGGAAATTCATATTTCCAAACAAAAGTATATACACAAATAAGCTGATTTTAAAAATACAAGCCTTTATTGAAGGTTCGCTCACAATAAGCTGTAATTTGTGTAAAAATTTATCACAAATACATCAAATCGTGAATACCTCTTACGAAACTGCGAAAAAGGATTGTTTGTCCCGTGCGTCCAATGACGCACCTGCGTTGTTGTATCTTTTTATTTACAATCATCAATTTTCAAATAGTACACTTTTCAAAAATTGTGATTGAAACGACAAAAAAGGGTTTTCATGTCTTTTTTTTCAAAAATTACGCAATGTAATTGCTTTATCTTTACTTTGGTAAACATATATTAAGAATTACACAATAAATATAATTTTATTGTAATGATCAGGGCAACCAAAAACATTTACAAAAAACGCTGAAATATTTAGATAAATATTTACGAAAAACGGTATAAATATTAGTTTTTTTTTTTGCAATAAATAGCAACATGCATTTTAAAAATTTTTAAATAAAAACGAGCGAAATTGATCTGCCAGAACTTTTTCTTATTTCAAAAATGTTCGCTCGGCATCACATGTGATGATTGGTGTATACTAGAAAGCACTTAATTCATCTGGTGAATAAATGAATTATTCCAGTTGTGTCGTCTCATTGTTGCGTGCAATTACTCTGTTCAACTTCTTCACAAACTTCATTCGATTCGTCAATTTCGAGAGGTAAAAGTTACATGCCATTTCTTTAAGGTTTCATTACACCAGAACTATACACGCGAAATTGCTCTTTATGACTGCTAAAATGCTTTTAAGAGATTGCGCAAGGATAGCAAACTTAACGGATTTCTCTTCACTTGATTCGAGTTGATCCAAGAATTCTTTGACTTTTTCACTTTTACTTTTTACACAAATTTAAAAAAAAAAAAAAAATTAATCATAAAACTCGGCGAAATATTCATGATTTACTCAAAAACAATGAAATATTTATCTTTCGGAAAACGTCCGAAATATTAAAAAAAGCTTTATATTTCTTAACAATTAATGACGCAAAACAAAGGGGGTTTTATTCAGAATGGCTAGTACAATTTTGTCAGTTGTTATATATTGCAGAATAAAAATTTGAAAAAAAAAAACAAAAAAAAATAATAGCCATATAGCAACCGTGGTCTTGGCCGATAAAATTTTGGTACAATGTAATATTTTTTTCTTCACTTGTGAAATGATATTGTTCAGTGAAAAAGTAGCAATATATTGACCATTCGGTACTTTTTGTCTAAAGACTCGAATTGCTTTGATTCTTCTTTTTTCCGCCTAAAAATTTACTTTAATGGATTAGAATGCATAATCTTCCAATGTAAATGCAGAAGAATGTACCGACCACCAATTTTAGACTGGATGTATTTAGTGTAACTTTTATTTTTAAGTATTTTCTATAATGCAAATATGTATATGGAATTTATCACATTCAGTATTATCACACACTATAACATCCTCTCACTTAATCTCTCCTCGTTATTCCTATGAAATAAGTAAGAGTCGAGAATTTTTCCCTGTGTCATCCCTGGTTGGCAGTTTGCATCATATCCAAGGCACTACTTGGGCCCATCACTCAGAAATTCAATTTCGAGCTCACAAATATTTTTAGAAACAAAAAACCTGTTATTTTTTAAACTTATTTGAAATACTTCATATTTGTCTAATACGGAAGAAGCATTTTTTGTAGCTTTTAGAATCACGTTCAATGCCTGTGTCAATGAGTTCAGTTGAAAACTGTGCTAACTATTTCGAAACTTTTCTAACTAATGTGTACATTTTTGATATCTCGATACAATTTTACAATCTAGATACAATGTTTAAAAGTGAAATAGTAAAATATCTGCACTTAAAAAAGAGTTGTGACTTGAAATAATTCAATCTTACATGATATTCAAAGATTGCAAACAAAAAATTCCTTCGTTTTATTATACAAGATAAACATAATCCACTTTAGTTCAGCAGCTGCTTCACTGATCTCAGATTTGTGCCAATTTGAATGAAATTGATGCGCTTGAGTTGCACTCTTTTCGCTGATCTCATCATTGCCATCAGTTACAATAACAGGATCATGCTGAAGCACATGTTTACATGAGATATTGTATCTTTTCGTTCAGTTAAAGAGTTGTTTTTTTTCTGACACATTCAATGCGAGTTTTTTTTTATGATTTTGAAGATGTATACGATATTTTTGTAGAATTGCGCGCAATTTTAAGTTTTTGTTTTAATATTGCTTTTTTTTTTTTAAATAATGTTTCTTTCTTGTATCTAGTTGCACTTAGTCGTTGTAGTTTATCTGAATTAACACTTAGAACACTTCGATTATTGCACGTGTTGGAGGTATCTGATAGTTTATATTCTAATGAACTATTTTGTATGTTTCTTTTTTATTTAAAGTCACATTGATTACACATTTAAACACATTGATTGAGGAAAGCAAAAAAAAAAAAAATTAGCAAAAATAAAAACAACAAAATCCATTCGTTCGCTACGCGTTCCACAACGTTGCGGATGCAGTTCTTGTCGACGAGTGTTCGTTGCGAGTGCTGCAAATAATGCAAAAAGTCTTCAAATACGTTCAAATTGTTCAAAATTGTGCATCGAGATGCCGCCGACGTTGGACCCGCTACGTTATTACAACAACGTCTTCTGCCTCCGCTGCTGCTTCTTCCTGCTTTCAGGTTCTAGTCGGAGTTGTTTTTGTTGGATAGTTGTTAGCATAGGCTTAGATACTTGTTCTAAGATACTTGTTAGCTGAAGTTCTAGTTGCAGTTAGTTGAGTGCTGTTCTCTTTCTAAGTGTTGTTTTTTGCTGTTGTTGTTGTTGTTGCCTTGGTTGTTTTGGTCAACTCAATCAGCTTCAATGCTGTTGCTGTTATTGCTTCTGTATATAGTATCTAATGCCGCACATGCCACACTCACTCACATTCATTGGGTTCGCACTACCAAGAAATCACACTTTAATCTATCTAAGCAAGCAGTCGACTCGCAACTAACCATCATCGTTCGCATGGATACGAAATTCGCAAACTGCAAACAAACACACATATACCACACTGTATTCTGATACATACATACATACATCCATGACTACGAAATATGGCACACACACAGTTAGTAGAGCGCAAGATCCACAAAATTTTTCAAATTCATAAAACTATGCGCACAACAACAACAAACACAATAGCGCAGAAGCTATTTGAAAGCTTTGCAAATACTCGCAACACGCTGCGGCACACACAGATACTTGTTGCGCCTCTTATTGTTTTTGCTTTGTTGTTAACTAAAAAAGGGGGGAAGAGGAAGAAAGCGGTAGAAAGAGAGATATAGCGACCGACTGAGATCGTGCAAAAACGGGAACTAAAATTTTTGCAAATTGAATTTTATTGTTGGTCGCTTACGTATTGTTGTTGTAGTAATATTTGGCAGATTCAACGCCTCGCCGAGAGACGATCGCGCGCATTTCTCAAAAATAGCAACAGCCGAAATAGTGTAAAAACGCCGACATTAGTTTTTTGAGAGTGCGCGCCGCAAGCGAAAGAGCGCTAAAGTCTATGGGCGAGAAAAATAAACGCAGCTAAATAAAAAATTTGAGAACCGATTAATTTGTATCTGTGTGATACATGGGAGACATTTCTTACTCACCAGTAAACAAGGTCGGTTGTAGCGCATCAGACGTACAAAGCTAGCTGAATGCTTTTTCGCACTTTAAAAACTTAGTTGTGAATCCACAAGCTAGCCATGAGTTTGGCGAAAATCAGGCAGATAAAAAGCATTTGTTTTTGGAGAAGAGCAAGGGTCGACATCAGAGCTGGGATGTAATCGATTACTTTAATAATTAGAAACTTATTATAATTACAAATCATAATCGTTATTTTAAAAAAATATTTCGATTACTGTTATCATAATCAAAATATTTTTTTATTATAACTACAGGAATCGGTATTTATAAAAATTAACGTAAGAATTACTATAACCGTAATCAAAATATGTCTACTACAATTACAGAAATTGTTATAAAAGCGAAACAATGACTACGATTACTGTAATCGTAATCATAAGGGATATTCAAAACCGGACTCGTTAGCTTGTTAGTTGTTACTTTTTATTTTTTCAACATGAACTGTGTTTTTGTTCGATAGTTTTAGGAGTAACAACTAACATACTAAAGAGTCCGGTGTGAATACCTCTATTGTTTTTGTAATTGATCTACAGCATAAATCATTATTTTTTATAATGTTTAAAGGCTTATTATTAAAGACAAATGATGGCAATTGGAAATTAAAAGAATGTCTTATTAAAGGCAAATATTGATTTTTAATATCTCAGATAATAATAAATAATTTTTTGCTCGCTCATATCAATTTATATATTCCTTATTATTGATCAAAAATCATTTAAAAAACATATTGTCCAAAATAAAACTAAAAGTAAGGGGAAAAATTAGACAACAGTTAAATAAGACTTTCACATTTAATTTTTTTATTGGTACTTCTTCATCTATGTAAATTAAAAATAAGTTTTACGATTACAGTAATTCTAATTGTAATATTTCATTGATTACAATTACAGTAATTGTAATCAATAGGATTTTCTATTACAGCTGCGGTCAAAAAATAATATCTTCCACATTGCGCATATATAAAGCAGCGACACTTAAAAAAAAGCACTAACCAAATTTAGGTTTGCCATTTTGAAATTTTAGTATCTATACAATATGTCTCTAGTGAGATACACAAACATATCAATGTAAATATTCTTAAATAATAAATCAATGTAATAATCTTTAATGTAATATTTATACTATATAATGCAAAGTGACGACGGTCAAAATAATAGCACCAGATATTATTCTCTTAAAAAAAAAGAAATTAGTTTCGGTTACTTTTACAAGTTTTATTGTGTTTTCGTTGTTTATTGTCTAAGGATAGTAATTTAATATTTTGTCGCATTCTCGCAGTTGGTAATGACTGCTGCGCAGCGATAAGGCATTGCGTCATCTACTTGTTGACATTTTTTTACAGAAACTGCTTTCTAAGACTGCTCAGTAGCAATCCAAATGTCATTATTGTTTTTGTCATATTTTCAAAAACGGGGTTTTAGTTTGGGGACTGTGGAGGCCATTCCATAACATTAATATGGTTTTTTCTAAAACAATTTTTTGCCTTCTTGCTCGTATGTTTTGAATCGTTGTCCTGTTGGCAAGTCTAAATTAACGACATTTCATCCTCGGTATACGGTGACATGACCTTATTTAAAATATCCACATAAATATGTTGATCCATTATAGTTTTGGTCCAATATATAGGTCCCACGCCATAAAACGAAAAACAAGCCCACACAGTAATGCTAGATCCACCATGAATAATCGTTTTCCAAGTGAAGTTTAGATTGCACTCCATCTTTGGAGGCCTTCTAAAATACAAACGAGATCCTCTCCCACCATACATTACGTTCTGTTTACAAACAATGCCAACAAAGAGTGAAAATGTCATTCACTGAGGATATGTTCGCGGTGATATAATTTTAAAAAATAATCGTTATAATATTTTTTTTACATTACAATTGCAGTCAACGTAATCGTCAATTTTTGTTGACTACGACTACTATAATTGTAATCGGAAAGTAATGTAATCGAAAAATGCTTAGCTCTGGCCGGCATATAATGGGTTTAAAAACAGTGCTAATGTTAGAGGACTTACAGCCGAGACGAGCCCAATCAATTGACATGTAGTATTCAATGTTAGCAACACAGTTTTTTTAGCAAGCAAATGGCAATATCTACATATGTATGTTGTAAACCTCTCCGTCAGCGGGAATTGTTCCGTGTGGAACAGGTTAATTTGTTTTACAAATAACATCCAGCCTGGATGTCTCACAGTTTTTCAATGGAACTGGTATAAAACTGGTTATAGTATTGACCAGGGCTGCCGGATTTAGGAATTTCAAATTAGTTTTGCGGATAAGATTTTGAGTTTGTGGATAAAGGGTTTTTGTGCAGGTTGTTATCTTACCTTTGAGATTATTTGTGAACGAACTTTCGGGTATCTTTTTGTCATATGTAAAAACACTATAAATATGCTATTTCTCATTCTGGTTGATTTGACAAGATATGTTTTTGACACCGCTTAATTTCCATCAGAAAAATTTTTAATCTTTTATACCCTATCAAAAACATTTTTTTTTTAATGACTAGGCGCAGTTTGTTCTTGGAACTCAAAGTTTCAAGTGTAAGTTATGAAAAATCAATGGAAAAAGCTCACACTGGTTAATTGAAAGAGCATTTTTAATAAGGAATAACCAAACAAATTAAAAGAATTCTAACTTAAAGTGTTCATAAATAAAAGATTCATAGGAGATGTTTTTTAAAAAGCTCACAAAAAAAAATAAAGTAATCAGTCTTAAACACCAACATCGTTGGTATTGATCGAGAGGATATTGAAAAAAAAAAAACATAATTATTTAAAATGTTTTGGACAAGCTCCAACACTTTAAAGATAATATATATATTTCAAGCAATTTTATATTTTGAGCATTGCGTTTTAAGGTTGCTTTAAAGAGTTCATTTTCCGAAAAAAGACCCCAAGAAGATGAAATAAGTCCAATTAAAAAAACCAAAAAAAAAAAAAAAACAGGTGTATTGTTGGACACACGAGAAAAGCGAAGTATTTTCTTAGTTTCATAGATTTGATAATTTAATGGTTTTTTTTTTGTAACAAAATAACTTTTAAATTCAAAAATTTAATATAACATTAAGTAAACTAAAAAACACGTTAATATTTACACTAGTAAATTTTATTACATTTCATTATTATTTTATTTATTTTATTGCATATTTCATTTAGTTTTATTTATAAATTTATAAATAAATGAATAAATGAAAAAATATATTTAAAAATATATAGAAAATAATAATTTTTTTTTATCATCAAATTATACTTTAAGTCATTTTCAGTAAGAAAAATCTAAAATGTTCCACTGTAAATATGATGAAAAGTGTAACTAACAAAATATTAAGTGGTTTTTCTTGAAGTTTTTAAAAAAACCATTGCGAAAATTGACTCAAATAAAAGAAATCTTCATATACGCAACTACACCTTTTCATTCCATTGTTTAGTACAATTGCATCTATAAGGATAAATTGTATAAACAAAACTGGATGCAGTCAATTTTTTGTAGGATTAATATTACAAATATATTGCAAAAATAAAATGAGTTTCAACATTATCAACTTTCAGGAACCAGATTTATATCAATTTTGTGGTTTTAAACTTCTTGTGCCTCGCAAGTGCAAACTTCTAATCCAAAATCAATAATTTTATGCATACTTGATAATGATTGTTTAATATATTTAAGATTAATATTTCATTGATCTAATTTTAAAACTTTTCACGCAATGACATATTTTATGTTTGCTTAATTTGCTTGCTTCTAAAATCGTGCGCAACAATAAAACGTACACATGTTTAAAAACAATGCATTGTTAACAAACAAGCTAGTACAAATACCACTGCTCAAAAAGAAATTTTTTCACATAGGTCCTTGCGCTAATGATTTAATAATTATAGTAAAATATCACATCCCCATTTTGCCGATCATGGTGCCGATCAAAATCAGTACAAGCAAAAATTTTCTGATGGGGATGGCTTTGATGAAAGTCTTTTAAGCATATCAATGGTACCGATAAAAATATTTTCTTGTTCAAATAAAAATTTTATTCTATGGCAAAATCCGGCACCGTCATCTGTAAGATATCGCCGTCCCATTAAATTCAATTTCACTAAAGAAACGCCGCAAACAACTTTAAGCGAAGTTAAGCATATTACAGATCAGATAGCACTTCTCCCTACTACACGTGTAATAATAGACCAACTAAACATAACGGTGAAGGCAACATTTATTTTATGTATGATTGATGGCAAAGTATGTAATGCCTCATCTTCAAATACGTCATCACAAACTTGTTACATATGTCACGCTACACCTAGATTCATGAATCAAGCGAAATACATTGCAGAAAAATTTGTCGATGAGGCAATGCTTTCTTTTGGACTTTCGCCATTGCATGCCTGGATAAGGTTTATGGAATGCTTGCTCCATATTGCGCATAAACTCGACTATAAAAAATGGCAAGCTAGAGGTGCTGAGCTTGAGATGAAAGTTCAAGACAAAAAGCTATATATTCAGCAGAGATTTAGAAGTGAAATGGGGCTTTTAGTTGACATGCCTAAGCAAAAAAGTGGTAATACTAATGATGGCAACACTGCTAGGAAATTTTTTTAGAAATGCTGAGCTATCTTCGGAAATAGCCGGCATTAACTTGGAACTTATTCAATGGTTTCACATAATTTTAGAGTGCTTAGGCTGTGGGTTTCCAATAGACCCAACTGCTTTTGGAAAGTTTGCTGAGGAAACAAGGAACCTTTACTTGGCTAAGTATGCATGGTACTACATGCCAGTAACAGTTCATAAGGTAACATTAAAAACTTTAATATTCAATTATATAGTTCTGGTACTTTAGTTCTGGTACTTTATTTTAATTTGAAGGTTCTGTTTCATGGCGAAAGGATTATAAGTTCATGCATACTTCCAATAGGCCAGCTCTCTGAAGAAGCTCAGGAAGCCAGAAACAAAGATAGCAGACGCTTTAGAGGAAGCTTTGCCAGAAAAAACTTCAAGAATCGACACAAATGAAGATTTGCTACACATACTTTTAATTTCTTCTGATTCGTTTATTAACTCTTTGCGACAACCACCCAAATATAAACGGTCTAATTTAACAGTAGTTGTACTAAAACTACTAAAGGCTCCAGAATTTATTGAAGCGAATTCTGATTCAGAATAGTAATGGTCAAAAATAAAGCTCAAAATTTGTTATTTATATTTATTGAATTTTCTGGTGATAAAGGAAGTAGGCTAACATACAGTCGAGGTACATACATTTTTCGCCAAAAGGTTTCAAGCTACAAGATAAACTTAGATACCAAATTTTATCTTTATAGCATACATACATCCAAACTTATGCCAGTAATACTTTTCCAGTTGTATGGGTGGTAGGCGTGGCAGTTGACGGATCACGTCAATTTTTTACGACAGTTATTTTTTGGTCTTGAAAACAAAATTACCAAATTTCATGTCTCTAGCTGTACAACTTTTTGAGATATAAGTTTTGGCACGCTAAGCTTGAAAAAGACACACTGTGCACTGTGAGGATCGATCCTCTACCCCGCCGATTCATAGTCCTATACTCTTTCCACCGATTCAAACATCTCGGTTGCGTAAAGTTGTTGATTCAATATTAAATATAACTGCAGCTTTGTTAGCAGATGTTATGTTAACAGATCGCAGTTAACAGATATAGGATGATAACCAGTGTTGTTACTTTAAAATTTTAAATAATAATAAATTGAGTAAAAAATAAGCAAAAAAAAAAACCTTAAGAAGTTTCCAAATAATTCTCATAAATATTAGGTTCTTAAAACAGTACTGCATCCACTCTTTATATACCAAAAGGAATATAATAATAATAAAAAGGAATATAATAAGTAAGGTGGTAAAAGTGGTAGAAACCAAAAAAGTAAAAAAAGTGGTAGTTTACCACAATTTTAGTAAAAAGTGACAACACTGATGATGCCGTCTTGTATAGCTTAGTAGCTATCCAAAAAACAAAAATCTATTAATAGATTGTTGTGATGTGCTGCAACATAGCTTCGTTTGTAGTTAATATTGAATCAATGACGTAACAGAGGTGTTTGGATATATGGGTAATATATTGAACTCTTAATCGGAGGGTAACGAGTTCGATCCCCACGATGGACCAAGAAATGTTCTTTAAATATGTGATATTAAGCTCCGCTTTTTCAATGTTTGGTCAGTGTAGCTGTTAATCAGAAGATAGCTAACCATACGATAGCTAAAAATACTATTTTGTTTTCACTAAGTGCTAGTTAAGCAACTGTAGGTTACAGTACTAATTGTAAATTTTGCAATTGTGAACACGAAAAAACTGCATATCAGCTGTCTGTTCCTTACTTTTTTATATATTGCTTTTTGTTTTGTGATTGTGATTTACTATTTTAAATGGAAAAACGCTTCAGAGTGCATAATTTTTCTTTAAATGAAGTAAGTATTCATCTCCCTTTGCTAGACGAGCACACGGAGGATTTCTTCTGATTACCACCTAACCGGAGCAGCAACTTACCGTTAACTTTATCAGGACTTAACCGACAAATAAGTTGATGAAGTTTCTGGTTAGTGCTTAACCGAACATTGGGAAAGCGGCCCTTAATATTATATCTTCTAGTTGTAATAAACAGAAGCAAGAAAGAAACCATAAATTTCTATAAAAAATGGTATCGAGAAAAAGAAAAGTGTGGTTTTTGAGACTTCACTCAAGCAAATCACAGAACAAGGCATAAAAAGCTCCGGTTCAAAAAAAATGTTGCAGAAATTGTTCTATAACGTTTAAAACCTTGGTGGGATAATGTTTTTTCTTCATTGAATTCAATTCATCTAAACGTACGATATTCCTTTATCAAGTGGAGCCAAACAGTGGGCAGTCCTTAATTTTTTCAAATATTATCTTGTCAACTTCTTGCAAAAAAAAAAATTAATTTGTCAAGAGAAAGATAATAACAAAAAAAAAATCCAATGAATAAATTTTAATACATTTGGGCTTAATATCTAACCACACCAAAATTGCATATAATTTCAATACTTGCCGCTTATTTTTGTTTTTAATTTTTAATGGAAATTTGTATTAAAATTAAGTGCTATGTTGATATTATATATTAATAGGGTAAATTATTCGGTTGTGGGCACCCCTGTATAACTTTTGACAGTGGGAAGATGCAGCTGCTTCTTTTTTTCATGTTTGATAATCAACAGTGATCTAATTGTTTATTTTGTTCAAAGTTCGATTAATTGAAGCGAATAATTGCAAAAAGGTTAGTATAATGTATATTTCTGAAGGGGATACAATATATTTTGTGATTTTATATCGTTTCGATCAAAATATTCGCGTCGAAAAATTAACTGGCCATTTTTTGACAGCTATGAATTTCCAGTTATGGGCACCAACATTTTACCGGTTGTGGGCAGCTAATTTTTCGGCTGAAAGGGTGTGTTTGGCTAACAAACTGTCAAATATCGTTGTTTATGTTAACAACAACCCCCTCCCCCACGAAAGCTTTCAAACCGTGGTCGGAAACCCATGCGAAGCGCCGTTCTCACTTCACCGCCAGTGTTCGCTGAATTGAAGGAGGAAGGCGCAAAGCGAGCGGTCAACCAAGCAGCTAAGGCAACTAAGGCGACACCATCCAAACAATCCGCTAATGCCGTGGTTATGCTAGCCAAACATGATTGCCGAACATTTGGTGTTCATTTTCGTTTATTTATTCTCTTCGCTGAAATGTTTGTTTGGTGGTTATGCTTCTGTTTGCTGCACAGTTGCATCAATGTTATAATATTCCAAAACACAAATTAAACAACAACCCTAATTTTTATGTATACACACTTTTTAATGCACTTTTTAATGCACTTTTTTTACACTTCGGTCAAACTGCGACTCCAAGTAAATGCCATTCCTACATAAAATATATTAAATTAAATACAACACAACAATACGAATTGATGGAAATTAATCTGCAATTTGATTTAAGACTATTTTTTGTAGTCAACTTGTGAAGGCACAAAATTGGTAATGCTTATTTGAAGCGACAATACTGAAAATTTTTGCTCAACACATGTTGTTAGACTTTTTCTTAATGTCTGTTCTTTGTTTTTAAGGTTGCTTGTTATTTATAATAAGTTGCTTCATAGCTTATTTAAATTTTTACTACTTTTTCGATGCTTTTATGGAAAATCACTGCAGGCAACACCGGAAAGTTCGGCATGTTTGCTGTTTCAATCAGCAATCAAAAATTTTCGGTCTGAGAGCGAGAGAATGAATTTGAGAAAAAGTTCATTTCACACTTTACACGAGAAACAATAACAGCAAAAAATGTTCGGCAATCATGTTTGGCTAGCATAACCACGGCATAAGGTCTCTAGCATCCATTGATATATGTATATATGTCTGCATAAATATTAACTTGGTCAAAAGTTATGGCTGAAATAACTAACTGTGCCCACAACCGTATAAACTCCCCTACAAATTTTGGTTTGAGTTTCAACGCTAAGTTCACATTAAATTTTTATCCATACTAGAGTATACAATTAAATACAAATGAGTGTTAAAGTAAATAAGTATTAATTATTATTATTATACTAAACTATAATTTTAAAATAATTTCCCATTGTAGGTTTTGTTCTCACGTCATCATTGAAATAAAAGTAGTAATGAGAATGTTGTCTATACAAATTTTATAATACAATTTGTTTACCGAAAGAGTAACTCTGAATCACAAGACTTTTCTGAATCACAAACTTTTTGCATTGAAAACTTTTGTAATAGGTAGTTTGTATAAAAAGTATTTCTTACTGTGCATGTTAACATACGTTTAAGGTACAAATATTAAATTTTCAACACAATAAATTTTAAAAAGCAGTATCTTAGTGCAGCTTTAAAAGAATCTTGTTGAAATCGACTTGCAGCGTAACTAATGTGATCAAACCTTCCGAAAAAATCGGAGTAATGCCGAAATTTAAAGGCAAGCGAAACTTCGGAGTGCCGAAATTTTCCTCAGATAAATAAAAAATATTAAGTCAACCGCATCTGGCGAGAGTGGCAATTGCATTCCCTTAGATGAGTCACTTGACCTTTTAACGCAAATTGTAATGTATTTTTTTTATCTTCCCCATATATAAAAAAAGAAAAATACAGGAAAGCTCGGGAGAAAAGGGATAGCCTTATGGTCTGAGTATGCAAACTTGACGTAACATAGGGAAACATGACGCAACGTACTATGACTTTTTGTTGATTATGCTAAAAATGTAGCATCCACAGCAAGTGTCAAATAAATCACTAGATCAATTAGTTTTTCATCGTATACCATTCTGAAACACATTTAAGTTAATTATAAAAAATCAATTTATATTTAAATACTTTGATTTCGCTTCAATTAATTAACGCAAACAAAGAAATATTTGTTAAAAATCAAAGTGTGATGCTAACAATCTTACAAAAAGCACATTGTATACTGAAATGCCAGTCGACGTAACACAGAAATCAAAATTCAACAGACTTAAGGCCTAACCAAAATAGACGAAACGAGACGATTGCAACTTGCCGAACGTCTGACGAGTTGAGATGCTAGCGGTTCGTTTCTTACGGAACAAAACGTATAGACAAGCTGTTTCGTTCAGCTTCGTTAAATTACGTTTATTCATTTTGGGCAACAACATTGAATTGCATTAAAGCGAACATTTTCGTGTCTAGTCGTTACGGAGCAGCACGACTATTTGGGTTGGGCCTTTATACGTCGCGTTACTTTGCCGATAATTAGATACACAAAAAATGTGTTCGGTAGATTTGTATGCGACAAAAGCAACGGCTGTGTTGCTTCCCTGTAGGAAAATCAACTAATTTAAAAGTAGTTGATAAAGTAGTTTTTTGTCAACCACAACTAGTTGAAATTCTGACTTTTTTCCATAGAACGAACTAACTTATTTTGTATGGTGATGTCCGCTAAATAAGTCAATTGACTTTCGTCTGCATATATTTCCAACTACTTGTTAAATTAGTTATATTTAAACTATTTTTTTAATTACTTTAAAATAACCAATTGAAAACTATTACTGATGGTCTAAAGTTAATAATATTTGATGAAATAACATGGTTAAATATATATAAACTTGTAATCTAATAAAATTGGCAATTAAAAGATGTCAAAATCAGAGTAGTTGCCGCCTTAATATAATTCAAAGTAGTTTATCAATCACTGGTTTTTAAGTAGTATTTCAATTACTTCATATATTGAAGTGGATGCCGCCTTAATATAATTCAAAGTAGTTCATATACTGGTTTATTTTAAACTAGTTTTTTAATTAGTTGTTTTTAAAAACAAGTTAGTTTGTTCCTATAGGGTTATATCAAATTGAAGTCAATACTATTAAAAAAGCCATCAGAAAACTTTCCCGGCTTCATGTGTTACAACAGCACTTTATAGCTTTGAGGTGAATTCACGTCCACAATCAGTGCTATCACTTTGCCACAACTGTGGTAGCAGTACCACTTTTTTCTACTTCTAACACGTTTACTATTTTAAAGTGACAACACTGTCCATAATACGTGAGTTTTAACAAACTGCCTACAAATCGAGCCGAAAATAATCCATTTGTCTAAAAGTTGTGTGATCTCTAGTAAAAATCTGTTTTCTGTCTCTTTGTCTCTGATATTTACTCTCAACCGCACTACCGGGAAAAAAATATTGTAAGCTGATTTGTTTTCCAGTTAGCTCAAAAACAAATATAATTTAATTTTTCAATATAAATTATATGCTTAACATGCTTGGAATTCTTTGAGTTGCTAAAATAAAGCCCCAAATTACCTGAAGAAATTGCTAAGAAAAATAAATACAGCTTCAAAACGAAAGCTCGTACTTTTTCTTTAAATGTGGATTTGCCAAACTTCGGAAATGATTTTACTGCTTGATATCTACTCGCATATTGCTCCATTCTTGTAAAGTTTAAATCAGAAAAGTTGTCAAATAATCGAATAAATTTACTTGTATATCATTCCAAAATTTCAAACCAGATTCTGGAATCCATTCCGAAATTTCACCAAAAGTAGTTGGTTACGTTAAGCATAGCTCAAACAATTTTCATTCGATTAATTTCAAATTTCAACTGCATTTTCTGTATTAGATTTGGAAGAGAAATATGTACGGATTTAGTAACATAATTAAAATTGTTTGTTTATCAACAAATTATTAGAAAAATTCTGTCAATTTTAACCAACTAATTAATGTTTTTAAGATCCCGTGCGAGTTGAATTTATCCAGCTATTATCCAGCTATTTACATGCAGATCAAGAAAAATGTTGAGACCTTCAAATATGTTTTTTTTTACTTCAAATTTAACTACACAAAAAAAAAAACGGAATGGCCGTCTTAGCCCTTGAAAGGACTTTGACCGAGCTTCTTATGATCAATTGTGTTGTGTGTGATGTGAAATGTTTGCACACAAATGATCGAGAACTGGACCTACATGTTTTACGCCGACTCCGAACGGCTTATGTTCTCAAGAAGCTTTTCATGGCAGTTTTTACTCTCTGAGGTTTGCCATTGTCTGCAGAGAGGTGACGGCCGAACAGAAAAATTAATTCAATTGAAAAAATTTTCTATGTCAGATGGAGGATTCGAACCTGGGTTCTCTGGCGTAAGAGTCACACACTCTACCCACTACGCCACGGCCTCCATAGCTACATATTTTTAAAAATTTAACTACATATATACTAAAAATTTTTGTTTTAAGTCTACTTTAATAAGCCTGCTGAATTTCAAGGGGGTGCTTGGCAACAGGAGGTATAGTGGTCTTTTTTTTCAATACCATTATAATCTAAGAAAAAAATGCTACCTCGTACCCATGATACAATTATAATTCTGTCATGCCTTGTACCAAACAACTTTCTTAAATTGAAGCGGATTTATTAAACTAGACTTGTTCCAAATTTTTATTAAATCAGTGTTACAGCCAAAAAAATTAAAGGAAAAAATTACTAATGCAATTTTGCGTGAGTTCTTAAAATTTCCTCTGTAGGATTTTTTAAAATTTCAATTATTTACGGAGTTATTTAGCTATTTTAGTGACGCCTGTAACTTTTACTTTGACTGCCTGTAACTTTACTCAAATCTTTAAAATACTTTTTCCTACATGTTTGACATGATAACTCTAGTTCTAATGTACCGTTTATTTAAAATAAAGTGAGGGCCTTGTTTATATATCCCTCTACGACCTGGACTATAATTATGTAAAAATGTTAATTTTTAACATTTTTAAAAAATTCCAAACTTTGAAAAAAAGGCCAAAAATCAAGCATCGTAGCCCGAGAGATAAATGTTACGCAAATGTCCATCAGTCGAAATATTAAAAATGGCTTGGGACTTCGGGCTTTCAAGTGCCGTATCCGACATTTGTTGGCTGCATCTTTGAAAAAAATAGGCTGGAAAAACGCAAACGTCTTTTGGTGAAGCACTAATAGAAAACTTGGACGGTCATTGAACAAGGGTGTGTGGCTCCGCCTATGCAAGCCAAATTTTTGGTATCGAATAGCTTTGTAATTAAAAATCAGTGAACATTGAAGCTCAGAATGAAGTAACTATTTAAAAGTTTTGAATATATTAATTATTTTCCAATATAGTTGCCGATGCAGCAACGCACACCGGATATAAGCTAGTATTATTACATATTATACGCAAAAATTAATTTTCTTTCAACTCTCATACATAATTCTTACTGAAAAATTAATTGATTGTATTTATAATTAACGACATCACATATTTCTTCCATTTAGGCTCGTACTTTCCCAAAATTCAGTGTTTATGTTAATTAGAAAATCGTACAAAACTCAACTTCGAAAGTTTTATATTATTCGTTTTTCTCTTTCCATTTGAAAAACAGTTTTATTGCTTTAATATTTATTTTGATATGCTGCAAAAACAAAACAGATTCTTGTGTGCTTTAATTTGTGTCTCTTGCGTTGCGAGCAAAAATTACCCTTTTTCGGATTCCTTGCCCCTAAGAGACGATTTTTTCAAAATTTTGTTTATTTGCCACTTTTCGCAACAGAGTGCAGCTTTTTTCGCTTTTCCAAAAATACAACACAAAAAAACAGTGCTTGCTCCTAATGAAACGAGTAAAAAATTATGTGTTTTGAAAATATTTGTTAAAAAAAAAACTTTTCTCGACTTAAAGTCCGCATAACTTTTTCAGTTGTGATTTTATATCAAAAAATTTAACTGATTTTTTAAAAAGCTATTAAATAGTTGGTAATTGGAGTAAAACGAAATGACGGCCAAATGTTACACTCCAACCCACACGATTTTGTACTAGCCCCATCACGGACAATCAGCACCATCGATGTTATGCGCCAATTCTGGTGCACATTGCTTAATAGAAACGAGTTTTATGAAATCGAGGAGTGTGCCTTAAACTTTCACAATTTTTGGAGTTATTCCTTTAGAATCGATTTCATATAGCGAGTGAAATCATGTGTTGAACAAAAACTCAAACATTACGTTTTCTGTCATTCGTCTAGTGACAGTTGTGGTGCTCGGCTCTCAGTCACGCGACTATGCGCAGCAAAATACCAGCAACGAAGAAATACCAGCAAAATACACACAGCAGCAATCTGCTATTCCATAAAATTTAATTGCAAATTTTCGTAAAATTCCAAAAGTACGGGTCCGATTTTTATGAAATAAGTTTTAGAATATTATATTTGGGCTTCAGCACATTTTTCTTTCGAAATTTTAACAGTACGTACATTTAATTAAAATTTTAAGATTTGTATGAAATCACCCTCGATGGCACTCCTTGTTTGCGAGAGTTTCTCTCTCTCACTCTTATTTTTTTATGCTCAGCTAGCACAGCACAACAAATAAATTGTGTGTGCTTAAATATGTGCGCATTCGCATCGTAGCCGTTGCTCATACGAGTAGTTTGTGTTAAAGTGCGATTTTATTATAATTGATAATAATATAAAAGCCTGGTTAATTATAAATCCAACAAGTTTTATTTCATTGAAGTTTGTTAAAAATTCGTCGAGTTATTTAAATTTAAAGCATTATTCTTTTAAGAACAGCACAAAATTGTTGTTCACGCTGTTTTGCCTGAACTGAGTTTTTCGCAAGTAAGAACAAGCAAAACATAGTTATTTTGGTGATTTTGTATTGAAGTAGAAATACTTCAAATTGAATAACTCGACTGATTTCAATTAAATAAAACTTGCTGGATTTAGAATGAGCTAGAATTTTTATTGCTATGACATAACGGGACATTTAATACAAAATATGTCCACAAATTGATCTGAAATAGAAAAAATATCATAAATTTAAGAAAATTTTTAATTGTTTCATCACAAAGATGAAGGATACGCCTAAATATAATTTTTGAAAGAAGAAGTTAATTTAGATTTAGGTAGAACACTGGGAACGACTAGATATGGTACAACCAGTGATGCGATGTGTTCACGATTACCACAAATCTAATATTACAGTAATAAATATATTTTCAAATTTAAAAAGTACACAATACTTTTAGTAATATAAGCGATGCTTTTATTCACCCCTTTTACCTTTTATATGCATCTCAAATTCCAAGGTAATCGATCTAGAGGAGTAAGCTCCATTCGCGCGTCGGAGCTGACGCGCATACTTCTTTTTTTATTTTATTTATATTCTATATATTTTATATATTTTTTATTTGAATTAATGTGAATTATGTGGATTAAATTTTTTATACATTAACCTTTAGGTTTGTTTTCTTTTTCTTGTTCATTATTAATATTGTTAAATTCTTTTTTGACTTAATACATTCTTAAGAAACTTTTTATTGTTTAATTCATATTGGCCCTTTTATTTTTAAGATCCCCTTTCTTGCTACGTTTTAAAATTTGTCAACTGTAGCACTGATTGCGATATGTTGCCAAATATTTTTAATCCTGCAACGGTTTTTTTTTATTAAATCCGGCCTGGTTATAAAAATTGTAAAAAAAATCCAATAAATTTGGGAGTTGATGAGAATAGAGCAAATACTAATTAAGCACAATTAGGACTAATTTAGCACAGGAAAGCTATGTATGTAAAGCGGTATGTTTTAAAACAGTTTTTACAACGATGTATACAGCTTTGAGAGCATTCTGCCGTTGTTTTTATAATAGTTTTTACTAAACACTCGGCATTTTATTACTCTAGCACAAAAAACTCTTGGCAAACTCCAAACACCTGGAAATGTTTAAATTCTGTACAACAGCGGTTCTCAAACTTTTTTGGCGACGGAACCCTTTTAGAGAGCTAAACATTTGATGGAGCCCTAAAATAATCAAAAACTGATTTGAGTGTATTCTTTAATAAAAATCATAATTTATTTTATTTTATGAAATATCTACTGGGAGGTATGAAACTGCTTTTTATTTTTCATCACTTGTTTTATATCAGGCCTGATGGAATAAAGTTAAATTCTCATATCGGGTTCGGTATCCAGTCTATTGCGGTATTTTGTTTGCATAGGCTAAGGAACTTGTTTCACACAAGTAAGTTTTTGAGAACGAGAGGCGAACTATTCAGAGTCATTGTTTTGAACAGTGACTCCATACTGGTGTCATAGCATTTCTAAATATTATTTATAAGTCTCTTTTGACTTACTTTCGGGCTCTTGCAAGTTGTGTTCTAAAGGATTTTTAATCCATGAATGCATTTTAATTTTTGTATTTGTTCTTCGGGAAAACACGTCTCAAAACATGCGCGCACAGCATTGAGATATTGGACCAATTCTTCAAACATATCCTCTTGAAACATTTTGTGAGTCGCTAACGGGCTCACTGAGCGATGAAAAGCTTTCGATTTGTCTCTTGCCAACACGAATAAATCAAAAATCTAATTTCCCAGAAGTATTTATGAACCAAATAAACCGGATCTTTACATGATCCGACTCGTGATTTTTTAGAAGTTTCGTAGAAGTAAGTATTAATCGGGTTGCGTGAGCTAAAGGTTGAGTAAGTTTTTGTATCTATTTTTTGTCGGACATACTTATAGTCACAAAAAAGCTATTCCTTGCAAATCACTGGTCCGTACTCGACGTTGAACTCGCTTAAGGGATGATTAAGGGTTTCAGCTGAAAAAAAAAACACTTTCTTTGGCGAATTTTTTTTAGAAGTATGGAGAAGCAAACTTTTTGAAAAGTTTTGTATATTATAAAGTATCAAATTAGTAATATGCTGTTATTATAAGCTTTTAAAAGAACGTCTTTTGAAAAAGACGATTTGCGGTGCTCACTGTATCTCAGCTGGAAATTATCTGAAATCAAAGAGCTTTAGTCGAAGAATCATGAAATCCTTCTCCCCAACGTTCTCTAATTATTATTTTTTCATTTTCAAATTTTTTGTGATCATTTGGTCATAAAAATTCCGCCATTTTGTAAGTGGAAAACCCTCTTAATTTCATAAAAAAAATTTATTTAACTTATCGTTGAGGGGAGGTATTTTATATGTAGAGAGTGTGTACCAAGTTCAAAATGAATAAGTAATGTAGTTTTAAATAGCAGTGAACACGGACTTTTAAAAAATAGTTTCGAGAAAAACGCGTCTAAAGTTTTGCTGTCGAGGCTACAGTGTCAGAGGAGAGACGACTAATTAGTCAATTACTTTACGAGTTTTGTTCTGATTGACTTTAAAAGTAAAAAAAAAGTGTATCGGTTTTTTTTTTTAATAAAGCACTGGCCAGTATTTTCGCGGAGCCCCTTCAGAGGCTTTGCGGAGCCCTAGGATTCCGAGGATCATACTCTGAGTAACGCTGCTTTACACGATCAAAATTTTTAAAATTTGTGATATGTTTTGATGGAAAGGATTGAAGATGAATTCATAAATTAAGCATATATAAGTGATGGACTCATCAGACAATACAATTTTAAGCAAATCTTCTTCCGTAGAGTGTCGATATTTTCTTATCCAACACAGATGAGGTTTTTATTCCTTTTGGCAACCCAATCCGGGTCCCTTGCCAAAAGAAACAAAAAATTAATGAAGCAGTTTAGCATCCCTTTCGTCCCTTTTTAAATCCAGCTGACCACTGATATGATTTCTCTCATGATTATGCTGTGAAGTTCAAAGTAAAATTCGACCCCATCTTAGTATTATTATAATTTTTCTGTCAGTTTATGTGGCTTCTGCAATTATTTACCTTTTTATGGTTTGGTTATAAAAGTTACACTGAACCAAAAATTGTTATTAAATTTTATCACTTCAATGAACAATTCATTGACACGAAAAACAAATTCTTAGGTTTTACTTGCTTTCAATTTACTGTTCAATGTTTGTTCTGACAAATAAATTAATATGCGTTTATTGAAATTTGAAACAGTGAATTTTCTTTTGATTCCAAGAATACATTGATTCCAAGTATTAACATAATTTCAATGAATTCGTTCTTTGAAAGTAAGAACTATTTCCTGGATAAAAAGTATTAATTCTTTGACTTTTAGAAAAAGTTCAGGAAATCATATAACTTATTTATTGCCACAGATTGAACCAATGATTGAATTGAACTAATGAATTTGTACATTGGACCAAAATTATTGAGACAAAATCAATTTTTTACTTTACATATTACGAAATAGGTTAATGATGGAAAAAAATGTGATTAAATGCTTACCAAATAGAAAAACAGACACATTAACATTTCCTAGCCTTCACATGCAAATAAAAAAACGTGTTTGTCACATTCATCATACAATCAATCCAGAGGATCATACAATGCTTGGGAATATGATTGCGGCGATCGTGTTCCTACAACGTAACGCTGAAGCAGAAAGTGGTTCAACATTTAACTCGACATATAGCGTTACTTTGCAAGCGAGCGGGCTAAGGTTTATGACCGCAGAGGATTCGAAATCGATTCCTGGTAAATACAAGCACTTTTTTGGGTTCTTTTTTTCATTATTAAAAATAAAAAATGCATGATGCATTTTTTGTTTTCTTGTTTTTGATGACTTAGAGTAATTTTGATGACTATATATTGAGATCTTTTTAGTCTTATTTATACGCAAATTTTATGGCATTTAGTGTTTGCACACAATCTCGTGTAAATGGGCAGCGTCTTATGAAGACCATCCTGTCGGCCCAATTTTACACCACTTTTTCCAGTATAGCCGGTTATCTCGCTTATAACGCTCCAAATTTTGGTTTCCAATTGGTAAGTCGTAGCTGGTTTATTAGCATAGACCAGTGACTTGGCGTACCCCCAAAAAAGTAGTCGAACGGAGTTAAGTCACATGCAGTGATAAGATGAAAAAATAAAAAAAAATTGTTATTTTCATACAATTCAATTTATAGTCATTGACTATTAATATATCGCTCGTTTTTTTCCAAAAATTGGGTTAATTACACAGAATCTTGTGTACAATACCATGGTTAATACTGTGTGTAATTTTTGGTGACGATATCTGCTTTACTTTTTGCGTGAGAGCAGATTTACTTAAGCTCAATATACATTTAATTTTTCCACATTAGTGATGGAAAATCATAAGTTTTTTTGTCTGTGTCAGTGTGTTAGGACCAAAATATTTAAAATATATTACAAATATACACATATTTGGTGTAATAGTTATATTTTATTTATTAATTAATTAAATATTTATTTAATTAGGCGAGCAATTGGATATGTCTGTTCAGAACTTTAAATGCTTATTCTGGAAAATCATATTTTTGGAGTTGTGGCGTTATTGAAGAAAACGGGCGATATAATAATTAATACAAAATTGAATAGATGTATAAATAAAATTATTAGATTCAGCTAGTGATTTTGTTAAAAAAAAAAAAATTTAAATCACAGCTAAAGTTCTACATTGGTACAATAGTTTCCTTCTGTATATATTTTTATAATTGTGTTTTTTTTTTGTATTAATTTGTTTTTGGTTCTAAATCATAACATGACGAATTGTTCAAATAGTCTTTGGTATTATATACAAACAGTTTCTGATTTTTGTTTTTTCAAATTAGTTGAGAAAATGTGCGTTCAACGCTTGCTGACGAATTAAGCAAGGACAAAATATTTAAAATGAATTTTCCCATAAAAGGAATTGCTGAAGATTTTCTCCCCTTTCTGATAGAAGAAACTGTTTTCCGGAAATATTCAATTTCCACTTCTAAATCACAAAAAAAACGAGTCAACTAAAAATCGTAATTTTCGGCATCAAAATGAAACAAAATCGTCACGTCATAATTGATGCCAAATATCGTCAAAATGGCGATAAATCGTCAACGTTCCCAGCACTGATCACATGACCAGGTGGCTAATTGACAGGCCCATTTCTTAATATAATTCGGTCACCAAAAGTTCGCTCAATAAAGTGTTGTGTTGTTGCACCGTTCTGCTAGAACCAATTAGCACTTAGACGATTGTTATTGACGTGGGAAACCAAAAAGTCGCGAATTATTTGCCTGTAGTGCTCACCATTGACAATAATGTTGGCTCCATCTTTAATTTTGAAAAAGTTTGGACCAATTTTGCCTTCGACATGCAAACTACACCAGACAATAACCTGTCTTGAATGTAAGCTAACCCGGAGAGTCTCTTCAGGATTCTTATCACTCCAAATACGGCAATTTTGTTATTTACGTACCCGTTAAGCCAGAAATGTGCTTCATTGCTGAAGATGATTTCATGGCAAAAATGCTCTGCAAGTTTCCACATTTGTGTAAAAGTGGAACAAATACTTACACGCGTTCCGTTGTAAGTATTTGCATTTTTAATTGCCAAAGTATACTGTTTGACAACGGGTTTGACAGCTATCCCCTTAAGAAATTCTATATCTCTAAAAAAACACCCAATATTATCATTTGAATCTTAACTCATTGTTTGACTCTTAGCCCAAGCCGACTTCGAAACACAGCCCTTTAAGGACTTTCTTGGAGCTACAGGACGCTTTAAAATTCTTCATGGGAAACGTGTATATGAATGTATTTTCACAAAGATTTCTCAATAAAGTGTGGTTGTTGCAAACTTTAATAATGTTGTACATAGTCTGTTGTTAAGGAACATAGTTAATTGTTAATGCTAAGAAGAATATTATTGAGATCATAATATTATTGTTACTACAATCATGTTGCAAATTATAATTCTGGTACGACAAAAATACATTTTTTCAGAAACTTTACTATTGTAGGAGTGAGATGAGTATGGTTGTGGTAATAATGCCACAACCATACCTTTTTTCTGCGTGCATTGCCTTAAAATGCTCTACTTACACTATTTTTTACAGTCTCTCAGTACATGCAATAGGGGTATTCACACCGGACTCGTTAGTTTGTTAGGTGTTACTTCTTATGTTTTTAACATGTACTTTATTTTTGCTTGAAAATTTTACAAAAACAAAAAGCATGTGCAAAAAGAACAAGTAACAACTAACGAGTCTGGTGTGAAAACCCCTAATATGTATTCACATTAGATTAATTTTTCGTTTTTGAATCCCACATCAGCGAAGATCTTTATGAATAGTTGCTTACAGCGCACAGTGTTTCGAATGGCCTAGTTAGACGAAGATAAATCTGTAACTCGGGTTTGAGGGCACGGAATCGTTGGAATAAAGACCACTGAGTGGCATCCCAACCAACAATTATTATCTTAATTTTATCCTAAAGACTCTTTGAAGAGAAATAATTAAGATTGATACACTTACGATTAACTCTAAACGATATCTATAAGATACTTGTAAAACTCTTCTAAGCTCATTTTGGCACTATATAAGTGTGAGTTGTAATTTTCAGAACGCCCTTATATCAGCCTCTTACAGCTCTGAAACAAGATCAACACTCTAAGAAACATTGTCTTAGACAAGGCTTACAGATCTCTTGCAGATATATACTTTTAGGAAAATTACGATGTATTTACTCATAAGAGAGTTTTATAAGAATTTATGTATATATACAATACTACCAACACTATTTTTATATAACAAAATTTGATGTACCATTTTTTATTATGTTTGTAGGAAATTATTATATCTTTAATATTGTATATGCGTGGTGTAATATTTTATCATATAAACGCATAAATTTCATTGCGGTGGAAAATTTTATTGTAAGAATCTCATATTGCACCTCGGTTAGAAGCTGTCCCCTTTCGCAAAAACCAACGTTAAAAGTTTTATTTAATTAACAAATTATGCTATACTCTCAATAAATGCACTAAAACGCAGTTTTAAGAGTTGATGTCTCCATACAAGAGTACAGCTCTTACTACAAAATTAATATACTTAAGAAAGTCACATAGAAGAGTTGCATACTCTACGAGATAAGTGAAAGCGAAATTTTGTAGGGCCACGATTTTTAAAAAGCATTTATTTATGCCAAGCAGAATTAACTCTTTCATTACATAAGTGCAAGGTTTACCGTACGTAAATTGCAGTTAGAAATTGTTCTGTTCTTTCGGAATATTTTTCTTATAAATGAACCAAATTCATTTAACATAATTTGTACATAATTCTGTTCGTTTACTATATAGGTACCCTGAAATATAAGCTAATTAAATAAAAACCCATTTCTTTTGAAAAATGATAAATATTCAAGAAAGGGTTAAGAACATGAATACAGTTAAATCTTATGTTTAGGGCAATTGCAATTGATTATAGGAACCAACATCTTATTATCAGAGTAACACTCTTCTAGTCAGACTGTTTCTCTTATAATCAGAGTGATATTCTTCTAGTCAGACCGTTGCTCAGATCAGATCAGATCTTTAATTAAAAGCCTTTGAGATGTCTATAAGACTTAATCTATAAAGCTAAAACTCTTCAGAGTTTGACTCTGATAGCTAAAGTGTTGTAGAAGTCTGTAAGAAATGACTTGTTAGATGCAGCGTCTTCGCAGTAATGCTCTTATAACACAACTCTTTTAAGCTACTATGAGATAATGTGAAAGAGAACAGAACACTTATAGACAACTAGTTTTGCTGTAAATAATCTGTAAGCGTATTGCTCTTGCTGAAGATTGTTATAGGACGTAATTAAAAACAAAAATTTTTCGTCCAGTGCTCAACTCTTAAGAATTGTTGCTTGGGATATCTTTCTTCCATGAAAATTTCATACCGATAGTTAATGTGGAACCGAAGTTATAAAAATTTGTATGGGAGAATAAGCCATTTCGCTTGTTTCTATCACGATTTTTCCACTTTCTTTTAAATAGCATAACTCCTGAACGAAGAGCTGCACAAACACCGTAGACCACTTGTTTATACACATACATACGCTATAGTATGCATATTAGTTTCTTACTACAACAAAAAAATATTTTATAAGCTAATTTTTTTTTTTTAAATATTTTAAAAAATTGTCTTTGTATCTGCCTCAAAATTTTTATATTCATAAGGTTATAATATCTATTTTTATAATAAAAAAAGTAGGGTTCTCGTGACTTCACATCACAAAAAAAACGAAATGGCCATTTCAGCCCTTGAAAGGACTTTGACCGAGCTTCTTATGATCAATTGTGTTGTGTGTGATGTGAAATGTTTGCACACAAATGATCGAGAACTGGACCTACATGTTTTACGCCGACTCCGAACGGCTTATATTCTCAAGAAGCTTTTCATGGCAGTTTTTACTCTCTGAGGTTTGCCATTGTCTGGAGAGAGGTGACGGCCGAACAGAAAAATTTATTTAATTAAAAAAATTTTCTGTGTCAGATGAAGGATTCGAACCTGGGTTCTCTGGCGTAAGAGTCACACACTCTACCCACTACGCCAAGGCCGCCACTTTACATCATATTTGTTTTTATTTTTTATCGTGCGATACCAACATGCAACCTCCATTTAAATCGAATATTTAATGGTTTGTTATATATGACAAGTTGTTCTGTGTATTATACAATAAATTATAAAAATGAATTATACTTATGAATTTTTTCTTTAAAAAATATTTTGCATTGTTAATCGAATCATTGAGAGGGAAAATGGTTTAAATTGGTTTTATAAAAATTAATTATTGGTTGTGTGTTTGTTGTATGTGGGCTGCCACGCCCACTTGTCCGAGTGCGTCTAAATTTGGAAAATTGTTTAGTACTCATATAATTGGCGTTTACCTTTGACTTTGTTGTTGTAGCTTTTTTATTTCGAAGATATAGCGTAAAATGTGTTTAAGTTGTATGGGGCTGCCATGTCCACTTGTCCGATTGCGTCTAAGTTTTAGAAATTGTTTAGTAGTCATATAATTGGTATCCAACTTTAATTTCGTTGCTGTAGCTTTTTTCATTTCGAAGATATATCGAAAATGTGTTTAAGTTGTATGGAGTTGCCACGCTCACTTGTCCAAAATTTTTTAAATAGTTGTTTTTAATTTTCCTATACCTTAAACATGGAAAACTAAAAAAAAAATCAACAAAATAATTTTCTCCGTCTAACCAGTATAAAACGCAACACTGTGCGGCGTCGTCCACATTGAATTTTGCATTCGTATTCACACAAAGATCAACTCTTTATGAAACAAGTCGACCGTGTCGCTTTATTTTTTTTCTCTTTCAACTTACTCTCCGAACTCCAACTAACTTTAGGTTTCACTCAATTGTTATTGTACTCTCTGCGATTGGGTTCATGCTTATGACTCAATTCCAACACAGAGCCATGGCACGTCGCACGTTTTTAATAATCGGCAAGGTCGTTCGTCGTAATATTGGTGCAGCGATTGTTGGTGTGGATTTAAAGGAGAGTACATTAAATGAGTGCAGAATGGGAAAATTTGGATTATACTCAAGCTGTTAGAGCTAAGAGAAGTCAATACCTGCTTATGTGAAGTAAGAGAACGATAAGTTTTTCTATATAATAATTTCAAATGTCGACATAGTTAACATTGAATTATTATTAAGGAAGTCGAAAAATGATTCCATTTAAGGGCCTACTAAAGTTTTTTAAGCGAAAAAAACCCAGTATTAAAAATTTTATTTTTAAGCTACGTTTTTTTTTTAGATAAATTTTGTTTGTACATTATAATTAAACATATTTTGAAGAAAAGTTTTTCCATTTTTTGATAACAAATAATAAACCATATAGCAGGAATTCGTAGTTTAGTAAGTTATCTTCAATATGCGGTGGACACGATTTTTCAGATCTTGTTCATATAAAAAAGAAAAAAACAAATGATTAATGTTCTGCTGAAGCTTTTTGAGCTTTTGATCGAAGATTATAGAAAAATTATGATTTTAGCTAAAAAACTGATTTTTGTCTAAAAAAGTCATTTTTTTTAGGTTATAAAAAAAGTATTTCTCTAAAATAAAAATCGAACGATCAAATGTACCGATAATATTTGCTTAATAAGTCAAATTAATTTGGTAGCGATCCTTGACATAGTTTTCAATTAATGCTGTCCACCGGTTTCAAACAGCCTTTTCGAGAAAAACGCGTTTAAAATCTTAGAATTAGTTTATTTAGGTATAGATGAATTTTTTTCAACTTGTGCTTGAATTTAAAAATTTCTGCGCAAAAGAAATGAGGTTTGGGGCCTGGTATATTTTTTGGCCACATTTATCATGCCACATTTATTTGGAATTTAAACTCAATACTAATATTTTTCGTTTTTAGCAAAAATTAAATTGCGCGCTTTTATAAATTAAATCTTTGAAAAATAGATGCAGTGATGCCAAAAACTTTTTTTTATATTACGCTGAACTTAAAAAACCCTACATTACCCTACGCTAAAAAATTTAAATCTTCAAAAAACCAAATGCATGTTATTTTTAACAATATTTATAATACAGCCTGGCTTAACCCTAGAACTACAAGCCAATTTTTTACCTGCAAACTACAAGCCGGGTAAATATTTACCCACGGGTTTCTCGTTCGTAAAATGGTTCTGAAAGCAGTAATCTGAGTCTTAAGTACATTATATATTTTTTTTGTTTTTTCATGCCAAAGAAAATGGTAATACCAAATTCAATTTTATCAAAGTTTAGTTGATGAAAAATTGATTTAACCCATTTCCGCCTTTTTGTATATGGATACTGCAATAAAAACTCTTCCATGCCCGAGTTGGAGTACCAAAGAAGATATCCTAATCGATGAGCACCTTGCAGGCGGGAAATGCAAATGTGTTTGCGCAATTGTGCAATACAGGGTCTGCATTTTAATTGCTCTGTATCAGATTTATTTAAATTCATAGTTTTATGAATATCGAATTCTGTCTTACCTTGATAATGTATCATACAAGAAAGAAGTGACGAGTCGTACGATAATAAAATAAAAATTTCGAATTTATAACGGTTATTACAGTATATTAATTTAATTCTCATTCTGTCGATCGTAGAACAAAAACATCACAGTGATAGTCAACCTTGCTTCCTTGTGTTTTCATACCAATGTGAGCTTTTTTGCTTTACATAGGTATTTTGAGCACAAGTTAAAACTCAAAAATCGGATGATCTGTTAATCAGAGGTAGGAACTTATTATGATAAAATTTAGAGAACGCTTGAGAGTATAAGACAACGGAATATAAAGAAATTTTTTTTGATAAAATTTCAAAAAAATCGCATTCGAACTTATAATTTTGGTAAAAAAAAATATTGAATTTGAAGTTTGATCAACTCCTTGTTGTTTAAGGTACAAGGAAACTTTAAAAAGTTTTTATTTTTACTCAAACTGTTAAATTTAATTTCAAAAACTGGTCTTCAATCTTAAGAAGCTATCATGCTTTTAAAGTAATTGCGTAAAAAATGATATTGCCTTAAAATTCGACTTTTTTACATACTTTTACTTATAACTAGGAGGGGGGTGAGAATAGATGCCAATCTCATACGACTTTTTTTTTTGTCTTGACCCACAGAATCACCAGATTTCTAATTGGCCTTGTCATCCGATTCACCCTGTATGTAAAATTATGGAAACTGCAATGTTAAAAATGCAAAAAAATATTTACTATTTATTTTATTTTTTGCTATGCATTAAAGTTGGGTTTTTATGGAAGTTTTTTTTTTAAATTTTTTTTCGATTATAACAGAAATTGATTAAATTTTTTTATTATTGTTTTTTTTTGCACCAGAACTCCGCATGATTTGCCTTTACGCATACTAGCTAAACTATAGAAAAAATAATGTATCAAAGTAGTGTTAACAATTAACAGATCTTTCAAAAAATCTTTTATCTTTATCTAATAGGTAACCAGTGGCGGCCGTGGCATACTTGCTTAGGTGCTTGTCCCTTATATCATAGAACCACGGTTCAAATTCCATCTGACATAGAATGTTTTTCAATTTATATTTATATTGTTAATATTTAATATTTCTGTTCGGCCGTCACCTCTGATAATGTCTTTCAAATCTTCTTGAAAACATGTGTCAATCGAAGATGGTATAAAACTTGTAGGTCCAGTTTTAGATAATTTGTGTGTAAACATTTAATAACATGCACAACACAATTGATCACAAAGAAGCTCGGGCAAAGTCCTTTGCGTTTTATGTAGAATATTTATACCCTAACGCGTGCTGCGTAAGGGGTATATTAACTTTGCCATTCCGTTTGTAACGCCAAGAAGGAGGCATGGCAGGTATAGAAAAATATATATATATATATATATGATCAGCATCACCTCCTGAGTCGATTTCCGTGTGACCGTCTGTCAACACGATTACAGCCGTAATCTTAAAGCTATCGCGATGAAATTTAATATAAAGTTTATTTTTAAAAAAGGAAGATCAAGTTCAAAAATGGGCTAAATCAGATGAAAACCACGACTACTTCCCATACAAAGTGTCTTTATTTTAACAGTAAAATGTTTTTAAAATCCACAAAAATCAAAGGAATGCCTTGAAATTTGGCACCTAAGCTTTGATTTTCAAATTTAAAATCTGGTTATGAATTTTGGAAAAAATGGGATGGAAATCACGCCAACCTCCCACACAAAGTGGCTTTATTTTAAAAGTAAAATCTCTTAAAAATCTGCTCAAATTAATGAAATGTCTAAATTTGGCGCATAAGCTTTAATATTTAATAAAGACCACCTCTATGATATTTGGCAAAAGACCACGCCTACCTCCAATGCAAATTGGCTTTATTTTCCGCATAAAATCTCTTAAAAATCTACAAAAATCAAACAAATATTTTAAAATTTTGCGTATATGCTTTTATAGATAATATAAACCATCTCATGATATATGGCAAAATCGGATGAAAACCACGCCCATAGAAAGTGGCTTTATTTTAAACGTAAAATCTCTTAAAAATCCACAAAAATTAAAGAAATGTCTTGAAATTTTACACAGTAGCTTTGATATATAATATCAACCATCTCTATGATATTTGGCAAAATCGGATCAAAACCACACCTACCTCCCATACAAAGTGACGTCATCAAAATAGGAAAACTTTCGTTAATATATTAAACTGAATGTCATTGTGTGTCGTGGCTGAGAACTTCGAATATACTTCAATATGGCCGTGGGGGTATTTGGGTATTTTAGCTTCGATAACCTTCCGAAGCTGCATCCTTACTGGTTTTATATATTATTTCCTTATTCTTCCTTGTATGTTTTATTTTCTGACTTCGAATATAGATTTTGCATAATTCTATTATTCTTTGTATTATTATTACATTACTACGAAATTGTTCTTTACTTCTTTTGCTGAAGACGCTATTTTTATTATAAGCTTTTGTCTTATGTCCGCAAATCTTTTTTCCGACAGCTTGTGGGTCTCCGATTATGCTGAAATTTAGCATACATGTGTAAGCCCGGTGACAATGCAATATTATGAAAAAAAATTGCCACACCCCCTTTTACCGCCCACAAATCAATAAAAATGCTATATCTCGAAAACTACTAGGATTCAGATAAAATTTTGGTAGTAAATTTTCTTTAAGTTGAAAATGAGGTCTAAGAAAAAAATTTGGCCACACCCCCTTTTACAGTAAATGTCCTTCAAGTATTGCATGGGTTAGAAAAAAATGTTGCCACATCCCCTTTTACCGCCCACAAATCAATTAAAAAGATATATCTCGAAAACTACTTGGCCGATTCAGATGAAATTTTGGTAGTAAATTTCCTTCAAGTAGAAAATGGGGCTTAAGAAAAAAATTTAACCACACCCTCTTTTACCGCCCACAAATTATTATATATCTCCAAAACTACCGGGCTGTTTCAGCTGAAATTTTGGCAGTAAATGTCCTTCAAGTATTGCATGGTTTAAAAAAAAAAATTTTGTCACATCCCCTCTTACCACCCACAAATCAATAAGAATGCTATATCTCCAAAACTACTAGACCGGTTCAGATGAAATTTTGGTAGTAAATTTCCTTCAAGTAGAAAATGGGGCTAAAAAAAATGTTACCACACCCCCTTTTGCCGCCCACATATGCTTATATCTACAAAACTACCGGGCTGTTTCAGCTAAAATTTTGGCAGTAAATGTCCTTCAAGTATTGCATGGGTTAGAAAAAAAATGTTGCCACACCCTCTTTTACCGCCCACAAATCAATAAAAATTATATATATCCAAAACTACTAGGCCGATTAAGCTGAAAATTTGGCAGCACATTTACATCAAGTAGGAGATATGGGTTGAAATTTGGCCACACCTCCTATTCCCGCCCACAAATCAATAAAAATGCTATATCATAATAAAGTATATAATGCAATAAATAATGTAAATGGTCTAAAAAATTAAAATGCTATATGTAAGGTTTTCAAAATAAAAGATGTTCATAATAAACCTTTAAGACTAAAAAGTAAAAAAATATAAAAAAATAATTTTAAAAAATAAGCTTTATTTAAAACCAAAACGTGAACTAAAAAGAAAAAAATAAATTTTATTGACAATTGTCATTTATGTATAATATACATTGTATATAGTAGGTATATTCTAGATTCAGAAGAACCTCTCCCTTGGTTACCCATCATCATAATAAAAGCGTACGTAAATAGGTAAGCTCTAGGGATGTATATAAATTTAGAAACTTTCAAAATGTAAATACATTTAAATTTTAAAAGCTTAAGGCACTGATATTGTGAAGTAAGCCTGTATAATGGATCGCGGCTTATATACAGATTCAAAAAAATATTCAACTCCACTGATATTGTGTAGTAAACTTGTATATTTTACATTTTGAAAATTTCTAAATTTATATACATCTCTAGAACTTACCTATTTACGTACGCTTTTATTATGATGATGGGAAACCAAGGGAGAGGTTCTTCTGAATCTAGAAGATACCTACTATATGCATATATGACAAATGTCAATGAAGTTTATTTTTCTTTTTAGTTCACGTTTGGTTTTAAATAAAAGCTTATTTTTGAAAAAATTTTTTTATATTTTTTAAAACTAAAATATCAAATAAATCCAAAGTTTTTAAAATAACAATTTTTTTCAAAAATATTTCAATTTTGAATTGCTCTATCGTATTCACTACTGATATTGTTTCTTAAGGTTTTTGAAATGAAAGAACCTTTGCATCTTGTAGCTTTGTGCAAGTAAGTCACTATGCGAAAGTGTAAAGTGTAGCTAAATGACAGTGTTAGCTTTGAAAACGTTTCGATGTTCTTAACTTGAACTATGGTACTACAAAATATTTTGCTACAGTTTGGTACTTGATTAAGAATCTTTAAACTTAATAACACGCCATTAAAACAATCTGTCAAAATTAGGTTAAGTAAATTCAAATAAAATAAGTACGGAATATTTCAGAACAGATGAGTGTAAACACTTAGAGCACAGCAAGAGTCTGTCTGTCCCTCTGTTAAGCTGTCAGATACTCTGCTGCGTTGTTTAAGCATCACAGAATTGGGTAATATTTTGAAAATCAATAAACAGCGGAGTAAGAAAGCAAGAAAGAAACCATATTGGAAACACAAAAATATTTGTCGATTTGTAGTTATTAGGTTTTATGAGAAAGGTGTTTTTTTGTTTAAAATTTAGGCTATTTGCAAACAGTGCTGTCGAAACTACTAAAATAGTAGTACAGAAACTACTCTTATGCCTTCCGTACTATACAAATTTAAATTGTACTACTATTTTCTCTATTTGGAAATTTCGAATATTTTTTTGTTCTTTTTTGAAACTATGTGGTTTTTTTAAGGTAAATAAAATATCTTCTTTGAAATTTTTACACAAATGAAAATGTGCATAAATTAAATTCAATTAATCTCAATTAATTTTCCGTCCACTCTTGTTTCCTAAGGACCTAGAAACAGCAACCCTAGCTTTGTTTTCTACAGCCATGTAGAAAACGCGAAGGGTGCTAAATATCTTTTTTCTTTTTTATGTGTATTTATATTCAACTTTATTTTTTCGCATATCAGGATAGCTGATTGAATTCTATGGTATTTGAGTACGCATCAACACATGCGCAAGTCAGTTGCGTCGTACGTTGGCGTTGTTTTGACATTTTAGTTTCTATTTTCAGTGCTTATTAAATTTTTATTCAGTAAAAAAGACTTACAAAATAATGGCTTATTCGCAAAAAATTGAGAAGAAAAATTGTCAAAAACGTGGTAAAAATAAAAGGTATTTAAAAAATAACGTATGAAAGAATTCTTAACCATAAAAATATCGGCATATATGACCTAAGCTAATATTGGCAATTTCTAACGAACAGCCTACAACTTGTATTTTTCAATTTATTATATGTAAAATTGACGTATGTACTTTTCAAAATTTCGTATGGTTAATTAATTTAAAAATCTAACCTTTAATCACTTAAAGCATTAATTATAGCATTATTACAATAGAAATTCTTAGTAAAATGAATTTTTGAACATATCAATGTTATCTGATGCAAGAAAAAATTAGCAGAAATTTAGAGCTTTGTCTTTCGATGCAAGTTACTCTACTGTTCTTTTCTGTTCAATTCTTTTTTTTTTTTTTTTGCCTGAAACGTCAATAAAAGTACTTTTTTCAAAATAATAATAATAGGAAGTTAGTTTAGCATTTATAATTTTTTTTCAAGATAGGTCCATAATATTTAATGTTTTTTTTAAAAATACACAAAAGTTTTTGTTGCAAAAATAATTTAAATTCAAAATCGCTTTTTTAACTCCTTTTCTTGATTGGCAAAAGTAGTTTCAGTTTAACAAAAAATGTTAATTGTTTCTGTACTATCTACATTCATAAAACTCATTTTCTATTTAAAATTCCCTTTTTCGAGCTCGAGATAGAGTGTGTGACACATACGCCAGAGAACCCTGATTCGAATCGCATTTGACACAGAAAGTTTTTTCAATTGAATTAATGTTTCTGTTCGGCCGTCACCTCTCTGCAGACAATGGCAAACCTTAGAAAGTAAGAAGTGCCATGAAAAGCTTCTTGAGAATATAAGCCGTTTCGGAGTCGGAATAAAACATGTAGGTCCACTTCCCGATGATTTGTATTCAAACATTTCACAACACACACAACACAATTGATCAAAAAAAGCTCGGTCAAAGTTCTTTTAAGGGCTAAAATGGCCATTTCGTTTTTTTTTTTATTTCGAGCTCCGGCCTACCCCCACCTAACTATTGTGCAAATCTTTATGTCCATACGTGCTTTCAACTATTTTTTGATTTAAACAAGTATTGGTTTATTCTTAAAAAATACTTAGAATGTTTGGTTTATTTCATATATATATATATATATATATATGTATATACTCATTTCTTTAAGAAAGTATCTGCAAGTTATAAATATTGTGAAGCCTTAAAAACAACTCACAAAGGTTACGTCAACAATAATAACACATGAACTGTTCACAAGTTTAGTAGCTTGAGCACATTAGACGCTAGAGTAACATTACGTTTGAAAAAATTTACATAAATGATTGCCAAAAATTTGTTTTTGCTCTGATGTTTTCAAAACGTCCAATCAGTCGAAAAATATATAAAATTTGAAAATGCACTTTTGCAAGCGATGGCACGCACACACAAATCAGGATTTCCTTAACTTTTTCTCATAATTTTCAGGTGTTGAAGCTACATTTTGCTCATCTCGCAGAAGTTACCGGTTTGAAAGATGCACTCAAAATTCCTTCTAAAGTTTGTGAAAAGTCTTTTAAAATCGACGAATGAATTCAAAAATTATTTATACCAATTCCCGAGTAAAGCCGGGTATTCAGCTAGTACTACTTAGAACAAATAAATGACTGACATTTCTGATATTTTCTTGCACGACGAAAGTTATTTGTCTCACTCTTACTCATTCTGGTTGAGTCTCAGTTGAGAGTAAATCCACCTTGAATTTTTCTGTCCCCTTGCTTTGTGTGGCGGTGGTGCAATTTTATGTTATAAGATCTTTGATAGAAGTGTCTAAAGATTTTTGACTACACTAGCAATAAATTGAGATATTAAGAGGATTTTTTATGGAACTAATAGCCTAAGCACATTTGGCGACGGCTGCAGCCGTGCAGCATCTGTCAAAATGTTGTACATGTGTTTCTTATAGAGAGAAACTGGTCTAATGCCTAAGCTGTCCGCAGCGTCTTTGTCGTCAATATTCAACCATTCCAAATTTGACAGCTTGTCGTTGCGGCCGCAGTCAATGTGTTTAAGCCGTTAATACTAGAACTACAAATAAGCTATCAAGTACTACATTCCGGCACATATTCATGCATTAATGATGAAATTTGGCACAGTAGTACATAAGGCCAGTTCCTATCATCTTGCACGAAATGGCAGAAAACAGAAGTAGCCTGGGCGATTACCGGAAGTGTAATGGCCAATTTCTTTACAGAAGAAAGCACTAAACCGGGGACTAGGCGGCTAGTTTGCACTAGATTACTGCTAGTCCTCTGTGAGGAAATTGGCCATAAATGTCTTACATCGATAAAGGGGAACATGCATTCAAATGTTGAAAGAATAGCGTCACAAAAACTGTATAGATTTCAAACACAAATTTCCATATGATGCTCTCGATCGATTTTGAGAAATTTACGCTTGACAAATTCACACAAATTTGTTTAATATAATTTATCGTTACAAATATTTCACTCCCAGCCTCACTCCATTTTTCGTGGGCGGAAATTTTTAAAAAATTCATTGACGGAATGGATTAGTTTTTGGTACACACTAATAATATAATAATGAATTTTCGCACGAGAGTGGAACATATTAGTTCCTTTCATCATGCATTAGTATCCGGAATTAGCCGAATGTAACATCAAATTAAAGTTGAAAACGCTATAATAATATGAAAAGAACTATTTTATAGTACACTTAGTACACTTTGCTGTAACAGTAATGAAAATTGGAAGAAGAGTACATTTGGTTAGTTCACTTCTAGAACTCTTTTATAGAAAGCTGCCAAAATAAACCAGAAATAAGACATTAAAAAGATATTATCATTTTGATAATTCAATTATTAAATTTGGCACAAGAGTAGGTTAAGGAAGTTCCTTTCATCTTGCGTGCAGTGGGCATAACAGGAGATGCTGAAAGTAATAGAAAATTAAACTGAAAAACGTAAAAATTAACTATATATTTCGCACAACAGGTCAGTTTCTACCATATTGCCTGAAAGGATACAAAGTTAGGAGAATAGATTTAGAAATATGTTTGATTTTTTGATAAGCTGATTTTTGCAAAAATTACGCGATTTTTCAAAAGCTCAAAATTATCAAACAAAAAGCAAACAATGCAGTAAAATTAAATATGTACAACGGCAAAAATATAATTTTGTATATACAGTCAGTTTTGTGTATACAGGTGAAGATTTATTTAAGTAAAAAGTCCGATCGACTTGAGAAATTGAATCTTTAGAAAAATACGTTTAATGGTTTTAGTATAGTATATATAGTAGTTTAGTAATGGTGCAGCATATCGCAGCAGAAGAGGCTATGCCAGAATTCAAAATTCTAATACTTAGATAATTCTACCAAACATATTTGCTTTGAGTACACAATTTTTAAAAAGTAATTTTTTAAGCCAAAAAACTGATTTATTTCAATCTCTTGAGTGATATAAGGCCTTAATACAAACAAGCATTCATTATTTTATAATCAGAGTATACACATGATGTTAAAGTTGTAACACATTTTCCAAAATCATTCACTTGTAATCCGCTGAGAATAGAATTCATAAAAAATCATGAAAGTCCACCGATTTTGTTTTGATATCATATCAACTAGAATGTTTCTCCCTGTTTATAGATTTGTAACTTCAAAGATCTTTCGATGTGCCAAACAAACTTCAAAGTGCTTGCTTCTGGAAGTGCCAATCATTGGGAAAAAAAGACCTTCTCGAAATCGCAAATCTGTTCCGGATTATTGTTGCTTAATTTATCTTAGTCTTCATAGAAAGAATTCATATATAGTTGTTAATGTTCTCAAGTCTGACACTTTTCCTTTTATACTATATATATGCACCTTTTCGGAATTATTTAGTACTTCTCTAAAAGGAGAAAAGGCGAATAGGAGGAAGAGGGTGTTGAATTAAGTTTTTCGCTCTTTTACTGACATTTATGAGACTATAAAACTAATTCAAAATAAACAATTGTAAAAAATTTGCATATTTTATACATATTTTAGCGTATCAATATCAATAGTACGTTTAAGTTGTAAGGTTGCGAGATCAGATCAGATTTTCCCATTGGAGTAATAAAGAAACTAATTCATGCATATCTTTTGCTCTAATGTGTTTTCTTATCTAATCTGCCTGCCTGTCTGAACCGGTGTTCCCTATGTTCGCAATCTTAGAGCTTAAACGTACCAATATATGCTGCTAGCTTAGCTTATGCTATGCGGCTGAAGCAGCCTAGTAAAATTTTGAAATTTTTTTCAAATTTTAGAAAACAATTGAATTTATATAAATTGAAAAAAATTCAACATATGTACGTACCGGAAGTGTACAGTTATATACTGCAGTACAGTTATATACTGGACGGCAGTATACAGTTATATACTGCACAAAAAAGTCCTTAATAAACAATGCAAACTTCTGAAAAAAACGCATAAGCACAGGTTTGACTGCAATATAATTAATTATTGAACGAGCGAAGCGTGCGATACGTTCAAGCTAAAAAATACTACATATAAACACAAAACTGACTTAGAAGTGACACAAAAACTATAAGAGAAAGTCAACCACAAGAACAATTCCTTGAATAATAAGAGGCACAATAATAAATTACCAGCAATAAAAAAACAATAATGCGGTTGCTGGTAGCACTCGCGCAGGCGCACAATGCTCCGTCAGTGGACAAAAATAAAAAACTTAGTAACGCCGAATTCAACAATATTGGTCGCATTTTAAAGGTAAAAGTCCAAATACGAAGGAACTGCAACTTCTTTAGTATATATATATCTATTGTTATATTAGTACAGCTGTTCAAAGTTAACAAATTTCATATTGAAATAATGATTGATATTGAAACTTGAATTTAGCGCTCGTAAGTGTTTTTAAGATTATTTGGCAAAATTACATTTTCGGTTTCAACTATGTAATGTAGAACATTTTAAATTAAGAAAAAAACTCAGTGAAATGAATTCTTAGATTTTTTTTTAATTTATGAAATTGTAAAAGTTTTAGGATATGCCAAACATGGAGGTTTTCATTTTGGAAAAATATAAAAATAAGGCAATTTCTGGAGTCCGGGAAAATTAGTTCCAGAAAGTACGTAAAATGTAATTGCTGTTTCTGTAACAAAAAACCTTAATTAATCCGGAAAAACCAAAAACTCTTCTGACTTTTTCCGATTCTTGAAAATATTAAATTTTTTCTAAGCGTCCAAAACGCAGTTTTTTTCCTAATATTACATTTTTAGTAGTGCACTCAAATCAAAATAAGTAGAATTGCTATTGTAATTTTTTTTTATTTGCTTTTATATTTGAAATATATTCTTTTATTGTGTCAAAAATCGGAGACCGAGAATTCGATTCAAAGTTGTTGCGGTCTAAGGTTTACAAATTTCATGGCCAAATGATCGCAAATTGGAGAGATTCTTCTTATAAAAAAGAAAGACTGGAAGCTTTGCAGTCTTCTTGGCTACAGTGGACAATGTTTTCTATGGAAGATTAAGACATTGATAATGTAAGAGAATCATATTAGTATTATGCAATGCAAATATCTCTAACTATTCTCATTTATAGCAGCCTAGCACGAGCACAGCGAAACGCGGCAGACCTGAAGTTAATTTTTCGGAAGCTTCAAGAAGAACAAAAATGCGAAGAGTGGAGAGAGATGAGATAACCTTCGCTTTTGAGAACATAAAATCGCAGAGTGGTGCTGATGAATGCAAAAAAACCTTGGAGCCAAGTAAAACTCTTGCCCTATACCCGAATTTAAATTTGTCGGAAGCAAAATAAAAAGTACTGCGGAAGTTTTGAACAACTTACATCACGATTGTTTCCCCAGCCTGCATACCTTGCGAGTTTTAAAAAAGGAACTAGTTCCTGATATTACTGCAACAGAGATATCAGCAGAAGTTTGTTTGAAGCATTTAATGCGAGTCACAGTGAAGAGCATCTTTAGTCTCTGTTCAAGTATGGAGTTTGGTAGAAACTTTTCTTTTATCTGCAAATGGGGAATGGATGGTAGTTCGGGATACAGCCAATAAAAACAAAGATTAACTTCAAGTGACTTATCCGATGAATTCATGTTAATTATTGCATTTGTGCCACTTAAGTAAGTATTGACATAGTTTTTATGATAAAGATTACGTAATCATGGTGTTTACTATATTTGCAGATTAATTCATTCGTCCACCAAGAAGGAAGTGTGGGTGAATAAAACACCATCATCTACACTATTTTGTAGAGTTGTGAAATTTATCCATACCAAGGAAAACAAGGACTTGGTTCACGGACACGAACAAAGACCTTTTACGCACCTTTTGCTATCGTCGCATCCTTTAATTGCCAGTAAAATAAATATTACAAGCAAAAAAAAAAAAGAAATCCCTCGACAAATTAATCGAATATTATGTTTTGAAACTCAGGTTGAAGCCAATGAGGACTTGTTTTCGTCAATAGTAAATCCTTCCGAGTGTTCTTCCGAAGAAAGCTCCGAAAGCGAACATTCAAATGAAAAAATTTTTGTGATCAATTTTTTTTAATAAGTGAATAAATAAATGAAATAAAAAGAAACTAATTTTATAAATTCACTGGAAATTTCAGTCTTAAAATAAAGAAAATTGCCATTGGCTAATATTTGGAGCTTCATAATTTTAGACAGTTTTTGGAGCTTCATAATTTTAAACTTTCTTCATTTTTTGCATTTTTGATATATGATTTGACCTCAGGCGTATTTAGAATTAAAGGTTTATGCAAAATTTGCCTGATTTTTTAGCCCATATGCAAAGTTTCTCATACCAATCATATGCACCCCAAACTCCTGTAAAACCGTTAAGAAATGCTCATTTTTGAAAAAACTATAAGATTCACAAAAAAAACTGACTTCATTTTTGAAATTATCGTACTCATTTTAATTTAAAAACTAAGTTTCATTACAATCGGACTACTATTCTATTTTTGCCCATCATTTGTATGGGGACGAAGTACTATGTGGCGTGCAAGTACACATTATTAAAGACACTAATTTTCAATAAGAATTCTAAGAATAAAGGAAAACATTTGAAAAAAACAACAAAAATTTTTGAGGACACTAATTCGGCAACAAATGAAGTTTTAGAAGTTGTTGTAAATATTATTTACATTTATTATAACTTGATTTTAGTAAAATTTTTTGAGATAATAAAATTTGGGCTTCTTCATGTCTTAGTTTTTGAATTGAAGAACTGTTTAATAAAAAAAAAATTTAAAAAACGGTCAGCCCATTGCTGATATCTGATCATATTAATATTCTGCAAATAAAGCAAAAAACCAAGAACGAAACAAAAAAAAAAAAAGCAACAAAAAATCAACAACACTCGCAGCGCTTGCTGTCATAGGAAAATTTTGACTAAACTATTTTATAGATGTTGAAGCAAAGAACTGTTTAGTGAAAAAAATTTTTAAATCGGTCAACATGTTGCAGAGAGAAAATTCCGTAATGCTTTTCGAACAAGTTGTCGGACAAACGGTGTAGAGGGACTTCGATAAGAATTAAATTGACACGCCCCTTATCCAATCCCATCCACTTTTGTAGGCTTAAAATTTCTCATTATACTAAAGAATATATGCAAGAAATTTGCTTGAAATCGGACAATAGGTGAAGATGGAGCAAGCGCCACGCCCCCTGTCTAGTTCCGCCCAATTTTATAAACATAAGACTGCTCAAATTACCAAGGATTATGTGTGAAAAATTTGGATGATGTCAGACACACGGTGTAAATGAAGTTCGATTAAAAGTAAAATGCCACACCCACTTTTGTAGTCTAAGGACACCACATTTTACCGAAGAATATATGTATGTGTTGGATAAACGATGTGGACGGAGTTTGGGTACATACTGACACGATGTCATTCAGTTTTATATATTTACGAAAGTTTTTCTATTTTGATGACGTCAATTTGCATTGGAGGAGGCGTGGTTATCATCAGACTTTGCTAAATATCAAAGAGTGGTTTATGTTAAACATCAAAGCTTGAAGGTACAATTTAAAGATATTTCTATAATTTTTGCAGATTTTTAAGCGATTTTACGTTTTAAATAAAGCCAATTTGTATGGGAGGCGGGCGTAGTTTTCACCTGCTAAATATTTTATTAGATATTTTGCCAAATATCATAGTGATAGTCCATATTATTTATAAAAGCCTATGTGCAAAATTCCAAAACATTTCTGTAATTTGAGCAGATTTTTAAGGGATTTTATGGTTAATATAAAGCCACATTGTGTGGGAGGAAGGCGTGGTTTCCAACCGATTTTTTCAAATTTTATTGTCAGGATTTATATTGAAAATCAAAGTTTAAATTTCAAGGCATTTCTTTAATGTATGTGGATTTTGAAGTGATTTTAGGGTTAAAATAAATTCAGTTTGTATGGGAGGTAGGCGTGGTTTTCATCGAATTTGGCTTATTCTCGAACTTGGTTTTCTTTTTTTAAAAAGAAGAAGAAGATATTTTGAATTTCATCGCGATAGCTTTAAAATTACGGCTGTAGTCGTGTCGACAGACGGACAGACAGACGGACACTCAGAAATCGAGTCAGGTGTGATCAGATGCTGATCAAAAGTATATATACATTCCTATATATGCCACCCCTCCTTATTGGTGTTACAAACGGAATGCCAAAGTTAATATACCCCTTACGCAGTACGCGTTGGGGTATACAAATCTATCTGTATTTGCCCCCTCTTTGAAACCGTCACTTTAAAAAGTACACAAGGGGGAAAAATATTGAATTAATCCAAAAACGTTTTTAACTCTGGATACCCAACCATATTTTTAATACTTTAAAATCAATGTTATTCGATCCGACTAACCTGCTTCAAAACTTGTCCTTGAGGAGCTGGTGGTATATAAATATTTTGACACATTATTATAAGCTTTTTATATGTTGTAAGTAAAAAAGGGAGTCGTTTCGAATAACCATTTTTTTTTAAATTTTTGAGTTGACCCTTGACCTTTAATATGGTTCTTTTATTGTACTTATCCAAGCAGTAATTTGGATACAAAGAGCAAAAAACGCACAAATTCACTAAAATGTATTTTTGCAATTAACATACAATTGTGAGACAACCCTTATTTAAAAAAAAAAATTCCAAGGACTTACACTTAAAGGTTGACTTTTGAGCTTTTATTTGGCACCTCATACCGACCGTCTCCGATTAGTGGTTTGCATACCTAGCTTGCATGTATGTACATTAGACCGTATCACCAAAACTAACCTATTTTTGACACCGACTCAATCGTTAAATCGTTAGATTAACTTTTCAAAGACATTTTCGAAAAAAATATTTTTTTTTTTAAATGGGTCCCTATGGTGCCACATTTTTTTTTTTTTTGTTATATCTTAGGTGTTTCTTATCCGATCTTAAAGTTTTATATATATTCGCGTGTGTTTAGTCTTTGCAAATTTTTCCTGATTTTTTTTAAACTTATATTATTTTTTTTTTACTAATCACCCACTTTATCTTAGGTCCTACTAATAACAAAGTTACAAAAATGCCAAAAAATTAAAGTTCGAGAAAAATCATTATAACCATGGGAACTAATGAAAACGATAAAATTTATTTTAAGCACGTCTAATGTACATTCTTGTCTGTGTTTATTTCATAATATTATGGTGGGGTAACGTGGGGCTGACTGATCAGCTCCGTTCCGACGTTAAACTGACTGACTGTCATAACTGTTATTTATATGCAATATACAATCTATATAAAAATGTTCAGCCTTTCTAAATCCAAATAATTTTGGAAAACGCAAAACCTGACACGTTTGATAGCATATATGACCCGACTGTTCTACAGTTCGCTTGACTGACCACAGTATGTGTGTGTACCAGTGGTGTAGATATGGATAAACCATTACCAATAATCTCAAAGTACTAATCCACATACATATACAGTGCAAACATTCTTCTTTTTCTCAAGAAAGTTCTCATAATTTGATTTAGTTCAGTGTTTAATTCTTCTAAATTGGTCAAAAGTGCAAGTCAAAAATTAAAATTTTATTCCGAGCCAAACTTTGTGGGATGGATTTTAAGAAAATTTTGAACCAAAAAATAATGGCAAGCTGTTTTGCAGAGGGTGGATTAAAGGACTGTTCGAATACTCGAAGCTTCGAAGTAAGCTTCGGAACTTCGAAGTAAACTTCGGAACTTCGAAGTTTTTTGATGCGAAGCTTCAAAGGTTACTATTCGAATAGGAAAAAATTCGAAGAATTCTAAACTTCGAATGATACTCAGTTTGAGACACATATTTAGTTTCTATTTATTTATTTTAATTTGATAAATAATTTTTGATGACTTTCTGAATGATTGATAATTTATTTTAGAAACAAAATACTGTCACCTGTTTCAGTCAATTTTCAATGTGACATTGAACTCGTTCCATAAACGTAAGTTCTCTGCAATGTACTTTACATTTACCGCTGCACAAAATAAAAGCTTATAGTCAATGCTCAGACTCCAAGTAAATATTCTAATATTACATTGACTAAACTGATGGCTAAAATTCTGTTAAATGTTTTTAACTCGTATCAAGCCTGTTTTCAGTTCGCGAATAAATTGCAGAAAGAAGGGAATGTCTTTTAGTAAAAAGATTAAAATTTTGTAGGTAGTCTCTTCTACAACTTCTTCAGGTAGATTAAAAATTCGCAAACTATATTAAATCTTTTGGATTTATGCAAAGGTTATATTGGGAACTGTAAATTCGGATTGATAAAACTAATACACAAAATATTCAAAACGAGGCAATTGCGTTGTGAAGAAACGATATTTCCAGCACTAGAAAATACCCACTCAGAAGTCCAAGCTTTTTGTCTCGTGACTTCCATCACTCAAGAGGATTCATATTGACATCAATTTGTGGTTCTTCCTGGTAATAGGTAATTGACTGCTATTAAAAAAAAACCCGTGCACTAATTGATGTAAAGTTGTTGTTCCAAGCAAAAAACCGTGTTAACTTCCTCCACAATTTCTTCCCTAAAAACTGTTCTTTGTGCAGGCGATTCAGCTTGAAGATCTTTGTATCGCGGGTCCAAAAACGAAGCTTTGTGGGAAAGTAAAACTTCTTGCATGTCAATGGCAAGCCCCAAAGAAAAATCTACAGCTAATATTGTGGCGAACTCGTGTCGATTTTCTTAATCTCTTAAAAATTGGTTATCAATTATTGTTCTAATAATTGGCGGAACCAGCGATCCGTCAGATAGCACAGTCAATCAAGAGGTTCAAGGATTGGGATACCATTCTCAAATGCACTCCAATCGTCTTCTTTAATCTCAAGCGTTTTGGCTTGGTCCGGAGAACTTCAGCACTTCTAGCAAAATAGCTCTACACCTAGGATCTCATTTTAGTTTATACATATGTCTATAATTATTTAACGAAGCTTAAACATAGTTCAAACCAAGTTTATCACACAGATACAAACAAAGTTTAAAATATTTTTCAATAAAAACTTCGAAGCTTAGAATTTTTTTACTACCTATAATGATAAACGAATAATCAAGTTTCGAAGCTTCGTAACTTCGATATGTTTTTCCTATTCGAAGATCTGAATCGAAGCTGCGAACTTCGAAGCTTCGAATACTTCGAAGTTCAAAAGCTTCGAATAAAAGTCATAGCCCAAGTGGAGTATACGTCAGTTACTATTATGAACTTGTTAAAAATGTCAAGCATAAAATAATTTTATACTTTATAACATAAATCTTATACAGCTGAATTTTTATACTTTGACAATAATTTGGTGTTTTGCGAAGTTAATCTTCTTGTGGCGTACAAGGTTATAGTTCCGTTTTGACTACATTACCAAGGACAGCAACTAAAATACGAGTCAGAGCCTATGTTTCCAATGCAATGATATATATTATATAATGGCGGTTTTTTAACCCGCATATAAAAGAATGAATAATCATTCCCATTATCGTCATCATTAATCGTTTCATGTCAGTTATTGATTCTACATTATATTATTGAAGGGTTCGGTGGTCACCCACATAAAACAAGTTCATAGATTAAAGCATTTGATAGTTTGACGGGCTTCTATAAATTGCAATTTTGAATAATTTGAATTGTTTATATTTTTCCCATAAAAAGGGTTCTTCTGTTCTTAATTTTGCATTTTTAGTAAGGCACAATACTAACTACACATTAAACTATAATTAAATTGGTGAAGTTTTCTGAATATTACATTTAGGAAAACTCCTTTTTGAAAGTTACAAAGGCACACCTTTTAAATTTTCCACTCTATATTTTTTATTTTAATTTTTAGATATCCTGCCTGCAATTAAATCTGCATACTCATTATTTTAAAATCCTTTGTATGTCGGTGGTAGGAAATCAAAGTAGTTTCTATGTGGGTTAGCGCCTTTTTGCCCAAAAAATTCACATTCGCAAAACTTTCGATTTCGCCTGTGGCCAACATTTTAACTTTTTCACTATTTTAAAATTTTCGTTTTAAGTAACTGCCTATAATAGTACCTGCATACGTTACTCAGAACTTTAAAATTCTTCGCCTGTCGGTGGTAAAAAATTAAAGTTATTTGTATGTGAGTTAGCGCACTTATGCCGAAAAAAATCACATTTAAAACTTTCAATGTCGCCTGTTGGCCATATCTTTTAAATTTTTCATATTTTTTAAGTTTCAATTTTAGAAGTCCTGCCTGCAATGGTATATGCATACTAAGAACCAAATTGATATCATTATAGGAGGGTTTTCTTAAAATAAAAATGAAGAAAAGATAAATAAATAAAAAGATGTGGCCTTGGGTAATAGGTTGCTAACCACCATACTTAAAAAAAAAATTGAAATGGCCATTTCAACCCTTGAAAGGACTTTGGACAAACTTCTTATGATCAATTGTGGTGTGTGTGTTGTGAAAATTTTTAACACAAATGATCGAGAACTGGACCGAGTGACGCCGAACAGAAAAATTAATTCAATTGAAAAAACTTTCTGTCAGGTCGGATTCGAACCAGGGTTCTCTGTCGTATGGGCCACACACTCTACCTACTGCGCCACGGCCGCCATACTTAGTAAGTATAATAATATTCAAATTAACCTGGCACCACTTTCTGACAAAAGGTTTTATGTTTCTGAATATGCAAGGAATATTATTGATGGACCCTCTTAAGAACAAAATATTATAAAGGTATGGAATGTAAAAGATGTGGTCTACAGAGACGTCTAAAAACGTTTTGTATGTGGGTTTGCTCCTTATTGCCCAAAACTTTAAACTCAATTATGTGCAACAAAAAGAATATGCGCTTGTAACTCGCTAACGAATAGAGGTAACAATTTCATCTTTGCTACACATATAAAAGAACTTGCTGAGATATTTTTTGTAAGCAAAACCCAATTTTGATCTAAGTGTGGGTTAGCACCTTATTGCTCCGAACCCTTCCCCTAACAACTCGACATACATACCAGAAAGTTGCATAACTTATTTTAAATTGATTTTTTACTTACTGAAATTGAAATATAGAGAAATTTTATTGTTAAAAACAATAACATCTTCAACAGTCTGATAATAGCTGACTATTATTGTTTTCTATATATAAATAGGCGAACCGATGTGTTTCTCAACCGATTTTGATGATTTTTGAAGCGTTGGCTTCTTTGGCGAATGTATTTACGGAAGTGAATTTCAAACTTTACAAAAGCGTCAGTTCACTTAAACAACAACAACTGCATGCAAACGTTATAAAAACAACCCTCACTCGACAATGCTGATATTAATAGCATCGATACTGTGTGCGGTCGCTAAGAATTGTTTTTGCATGTGTATTTTGTTGGTAGACTAGATCTTTAGCGAATTCATTTATATAAGGCATTGTCCACGCAAAATCGGTACCAGAGAACTGCACAAGCCTACTTAAAATTCAAGCTTTTTCAAGTACTTGAATTCAAGTATGTATCCAAACTTGAAAAAGCAAGCTTTGGCCTGCTTACAAAAATAACAAACAATTACTAGTCATATCCAAGCTTTTCCGTTGGCTTGACTTGTTGAGGCTTACGGTGTCGGGTAAGAAAGTTGAAAAGCTTGAAACGTTCGGCAAAAGCTTGTAAGCTCGCAAGTATCCACTTAATTGAATTTAAAGCAAGTATCCGAAAAAATTGAATGAGCTTGTTAAGGAAAAGCTTAAGCGTATTAAGACTTTTAAGGGTTCTGTGGACTCCGTGGTTGGCAGTTTTAGGGGGTAGCTGATTTTCAAATTGATGTAAAAATTCAAGATGGCGAATAGAGTTGCCACCTTGATTTTTTTTTTTATTTTTGCGAATTCTTGTTATTTTGAATTTCTGACAACGGATTTGATTTCGAATCTAATATCACAGTTTTAAAACTTAAGATGGAGGATAGGCTTGCCACCTAAATTTTCACCATAGTATTGCCACCTAGTAAAATGTATTTTTAAGAGTTTTAAACACGATTTAACTGTGTTAAGGGGTCGCTGACTTCGAATCTGATGTCAGAATTTTAAAATTCAAGATGGTTATTAGTGTTGCCACCTACAAATTTTTTATTTTTACGAATTCGGTGCTGGAGCGAGCAGTAGGTAAAAACAGGTCGCTGAATCCGAACATAAATAGACGGGTCTATGTGCCCCCCATTTGCTATATTTTTAAGGAGATCCGAAACACGTGTTTGACTTACAATTTGACTTGCAGTGGACAGTTAAACACGTGTTTCGACGTGTCCCCTCTATAAATGTAGCAAATGGGGGGCATAGACCCCTCTATTTGTGCATCTCAGATATGCTTCCTAATGGTTAATTTTTACCTATCTTGCTTCCCCTTCGAGATATGGCACTTTTTATACTTTTTCGAAATTTTATCAAGGACTATTCGATGGTTTTTCGATATATTTAAATTTTATGTTGTTCCATATCTCGAAAGGGTAGCAAAATAGGTAAAAATTAACCTTTTTGGGGTTTGCTAAGGGAGGAAGCATTCTTGAGACACACGAATAGGGGGGCGTATGTGCCCCCATTCACCATATTTTTAGGGAGGAGCCGAAACATGTGTTTGAGTTACAATTTGACTTACAGTGAACAGTTAAACACGTGTTTCGACATGTCTCCCCTAAAAATGTATCAAATGGGGGATGATAGACCCCCCTATTCGTGTGTCTCAAGAATGCTTCCTCCCTTAGCAACCCCCAAAAGATGGTTAATTTTTACCTATTTGGGGGGGGCCTATTATCCCTCATTTGCTACATTTTTAGGGTGGACACGTCGAAACACGTGTTTAACTGTCCACTGCAAGTCAAATTTTAAGTCAAACACGTGTTTCGGACCCCTTTAAAAATATAGCAAATGGGAGGCACATAGACCATTCTATTTATGTTCGGATTCAGATACCTATTTTTACCTATTGCTCGCTCCAGCACCGAATTCCTGAAAAAAAAAATTTAAGGTGGGAACACTAATAAACGAAAAAAAAAAAAATGAAATGGCCATCTCAGCTCTTGAAAGGACTTTGACCGAGCTTCTTATGATCGATCAATTGTGTTGTGTGTGTTGTGAAATGTTTGCACACACAAATGATCGAGAACTGGACCTACATGTTTTACGCCGACTCCGAACGGCTTATGTTCTCAAGAAGCTTTTCATGGCAGTTTTTACTTTTTGAGGTTTAACACTAATAACCATTTTGAATTTTAAAATTCTGACATCAGATTCAGAAGTTAGCGACCCCTTTACACTGTTAAATGGTGTTTAAAACTCTTTAAAATACATTTAACTAGGTGGCAATACTATGGTAAACATTTATGTGGCAAGCCTATCCGCCTCTGTGATATTAGATTCGAAATCAAATCCGTTATCAGAAATTCAAAATAACAAGAATTCGCTAAAATAAAAAAAAAAAAAATCAAGGTGGCAACTTTATTCGCCATCTTGAATTTTAAATTTTTACATCAATTTCAAAATCAGCTACCCCCTAAAACTGCCAACCACGGAGTCCACAGAACTCTTAGAAGTCCAAATACGCTTAAGCTTTTCCTACACAAGCTCATACATTTTTTGGATACTTGCTTTTATATTGGATACTTGCCTTCAATTTCAAGCTTTTCAAGCATTTTGCCGAAGGCATCAATTTTTCCTTTACTTGGGACGTCGTGCCGTTCGCTTGTAAGCTAGCATACTTGCAAGTCGCACGCTGTCGTGGGCTTATTTATTTTCAAGCACAAGTCAGACTTGATTGAAAATTATCAAGCTCAAGATAGCTTGAACTTGTATTTTAAGCAAGTACTTGAAATTGATTTCAAGTAGGCTTGTGCAGTTCTCTGATCGGTACGCAATAAAAGCTCGTTACTTTTGCGGACCCTGCGGGCCTTAGAGAAAATGTTGGTATGAGAACTTAAAGAAAAAACTACTGTTGCAGCAGTAATAAAAAGATTTAAACTAAGTCTACAATTCGGGCGAAGAAAAAATCGAAAAAATCAAGTTATCGAAATGTGCAGCTCAGGAAAAATATTATAAAGTCAATTAGGCAAAACCCGCAATTGTCTGGCAATGATTGAACAAAAAAAATTTAATACTAGCAGAAGTAGGGCTAGAATCCGCATCGAGAATGGACTTAAGTCCTATCGTGCCGTTAAGTGCGCCAATCGGTCAATAAAAAAAAAAATATTGATGTCAAAAAGAGAGCTCGATTGCTTTATGCTAAACTGCTGACAATATTTAAAGGGTGCATTTTAATGGACGACGAAACATATGACAAAATGGATTTTAATCAGTTTCCAGGAGCAAAATATTATCTTGCTAAGAAACGTGGGGATGTTGCGCGTAAATTTAAGAACGTTGGAGTTGACAAATATGGCCAGAAGAGTTTAATTTGGCAAGGTATTTGTAGTTGTGGATTAAGGGGCCGAGTTTTTGTTACCTCCTCGAATATGACTTCAGCAACCTACATTAAAGAGTGCTTAAAAAACGCGTTTTGCCCTTTATTCGGCGGCACCGAAGTCCAGTAAAATTTTGGCCAGACTTGGCTTAATGTCATTACTCCAAAGCGACGCGGGAATGGTATAAAGCAAACAAGGTCGACGTTATAACGCAAGAAATGAATCCACCGAACTGTCCACGGTTATGAAAATATGGCCGGCTAATGAAAAATAATAAATTATTAATAGTTAACTCTAATAAAATATCATCTCAGGTAAGCCGAAAATGTGTGCAGAATCTTATGGCGACTATCAAGCGAAACACCCGTCACTTAATTCATGGCAGTCAAAACTGACCCTTATGACATCCTGTTTTAAAGAAAAATAAACAAGCTTTAAAAAACACTTTATCTTGTTTAAATCTGGTGGGAAACTAAAAAGTTATGGTTCATCAAGTGCGTACCGATTTTGCGTGGACAATGAGTCGGCTCTCAGCATCTAAGCTAAGGTTGCCACCATAGAGAATGCTTATTGCTGAGCCGAGCCAAAAAACACATTGGAGCAAAAGAGATGCATGACTTGGTTTCTTTGTTGCTCCAATGAGTTTTTCGGCTTGGCTCAACAATAAGGGTTTTTTTATGTTCGCTACCTAATTATTCCGTGGCGGCCGTGGCGCAGTGAGTAGAGTGTGTGACCCATACCAAAGATAACAAGATAGGAAACTTAAAAAACATAACCTCAAAGAAGGTTTGCTAGTATTTGTGAACCGAAAAATGCAACCCTGAACGCCACTCTTGTTCTTCATCGGCCGCAAACTCTAAAAGAAATCACTTTGCAACCCCTTAAAATAATGCATATCATCTATTTTTTATTGCATAAATATTTAAGTTGGGTTGCAAGTACCTGTTTGCAACCTAAACTGATTATTGCATCCCCTTATTTTGGTTAATATATGCTTTCAAAGTTTGCCAATTTCTTCAGTTGTTGTATTTGTCAATATTTTTGAAAAATTTAATTTTTCACAAACCCGCGTTAGTTTACACAAACCCCCGCTATTCGAGGTGAGATAAGAAAAAAGAACGCTCTTTTTCTTTTTTTCTGCATTTTTCTGCTGAAACTTCGTTTTCAAACAAGAAAAATAGTGCATGGATTGAGTACATTAATGTTTTAATCTTTAAGTTGTGTTACAGGAATCTGTTTAATACCCAAATAATTACATGCATGCTCTTATTTTACTTTTATCGCCAAACAAAGTTTGCATATTTTCACATAATAAATTGATTTTTATTTTCACCACTACCGATTTGTGACGGTTTCATGCCATCAGAGTTGCCAACTCTGATTGTTTTCTTAAGAATTCTCTTGGATAGCATAAATATTGCGCTGGTACGAAATGCCATATGTTTATCTCTAACCTTTATAAAATTGCATTGATCATGTATTTGCGTAAAATATTAAGTTGGATTTAATGGAACTACTCAAAACTGTAAATATTCTTTCTACTTTAAAATGCATATTTAGAGGAAGTAGAAGAAGGGTTCGTATTGACTCTCATGAAGTTTCATGAATACGAGGCAATTTTTAGTTAAAAAAAAACCTCCTCATATTCATTTTCGTGAAGAGCTGACTACATTCTTTTGTTCATGAACTGTAGAAGTAACCGCATAATCACAGAATGCTTTGGTATTGTATTTTTATTGCCACGCTGCTTAACATACACACACAATAAATTTAAGACATTTCGATGCCTTGAAGTGAGGGTTAGGAAAAACTCTCAAGTGAAGAGCATGATTACACTCCTCCTCATCAATATTATTCAATTTACGAACGGCTCACTTTGCTTTCTTTATTCGTGAAGAAAAAAAAACATGAACGCTCTTTCATTATATGTTGATTCATTTCTCCTTAACAGTTTTCGTCCATAAATTGCGCTCCTTAAAAAAACTGACTTGAAGAGCGCTCTCTGCATTTCATTCATTTAATGTTTCTCGTTCGCAAGTTTTGCCAATTCCAAATTCAATTTATTACACTAGCTCAATTTAGCTCAATTTCAATTTATTTTGCACTAGCTCAAAAAAGGTCCTAAATAGGAAAAAAATTAACGAAAAAGAATTATAGCTCCCCGGGGTGCACCATAGAGGGGTAAAATGTATGAACAGGTCCTATTATATTTTCACCACCAATATTTCTTCTCAACGTCCCCACCTTTCTCTGTCACCTTCTTGGGGGTCTTCCTACAAAAACACAAAAGAGATAAATGTCGAAAATGGCTTATATGGTCCGTAACTGAACCCCTATACTGGTCAAATGTTATAGCTGGTCCTATTATTTTTTGGTCCACAATATTTCTTTTGAACATACCTACCCCCTATCTGCCACCCATTATGTAATTATAGATCAACTGTAATTTTGCATCAAATAAAAACAAGTGATTTAAAAATTCACGAGCGATAATAAATCCAGCACATCGCACATAGGGGCCGCTTGTATGGGAGGGAGGCTTCGACAAATTGATTTTTTAAAAAAAAAGGATATTTAAAAATAATGTTGGTGCATTTGTAATAAAGAGAATATTACTAAACGGATCAGATTTTCCGTTTAGTAAATACAGTGGTTGTAACTTACCCCTTTTTGGATATTTGAAGTCTATTTTTATGCAGTGCAAGAATTAAGCCACTTCAAAAGTAACTATTTTTAGTTTAGGAATGTGCTATTGGAAAAAGGGTTTACTTTTCGTAAAAAATACAGTTTTATCATTATATTAAATTTTTTTTATATAAATTTTACATTTCTGCTTGGTTTTTAGAAGTACAAAATCAAGAAGACTTTTAAATTTCCTAAAAAAAATTTTAAAGCAATTTTTTTTTAATTTGTGCAAAGCGTAAGCATAGTTTTTATATGATTAGTTAAATATGGTTTATTGTGTAGTGGTGTCAAGGTACCACTTGAAAAACAACATAAGAATTTTAAATAAATTTTTTCACATAATGTTTCATAAAAACTGCTTCAAAATAAAAAATAGTAAAGCTCATCTAATAAATATAAAATTTTTTAAATTATAATGTGAGAAAAAAATGTTTAGAAACTATTAAAAATAAAAATGGAAATATTAGCGACATAGTTTAAACTCAATTTAGGCAAAAAAGAAACACATCCATGATAGTTTAAGTCATCTTGACTTATACGAATGCTAAAATATCTAGTTAAACCGAGCTTAAACGTCCAATTTTGGTGAGATAAGCTCTGTTTAATTTGACTAAAGTTTAAACTCGAACTTAAAAACTGGCCCTAAGTATTTTATTGTATAATTTTCAGGTGAAATATAATACGGCTAGTCAGCAAACCTTTTAACTGCAATTTCCAACATTACGTACTTCGTTTCTGAATTTTACGGGAATAACTGTTACATATATAAATATATTTCGAACACTATTTTGTCTCATAGAGAATAAGAACATATGAGCAATAATGAATATATACTTGGGCAAGTAATAACAAAATATTTTTTTCTACGTGATTTTATAATTTTCAGCATGTTTTTTGACGTCCCGTAGACCCAATTGATCTTCTATGATCATCGTTGAGGATTAATAAAAGATATCCAAAATTATAATTTAGTGGCTAAACAGACCGCTATAACACCTTATCGATATCTTAAGTTGCTTTTTTTTCATATTAAAAGCTAGCCTGAAAAAGTGAAATTGGCAACTCTACTACTGACAATGAAATGGAAAAAAAATTTATTTCATTCATAAATTTGAACAGCTGATATTTTTAACCTGAACCCTCCATGTAAAAGTTGTTTACTTTTTGGAAGAAAATAATGAGTTTTTTATGTAAAAAAGTACATTTAACATGAAGCTACAGTACAACAATAAATATATTTAGCCTATTTGATAATAATTAATGCCCTTTACAGATAACTCTTAAGTAGCATAATAAGCAACTGACATATTCACCTCACTATTTATGCAAATTGACAGTTGAGCAAAAACAAAGTCAGATGAGTGTTGAGAAATTCGTGGTGAACGAATTTTTCGTGTACGTGTGTTTTATTTTAGGTGAACAAGGATTCCCCACAAAAGTTTCCTATCTTGTTATCTTTGATCCATACGCCAGAGAACCCTGGTTCGAATCGCATCTGACACAGAAAGTTTTTTCAATTGAATTAATTTTTCTGTTCGGCCGTCACCTCTCCGCAGGCAATGGCAAAATTCAGAGAATAAAAACTGCCATGGAAAGCTTCTTGAGAACATAAGCCATTTGGAGTCGGCACAAAACATGTAGGGTCGAGTTCTCGATCATTTGTATTCAAACATTTCACAACACACACACAACACAATTGATCATAAGAAGCTCGGTCAAAGTCCTTTCGAGGGCTGAAATGGCCATTTCGCTTTTTTTTTACCTAATTATTCCATAGCCTTGCTCATGCTGGCCATTGTTGCGACGTCAGCTATGGTAGTCAAAGTCATGGTGTAATTAATAACGTGCTTGCATGGGTAGAGCAAGTGACCGTAGCTGTAAAACGAAATTTATAATTCATACAAAATCTGGCACAGGTCTCTGTTTACATCTATTTTCCTTTTGGTGGCCATGAAAAAAATCAAATAACCCGACATTTTTGATCGAAAAAATGAAAGGTACAAAATATATGTTATTTTCGACCGATAAAATACAAATAAAGAGTGTTTTTACCTGTAAAAATACAAGACACGAAATAAAAGTTAAAATTAACTAAGACGAAAAATGAAAAGGGCTTTAATATTCGTAAAGCTACTGCCATTTTCGTTATTCTATTTTCATTTTAAAATTGTAAGATAACAAAAACATAAATTTATGAACATCAAATTCACCATACACTTTTATAAATTTTGCCTCTCAGTAAAAATTTTTTTCAAGTATACTAATGAAATTAATAGCGAAAAATTATGAATTTTGATTACGTTATGTACGGTGAAGGACAAAAGTCTACATTCAGTATCATATTTTTGAATTCCGAAAAACTTATGAATCCTAATGCAAGTTTAATATGGAGTTAAATTAGAAATTACTTTTAAGTAAATAAAAGAGAACACAAACTTTGATCTTAACTAACTCAACAAGAAATTACATACAGTAAATTTAAATTTGTTTTGCTTCTGATAAGAGCACGGATTATTAACTCTCATAAAGTTGTGTTTTTAGATCTGTTTTAATCGGTAGCACTCACATAATTGGACACTAAAACAAAAGTTTAACTACCATGCAAAATTGTAAAAATTTGATAAAGAATCCTTAAATAAAATTGCACAATATATAAAATTTAGTCGAACCGGAGTATACACTATTATTAAAAATGAAATCGACTCAAAATTACAATAGAAACGCTCTACGCGTTCATTCTATCAATTAATACTATATTTAATCTAACATCTAATGCTAAGAAGCTAACGTTTCCGACGGCTGTCCTGGCGACTTCACCCTGGATTTTTTTTAAATGCATCAGAGTAGGGAGAAGGAGTGCACCGAATAGTTTTTAAAGAAAAATGCTAGCTGGAATACCCGGCGTCTCTCGGGGGTGGTATGTCAAAAAGGTCGAATTTCGATCACTGGTGTACATTAGTTTTTGTAAAAGTAAATAAATTCAACTTTATAAAATTCATAGGGTATAAAATCAATTTATGCTTGAGCATTTTTAATAAGTTCATGCTTGTGACTTACGTATAATGCAGCCTCTGCAAAACAGCTGGCTATTCTTTTTTGGTACAAAATAATGTCAAAATCCATCCCACGAAGTTTGGCGCGAAAAAAAAATTAATCTTGGCATAATTTGTTTTACAACTTTGACAGGCTGTCACCTTTAGTTCCACCACGGGTGCGGAAACTGAAAATCATTTCGGTGCTTATTAAGCACAAATCAACTGTTTGCAATCGCATTTATTAAAAAATTACTCTTAAAAATGCTACGTTACCTCCAGTACAATTAGCATTCCTCAAAAACATGCTTAGTGCTATGATGACAGATTTGAAATTTTTAATTTTTTCCTCTTGACATTGACATTGGTTAATTGCTGGATTTAAAAAAGAAGGAAATATGGAGCTCTCAATTTTAACGTCTTTGTGTTGATTTGATAGAAATACTGCTGAAGAACAAATGTGAACTCGGTACACAGCACAAGTGGTCTTCTGTTCAACGCCTGGAATAGTATTTCTGACTCTTATGATTACCTGAAAAAGCTCTTTTTTGATGTTCTTTTTCGTTTTGTTCTACATATTCATGCGAACAATCTTTTTTCAGCATGCATTTTTTAAAGAAAAAATTGAGAATTCGTCTTATTGATAAAAAATGCAATCGAATTGAAAATTAAAAACAACAACAAAACAAGAACATTGTTCGCATTGAATGTTTGTCCGTAATTATCTCGATTTAAATTTATGAATACCTTATTAGTATATATACCTTATACCTTATTAGTATATGCATATTAGATTTTTCTAACAAATAAAATTTTTAAATAACATGTAATCAAGTTTTATTCAATATTTCCTTAATTTAAAGAAGTTCTTAAATTATATTAAAGGTTTACTAAATTAATAAACAGAGATTGGCTCTAAAATTTTTTTTAATCGTCGTATTGTTCATATTTGGCTTTTTGACGATGAGTTTGCTGACGACTGCTGACGACAAAAAATGAATATTTTTGAAGCTTTTTCTTCATTAACTTCGAAGGATTCTAAAATTTTAAGGCAGTCGAAATGGAAAACAGCTAAAAAAAAGTTCATTTTTATTTCTATGTATTGCTCAAAGAATATAAATCGATATCAATATTCGTCAATATTTTGTTTTATTTTTATAGGTATCTATCTAATGTAATATAAACTTATTTTACTTTTTAATCCTCACTGCCGTAAAGCTGGACGGACATTAACCTGTCGCCATTAAGACACTTTATGCATTTATTTATCAAACCTATGCGCGCTCCTTTTTTTAGACAGATCAACAAAATGATTGCGCAATAAACTGGAAATGCCAGTGAACAGTTCTGTTCACCTGAAGCTTGAGCAACACCTGTGCCATAGAAGGCCTACGATTAGCCAAGACAGAAACGCGTTTGTCCCTCCAATGAAATAAAAGAACTTGATCGCAACAGCAACAACAAAAACAACTGCAATAGCAATAATAACATCGAAATAAACTAGGAAGGAGTCATAGCTGTGCGATGGCACAGCTTAAGAAGACATTCAAAGGCAACGTCCAAGCACCATCATCAGCAACAGCATCGTTCTAGCAATCTATGCAAACGTACAAACACATACACACACACACACATGCACATGGACATACTGATGAAATAACAGCACTTTGGCGCAATACCCCGTTATCGAGATCAAGTTTTTCCTCGGTGCGTTGAACGGACGCCATGTCCAGTGCGCCATGTCAAGCAGCTGGGCCCGCGCACAATCTGTAAAGACAAAACAAAAAAATGCAAAGGGTACAAGTTCCTGATTGAACGTCGCATCATCGTGTGTGTTTAGTACATGGGACTATATCGTTTGGAAAACCGGGTTTGCAACGGTTCTCTATTTAAATCAACATCAAGATTTCTTCAAAAGGAAACATTTTGCTGAAGTTGCAGTAAAATGCGTTTCAACTTTTCATTTTAAATGAAAAACTGCAGGAGACCAAGTCAAGTCATTAAAGCAGAAACATTGCAATGACGACCATGATGACGATGATGATGATGATGAACCCTTGCATATGTAGTAAAAGAATTCTTTGGTTTCTTTTCACAAAAACACGTTTATCTAGCTCATAGTTTCTTTCTAAAGCAGTGGAGGTTATAGTTTTAACCAAGCGATAAATAATATTGTATACAGTGACCAGATCATTTAAAAAATTTATGAAAATTTTTCAAAAAGTTTTACGCACAATGATAGAAAAAGGTTCAAGAACCGCTAATTTTCCATATAATTGTATTTATACCCAAGAAATGAATTCGTGGTACTATTCCTCAAAGTGTATGAAGAAGTCATCTTTATATTCGACCGCGTAGGCGTAGGTTGACCAAAAACAACGAGTTATGTGGGGGGAAAACAGGGAATTTCAAAAATTTGTTTATGTTTTTTTAATTCTTAGAGTGGAAAATTTTATATAATTTGCTCTTACCGCTAAGATGTAACATAAGCTCAAAGTTTCGAGCATTTTTCAATTGAAATGCATATGGATAAAAACTTTTTCAATGTCTGATATTTTTTATGGATAACTATCTAACAAATAACTGGGATAAGTTGTTTTTTGTTGATAAAACTGATGGTTTAAATTAATAAATATTTTTTAAAATCCTTTAGGTTTAAATCTACTTTAATGAACCAGCTGAATTTCAAAAAGTTGTTTGGGCCACAGGTGGGATAGAGGCCATTTTTTTCAATACCATTATAGTCTACGAAAGAAATTTTAGGATTTATAAAACTAGATTTGTTCCATCCTTAATTTATGAAATCACTTTTTTAAAATGGGTTGAAATGAACCTGGAAAATTAAGAAATTTTAGTCTGATCTAATACCATTTTATGTAAGTTACAAAAAAATCGGTTTTTTGAGAATGTAATATCTGTTACTTTTTTTTTATTTTTGGCAATGAAAATGTCAAATTTTACTATTTCACTAAAACTGCCTCAATTTTTTTAATTGATGCTTGTAAGTTAAAATTTTTAACAATATTTAAATGTTTTAATGCTATTGCACTTTTAATACAAGAGTGTTTTATTTTTTAATACATATATATGTACAGTAAAACCCGCTTAAGTATCTCACCCAAAAATTTCAACATTTTAAGGTACTTAAGCGGGTTGGGTACTTAAAAAAATCCCGCGTAAGTACATCGAGCTGGGTATTTAAAAAACCCGCTTGAGTAACTCACCGAATATTCGGTTTTGGTTTCGGCCAGTTCCAGCCGTATTAGCCAGTATCGGCTATTCGGCATAAACATGTCCGAAACCGAATATTCGGCCCATTTGCTTCAATCAAAAATGTGAGTTCGCTTTTTTGTTACTCGATCGACGCTTTAAGCGGAAATATTTTTCTAAAAATGATTAAAAAATATGTGAGAACTTAATTGATGAACACATTATAACATTTTCTGATTCGAACGATGATGTGGAATTTTTTGAAAGTGAGTGTAACATGCGGCCTTCGAATTTGTCTTGTCGAAGAAGTCACACGATTCAGAAATGTCATACACGCTTCCAAGTACATATGCAATTGATCTATTTAGTGGCAAAGAACAACTTAAGACTTTCTTAAATGATCCCAAAATTCCAAGGCATTCCAATATTTACAAGTAGTGGCACCACAGCCCATTTTCCTTATTAAATAATGTCGCAGTCAGATACCTATCTGCTCCTCCTTGTAGTATTGCCAGTGAACAACTTTTCAGTGCAGCAGGGCCAAGCTTGCCAGCCAATATTCGGAAGAATTCCCACAGAAATTACTCTTTTCCCACAGTACCATAAATTAAATACCACCAAAATTACAACGGTTAAAATAAACAAAAAAATTCCCACCGCAATTAAAAAATACCACAAAAAATCCCACGATCATTAAAAATTACCACAAAAATACTGCGCTTTTTAAAAATAGCACCAAAAATCCAATATGCATTTAAAAATCCCAAAAATAAACCAAAATTTTTGAAAAATCTGAAGATGTTCAGAAAGCTTTTGTAATAAGAAATAGAAAACGTACGAACAAGGTTATAACACTTCGTTTACTCTAACCCTTTACATCTAAAAAACCAAAGATAGTGGTATTCAATGAGCGCCGTTTTATGATGTTCATCGCATAAGAGCGATATATTTACAGAAGCGTATTTTACAACAACAAAAATTTAAGGTATTTTACAAAGGTAACTTACGACATAAGATCGTGGTTTAAACAGAGCGTTTAATTCGTATAATGGCAATGACTTCATATGAAGTTTTTGCTTATTAAATGTGAAAAAAATTATTTCAAAAAAAAAAATCCCAAAATTCCCACGGCAATTAAAAAATACCACACTGAATTCCCCCACTAATTAAAAAATACCACGCTGAATTAAAAAAAATACCATGGGAATTCCCAAAAAAAAATCCCCAAGGGCAATTAAAAATTACCACGAATGGGATTTTTCCCACCTAACTGGCAACTGTGAGCCTTTGAGCAGGGCAGATTTATTTTTAACCGACTTCAAAAAGGAGGAGGTTCTCAAGTTCGTCGGTTTCTGTTTTTTTTTTATTTATTTTATTTTTTTTTTTAAATGTATGTATGTACATCGATAACTCCTAAACCATATGCCTGATTGCCATAATTTTTGGTGAACAGATAGATATCATAAGCATGGAGGTGCCCGTAAAAATTGGGCGGTATTCGACAAATGGGCGTGGTAATATTAGAAAAACAGTGTATCTTGAATAATTTTGAGACTAGAGTACTGCAATTTAGTAAAAGGGTAGGCATTATTATTACAAATTATGGTCAATAAAGTGGGCGTTATTCGACAAATGGGCGTGGCAATATTATAAAAACACAGTATCTCGAATAATATTGACACTAGGGTACCGCAATTTAGTGTAGGTGTAGGCACAATTATTACAAATTCCGCGCAAGAAAATGGGCGTTATTAGACAAATGGGCGTGGCAATATGAGAAAAAGAATGTATCTCGAATAATATTGATACTATGGTACTGTAATTTGGTATAGGGGTAGGCATTATTAGAACAAATCACGGACAATAAAGTGGGCGGAATTCGACTACTGGGCGTGGAAATATAAGAAAAACAGTGTATCTCGAATAATATTGACACTGGCATTGAAATTTATTTAAGTACAGGGGTAGGCAGAATTATTAAAAATTACGGTCAATAAAGTAGGCGCAATTCTACAAATGGGCTAAGTAAACACTATCTCAGTTCATATTGACGCTGGGGTACTGAAATGAAGTAAAGGGGTAGGCACAATTATTACAAATAACGCTCAAGAAAGTGGGCGCTTATTTAACAATAGGGCTTGGCAATATTAGAAAAACACCTGACATCTGATTTAAATTTAAGGGACAGATATTTGAAACAACTAACAAACTTTGAGAATGTAATAGAACAATTTTTTTAAGAACAATTAAGAATTGTATTTATGTAGTTTATACACTTTTTTTTTAAAGTTATCATATTCTCTAAAAAGGAAGAAATAAAAACTTTTAAAAAAAAGAAAAAAACCGACTACAAAATCACTACAAAGTAAAAAATAATTTTAAAATTTTCTTTTTAATTTCTTGGTCATATTTGACAATTAATTTAAGCATATTATAACACTGGAAAACTAATTTTTTTCTAATTTGTCTTACTATCATAAAAATATTAATTTCTTTTTGAATACAAAAGCTTTGAAGTTGGCGCTTCTGATTAAAAGTCTGATTATATTAAGCGCCTACCTCCCATACAAAGTGACGTCATCAAAATAGGAAAACTTTCGTTAATATATAAAACTGAATATCATCGTATATGTCGTGGCTAAAGACTTAAAATATACTTCACTATGGCCGCGGGGGAGTATTTTAGCTTCCGTACCCTGCCGAAGCTCCATCCTTACTAGTTTTATTAAAAGTTGTCCATTATATTTGAATCTCGAACTGCTTTTAAATAAAAAATTCTTTCAAAATGGCGGTCATATTTTCTTTGCTTCCTATAGCTATAGATGCGTTTGTGGTAACTTATGTTGGTATAGAATGTTGAACCAAAAACCATAAAATTAAACACACTTTGGCCTTTAATCTGACATATAAAGTTGCCTATGAAATAGTTTTATTTATATTAAATTTTTTTTTTATTTTTTATTCAAAACGTCGTATTTTGCAGCTTTAAGAATTTTTTTTTATAGAAAGCTGTTTTAGGCATACTTTTTTACTAGAGTACATTTCAACTAGTAGTTGAATTGTCTCCTCTTAAAAATATGAATTTCGATAATTTTGCTGAATTTGGGGTCAAATATCTCTGGTGGACACGGGTTAAAAAATTTGAAATTTCTTGAATATTAATTACAGTATAGTAGTATTTTGCAGTTAAAATTCTAAGATTTATATTTGCTTCGTTTTTAGATACAGTCCTTCAAACTTCGTAAAAATTTATCTCATATTATGTATATTAGGGTGTTCGTTATTTTTTTTTTTTTTGTCGAATTTCAATGATGGATTTGCCAATTAAAATATGTCAATAAATAGAAATAGTAGTCGTAGAAGAATACAATTTTGCGTGTGAGTTGAAATTAAGAATGTTAACACACAAAGCGAAAAAAATTTGAAGTCCGACTACAACCACGCCCACCTCCCATACATCAAGAGAATTTAAAAGGGCACATTTTCTTTCCTATGGGATCTATTTAAAAAAAAAGCTCTGTACGGCGATATATACTTATGTCCAAAATTAAAAAAAAATTTCGGTCATACCCGGTCATACCCATAATTTTTTTTTTTTTTTGTTTTAATTTTGTATGGGGCGGACAAATGGGCAAATAGGGAGACTAAGCGCCCAATTCAAAAATCTGATCAAAAATTCGCAATAGTTTTCTTGACATTTGGAGCCGACCAATAACCACCCATCATTGAAATTTGAATAAAAGTCATATCACGACCACCCTAAAGTACATACCATGAGGTGAATTTTCACAAAGTTTGAAGGGCTAAGCCTTCTAAGGGATGCAAATATCAAACTAAAAATTTTAACTGCAAAATAATGGTATGGGCTTTATTGTAAATAAATTTGAAATTTTTTAACCAGTGCCCACCAGAGATATTTGACCGTAAAGCCCGCCAAATTCTCAAAATTCAAATTTTTAAGAGGCTGTAAGCAAAAAACTTATAAGTCAGAATGTTAAAAAATTTGTGTTTAAACCACTAGTTGAAATGTTTAGAAAAAAGTTTATGTCTGCAACTTACTGCTTTCAATATAAAAAATTTCTTAAATTTGAAAGATATCACGTCTTCAACATAAATATGTTATATTTTTTTTTTTAAAATGAAGAAACTCTTTCATAAGCATCTTATATATGTCAGATTAAAGGCCAGAATGTGCTAAATATTATGGTTTTTAATTCACAATTCTTTGTATCCAAGGAGCTGTGTAATATAATTTAACACAAATGCATATATCGCTATAGGTAGCAAAGAAAATATGGCTGCCATTTTAAAAGAAGAAGTAGACATTCTATTTTTAAAGCAGTTCTGAGTTTCAAATATATTGGGCAACTGCTAATAAAAATATCAAATTTTTTAAAGTTGTTCGAGCAATAAACTTTCGTTTTTTTGGATCTTGGATTTGGACTGACCTGGATTGGATTTGGACTGACTTATCAGAAAACTACAGTGAATGTGCATTTGGCGGCCATAAGCGATGCATGCTGAATTTCATTCAATAGCTTAATATAAGAAGGAACTATCAGTGGCCAAACCATACTATACCATTTTTATCTTTATCTTTTTCTTATCTAAATTAGAATCCAAGTTCCATTCTCTTAGAGTAAATAAAAACTCTTACTTCCGGTTACACACACTGCATGCAAGATGATAGTGTTTTTTCTACTCTTGTGCCAAATATTATATTCGCCTTCCATATTATAAAAGCGTTTTTTAGTTTAATTTTTGGTAATATTCGGTTACTTCCGATTGTGCCCACTGCATACAAGAGGATAGAAACTGACTTAATTTAATCTTGTTCCAATTATAACGTATACTTCTTCAATAGTATTATAGCGTTTTCAAGTTTAATTTCCGATTTATTTCAGTCACTTTTGGTTGCGCCTACTGCTCATGAGATAATAGGTACTGACTTAGACTACTCTTGTGCCAAATTTCATAACTGTAGTATTAATATGTACTAAATCCTTTTAATATTATAGTATAATTGCTATATTATTTAATTTTTCAGTTACATTGGGCTACTTCTGGTTCCATCTATTGCAAGGCTATATGAACTGAGCTATACTACTCTCGTCCGAAATTTCATTGAAAGCTTATGTTAAATTGAAAAACCTAGTATAATTTATAAGATGGATTTGGCAGTTTTCAGCCTTCCAAGTACTTCATAAAAACGCCTAAGTTTTACATGTTGACTTGGCAATTTTTATTTGCGTGATAAATTAATCAAGTATTTGGTAATTTTTTATACACTATTTTTTTATAATTTTTTATTTTTATTTTTATACTCGTATAGAAATATAATTTTTTTTCGGGTTTTGGTTTTTTTTTTAAGCTGCCTCCGCTGCCTCTCGTTCTGTGATTTGCTTGACTGAAATCGGCAACAACACAAAATTTCCTTTTATCAACACCGTTTTTTTCTTAGAACTTAATGACTTCTCGGCTTTTTTTGCTGCTTGACGTCAATTATAAGAAGAACATTAAATTAAATTGAATTAAATTAAACATCAAATACAAAAATTTCACTTACCTTCGCATGCCGTTGAGATTCGAACCCACACCAACCTATACCACTGTGTATGAAGTCACTACACTATTCAATATTAATCGGAGTATTAGTCGGAGTGATTTTTTCAATATTAATTAAAACTGAAGCTATGCTGCAGCATAACACAATAATCTATTAAAAGATTTTTGTTGTATGGCTATCAAAAGAATACTGCGACATACTGCATCTGTTAATACAGCATCTGTTAACAAAGCTGCAACGTGCCTTCTTGATACCTGGCCGCCTCAAGAAGTAACTGTGGCCTTACCATGGTATGCGGGCTCTGGCATGGTCGACCACCCTTTCCCAGCCATAATTAGAGACTGCGACGCTTTTGTCCTCGGACACGAGCCACCGGTCAACCAAAAACATGAGTAAAAAAAAAAAACAACAAAATTGAAGACTTGCGGGGAATCACCGCAAGCAAAGCAGCAGACCTCATGGAGCAAAGAGCCCAAGATGAAGGTCACAGGCGGGGCACCAACCCGTGGAGATTACCTCCAGCTAGAGTGCCAACCAACTCACGCAGTAGGGATCAAGTGGACAAAGAATCCGCACTGACGATCACAGGCACTGCAGAACGCAGATCTCGAACAAGCCGTACGGCGGTGGTCAAGTGGAGCACGACATCCACAAAGATGACCACAGGCCAAGTACCAGCAACCGGAGGTCAAGCACGAGCCCCAGTAAGACGCGCACATCGCTAACGAGCGAGCACCGAAGTAAGGCGTCTGCTCAAAGAAGAATCCCCAGCACCGAAACCGCGTCCACATCGAGGAGACGACCAGGGCATAATAGGGAAGGAAGTCCGGCTGAGGGGCGTAGAAATAGGCCCTTCGGTAAAAAACGCCGCACTATACACCTTCCTATGCGTGGGGAACCAGGAGGGCTAGACGACCCACTAAGAGTCGGCCTAAGTGGAGCAGGCACTAGATGGTACCTGAGGTATCTGGAGCAGGGCATGGCACCCGAAGCAGCTTGTGAAAAAGCACTAGAGCATCGGGGCAACACCCGACAACTAGAGGCACAGAAGAGAGGCAGCAGCGAAATAACCCCTCCTCTTCGGCCAGAACTTAAAAAAGTCAGGATTGCACCTGAAAGCAAGGGCAGTTCAGAGCCTGGGGCAAAGAGACCCGCGAGTGAATTGCAGAAAGCTAGGACCAGCTATGCCAGCGTAGCCAAAGGCATAACAATTGCGGTCCTACCAACGGAATATCCCCGGCAAATGTTAAGTTCGGAAGAGCTCTCGGAGCTAGAAGAAGCTATTCTTAGCGAAGTAGTGAAGGGCTGGGCCACCAAACTACAGTTTGAGGGAATCCACTTCCGGCCAGGCTTGCTACTGGTCGATTGTGCGAACACCTCGACAGCAGAATGGCTACAAGCAGTCGCACCAAAGCTTGAGCAGTGGAAAGGACTCGAACTTCGGGCGTGTCCAGGGGAAGAGGTTCCCAAAGGACACACCATACGAATGTTCTTGCCAAGAAGTTCCAGCAAAGAACTCAGCCGATCGATGGGACTCATTGCCGCCCAAAATGAAGGCCTCAACACCGAGGCCTGGAAGATCCTAAGCTGTAAGGATGAGGGTAGCGGATCGATGCTCGCGCTATCAATAGATAGAGAGTCACTCGAGACTATAAAGTCTAGGGGCTCCTCTATTAGCTTCCGCTTTGGAACAATTCCAGTGTTGGGCACAAAACCCGCCCCAACGACCAGTTCAACCACAGCAGCAGCCTTAAGTGAGGCCACTGACACAGCGCCACCAGCACAGCAACCTGTGGAAGCTGCCACGGAGAACCCCGCCTCCGCCGTCTCTGTAATTGTGGCAACCTCTACAACCGTAGACCAGGCAGAGGGCATCGACCTCGCCGCTCTCTCGATTGGGACTTGCCACGAACCTCCTATAAAGGAAGTAGAAATGCTGCCTGAAGAAGAACGGGGCAACAGCCCCGCACTATGATGCACATCACAGAAGTCAGCACGAAATTCGCCCAGGTTAACCTCCATCACGCGAAAGCTGCATCAGCAGTAATCGCCCGGAGGTTCGCCACAGAACAATTGGGCTTCGTGCTGATTCAAGAACCCTGGTGCTACAGGGGCCAGATTAGAGGCCTCTTTTGTAAAGAGAGTCAGGTAACTTGGGATCATAGAACAAACGACCCCAGAGCATGTATCCTTATGCAGAAAAATACTAATTATATTTGTCTTTCAGAATTTATGACTCGGGATCTGGCTGTCATCGAAACAAAAATCGAGACCAACGGCATGCACCGCGCCATTGTAATTGCATCCGCATACTTCCCGGGAGATAACACCAGCATCCCCACAGCGGAGACAAAACGACTAGTGGAGCACTGTAGGAAAAACAACCTTCCACTTTTAGTCGGCTGCGACGCCAATGCACACCACACCATCTGGGGAAGCACAGACGACAACACCAGAGGTGAGTACCTCCTAGAATATATATTAAGTAACAACCTAGAATTCTTCAATGTTGGGGGTAACACCTACTTTTGTAACTAGGGCCAGAGAAGAGGTCTTAGATCTCACTATAGGAAGCCCATATGTTGGGAGTATGATTAGGGATTGGAAGGTATCACCGGAACCATCAATGTCTGACCATAGAATAATAGAGTTTAGACTTGGGGCAAAGTGCCAAGAGACAGTACCCAGAAGGAACCCTAAGAATACAAATTGGGATACATATACCAGTTTATTGAAAGAAAACTTACAAAATGTAAAATCTAGGAGCAAAATCAGCAACATCCTTGAACTTGAATGTTATGTAGAGCAGGTCAACAATGCAGTATGTAATGCCTACGAAACTAGTTGTCCTCTAGGAAATAAGGCAAGAACAAAACATACTCCGTGGTGGAGCGCCGAACTGACCAGGCTCCGGAAAAATGTGCGATGCAGCTTCAACACTGCAAAGCGCACCGGAGAATGGCATAACTACACGGCGGCTCTTACTGAGTATAACAAAGAAATCAGGAAAGCTAAAAGACAAAGCTTTAGAACCTTCTGCGAAGATATATCCTCCACGCCAGCTGCAGCCAGGATCCATAAAGCAATGGCCAAAGGCAGAGTGGAGACAAATATGTCACTTCTTTTACTATACGGAAGCTATACGCTTAAAGAAGAGCAACGGGTCAGCCACCTGCTAGAAACTCACTTCCCAGGTACCACACAAATAAGTGAATGTGAGGCGGCAGGAAGGCTGACAGCTCCAAACCAAGAGGAATGGAAACTTGCCACAAGCATTTGCACGAAGGCTCGTTTGGAATGGGCCCTAAGAACCTTTCAACCATTCAAATCAGCAGGGGTAGACGGTATCTTTCCAGCACTACTGCAAAAAGGTGCAGAGACAATACTACCCCATCTAGTTAAAATAACTAAAAGCAGCCTTGCGCTGGGCTATATCCCAAGAAAATGGAGAAGGTCTATAGTCACCTTCATACCAAAAGTAGGGAAAAAGGACTACACGCTACCTAAATCCTTCAGACCAATCAGCCTCACATCCTTTGTTCTTAAGACAATGGAAAAGGTGATAGACAACTATCTAAGAACTGAGATTCTGGAGAAAGCGCCAATGCACCCTTGTCAGCATGCATACAGGGCGGGTAGGTCCACAGAATCCGCCCTATACCAGCTGACAAGCAACATCCAGTCAGCACTCGAGAACAAGGAAACTGTACTATGTGCCTTTCTAGACATAGAGAGAGCTTTCGACAACACGTCCCACGAGGCCGTGAAAAGGTCGCTGTACAAGAAAGGGGTACACAGTATGCTTAGCGCATGGATTTGCCAAATGCTTAGCACTAGAACTGCAGAAACGAAAGTGGGAACCACCACAATAAGAATCAAAATAACCAAAGGCTGCCCCCAAAGTGGAGTCTTATCCCCACTGCTGTGGAGCCTAGTTGTGGACGAACTCTTATCGAAGCTAACCGATACTGGCATAAAATGCCAAGGCTACGCAGACGATATAGCCCAAATAGCAAGAGGCAAGTTCGAGAATACACTCTGTGACCTAATACAGAGAGGGCTGAAAGTAACAAAGGAATGGTGCACCACAGTGGGGCTTAACATCAACCCAGCAAAAACAACCATAGTACCTTTCACTAACAAGAGAAGCCTGCCAAACCTCAGAACGATGAGAATGGACGGCACTGAACTCCCTCTCAATGCAGAAGTAAAGTACCTGGGACTTACACTAGACTCTAAACTTCTCTGGAGAAGACATGCTGAGGAAATTAAAAATAAAGCAACTCGCGCACTAATGGTATGTAAGAACCTGGCAGGGAAAAGCTGGGGCTGTAACCCTACAATTCTTCGCTGGATGTACACCATGATGGTGAGACCAATCCTCACCTACGGAGCAGTAGCATGGGCCAAAAGAACCAAGTTATCAGTAATGAGGAACATGTTACAAAGGTACAAAGACTTGCCTGCGTATGCATTACAGGAGCTATGAGGACCTGCCCCACAGCAGCATTAGAAGTAATCCTCGACCTAACTCCTCTTCACCCCTTCATAGAGGGAGTAGCAAAGCGAACTCTGATAGGCATTGCAAAAGAGGGAACAGGATTAGGAAAAACTATCAGCAACAAAGAGAAAGAAGTTATCGCAAGGCAGATACCATACATCGATCAACCACGAGACGATATAGTAAAAAGGTACAACTTCGAAAAACGCTTCGAAATTAAGCTTGGTACCAAGAAGGAGTGGGATAGTGAAATAATATCGCGAGTCACAAAACCACACAGTATAACATGGTACACGGACGGCTCCAAAACACTGCAAGGTATAGGTGCAGGGGTATATGGACCAAGAACCAGGCACTCGGTACCTATGGGGACAACACCCAGTATCTTCCAGGCGGAGGTCTTAGCAATACAGCTGTGCGCACAATTTAACCTGGACAGGAGTTACAAAGGTCAAGACATAATTGTGATGTCGGACAGCCAAGCAGCAATCAAAACATTAGCTTCCTGTGAAATATCATCAGAAATGACATGGGAATGCCTAACAAAACTGAATGAGCTAGGCAAGAATAACACCGTTACTATACTCTGGGTCCCAGGACATTAGGGAATTCATGGTAACGAAGAAGCTGATGAATTAGCGCGACGAGGCGCAGCCACACACTTTATAGGACCAGAACCATTCTGCGGATTGGGCACACACACTATCAAAGAAGAACTAAGAAGGGAGGAGAGACACAAAGATCAAACCTCTGGAAAAGCCTCCCAAAGCTAAAACAATTCAAAGTGCTCCTCAAAGATTTTAACTCTCGGAGAGCAAAATTGCACATAAGCTTAGGCAAACCGAATCTAAGAATTCTTACGGGGTTTCTTACAGGACACTGTAAACTGAAATACCACCTGAAGAAATTGGGCATCGAAACCGACAGCAACTGCCGTTTCTGCGAAGAAGCGGAGGAGACTCCAATACACCTACTTACCAACTGTGACGCAGTAGCTCGCAAGCGCAAGGCAACACTGGGGAACTACGAGCTGAGTCAAGAGGAAATCTCATCCATCGAACCGAAAAATATTCTCAAATTCATCAGAGAACTAGGTCTGGATGAGATTCTGTAATCCGTCAAAGAGCGGAGCATCAAGAAGGAGGTACAATAGATCTATATAGGTCGCAGTGCGCATCTCCAAACAAAACATTAACATTAACAAAGCTGCAGCTATGTTAGCAAGTAGTAGCAAGGCTGCTTGGATCAGTGGATAGAGTGATGGACTGGCACCAAAAGTTGCAGGAACGAAATTTTTTCTTCTTTTTTTTTTGTTGATGAAATGTAATAAAATTTACTGGTGTGAATATTTGTTTGTGTGTTTTTTGTGTGTTTTTGTTTGTTTTTTAATTTACTTTATGTTATTTTTGAATTTAAAAGTGGTTTTATTAAAAAAAAAACCCATTATATTATCAAATCTATCCTTCTCTCGTATGTCTAATGACGCAGCTGTGTTTTTTTTTTTTTTGCTGAAAATAGCTCAAAACTGTTCTTAAGCCTTCCATGCTACTTGTTTTTTAATTTTGGGTTTAGGTGAATCAAATATTTTTTTGGCAAGGTATCAAGTATGTGCTTTCAAAGCAATGTATTAAACAATAAATTGCTTATGTGAATAAGCATAAGTTTATAATTCCCATACAATTCTCTTTACCCAAGCTGACTTAGGTGATTTACCTATTGCTTTTGTTCTCAGTGTCGAAATTGAAACTAATTAAGTCGAAATTTAGTTCTTTCAATAAACAGACTTTTTTAAATTTTCAGCCCTCAAAAAATGTAGGGGAGGTTTGGTATGAAGTAGCTTATATAACAGTAAATTATATATACAAAAAAAAAAAATGGCTGAGATGAACTTTCCAAAAAGCCTAAAATTGTCCAAATTGGTGCTGAGTATCATATGGAAATTTGTGCTTAAGACCTATACAATTTTTTTCTCTATTACATTCATGCCCCCCTATATCTGAATAATCAATAAAAGTTTAATAAGGAATAACAAATGAATAATGAACAAGAAATGAATAATGAATAATAAATGAAAAATGAACAATGAATAAAAAATGAATAATGAACAGTGGGCAAGCCTTCACATGGCAACGTGACTGACCACCTCAACCTGGCGAGGCCAGCATTATCCATGTCGAAATCATCCCAAGTCGACTCAAAACCTCCACGTGGTATTCCTTTGGCAACGGCAAACTGGCATCCGTCAGTTTTACGGCTAATTTGAGCGGAGGGTCTCCTAGCCTTAAATAGGTTGTGCATCGAGTTTGAAGCCCACCACGTAAAAAAACCATTTCAATGAAAAGTTAAGTTAAAGTTAAGTCCTCAAATCTGATTACGACCACCACAAACGAAACACTGACAATGATTTACGGATATGCACCTGGAATGTCCGAACTCTTAATTGGGAAGGTGCCTCTATCCAACTGATTGATATCTTGGAAAGATACAAAACTGATATCACTGCATTCCAAGAAATGCGATGGATCGAACAGGGTTGCTGTCGGCAAGCATCCTGTGATATCTACTATAGCGTCCATGCGGAGAAGCACGAGTTTGGGTGGGAATTTGTAGTTGGCAAGAGATTACGGCATCGCGTCCAGCGATTCACTCCTGTGAACGAACGACATGCCATAATCCGCATCAAGGCTAAATTCTTTCATATAAGCCTAATATGTGCGCATGCTCCGACAGAGGACAAGGACGATGAGATCAAAGATACTTTCTATGAGCGCCTTGAAGACGCTTGCGAGCGCTGCTCCCGTCACGACATAAAAAATTGTGCTTGGTGTCTTGGTTGACAGACTTCAACGCTAAGGTGGGCAAGGAAAACATTACGGATGACAGCGTTGAAGTTCCGCTGCCCGACTATAATGAGCTCTTGACAGCAATAACACGGCTTAAGAACAACAAAGCCGCGGGAGCCGATGGTCTACCCGCTGAGCTGTTTAAGAACGGAGGCGAAGCTATTATTAAATGCATTCACGAGCTTTTATGCAGAATATGGACGGAAGAATGAATTTCAAACGATTGGAACCTCAGTGTACAGTGTACTGAAGCCCATCGTAAGCCAACTGATTGGGCCTTATCAGTGTGGCTTCAGACCTGGAAAATCTACCACTGACCAGATATTCACGCTACGACAAATCGTGGGAAAGACCATAGAGAAGCAAATCGACACCCACCATATTTTTGTCGACTACAAAGCCGCTTTCGACAGTCCAATAAGGAATCACCTATACTCCACCATGTCTGAATTTGGTATACCTGCAAAATTAATCCTTATATGCAGGATGACACTGAGCAACACCAGCAGCGCAGTAAAAATCGGAAAGGACCTCTCCCCCAATTTGTTACCAAACGAGGTTTCAGACAAGATGATTCCTTATCGTGCGACTTTTTTAACCTAATCATGGAAAAGATCATTCGAGCTGCTGATCGGAGACAAAGCGGCACAATATTCTATAAGAGTGTAATGCTGCTAGCGTATGCCGATGATATTGATATCATTGGCCATAATACACTCGAAGTCAGTGCAGCATTCTCCATTTTAAAGGGTGATTTTTTAAGAGCTTGATAACTTTTTTTTTAAAAAAAACGCATAAAATTTGCAAAATCTCATCGGTTCTTTATTTGAAACGTTAGATTGGTCCATGACATTTACTTTTTGAAGATAATTTCATTTAAATGTTACCGCGGCTGCGTCTTAGGTGGTCCATTCGGAAAGTCCAATTTTGGGCCACTTTTTCGAGCATTTCGGCCGGAATAGCCCGAATTTCTTCGGAAATGTTGTCTTCCAAAGCTGGAATAGTTGCTGGCTTATTTCTGTAGACTTTAGACTTGACGTAGCCCCACAAAAAATAGTCTAAAGGCGTCAAATCGCATGATCTTGGTGGCCAACTTACCGGTCCATTTCTTGAGATTAATTGTTCTCCGAAGTTTTCCCTCAAAATGGCCAACTTTTTGTTGGAACTGAACTTGGTTGACATGTGGTTTCAACAAGATGGCGCTACATGCCACACAGCTCGCGATTCTATGGCCATTTTGAGGGAAAACTTCGGAGAACAATTAATCTCAAGAAATGGACCGGTAAGTTGGCCACCAAGATCATGCGATTTGACGCCTTTAGACTATTTTTTGTGGGGCTACGTCAAGTCTAAAGTCTACAGAAATAAGCCAGCAACTATTCCAGCTTTGGAAGACAACATTTCCGAAGAAATTCGGGCTATTCCGGCCGAAATGCTCGAAAAAGTTGCCCAAAATTGGACTTTCCGAATGGACCACCTAAGACGCAGCCGCGGTCAACATTTAAATGAAATTATCTTCAAAAAGTAAATGTCATGGACCAATCTAACGTTTCAAATAAAGAACCGATGAGATTTTGCAAATTTTATGCGTTTTTTTTTAAAAAAAAGTTATCAAGCTCTTAAAAAATCACCCTTTAGAAAAATATTCGAGTCGCATGGGTCTTGTAGTAAACGCAGATAAGGCGAAATATCTGGTGTCAACAAACAAACAGTCTCAGCGTGTGAAGAGCGTGTGAAGGGTGAAGGACTTCGTCTACCTCGGTTCCAGCATCCACCAACGATATCAGTTGAGTGATAAAACGAAGGATAACTCTACCCAACACGTGTTACTTTGGGCTCAGTAGACACATTGAGAAGCAGAGCCCTCTCTCGACGAACAAAAGTCACGCTCTATAAGTCACTAATCATAATCCTGTTATATGCAGCACAACCTTGGACGTTGAGCAGCTCTGATGGAAAGATTTTGGGAGCGTTCGAGAGAAAGATCCTTCGTAAAATCTACGGACCAGTCTGCGTCAATGGCGAGTACCGAATACGATGGAACGATGAGCTGTATTAGCTATACGCCCACATCGACATAGTAAGGCGCATAAAATAAAAGGCGTATTAGCTATACGCCCACATCGACATAGTAAGGCTAGATCATGTTGACCGGATGGAAGACGACGCTTCAGCGAAGAAAATATTTGATTCGGTACCCAGCGGTGGACAACGCAGAAGAGGACGACCGCATCTCCGTTGGAGGGACCAAGTGGAGGACAACCTGACGAAACTTGGAGCTTCCAACTGGCGCCAGCAAGCGCAAAACAGAAATGGCTGGCGCAATTTCTTGCAACAGGCGGAAACCGACTTACGGTTGTAGGCGCCATCTAAGTAAGTAAGTAAGTAAGTACGAATAATGAATAAAAAATTAATAATGAACAACAAAAGACTAATGAATAAAAAATGAATAAAAATATAATAATGAATAAAAATTTAATAATGAATAAAAAATTAATAATAAATAACAAATGAATAATGAATAAGAAATGAATAATGAATAAAAAATGAATAATGAATAAAAAATTAATAATGAATAGCGAATGAATAATGAATAAGAAATGAATAATGAATAAAAATTGAATAAGAAATGAGTAATGAATAAAAAAAGAATAATTGAAAATTCTAAATTTTTTTGTGAATTGCATTCATTGTAAATAGCAGTCATATGAATAAAAAAATTGATTCATTATTCTTAGTAACGAAAATGACTTATTGAAATGAATAATTTATCAATTTTTGAAATTTTAATGTGATTTAAAAAGCTTATTTATGAATCAATTTTGTATTGATTGAATGATAATTTTATTTCTTTATTCACTGATTCAAATCGTTGTAAATAAAATCAAATTGAATGCATTCCTTTACAGCTCTGATCAAAATTAATGTATATATTTATGGATGAAGGTGTGCATGTCAGGTCAGATGCCGAAACCGCAAAGCCATCTTTTCTGAAATTTTCAGTAAAACTACAGAAAAGTCTTGAGAGTGTTCCTGTTCTCTCTTCGAATGTCGGAATTCGATCTCAATTTACATGTGCCGTTCCGCGGGTAACATTTTATGGGCGTTAAACGAAGGGCACGTCACTTTTTCAGCACCCAATAAATAGCATATTAGACGTAGCAATATTGACACGTGTAACTCAAATGAAATAATTGTGCACGTATTGGACAAGGAGGCGTGGCACAGTTCATACAATTAACATTATCGATACAGAATAGCTGTGGAAGTAAAAGTCAAAGAACATTAAAAAGTCTTATTCTTCCATAAATTCTACTGAAAATAATTGTATTTTGTTTTCCATTTCCGATAAAACAAATGACTGCAAAACGTCATTGAATGTCGGCGCAAAAAAATTCGAAGACATAATTTTTAAAAATTAATTAAAAAAATTGTGATGACATTGAGAGGCCACACTAGGTGCGTTTAGCTCTCAAAACGTTCCTCTTTGAGAATTTCTACAAATGGTTCTTGTAATTTTTTAGCGGTCACACGTGTAATTGGCTCGTAATACTTACAGATAAAAGTTTTCTGAAAACTATATGCAATCTAACAAACTAAACACCGACAAAGATTATTTAAAACATGAAGTTTTTATTTTAAGTGAGTTAAAGTTCCTTATAATAGTTCTTGGTATTAGATAATAAATATTAAATGAGTATTAACTTTGAAAATCTTTTAAATTTTAAGTTTTTGAAATCAAGATACGATACCGAAAACTAAAATCTGGAAACAAATATTCCATTTTTCTGTTTATGTTATTTTCGCGGTTCTGTTAGCTTAAATAATTTAAGTCTTGTCTTAAAAATAAACGAAACAAAAACTGGTCTTAGAATTATGACATGCATGCAATAAAATATAATAAAAAAATGCATCTACAGAGCAACAATAAATTCCATTTTTTCTCGCTTAAGTTTCTTTTCTAGCCATTAAACAGCAAAGGTACGCAGGAGCAGCCCCTGCGAACGAACCGCTAGTTTTTAGATTTTATTCGCCATTTAAATATCTGCACTTGCATTTGTGTTGTGTTGGGATCCGAACAAGTTTTTTTAGAAAAACATTTCCTTAAACATTCCTGGTTGTAACCATGCCATCCAGACCAAAGCCCTCTCGGGTAGTTGTAACAAAACTAGTTTCATCATCAACTCTGTAGATGATCTTCGTTGACCAGAGCGGTGGACATGCGTCTTCTGAGCCTGCGTTTAGAGCTGCCTGCGTTCAGTTACATAGACATTTTAATGCAAGTATCGAAGCTGGAGGGACAACATTGGTTGTGCAAGCCAATGTAAGTGAGATGCACTCTCATCAAGATGCTGGGAACCTTAAGGCTGTGAATAAGGCTGTGAATCTGTTTAGAAATTCCTAACTGAAAACTTCTCTCCCAACATGCATGAACACGGATTCTATTAATTATGTAAAGGTTTTTCTAGGCCTAAAAAATCGGAAAAATATGTTTTGTTAATGGTCACAAAAAGTAATCGGTTCAGTTAAAAGAATATGCGTTTGAAAAAATTATAAAAGCTAGGGATTGCGTTGAAAGCAAAGTGCGATCATAAAATTTTAGTTAAAGTGGAGCAGAAACTATTTTAGAAGATGGTTACAAAAAGTAATCGGTTCTGTTAAAGGTAGGTGTGCTTAAAAAAAACCATCACATTCAACAAGGGATTGTGGTGAAAACAATATGCGATCATATAATTTAAGTTTTAAATTAGTAAAATTAAAATAAAAATTTGTTCGTTCATTTGGTTATGGTTATGGTTATGGTTATGGTTATGGTTATGGTTATGGTTATGGTTATGGTTATGGTTATGGTTATGGTTATGGTTATGGTTATGGTTATGGTTATGGTTATGGTTATGGTTATGGTTATGGTTATGGTTATGGTTATGGTTATGGTTATGGTTATGGTTATGGTTATGGTTATGGTTATGGTTATGGTTATGGTTATGGTTATGGTTATGGTTATGGTTATGGTTATGGTTATGGTTATGGTTATGGTTATGGTTATGGTTATGGTTATGGTTATGGTTATGGTTATGGTTATGGTTATGGTTATGGTTATGGTTATGGTTATGGTTATGGTTATGGTTATGGTTATGGTTATGGTTATGGTTATGGTTATGGTTATGGTTATGGTTATGGTTATGGTTATGGTTATGGTTATGGTTATGGTTATGGTTATGGTTATGGTTATGGTTATGGTTATGGTTATGGTTATGGTTATGGTTATGGTTATGGTTATGGTTATGGTTATGGTTATGGTTATGGTTATGGTTATGGTTATGGTTATGGTTATGGTTATGGTTATGGTTATGGTTATGGTTATGGTTATGGTTATGGTTATGGTTATGGTTATGGTTATGGTTATGGTTATGGTTATGGTTATGGTTATGGTTATGGTTATGGTTATGGTTATGGTTATGGTTATGGTTATGGTTATGGTTATGGTTATGGTTATGGTTATGGTTATGGTTATGGTTATGGTTATGGTTATGGTTATGGTTATGGTTTTGGTTATGGTTATGGTTATGGTTATGGTTATGGTTATGGTTATGGTTGTGGTCAGGGGTATGGTTATGGTATAATCAAGTTTCTGGAACCGTTCGGAGTCGGAAAAAGTGATAATTCAAATCTTTACTTGTAAGCACAGTTAAGTAAATAAAACACCAAAATAATTGATTTTGAAACCTCGATCAGAATCCTTACAAAAAAAAAAACGAAATGGCCATTTTATCCCTTGAAAAGACTTTGACCGAGCTTCTTATGACCAATTGTGTTGTGTGTGTTGTGAAATGTTTGAACACAAATGATCGAGAACTGGGCCTACATGTTTTATGCCGACTCCGAACGGTTTATGTTCTCAAGAAGCTTTTATGGCAGTTTTTAATCTCTGAGGTTTGCCATTGTCTGCAGAGAGATGACGGCCGAAGAGAAAAATAAGTTCAATTGAAAAAACTTCCTGTGCCAGGTAGAAACTGAACCAGGGTTCACTGGAGTATGGGCCATGCACTCTACCTACTGCGCTACGGCCGCCACAGAATCCTTACAAGGCCTAAAAATCCACTTCGTTTTTTTTTAAATGTTTGTTTAATTTTAATTTCATATTAGGGGATGCTACTGTTTTTGGGACATTGTTGTTCTGAATGTACAATACAACATTTCAAGAGCATTTTGTAAAAATTTTAAGTAAATCGTGCTAAAACTAACGAAGATACAGCGTTTCAAGTGAGAGGAACTCACTTAAAATCGACTTAAAATCGAGAAATTAAATCGATTTTCTGGAAAACAACATTTTTTAAGTCGGTGAACACGATGCCGCAAAATCTACTTGAGCGATTGTTTTGAAATTGTTTACATTTGTAAATTAATTACGACCTTCTTTCATAAGTTTTTAGTTATCGATTATAGGTTAAGGATTATATAAGGTTATATTTGATCGAGCTCAAAGTCAATGTTGCTTTCCGAAGAAAACAACTGAAGAAAAACGACTAACAACAACAATACCCTATATAGAGTATCAATCACATAGCAGACTAGACAGCTGTTTCGTTGGCCGCTACACCAACTCATCAGTAGCCTTTTTTTTCGTGATTCTTGCTGTGATCCACTAAGCTCTTAATTTTCTACTTGTTTCACGAATACAATTAGTAAAGTACCCTGAATTGCGATACGAGAATACAAATGATATGAAAGCAGCTTAAAGTTCTTCTAATTTGTGAAGCATAGTTTCAGGGAAAGTATGTTCTATTATTCGAAGATAGATCAAAGCTTTTCTAAATACTCAAAGATTTTGTTGTGCCAGTTGTTGTTGCTTTTCTATTTCACAGTCGATGGCAGAGCCCGCCCGTTGAAAATATGATTATTTGCGTGTGTTTACACACAATAAATTAAAAATCTAAGTTTTCAAAAGAAACAAATCTTCATGTCGTCATAGTTTAATATCAGCTAACTGCTGAAGCTAAGATCGACTGGGAAATAGAAGAGCAACAACAACTGGCACAACAAAATCTTTGAGTATTTAGAAAAGCTTTGATCTATCTTCGAATAATCTATCTTCACAAATTAGAAGAACTTTAAGCTGCTTTCATATCATTTGTATTCTCGTACCGCAATTCAGGGTAATTTACTAATTGCATTCGTGAAACAAGTAGAAAATTAAGAGCTTAGTGGATCACAGCAAAAATCACGAAAAAAAGGCTACTGATGAGTTGGTGTAGCGGCCAACGAAACAGCTGTCTAGTCTGCTATGTGATTGATACTCTATATAGGGTATTGTTGTTGTTAGTTGTTATTCCTTCAGTTGTTTTCTTCGGAAAGCAACATTGGCCTTGAGCTCGATAAAATATAACCTTTAATAATTGAAAAATTATTGGAGTTATATAAATACATAACTAAAATTGTTTACATTATTTTAACACATAAATCAACAGGTAATGCCGAAGTGTTCTTTTTCCTCAGAAAATAACCTCAATTTTTCAGCGAATTTCGCGTTTTTGACTTCAAAACGCTACCAAAAAAAAAAAAAACATTTAAACAAAAGCTCTTCGGTTTTACCTCAGAAAACATTTTACCTTTTAAACTAATTTTGATTATTTTTTTCGGATGATCCGCTAACCTTTAATCGTGTTTACCGCAAAACAACTTTTTTTCGAGATGCCTCTGGAGAATTCGATATCGATAATTTTTAATTTTTTTTCCAAATAAACTTAAGAAGTCAAACTTTAACATGTATATAAAATAAATACACCAGCATTATACATGTCTCCAAAAAAGAAAAATCATCAAAACATGCATTTTTTTGCGAATTTAAAACAATACCATGCCCATAAGGACAGAGTAATCGATTTACTGGGTAACCGCTTTGCACGCATGTCTCCTTTTCTATGAAAACTCTACTTCATGCATTAATTCACTTTATATTAAATACACAAACTAAACACCAACATCAACAACAATAACAGTACAGCGGAAAATATTCTTCCTGTTGCCACAACTTCACCCAGCATAAGTTGCTTACCTGGATACTTAAAGATAATACAACAACAACACACACATACAGTGGCGGATCTAGGATTCGCCAGAGGGGGGATAAGATAACAAAAAAAAAAAAACACCAAAATGAAAAAATTACAAAATTACATATATCGGTGATTCTATGTCAAATCGGACGTTTTTCACATATTTGTAATAATTTGGTACTTTGCACGTCGATAGTACTTAAAAAAATTTGCAAATATTTTGCTTAATTTTTTTTTTTTTGTAATTTTTCAAAAACTGCTAATGCCCGCATGATACTTAATTTTTTTTTGTCCAATTTTAAAATCTGAAAACAAGTGGCGCGTGGGCAGGACAGACATATTTTGTTAGAAAAGGATAAATGTTGTTACTTTTTTATATCTGGTGTATTAAAAAGCAGCTGCATTAAATAAATTAATATTAGCTACACACATCACCTCTAATTCAGCCTACATTTATATTAAATAGTTTTGTTTACTCTAAAAATCTTAAATTAATTATTTACAGCACATTAAATATTTGATCGAAACTGAACGAAGAACGAATTGAAAGAAACGGCAAAAAAATGCAAAGAAAATACAGTCCGTCCTACAAATTTTTCTCCAATTCGTACCATATGCGTACTCACTCACACCAATTTAATCCATGCATTTGTGCTATTTGAACTGCTCTAGTTATAATTTTCAATGATCAATTTAATTAAGTATCATACAGGCTTAACACAATTTTTACATACAAAATACTTTTATTTTTTAAAAATTTATGTAAAATATAGTATAATTTATGGTTTTTAGTACTTTTTTTTACTTGTAACGATATTTTTTTATTTTTCAGATGGTAATGCACCTAGGAATATAAAAACAAAATTGTTTAGAATCAAACTACTAAGACAATGTGTATGACTACAAGGCTCCAAGGCCAACTTGTTAGTTAATGAGTTACAGACCCAAGAGGAACCTTTAAACAAATACTGTTTTGTTCATTAGCTGGCGATAGGTTATGAAATGGGGATTGAGAATTGTAGTATTCAGCACTTACTGTACTAATAATATACTTACTGTATTAACACCTTAAATTTAATTTTTGATCATTTTCATTTTTACAAATTTTATTTGTCAAAATTTCTAAATAAAATTTTCATTCGTTTTTAGTTTGTGAAAAATAAAGGTTATAGTTTTTATATAAAATTGCTTTTGAATTAGAATAACTAGAAACGACATTGGTGACCCTATGCCTGACTCTGAAGTGATTCACAAAACGTGTGAATCATGGAGGCATTAAGCATGATCCCATAAGTTTACGTGTTTAACAGAAACGTCAGATGCTTTGATGCATACATGCCTTCTGTGTGTTATGTGCTTAAAAGGTGAAAGCTTTACGTGCTTTTTGTACAATTTAAGCTGCGACTGAATTCATCAGTTTTGTAGCCCAATGGGGGGAGGGGGGGCCTAAAACGTCTTTTATGGGTTATTTTCATTATTTTTCCATACAAAAAATTCTCCAATGGAGGGCTGAAGCCCTTTTAGCCTCTATGCAGATCCGCCACTGCACACATTTACCACACAATAACATAAGCTCTTATAAGAATTGCATAACATGGAGCTTAAACTAAGAGCAAACAAAAGCAAACTCCCATCAAGGGACAAGTCTATAAAAATATTTTTATAAAAAGAAGATTTCAACAACAACAACCACAACGATTTAGCCATGTGTATCATCTGAACTGAAATAAAATCAAGTTGAAACCCAGAAAAACAACAACAAACGTACTTTAAACGTACATACTAAGGAGTAAAAACAATTATACAGCTTCTTCTACTTTGTCCTCTTCTTCTTCTTCTTCTTCTTCTAGGAAATGAAATGATCTTCACAATGTTATGCGAGGATGAAGCGGATGATGACGATTATGTTAATGATCGTAATATTGCAATGGGATGAAGATCTTGCCAAGAAGAGTCAGAAGACGTCATTGATGAGGAATATACAGTTGCATAAGATATTCCCTAGCATAGTTTAAGCAGTTGCAATAGCAACAGCTACAACAGATTTTAGCAGAAGAACCTGCCAAACGACCTACGTTAGGTTATGATCAGGTTTACCTATAGTTGTTATTATTATTGGATCGCATAGCTAAACACTTAAGTCCAAAGAGAGCTTAGCAAGTTGAGGTCGTACACGAGAGGCAGCTGCAGGCATTGGTGGCAATGATGATGGTGGTGGTGGAGGTGATAGTAGTTGTGGTGTTGGCGGCATTGGCTACTAAATTCAGCCCACTAGTTGATAAATTAAAATATAGATTCCGCACTGGGTGTGTAGTCCTCGGTTGTTGGTAAAATAAGCAAAGCTTGCATGCATTCACGATGTTGTTTTTGTGATGATTAAGAAAACATGATTTTTTTTTAAACAGCGTAAAGTTAGCTTTGTTCAGTTCTTTCTTTGCGTTTTATGCTTATCAGCATGGGCGTAGTGAGGGTAGCGCAGGAAGGGGTAATTCTCCCTCCCTCCCTCCTGAACATTAGAAAAAATAAAAATGTTTAGTAATTTATTAAGGAATTCAAAACATTTTTTCTTATACTTAAAAGCATAGAATTTATTAATATATATTAAAGCTTAATTTATTTTTTATTACAAACTTACGGCTGACACATTTTTTTATTTATTTATCAGTCACATGAAAAAAAAAAGATTTTTTCTCTGCCTGAACAAAATCCTGGCTACGCTAATGCTTATCAGTATAGTTTTTTTCAGGTGCTGTGTTAACGTTAGGTTGATAGGATACAATGTTCGTTCTGGAGTACAGGGTTAAAGTGTTTATTAATGTTAACGTTTTTGAATTATACATCTTTGTATGGTTAACAGCTGTGGTTAAAGTATGAAAATGTTTTATAGGGGAGGAATTAATCCATTCTAAAATGCCATACTTCTGTTTGATTAAAAGATCGATATCAAACTGGTATTTTGGAAAACCTTTATAAACAGGAATAAAGGCATTTAATCACTTCATGTATGCCTCGAGAGTATGTAAAAAATACTCTTTTTTTTCAAAATTCCTTCTGTAACTATACTTTTTAGCTTGTTTTGCGCGCCGTCAAGAATGTTTTTTTTCTAAAATTGAACAGATGGCTTTATTATTCCCACACCCTTCTCCTAGCTCTTTCAAATAGCTTATATTATATTGGCATTACTTGTTGGAAAAGCGTTATCGGAGTTTTCTCTTAGCAATGCGTTGACCGAATTAAAAATTTTTTCACTGAATAGTTCTTTGCTTTAGCAACTATAAAATAGTTTAGTCAAAATTTTCCTAACTCAAAAAATTTTACTAAAATCAAATTAATAAATTTAAATGCATATAATGTTTACAACAACTTCGTAAATTTTATGTGTGTTGTAATTCGGCGAATTCAGTGTACTCCAGTAATGCCAGGAGATTTTTTCAGAAATCCCTACGCTTATGAAAAAATCCCTTTTTCCCTACGCCCAGATTCCTTTTTCCCTACATTTTTCACTACACTACTTATTTAAATTTTTCAAAAAATGAAAAATTATTAGAGTTACATAAACACATAATATAAAACTTATGAAAAGAGGTCGTAATTAATTTTAAAAACATTTTTCAAAAATAAAATTTTATTTTTAATTTCTACATTTTTAGTTCAGGTACAAAAATGCAAGCTCATTCAAAGAAAATACAGATATGACATAAAAACGAAAAAAATATAAAATAAAAAGTAATATAAGAATACCATAAGAATAACATAAAAATTACTTAAAAATAAAAATATAAGAAAAAAATTATAAAAAAATTATTTAGACTTATTAATTCATTACATTTATTACACAATTAATTGCATTTGCTTGCAAATGCGATCTAGTAATGCAAATAGAATTTAATATTTCACGGCATAATATTGCTTTCGATCTGCAAAGATGGCGTAAGTATACATAAATAAAATTGCACAAATCAAGTGAACCGCACAAAACAAAACAAGTGTTTGCTTGGCATTGTTATTAAAGATTCCACATATTAACTTACTTCATATTAATAATGTATTGCCAGACCTTTGATACACTTAAAAAAGTATATATTTTTTAGTTTTAATGTTTACAATTATAAAATATATAATTTTTAGCTGTTGAAAAATCTGCAATTGAAAGAAATCCCTACAATTCGACAAAAGTAAGAAATCTTTCCATTTTTCCCTACATATAAAATTTTTGAAAAAAATCCCTACACTAAGGGAAAAATCCCTACACTTGGTATTACTAATCAAGAGTCAAACTATAAATTGAAATCCTTCGAAAAATTCTCAAAACTAGGGTTGCGTATGATTCATGCATAGTCGACTCATAAGTCTAGATGCTCTACCTGATTTTCAATTCATACGAAATAACACTTAAATTGTGGTTTTTACGTACGTGTAATAGCATTCTTATGCATTATTCTTGAATTGCCTAGCACATAAAGTTATGCATGAAATATGGTTACTGTTTGCATAAATCACATTATACAATTCATGTTTTACGAATTTCATGAATTTTGACAAATATTTCATAAACCATATTTGTGTGAAAAGTTATGCTACATTTACTGAGGAACTATTCCATAACTCATGTTTTAGGTGTTCATGTTTTTCATGTGCAAAATGAGCATGATTTGTAGCTACAAACGCTACGAAGTCGTTTTTCAACAAAGGTGGGGACTGTGCATTCGCTGTATCGATTTGGTGAAATTGTAAAGTCGAAGAAAAGTTGCGTGTGCGCGGAAAAAAACACGAGAAAGTTTATTAAAATATTAGAAAAGCGTCCAAATAAAGCGTAATAAAAATAAACGAAAAGTGAATGTGGTCCTTGCTGCGACGTCGTAATATTCATCGATGTGTCAGTCTGTTCCCAGCACCCAGCAGTAATTATCAATATCATTAAATATTTTACATCGTCATTGCCAGTGTCAGAATAGCACCGCCGTCGCCAACTCTCGTTGCCCAGCGTCATCGTCGACTTCACCGTCGTCGCTTGTCCGCCCGGCAAATAAGTCCCTCATTGCTAAGACTCATCTTAAGGGGGTGCATAACAGGTAGGTTAATTTTCTATTATTTTATTGAAATAAATGCAGTTTAGGGACCACGATCGTTTTTTCTTTTGTTTTTTAACATGTACATATATGGACCTCCGTCTCTCATTGCAGAGATTAATCATTGGCAGTGTCAGCGCAGTACCACCGTCGCCAACTCTCGTTGCCCAGCGTCGTCTTCAACTACACCGTCGTCGCTTATCCGTCCAGCAAGTCCGTCCCTCATTGCTGAGATTCATCCTAAGGGGTTGCGTTTCCAAAACCTTTCCAATAAATAAATACACAATATAAGGTAGCTTGTATGAAAACAATTTTTTTAAACCAGTTTTGACATAGTTTGCGAAACAAATTCTCTTTTGTAAAATTTACTAGCAATAAAATAAGCCAGCACAAAATAATTCAGAAGATTGATTTATAATTTTTAAAATATAATTTAAGGTGACATTGCATTTTTGAAAAAAGTACTACATTTAAAACATTTATTGTGTATGACTATAATATTGAAAGGCTGAAAATAGCTTAATTTTTCGACGCCAAAGAAGATGCATCAAAAAAGAAACATTTTTACATTTTTTGTAAAACTTAATTTAAAAACAAATTTACATGTGTGTATTATGTATAGTCTTACATAATAAATATTTTAAATGGAGTCCTTTTTTTCAAATGCGCAATGTCACCTTAACACTATCTTAAAAAAAATGGATATACTAATTGGATTGTCATAAGGATATCATTTGTAAATTTTCTAGATAAAAATAATGAATAAATAAAAACTTTCCCATGGTTTTTCTTATGCTTTGCTATTTCATGCGTAGGTATAGTACAATACGTGAGAGTTGAAATACTTAATTCATGCGCAAGTAACCTACGATTTCATGAACATTGTTCCATTTATCATGAGTAACAAAACCATGGCGCTTGTGTATAGAGCACAGGCCCTCTGTTTAGTTGCACATAACTTTTAATTTTATCTGTAAATAACCAGAGGACGTGAGTTAGGTCACCGTTCAATTCATGCTTCGCATCAAATAAATTTTGTGTCACATTTCATAATTTATGTGCACTAATTCCGCTACTTATTTCTTAACCACAAATCATGCAACAATAAGTCAGATATCATGAATTCCGTTCTTAAGCATAAAATTATGGATAATTTTTGCATGAATTATGTGCAAAATTCATACAATTCTCTCCGTGTTCTGTCTGAGGATTAACCAAGATTTCCATTTATATCTTTTTACCGAGAATAGGAAAGAAAAAAGGCATATCTGCAAAAACCATAATTTTTCAAATTTTTCCAAGGATTTGAAAGTAGACCCTTGACCCTTTAATTTGGCACTTTCATCGTACTTATTCAAGCAGTGATTTGGATACAACGAGCATAAAAAGCACGAATTCACTTAAATATACTTATTGCAATACAATTTTTAGATAACAACCCTTATTTTGAAAATTTTTACAATGATGCAGATTTAAAGGTTGACCCTTAACCTTTTATTTAGTACCCAAACGAGCAAAATATCACAAATTCACTTAAAAGTATAAATTACAATTAATATGTAATTTTGGGACACCCCTTATTTTACAAATTTTTGGATGCAGTTTCCATAAATAAAGTAGGGTTTGATAGGGATAAAAGTAGGGTTTGCAAATGCAATTACCACTCTGATAATACTGGTCAACAATTTCGCAACTCATGAAGAAATTAATATATTTATGATAATAAAACAAATAAGAAAAAAATTAATATAAAAAGATTTCATATGTAATAATATGTTTAGATAAATTGTCAAATATGACCAAGAAATTAAAAGGAAAATTAATTTTAAAATTATTTTTTACTTTGTTGTGATTTTGTAGTCGGTTTTTTTTTTAAAGTTTTTATTTCTTCCTTTTTAGAGAATATGATAACTTTTCAAAAAAAGTGTATGCACTACATAATTACAATTGTTCTTAAAAAATTTGTTCTATTAAATTCTGAAAGTTTGTTGGTTATTTCAAATATCTGTCTCTTAAATTTAAATTAGATGTCACGTGTTTTGAAATAATTATACCCATTTCCTAATATTGCCAAGCCCCTTTGTTAAATAAGCGCCCACTTTCTTGAGCGTTATTTGTAATAATTGTGCCTACCCCTGTACTTCATTTCAGTGCACCAGCGTCAATATTAACTGAGATAGTGTTTATCTAGTATTGCCACGCCCAGTTCTCGAATACCGCCCACTTTTTTAAAGGCACCTCCATGTTTATGATATCTATCTGGTCACCAAAAATTATGGCAATCAGGCGTATGGTTTAGGAGTTATCGATGTACATACATTAAAAAAAAAAAAAAAAAAAAACAGAAACCGACGAAGTTGAGAACCTCCTCCTTTTTGAAGTCGGTTAAAAACAACATGAAATGGGATGTTGTAATTTTTATTTAATATAAAACGTAACCCTTTATAAAAATTACTGCAATCTCAAATTTTTCCTTCATCAACCAAAAGCGAAAGAATATTTGACTTTCCATCTCTCCATTATAAAATCTCTTCTCAGCTTCACGTCACATTTTCTGTTCTTATGTTTCGTTATCTCAAGTTGCATGTATTTTTGGTCAAAGTCGTTGTAGTGTTACAAGCAAGATAGGAATTAAATGAAAAACACGCGCTCGTCAACTGTTTTGATTTAAAAAAAATACGAAAAATTTGAAGCCAAATAAAGAAGAACTTAAATTTATCGTTGACTGAAACGAAACTCTTTTCTTTACATTAAATCTTTAATTGGGTGGAGATAAACTAAGGGGAGGATTAATTACACAGGGCAACACCTATTCTGCGGCATGAGATTTGTTAGTCAATCTTAAAACGTTATTTTATAAATAAAGGAGATTTTATCACATATTTTCGAATAACTCTAAAACAAAATATCCGATTGGGTTAAACTAAAAATTCAAAAATCCGCAGTTAAATTCCTTTTAAGTCTGTCTATAAAAAGTATGCAGCCTTTTGGCTGGTATATTGGAAGGCCCATTTTTCACCTTCGATTTTTTAACTCGTTTTTTTATAATTATGTGATTTTGTTATTCATTGATTATGGATTTTATTTCAGTTATTGTTTTTTTTTAATCATTTAGAAATTTTTATCAAAATAAGATGCCACCACTAAATTGTAAATTAAATCTAAAGTTGTCAATAGATTTTAATTAAATATGACTGTTTTTATTTGTAACATATCTGTACTCACAACTATATATAAAAAAAGAGGAATTATGAAGTTTTCGATTTTTATGAATTTTAAAACAAAAAAACTTAAATTTTGCATAAAACAATGTTTTTTTCCTGAAGAACATTTTGAATATTTCCGAAACTACTGAGCTAATTAAAAACAATGTAAACGTCACTAAAAAAAAATAGGTGCGTCGGCGGGCACACGAGAGATAACAAGTAGAAGCAACATTTTTGTTATATTTGGATAGCATGTTGAATATGTAGAAAAGCCAGTAAGCAATCCTTTAAGCAATGTATAGATTTTTCAATCTGCTGCAACATAGCTTAATTTGTACTTTATTAAAACACTGATGCTGGCGACATCTTGTAGCAAGTAGTAGAAAGTAGAACATTTTATGTGGAATGTTTTTATATGTAGAATAGCCAATACACAATCCTCTATCTATTAAGAGATTATTGTGATCTACTGCAACATAGCTGTTGTAATACATACATAATATTGAGTCAACAAATGTACTTAATAGAGGCTTTTGGATCACTTTATAGTGTTTTGAACTTCTAATCACAACGTTGCGGGTTCAATTTCACGTGGAGGATCGAAGAAATATTTTTAATATGTTGAAATTACAATTTCTTGTTATAACAGACGTAAAGAACAAAGAAACATCAATTTCTAAGACAAATGCTGTCGAAATTAAACAGTGTCGCTTTTGAGATTTCACTCAAGCAAATCACACAAAAAATGAAATGACCATTTCAGCCCTTGAAAGGACTTTGACTGATCTTCTTATGATCAATTGTGTTGTGCGTGTTGTGAAATGTTTGAACACAAATAATCGAGATCTGAACCTACAAGTTTTATGCCGACTCCGAATGGCTTATGTTCTCAAGAAGCTTTTCGTGGCAGTTTTTACTCTCTGAGTTTTGCCATTGTCTGCAGAGAGGTGACGGCCGAACAGAAAAATATATTCAATTGAAAAAACTTTCTGTGTCAGCTGGGAATTGAACCAGGGTTCTCTAGAGTATGGGCCACACACTCTACCCACTTATTCCAATAGAACCACATTTGTCTGAAATATAGCATTCTTATTGATTTGTGGGGGGTAATAGGGGGTGTGTCAATTTTTTTTTATTTATTATTCGAGGTATGAACCTTGAAAACAGATGTTGTAAATTTGGTGCCATTAGGTGTTATCATTCCTGAGATCTTAACGGACACCAATCCGCACGAACGATTTTATATATAAAGATAAATTGGTAATTTCGTTTAAATGCAAAGTTCACAAAAAATGGGAGTAGTCGCACTATAGTTACACTAAATTTTTTAGAAATCATTAAAATTTTACATGCTTTGATAATGAAATATACACTTAGTATATAGGGTCTATTGATCCAAGCGGCAGTCGCTGTATATACAAACAGTAACTGTATACACAAATGTGGGCACTTATTAAATTACCATCAAACAAACAGACACACAAGAATAGTTGGAAATAATTGGATAAGGGCGTGGCCTTACTATACGTCTACTTTTCGGGGAACTAGCGCGGAGCGCCGGTTTTAATAAGCTAGTTTTTTTATAATAGTCTATACTCTGACTTAACTAAATTTTACTCATAACGCAATTTTATAAAAGGATTGTTTCTGAAATTTTAACATTATCGCATAATAGTTAAACTTTTGTTTCGGTGTCCTATTAAAACAGATCTTAAGATCAGAGAAGCAAAACAATGCCCTGTACGTAGAATTTTGTCGCATTAAATTTATCGTGTTATTGCATATTCTTGTTTAGTTGATTAAGATCAAAGTTTTTGTTCTTTTTTTTTACTTAAAAGTCATCTTTAATTAAACTGTATAACTAAATATTCATTTAGATTCATTAGTTTTGAGGAAATTAAAAATTCGATACTGTATGTAGATTTTTGTCCTTCACTGTGCATTGCGTTACTTAAATGCATGATTTTGTTGTTATCTATTTCATTAATAACCTTGAAAAACAAATTTATAAACTTAAAAGTGTGTGCATGTTTATTCTTTCAATTAATATAATATTTAATTTTACATCTAATGCCAAGAAGCTAACGCTACCGTCGGCAGTTCTGACGACTGCACCCCGGTCTTATATTGTTTTTACTTTTTTCGTTCTCTATTTTATACTATATTTGACAAGTTCTGTTCTCCAAACGGACTGTCACTACTACCTTGCTAATTGTATCATGAGCTAACGCTTCAATAAAAACACAAACAACATTACAACGTACGAATTGCTAGTCCACCAACAAAATACACATATATGCTATTCACAGTTTAAACGTATTTTAACAAAGCGCATTTATAGCATTTGTTATTTTTGAAACTGTTAGCACCTCAGTATGTGTTTGCCGTATTCAATGATTTTGCAACGCTGTTATATATGCTGTAGATAGGGCATAAAAATGCGAGACACAAAAAACACGTCCAAGGGCTACTTTTATTCACGCGTGTTTGCGTATTTGCGTTTTCATGCAAAACAACAACACAGAAAAATACGCTTACGTAAGTTGGCGTAAAAATAACCGTAAATTAAACAGGCCTGCATACTTAAACTGTGAATAGTCTAATGCAAAAACAATTCTTGGCGACAGCACACAGTAGCGATGCTACTCGTATCAACATCAGCATCTGCATCGAGTGAGGGTTTTTTTTTTTGTACAGAAAAAAAATCGTAGCTGACGCTCTTGTAAAGTTTTTTCAATCCCGTAAATAAGTTCGCTAAAGAGGCTAACGATCAGAAACTTAGAATTCGGATGATACGCAGGGATTGCGTAAGAGCAAAAAACGCTTTGAATTTTTTCTTGAAATACATACTTTTAAATATTGAACTAATTTTTATTGTATTTTTAACCGACTTCAAAAAGGAGGAGGTTCTCAAGTTCGTCCGCTTGTCTGTTTTTTTTTTTATGTATGTACATCGATAACTCCTAAACCATATGCCTGACTGCCGTAATTTTTTGTGACTAGATAGATATCATAAGCATGGAGGTGCCCATCACAAACAGTGGGCGGTATTCGACAAAGAGGCGTGTCAATACTAGAAAAACACTGTATCTCAACTAATATGGGTACTGCAATTTAGTGTAGGGGTAGGCACAACAATTACAAATTACGGTCAAGAAAATGGGCGTTGTTCTACAAATGAGAGTAGCAATATTAGAAAAACAGTGTATCTCGAATAATATTGACACTAGGGTAGTGAAATTTAGTACCCGGGTAGGCAGAATTTTTAAAAATTACGGTCAATAAAGTAGGCGTTATTAAAAAAATGGCGATGCAATATTAGAAAAACACTGTATCTCGGATAATATTGACACTACGGTACTGCAATTTAGTATAGAGGTAGACACAATTATTAAAACAACTAACGGTCAAGAAAGTGGGCACTTATTCAACAAAGGGGCGTGGCAATATTAGAAAAACACTATATATCGAATAATATTGACACTAGGGTAATACAATTCGTTACAAGAATGGGTATAATAACTACAAAACACGTGGCCTCTAATTTGAATTTAAGATACAGATGTTTGAAATAACCAACAAACTTTCAGAATTTAATAGAAAAAATTTTTTAAGATAAATTGTATTTATGTAGTTTATACACCTTTTTCGAAAATTTATCATATTCTCTTAAAAGAAAGAAATAAAAACTTTTTTAAAAAAAACCGACTACAAAGTCACTACAAAGCAAAATATATTTTTAAAATAACTTTTGCTTTAAGTTTCTTGGTCATATTTGATAACTTATTTAAACATATTTTTCTTAATTAAGAAGGATCGACTTAACAAAAATGATTTGCGGGGCATAAATACTCAAAAAACGATTGTGTTTTTGAAATTTGTATGTAAAAATAATATCAGATTTTGAAAGACCGTACTCGAAAACCCAACAATCAGAATATTAGTATGAAACTAACACCCGTTTTTTATTAGAATTGTACACTCGAATTTGCACTTTGTACAAATTAAGTTTAATTTCGAAAACGTAATGTTAGACCATACAAATAAACAACAGCTGAATCCTTTAGCAGCCTTGTCTAATTAGTTCAATACTTTATCATTTACTCATCAACAGATTACAGTATCCTTACTGACTCTGGTAGTTAAAGTACCAAAAGTATTTACAGTTAACAATAAGTTAATAAATATAGTTGATTATTTGAAATATTGCTTATACTATGGAAATAAGTACACAAGTGCTTTTTAAAAGCATCTTTGCTTAATCCTGGATAGAAGTCATCATGTATGCAGGCTGAATTCGCCAATATTAAGCCGACTTTTCCGAGTTGAGGCGTGTTTTTAAATGCGATTTTTAAAGGCTGATTAAAAAAAAAACATTGCAGATATTTATAAAAACGTTTTTTATTATTTATTATTATTATTTTATTATTTATTATCATGTACATGTTACCCACATTGACGTCCAAAAAAAAAAAATTACTTTTCCGGTGGGGCAAATAAATCCATAGTAGGTTTGACCCCCGAAATGTACGCACATCTAGGCATGTCTTCCGTCGATTACAACATGATCAATTTGGTTTCGCGTTTTTTGATCCGGGGACAGCCAGGTGGCCTTGTGGACGTCGAGGTGCTTAAATCTGTTGCTACTAACTACCATGTTTCGCACCGCGGCGAAGTCGATCAGTCTTAGACCGTTGTTCGTGGAGGTCTCATGAAGACTGAACTGACCGACAGTGGGGCCAAAGATGCCTTCCCTTCCGACTTTCGCATTAAAATCGCCGAGGACTATTTTCACGTCATGGACCGGAAGGTGGTCGTATACGTCCTCAAGACTAGCGTAGAAGCGTCTTTGACGGCTTCGTCCTTTTCCTCCTTTAAAAATTTTGCCTTGATGCGGATCGTGGCCAATCTTTCGTTCACAAGTGTGAACCGGGAAACAAGGTGGCGTAGTTTCCGGCTAACAACGAATCAACAGCTGTGAGTATGTATTTTGTTGGTATTTCTTCGTTGTTGGTATTTCTTTGCTGTGAGTATGTATTTTGTTGGTATAACGCTGGCTGTGTAACGCTTGATTTTTTAGATAACGCTCGATTTCACTTGCCAAAAAATTTTCATACCGCGGGCAATATATGAAATCGATTCTAAAGGAGTAAACCCCAAAAAAATAAATTTTTACAAATAAAGAGTTTAAAATGAAATATAAATTTTAGAGAAGTGATGCTATAAGAAATTTTCAAAGTGTACCTTCTTAATAGTTTTACCTTTTGTACCGTTTATTTTTTTAAGAGTACCTTTTTAGCCAAAAACGTACTTTCTGAAATTTATTACCAAAAAAGCCAAAAAAAAGGGCTTAAAAAAGCTTAAATTTAAAAATTTTATTTTTAGTTACGTTTTTTAATTTGTTATACTTTTATACTTATAAAATACTTATAAAATACTTTAATTAAATAAATTCTTAATGCTTGTTGATATATAACATAAATCACATTATAATTTGTACTGAAATATACGTAATTAAAGGAAAAAATAAGTTAATCAGGTACTGCGCAAGATGGTTACTCTTCGTAAGTTTCAAAAATATTGTAGTCCTCTATTTCATCAGCATTAGTTATTTTTGGTTTAAAATATCATATCTAAGCTCTCATCCAGCGTAATTTTTATTAAATAACAACTCCTTACACAAGAGAAGTGCGCTGCAAGTTTTAATGGCTAGCTTGTTTGAAAGATTTGTTTTAATGAGCTTAAATTAGGAGAAGACCCGCTCTGCTGCTACACTTCCATGTGGAAAGCATGCCATAGCCTTAAGAAAATAATGAACGTTTGGAAACATTTTATCATTAAGTAAATTCCTTATTCTACCAAGACTGTTTATCTCTTTGTTTTCTCTTTAATCTTTGTTTTTTTTCACGAAATACCTGTCAAATTTTATAACTTGACAACGTACTTTTGCATGCGTTCCCAAATTAATCAGCAACACAAAGACTTGATGAACAATTAAAAAACTGAAAAGTGACGAAAAGCTAGAAAACAGCAGCTAGCTACCAATTAGTATCTAGATATGAGCGATTGTTACTTGGCAACACTTTTAAGTTAAGGGCACATCACACTAAATAGAAACTTTAGTGTCACACATGATAAAAATTCACATATAATGAAAAAACCCAAAAATTTATAGAAAATGAAAAATTTCCAAATTTAAAAATGTGCTTTTTGAAAATAAAGCGCACTTTCGTACTGACGGTACTGAAAGTGTTCTCCAAAAGGTACAATTGTACCCCTTGTAGCATCACTGATGAAGAGTTTAAGAAGGAAAAATAAATTTTTTAAAAAATGAATAAAATTTTAATAAAATGAAGAATGCGATAATTCATAATATTTAGCAGAACTGATTGTAGCTTTCATATATGTACGATGTGGGATTAAAACCAAAATATGTTTTGATAAAGATTTTAAAAAAGAAAAATAAATTTTGACAAACAAAGAGTTTAAAAAAGAAAAATAAATTTTTGCAAATAGAAAGGATAATATGACAAGGATTATAATAGGAGATGCGGGTATTCTTTCGATTTCTGTTCTGTTTAACGTTACAAATTGTCGCATTTTTTATTTTATTAAAATTTCACAAAAATTTATTTAAATCCCTGAGTTTTAAATTTAAAATCCTTATTGTCATATTTTCCTCTTATTTGTCAAAATTTATTTCCCCTTTAAAAGTCTTCGTGTCGAATATTTTTTAATTTTTTAACTCTATTTGTTAAAATTTATTTTTTTCTTTTTCAAACGCTTTGTTTGTCAAAATTTTATTATTTGAACGTCGCTTTTTCAAGTGGGGTGCATAAAATTAAAAAAAAAAATTTGCAATTTACCCCTCATTTTTGCAGAAATACCCCAAAAAAGCAAATATCATATTGTTTTTTTTTTTTTAATCGCGATTTTCTCGATGATACCGGATCTTGAGTGCATTGCAATGAGAAATTTTTTTTCCTTCCCTTAAATTTAAAAACAATTTCTTACGTTTTTTATTAATAATAAAAACAATGTTAAGCATAAAAATGGTTTCTAATACCGTTCACCTCCTCGTGGTGGAAATCGAACAACTTTGTCACAACAACAACAACTTGGCTCTTGACGTTCTGGACATGTCGATACAATCAGACCTTCCTTGGAATGATCTCATTTTCCATGTGGCGAAAGAAGCGGCCAAGTGCCTAGGTTTCTTAGAACGGTGCAAGCGATACTTCACCCCATCTGATCTTCGAAAGACCTATACCTCTTATAAAAGGCCTAAAATGGAGTACAATTCGCACATTTGGGCAGGAGCTTCGAGATCTTATTTGGAGCTTCTGGACCGAATTCAAAGACGTGCGATATATATGATAGGATATGAAAACATTTTATCTCCTCTGAGTTCTCTTGGGCATCGGCGTAATGTTGGTTGCCTAAACAATGGTTCCCATAGGAAATGTTCAAGGGAGGTACATGGCCTGACGCCACCAGTTCGTGTATTTCCTAGGTCTACTTGGGCAGATTTTCAAGCCCATCCCTTTACCATTACATCGGTGCCCAATAGAACCACGCATTACCGAGATAATTCGTTTTTTAGTCGCACTGTAAGATTGTGGAATAATCTCCCTGTGGGCGTGTTCCCCGGCAGTTTTGATCTGTGTCCGTTTAAAGCAAATCTTCACCGTCACTACTCCATCTTTCCACCCTCCAACTAACTATCACCCGTCTTCCGAATTAACGCAATGCTTTCGCATTAAAAGGGGGCATCCCCTGAGCGTTGGCTTAGTTAAAACAAAAAAAAAACTTTGAAGGCTCAACAGCAAGGAACAGGCTTATAATACAAGCTGTGAATAATTTTTTTAAAGCAACAAAATTTAATTTTTAATAAATTTATATTTTTTCGAATAATATACCAAAAAACGTAAGATATGACAAAGTGTAATTTTTTTATCATTTCTTTAAAAAATTGAGAAATAATGAAAAATCAAAAAAAAGTTGCTTTCCGGGCGCCATTTTTTCAATTTGAGGGATGAAAAAAAAAATTTCTCATAACATATTTTTGAAGTCGAACTATCGGAAACACGTTATACGTGCATTTCAATGCACTCAAGATCCGGTATCATCGCGAAAATCAAGAAAAAAAAAAAATTAAGTTTGCATTTTTTGGGGTACTTCTGCAGAAATGAGGGGTAAATTGCAATATTTTTAAATTTTATGCACCTCATTCAAAAGAGCGATATTCAAATAACAAAGTTTGTGTCTTTTTCAAATTGTATTATAACTTTTTCATCAATTTACACGAGGTTGAAAGCCAAGGGAAAAATCAGGACATTTGGGTGTTAAAGAGTTAAGATAGAGCCGCGACTCATTTTTAATCTTTTCGTTACAACCTTCCGACGCACTGGTTGGAAACCGTTGCCCTAGTGTAATTTTTTACTGAGATATACCTTTTTCTAGACGGCACATTCGGATCCATAAAACATATCATATTCAATAAAATTATATTAAAGGGTTAATATATATGCCCTTCTCTTATTTTCTCCATGAAACAATGCAAAACTTATCTAATATGCCAAATCTTTAAATTGTGCTGTTTTAAAAAATGTCCCTCCTAAGAAAAATCCCTTTTTATGTTAAGAAAAGCAGCACCGTTATTCGTCATCACCTCATTTTGGCAATATATGCTCACTTTTGACAACTATTACCTGTCTAATTTATGTTTATTTTATATTACCTGTATTTATTGTATCATGGTTGAAACGAATCAAAGATTTTCAAACAAATAACGCAAGGTATACTCTTCGATAATGAAAAAGGGGGACAAATGGCCATATTTTGTAAAACGCAAGCGAACACGTCACTTCGGGTTTTTTTGTCTGGCAATTCTGTTTTCATATGAAGTAAAACAAACTTTCTTTCTCTCACTGAAATTTATTGCCAGACAAAAAGCCCCAATTGACGTGATCGCTTGCGTTTTACAAAATACGGCCAAAAATGTTTTACGACTGTGTTGCCAAAAAGCTTTTTCTTTTCTACTTATTTGGAAAGGAATAAAAAAGAACCCCACTCGTTAAGCTAGAAATATATCAACAGGAAAATTCTACAGTGGAAATTTCCTTAAAACCGTTTATTTATCAAAGAAAAATTTGAACTTTAACGGAAATTTCTCAAATGTACAGAGTTTGAAAATAACTGAGCTTGACCGACTGTTAATATCACAGTTAATATTTTTCTGAGTGTAGTTTCCTTATTAGTAGGTTATGTTGGGTAGTATCAAACGCCTTAGAGAAGTCAGTGAAAACAACGTCACACAGATACCCTTTTTCGAAGCTATTTGAAATGTAATTACAAAAAATAGTATCGTTAGTGACAGTTTACTTACTAGTCACAAAACCATGTTGGAATGGAGAAAAAAAAAAGAAGGCGCTGATGGGAGAAAAATAGTCATTGCAAGTTGTTTTAAGATACATTAACAGTGTCCTTAAGTGGTCCCAGGCAGGTCCCAGGAATTATTTCAGCTTATTTTTAGTATTTTGAATCAAAACTTAATTCCACAATTTGCACCAAATATGTAAGAAACTAACGAAATTACGTATTTTTTATATCTACTAGTTTTTTGCTTTGTGTCAATTGCAGTATTGAACTCCTTTTGATGAACGATTTTGCATAGATTTGACATCTTTTGGAAGTTTTTTCATTATCTTTTGAATTGCATTTTATCAAAAATAGAAAAGATATAATCAGTTGATTTTGCGAATTGTGTCGAATTAACTCAAAATACGTTGAAGGTTAAGGGGGAAATAAAAAATATAGAGATGGCTTTGTCTGGCCCTGAACACGCATATAGATTATTTAATTTATTTTTTAAAATCATACATTTTTTAAAATTCAAAAAAGAAGCACAAATTCTTTATCTTATTTAAATAAAACATAATTAATTTGTTGCTTTTCTTTGAGTTATTTACTTTTCGCTTACTTAATAGTTTACTCTTGAAATATGTTGCAATTAAAATTAAACAAACACGCAAGTTAAAAACAAACCTGCTCAGCTTCTTTCAAATTGCTTTCCAATTGGAATTTCTTTACAATTACTTGCACGATCGTTGCATAGATACAGCTACCTGTATGCACATTTCTCATAGTGATCATGGTGATCGGCGGCTACTAAAGAATAATAATAATAACAGCAAAGTTAGAAAACAAACCTGCACATTTAACTGTTGCCACAAAAGGGAAAACTGGTCAGGTTAAGCGCATTAGCAGGTCCAACCGTACGAACGATCATTGATCTTCGATTTAATTCGTTGGCAATTTTAACGGAAGTTGAGATATTTTGAATAGTTTTTGAGTTGCCGCAAAGGTTTTCACTTTATACCATTAACAGGACTGCGAATCAATGTTCTTAAGTTAGTTCGTTTTGAAAATAGACAAGTTCCAAAGGCATCCTTTCAAGAGAATTAACCGGAAAATAAACAGTCGCTGAACAGATCTATCTATTGCGATTCCCATACTTGGCCCCTTTTAACTTTCCAACTTGATGCGTTCGTTGGAGTTGATCTTGTGTTTCTTCACCTGATTCAACATAAAAAAGGGGTTTATTATGCTAAACGGTATTTTGTGCAAATTCTAGCTTTTGATTGCTTCGAAAGTTGCTGGTGTTGGTCATTACGATGATTAGTTGTTGGTGTAAATCTTGACTATGCTGATTCTAACGGCTTTGTCTGGTATTTGTATTTGCAAATTTAGAGCATTAAGTGTAGTTCAGAGGTATGAATACAAAAATCACATTTTAACAGTTAATTAGCAAGTTTCAATATATCGCTTATTAAAATGGTTATTTTTTTGAGTTTAATCTTCTTACCTACGAAAGTATGCAACCATGGCAACGCCGTGCCCATAAGTTAGTTAAGTGTAATTGCCACACTCAAAATAAAAAATCAACAAAAATCTTTTGTTGGACGTCTATTGATAAAAATTTGTCAAATTAATCTAGGTTTTTGTCAATATGAACAATTTTTATCAAATTGACAAAAACCTAGGTTGATTTGATAAATTTTTGTCAATATGCGTCCAACAAAAGTTATTTGTTGATTTTTTATTTTGAGTGCAGGGACGTCCCGTGGTACAGGCGAAGCAGGCCCACGCCTGTAGCGCCATATTAAAGGGGGCGCCAAAAGCGCCAAAATAACGTTTTTATGTATTTTTTTATTCGTTATCAACTTTTTAAAATAATTTATTATCGACTAAATAAAATTCGTAGTATTATACTACTAAAAACTGTGACACTGTAACCCACTTCTATTGATAACTGCAATCGATAAAAGTTACATCTCTAACTAATAAGACTTTGACAGCTCGCTTGTGGCAATTAAAATATTCGCAAAAAAAGTTAGATTTAAACATTTCTAATTAGATAATTTAAGATTTTATGCAAAAGACGCCCACTTCAAAAACAATTAGTGAAATATCTTTAAAATGAGTCAAAAAAGAAAAAAATTGTCTGGTGCGGCGAATAAGAAAAAAAAGCGCTGAGGGACAAAGAGGCGGAGTCTCTACAGAATTCTATGATAAATTTCTTAAGTTTTCAAAAAGAAAAAGATGGTGAGTAAGTTAATTTAGTAGCTTAACTGAATATTTGCATTATTTTTAACGAATGACTAGGTAACGACGAACAAATACGTATGAGCGGTGAAGACAACAGCATTGTTGATATTGACAGTCCGTCTTCAATTCAAGGAAACAGTTCTGAAAATTCGGAAAAAATAAATTTGGAAAATATTGGTTTGGAAAATGTGAGCAGAGAGGTAGAAGGTGATAGCATTGACTTTGATCCTGCCAACTGGCCAATTCACATTTCCGATGTTGAGCGGCAACTGATTGTAGAAAACGGGCCAATTTACACTTCAAATAAATTTTTGTATCCAGTTGACCACAACGGGAGGCATTTCTCCATTAAACATTTTCAGCTGACCTTATCAAACGGGGAAAGTTTCATGAGATCATGGCTTGTGTATTCCACTTCTCACGACAAAATATTTTGCTTCTGTTGCAAATTTTTTTCGGTTTTAGAAACAAAGTTCGTGAGCGGATATAACGACTGGAAAAACGTATCTTATGCCATCAGTTATCATGAGAAGAACTTGCAACATCTTAAAGCGTTTAGTGTTTGGACAGAGCTTCTTAAACGAAAGAAACTTAATCAGACTTTTGATGCACAGTACGAACGGCATTTAAAAATTGAAAGTTTGCATTGGCGAGATGTTTTGAAAAGGTTGACTGAAATCATACTAACATTAGCAAAATTAAATTTACCATTACGTGGACGATCAGATTTGCTTTACCATCAAAACAATGGAGTTTTTTTAAAATTTGTTGAATTGGTTGGCTTATACGATCCTGTTTTAAAAGAACATTTGCGTAGAATTACAAATGAAGAAACACATATTCACTATCTTGGCCCTCGTATTCAAAACGAATTAATTAAAATTCTTGCGGAAGCAACGAAGAAAAAAATAATTGAAATGACAAAAGCTGCAGAATTCTTTTCTGTTATTATGGATACCACCCCTGATATAAGTCACCAAGAACAGCTTACATTAGTAATTAGGTTTGTTAATACTGGTTCAAAACATCAATACTTGGTAGAGGAACATTTTGTAGGATTCATTAAGGTAGACGATACTTCCGGAAAAGGACTTGCAAAAACGTTTTTTGAGGAATTAACAAACTTAGGTCTAAACATTCAGAATTGTAGAGGGCAGGGTTACGATAATGGCGCTAATATGAAAGGCAAACAAAATGGGCTTCAAAGGCAAATTTTGAATACAAACCCGAGGGCATTTTTTGTTCCTTGCTGCTGTCATTCATTAAATTTAATTTTGAGCGACGCAGCAGAGTCAAATATTGATATGGTTAATTTTTTTGGCACAGTTCAATCAATATATAATTTCTTTTCTGCATCACCATATAGATGGTCGATTTTACTTAAGCACATCTCTCGCTTTACACTTAAGTCTGTTTGCACTACTCGATGGGAAAGCAGAATAAATGCTATAAAGCCCCTTCGTTTCCATATTGGAGAAATTTATGATGCGTTAATTGCTATCGTAGAAGACGGCTCTTTAACTGGTGCTCATGGCAATAAAACCAAGATTGATGCAAAAACCATAATTCAAAAAATAAAAAACTTTAAATTCATTTCTACCACAGTATTGTGGTATAATTTGCTTACAGAAATAAACCGGGTTAGTCTTTTATTACAAAGTCCGAAATTTTCAATTTCTTCAGCAACCAAAACAATTGAGTCTGCTCTTGCTCAGTTAAAAAAACAAAGGACGGATGAAGAATTTCAAAACCTTTTTGACAATGCGCGTGAACTAGCAGATAGCATTGATTTGGTTGCACAATTCGAAGAAGTCAGAATAAGAAAACGAAAAAAACATTTTGAATATGAATCAAATGATGATATTATAGATGATCCTCTTCTTAAATTTAAAGTTGATGTATATAATAATATATTAGATATAGCCATTAACTCTATTCAAGAACGTTTCATTCAACTTTCAGATTATAATCAACAATTCGGATTTTTGCATTGTATTTATGATTTAAAATCATGGGAAAAAAAAGAGATTTTTAAATATTGTAAGGATTTAGAACTATCATTAACGGACAGCAATAGAAAGGACATTGACAGTTTAGAGCTGGCAGATGAGCTTTGTTTCATAGCTAACTCATTGTCGCCCTCAGATGATCCTAATGATGTTCTCAAGTATATTGTGGATAATTTTTTGCAACAAATTTACCCAAATCTTTATATAGCCCTTAAAATTCTATTAACATTGCCTGTTAGCGTAGCGAGTGGAGAAAGAAGTTTTTCTAAGCTTAAGCTTATAAAAAATTATTTATGATCGAAAATGTCACAAGGCCGTTTATCTTCATTAGCCCTTTTATCAATTGAATCTGATATATGTACCAATTTAGACAAAGATGATATTGTTATGGATTTTGCTAGTGCAAAAGCCAGAAGAAAATTTTAGGTTAGTGTATATTAGGCTGGCGAAACAGGCGAAACAAAACAAAAAAAAAAAAACAAAAAAAACAAAATATATGCTGTCTACAAACAAGGGAGCTCGGCGTTTAGACTCCCACGTTTCATCCGGCAGCTATAACTTTGAAGTAGTCAAGGAGTTCGTTTACCTTGGCACCGCCATTAACACTAACAACGAAATCAGCCTGGAGATAAAGCGAAGAACAATAATTGCAAATAGGTGCTACTACAGGCTCAGTAAGCAACTTAGTTCCAGAGCCCTCTCGCGATCGACAAAACTAACACTCTACAAGACGCTCGTTCTACCTGTGCTGCTTTATGGCGCTGAGGCATGGGTAGTTTCGCAAACTGACGCAGCCGCTCTGGGGGTGTTCGAGAGAAAAGTTCTTCGCAAAATCTTCGGTCCTGTTCGAGTCGGCGATGACTATCGCATCCGAATGAACCACGAGCTGTATGAGCTCTACGGAGACATTGACGTAGTTCGGCGTATAACTGTGCAGCGACTACGCTGGCTGGGTCATGTCTATCGTATGGACGACGAAGCTCCAGCGAAAAAGGTGCTCGAGGCGAGGGTCGCTGGTCAACGACGACGAGGGAGACCATGCCTCCGATGGATGGACCAGGCTGAGGAAGCCCTAACCGCACTTGGTGTATCCGATTGGAGAAGGCGCGCGCAAAGCAGAGGCGCCTGGCGAGAGCTGATGAGGTCGGTCGAAATCCGGACACGGGTTGTCACGGCCATCTAAGTAAGTAAGTAAGTATATTAGGCTGGGTCGATTTGAAAACCGATGTTGCCTGAGTGATTTTCGGTTCGGGCATGAAATAATATTTTTAGTTGATCATTAATTCGTTGCCGTTCTGATTAGTGACCATTAAACATCACGTTGCCTTTTCGTGTCTGTTTTAGCGTCGTGCCGTAAGTGAGCATCAACCTTTAAGGTTCAAAAACGTCATTTTATTTAAAAAAAAGTTTTATATATATTGTCGGAAAAAATATGTATTATCATTAATTTATTATATGGTTTTTATTGATTATAATTAATTTTGATCATTATTTCATTTATTGTTTATATACCTTTGAATGTTCATATTAAATAATTTTATTTTGTTTGTGTTATTAATATTTTTAATAATTGAAATATGTGCCTAAAAGAAATTAGTTTATTTATTTTTTTAATAAATATATATAATTTTTGTGTTTGTTAAAAAAGAAATCCTTCGCTAAAATAAAAAACATACAATGCATAATACGCAAATTCATTGGGGGCGCCAAAATAATAGTTTGCCTGTACCACCAAAATGTCGCGGGACGCCCCTGGTAATTGCTTTCATCACACCGAAGAAGTACAAACGTAGTTTTACCTCTTTCATTTCTTATTTAAACATGTTTGAAATCAAAATGATAAGCATCTCAATATCAACTTTACTTATATCACCAACCAGCAAAGAAACCTAAACCAATCTTGAATTCACATTTGGCACACTTGTTGGATTATGTTTAACGATTGTGTACTTGTGTACAGAAAACAGCTTACTGATCCTTCATTGAAATTAAGCATATTGAGGCATTCTCAGCAAGCCCCAACAACAATGACAACGAAGGAACTCGACTCATTGGCAGTTTTCATATTGTTGGCTGTATTCATAAAAAAGTAAATAATCACGTTAGATGATACATTCTTCTCTCTTTAGATTTACACCTTTGCAAAATTTTCCTCCTGATTTTATTTAAATCATGCATTTCAAACTTAATCGTGTATTTCTTGTGATTCAAACTCAATGTCGGTGCTATTCCTCAATGAAGCTGACTTCTATTCAATACCGTTTACATTGGTTTATTTGTTACTTCGGAAGACACATTGATCATTCATTGAAAACCAGCTCTGCTGTGATAACTGTTATCTGCTCAAATATGGAGCTCAATATTTATACAGTTAAAGTGAATTGCATGCTGATATTGCCAACCACTCTTCGACTTCTTCTTCTCTTTTATTTCTACTGTTTTCACAGACACATGACTCTTTGCATTATATTCTTTAATATGCAGCTGTCGGTTTTGAAAGTAGAATTCAAGCGTATTTTTTGTGCGAAACATCAAAGCTAATTAGCTTTATCGAAAAGCAAATGCTTTTAATGAACGTTCTGGAATTCTAATTTGTGTTGGCCTCGAGCTCGTTTAAAGTAGTTGGCTTATTAGCGTAGTCTAAGGACTTTACGTTGCTGCAGAGAAAATAATTGAAAAGTGTCAACGCGCATGATCGCGGCGACCAGTTGATGAACGCTCTCGAGAAGCTGATCCAGTCGCCAAGTGTCTCCTTCACCACTTCAAGCGTTGCATTGCTTGTGTGGCGTGTTGGACCCACAGCTCGAATATATCGATGTAGGCCTAAGTCCAACCGCATATTAAACCTGGTTGACTCTCTAGCGATGCCAAACTCTGCTGAACGGCGCTGAATCGACATTTCTGGGTCTTCTACGACACTGGCCGCTACGGCGCCTATGCTTTCTTCACTTCGCACCAATTTCTGCATGGTTGGTGGTCTAAAGGAGTGTACTCACACTAAAACTTTTCCAAGGTGCGATGAATTGCCTAAGCACTGAAGCCATGATGACGACCGACCTCACGACGAAAGTCACAACTGAGCCGGAATTAAGTTATTTTTTAATAATTTCCACACGTTTGGATGCTTAAAACGATGCATGATGAAATGGGAAACCTTACTGAATATTTTGCCAATTGGATGTCATTGGTAACTTTGCCAGCTGTTAAATAACAATAACCTGTGAAATAACCCTTTGACAGCTGTGAAATAACCCAGTGGTTATTTCTTTCTTTCGTTTTACGTATTCTTTTATCATATATATTGAAACCATTGCTGGAGAAAGTAGTACACTATTAGTACGTGTACAACTCTTATTTCTTCCGTATTATCCAAGTTTTAATTATACTACTATTAACAGTCGCACCCGAAATTGTACTACTCAAAAAAGTTCAAATCATGATGATTTAAGTAAATAAAAAAAAAATAAAAGAAATTAATATCTCGTACATTAATGACCTTCTTCGCCGAAAAAATGTAAAAACATGGAATTTTTGCACCATAGTTATGATATAAAACAAATTAGACCATAAATTTGGCAATAATTCAACAATAGCGCCACCTAGCGACAAAATTTTTTTGCAAACGTAGTTCTCTTACCTTTTATATATATTTCGAATATGATCCAAATCGGACTATAAATAAGATTTTTGATAGTAATGCAACACCTAGTATCCTAGCAATTTTTTGCAAACATAGCTCGCTTACCCATGCCCATGCTTATATTTTGAATATAAGTCATATAGGAGCATAAATACGATTTTTCGTAATAGCTTGACTCCAGCGCCATCTAGCGGGTACATTTTTGCTTATAAGCCATGTCTTGGTAGCAACAAAAAAAAAAAAAAAAAATGAACCAGATCGGCTTAGCCGTTCTTAGTTGATGCGGCTACATGCATGTGGCATTTGATTTATATATATCAGTATATATAGAAAGATATGGATAGACATATGGGTGGTAAAGGTTGACATGCCAACACTTACCAAATACCACCTATATACCAAGTTGGACTATGAGACTACGAGAACATATGCATTTATAGAATTATAATGATTTCGAAAAAGTGTGCGTATATATAGTACGACCACGCCCATTTTTAGTACAATTCAATGCTACTGATAATAATCATACGAACTAAATTACCAAATTTTAGTCTAATGCGACCAAAACCGTCTGAAATAAATAGTTTTAGTTGATTTACTTGCGGTAAAAGTAGGCGTGGCAAATATAACATAGCCTATCACTATTTCGCTAAAATAACAAATCTCGCGCGATTGTGGATCATCCGTTTAGTGTCACAACGCTTAAGTATAGACAACTAAGTGCACTAATTAACCAATGTAAATATGGGCGTGATTACCATAAATTAATTGCGAATGAAAAACTAAAAAACGTTATAACAGGACCTTTATAAACACTTAGATGATGTTTTCATGTTTTTCAGTGGTTTTGTACAATTGAGCTTTTAAAATTCTTGACTTCAAATCTTAACGCAAAGGTCGCTGTAAAAATTAAATCTGATTACTAAGTCGATTATTAATAATTTGGAGATATGCAAAAGTGACTAGACTATATTAAAAAATAGATGATTTGGTATTTCAACACTTAAAAGAACTTTTACCGAGCTTCGTATGATCATTTCTGTTGTACGTATTATTAAATGATTTTACACAAATGATCGCGAACTGGACCTACTGTTTTTATACCGACTCCGAATGGCTAATGTACATGTTCTCATGAAGTTTCCCATTTTCAGTGGAAGAAACGTGATGATGAAATAAAATGTTCATTCGATGTTCCATTAATGAAATGTTGAATGTTCCCGTTCAGAAATGTTTATTTCAATTAAAAAAATATTCTGTGTCATATCACAAAGATTCTCCGGCCGTTTTTTTGCATACGATTCAAAAATCAAAAAATCATATTTTCCCCCCCCCGTTTTTTTCACCTTCTCTTATTCTTATAAAAACAAATAAATAAAAATGCAACAAGTTTTTACCAATGCTTTGGTCACTTGTTTTTTATTTGCGTTTAAAGAAGAGGTACTGAAGTAGCTGCGATAATCAGTGCTAACAAGTATTTTAACTATTTTTTAAAATATTAACAAAACCTTGTTATGGATACCCAAAAACAACGTATTGAGTTCCATTTAAAGAGAAAATAGTTTTTATGTTGTGAAAAAATGTACCAATAAAACGTGTACATAATAAAAGTAGTTTTTCGTCAATTTTTTTTTTTGTTCGTTTTTGATATTGGTAGATACATATATACGCATCACGGTATGCATGAAAGGATTTCAGGAAAAAACAAATTGACTGCCCTCTCTGCTCCTCTGCTTCTGTGACATGATTAAGTTGAGTAATCTCCGCTAAAAAGATCATTCTTCTTGTTGCGAAATATACTTGCCAGTCGTGCTTCGTTTAGAAAGACTTAATTGTTAAAAACAAAAATATGTTTTGTTTGCTATTTTTTCTTAACTGTGGAACACTTTTGAGTTATTTTTTAAATGCTTTGGTTTTTTATGGTGTTTTTTTAATTGCTGTGGTATTTTCCAATCAAAAAATTACCATGGGAGTTTGAGTGGTAATTTTAAAATTCAAATAGAAGGAAAATATAATTTCTGTGGTAATTTCGTTTGGCAAATATGATTACAGTTCAAATTCGTAACTGCGTGTTGAAATATTGTGCTTATTAAAATTACAGGCTCTTCGTTAATATGCAGTTTTCCAAAAAGTTTTGTTTTTTTATGAACTCTGTTTGTATGTCAGCAAATTTTCCATAAGATGGCTTAAAATGTTAGCTTAAATTCAAATGCAATTTCGAAAATTTAGATAAAAAGATAAAAATCCTTTGCAAAATTGTTCACAGCTATTGAAAAGCGTGCAGTCGTAATAAATAAAAAAAAAAGTATACAATTTGGATAGATTCTATGTGATAAGGAAGCAAAAGGATGATAGGGAAGCAAAGTCGGCGGTGCGCACAAATTAATTCAATTTAAGATACACATGGAATAAAAGGGTATTCTGCAGATTTCGGAAAAGCCTATTTATCGACAAATAGAAATTATTAGAAAAAAATAAAATAAAAAAATATTATTTTTTCGATATTTTAAAAAATACCCAATTTCACACCTTAAAATAATTCGAGAAAAAGTTTAGTTCCAAGCCCTCCCCTCCCTCCCCTCCCTCCCCTCCCTCCCCTCCCTCCCCTCCCTCCCCTCCCTCCCCTCCCTCCCCTCCCTCCCTCCCTCCCCTCCCTGTTTTCCAATTAGAAATTCACAAATTTCTAATCAGAAATTAGAGAAAAAGCATTTATTGAAATCAGTTAACTTCGCGCCATTTTTGCGAGATCGAAAACGTCAAAACACAAAACGTACTACAAGGGTGCATTCATTTTTCAAGGGCGCATTAATTTTTCATGGTGGCATATATTTAAAGGGCGCATTGTCTTAAATGGGAAATATTTTTGTATTCAGTTACTTGTTTAATTTTCAGATTTTCAGATTTATTAATTTTTTTGATTTTTGTGAAGTTATTATATATGAAATAATTATTTAGACAAATTCATCCAGTTCCTACATGCAGTAAAAATTTGGTTTCAGAATTAGATGAAATTAAATGTTCAAATAAAGAATATTTTAAAATTTTACAAAATATTCAGATAATGCAACCTAGGGAGAATGTATTAGAAATGGAACGAAAACCAACTACAAGAACACTAGAATGTGTTGAAATCACTACACACGTGAGTAGTGTACTCTGTCAAAATGCTTGGATCAGAAAAATATTTATGATCGTTTAAGAATGAATAACTTCCGTAATCAATTCTATTTTCAACTTCGCTATTTGCATTATTTAAATTATCGTTTTTAACAGGATAAGTGGAACTTATATTTAAAATAGCAATATTTTATAAATTTAAACAATTACCTACGCCCGCTTCTCTAATTCTATATCTGATTATTATATTTTTATAATCGGATTGAAACTGATTAACGGATGGATTATCGTTTCGGTCTAAATGCGATCGAATTGAACTAAATAATAATTCAATATGGTACTGATTAAGTTTATAGAAAGAGATATATACCAACTTTTTGTTAGCTATAAACCTTTCATAAATTATCCCACTATTCATTAAGCAAGTTATGATACCTAAGAACCCTGTTTTTCTTTTGTGTAGTATAAGCAACTGCCCATCAACTGTGTGAAGCTTGCTTATATAGGCAACAACATTTTTGGAAAATGAAATCAAACTAGCTATATTTTCTTCGCAAAGCGCCTTTTGAAAACCAAATTTTCGAATACTTCTACTATTCAGTATATCGAAGACATCATTCATTTGCCTAATAAATTCAACTGCAGCTTCACTGTCTTGAAGTTCTTGTAAAAAAAGGACATCTCTACCAAAATCCAATGCATCAGCTACAGATTTGAAGAGCTTGCACGGCAAGCCTGACTTTCATTTTCTGGTCTCTAAAGTATATATGAGCTCTTCTAATCTTTGTTCCTTAATGCAATTCTTCTCTTTCTTGTAGCTCTACAAGCCTCTGAAGATAGTGCCAATTAATAGCATTGTTGTCAGAATTTCTTAACTCTTTGATATCTGCTAAAGAGTTCCTTATAAGCTTAACCATATGACAGGGGTCTGGTAATATACAAAAACTGTCGTTCAAAGAGTCTAGATGAAAAGCAGTGTCCGTTCTAATGTCACTTAAGTCTGCGCCTAATAATCTTAATGCAATAATGTTAGTTTTTTTATTGTGTTGATATTTTTCATGTTATAAGCTTTTGATTACTATTGTTGTTGTGTTGTTGTTATTGTTAGGCAATAAGCTATATAGAAGGGCTATGTAAAGGCTATTAGTTTATTATATAAGTAGTTGCATGAATATCAAATTTCTTATATAAATGTGAAACAAAGAATTAGTTTTGTAATATTTAGTTATTATGTAATAAATTTATATATCATAAATCATTGACTTAATTTTTTACATACATATGCAATACTTAACATTTCATATGAAATTCCAATCAGAAAAATCGCGCCTAGCTGTACGCAACAGCCGAGTACGGCCCTGAGTGAATGTTTCTGTATTAGTGTGAACATACACTAGTGAGGAAAATGCCTCACTTTTATTCGAGAACACCACTTCCTTATCTCTTATTTCTATGGGTATAACAAAGAACCAATAACGCTATTAAAAGAAAATTACGCACAAATCGTGTCAATAAGGGTATTCACGTCACTGCTGAAATTTTAGAAATCGGAAATTTCCGACGAGTTGAAGCGAGCATGCATCTGTCAACCTTAAAATCGCCATCGCTTCATTTCGTTAGTCATGCGATGCATGTCAGCAGACCAAGATTGCCAGTTATTCGTGGTAATTTTTAATTGCCCTTGGGATTTTTTTTTTGGGAATTCCCATGGTATTTTTTTATTCAGCGTGGTATTTTTTAATTAACGTGGGTATTCAGTGTGGTATTTTTTAATTACCGTGGGAATTTGGGAATTTTTTTTTAAATTATTTTTTTCACATTTATTAAGCCAAAACTTCATATGAAATCATTGCCATTATACGCATTAATCGCTATATATGTACACCACGATTTTATGTTGTAAGTTACCTTTGTAAAATTCCTTAAATTTTTGTTGTTGCAAAAACGCTTCTGTAAATATATCGTCTTATGATATGAACATCATAAATACGGCGTTCCTTGAATACCACTGTTATATCTTTGGTTTTTTAGTTGTTAAGGGTTAGAGTGAACGAAGTGTTACGACCTTGTTCTTACGTTTTCTTTTTCATATTACAAAATGCTTTCTGAACATCTCCAGACTTTCCGAAAATTTTGATTTATTGTGGTATTTTTTAATGCGAATGGGATTTTTTTTGGACTTTTTCAATGCATATGGGATTATCGGTGGTATTTGTTAAAAGCGCGGTATTTTTGTGGTAATTTTTAATGATCGTGGGGTTTTTTGTTTTATTTTGTAATTGCTGTGGGAATTTTTTTGTTTATTTTGACCGTGGTATTTTTGGTGGTATTTAATTTATGGAAAAAGGTAATTTCCGTGGAAATTGTTCCGAATTTGGACTGGCAATCTTGCAGCAGACAAAGAGCCTCCTTGTCGCATGTACATATACCATATGTGTACTGTATACTTTAATAATTTTTATAAGCGGACATCAAAACTATAAATTAATTAAAAGAAACTAATTGAATTGCAATTTCGTTCTAAATTGCAGACATTTCATTAGCATGTAGGCGAGATTTGGCAGAATGCTCTTCTTCTTATAGAAAGTATCATATTCATAATGACTCACACTAATTAAACAGTTTCGTTTATGATTACTGAACACATCTTTTCTTCGCAAATTTCCGATGATTATTTTTCATCAACTCAATAGATGATTAAATTTAAGCAAACTTCGGAAAACCAAAACAACAACCATTGCACTGAAGTCTTCGTAAGTTTCAGCATTTCTGAAATTTCAGCGTTGAAGTGAATACCCTTATTGTATTCAATTTTCCCAAAAAAAAACTAAACTAAATAAATTTAGTATACAAACAGATGAAACATGTCTTCACAAACTGTGGCAGCGTTTTTTTAAAAGAATTCACACAAATTCGACAACGAGTCGGAATTTTTTTTTTTAGAAGCAACCATGTTTCGAATAAAGACTTTTTTTCTCGGAATTCGCAAAGGGTCAGTACATTTCAAAATGATAGTCGAATTGACACCAACGATAACGAAGATATTTAAATTTTTTAAATAGCACGATAATTCTAACTATTATTTAACTTTAACATTAAATTTCTGAAAATGGCGTTACTATAAACTCATTCCACAATCGTTTTTATAATGTTAGCCATTAAAAAGTTGTCACCACCCTATAGGAACAAACTAACTTGTTTTTAAAAACAACTAATTAAAAAACTAATTTAAAATAAACTTGTATATGAACTACTTTAAATTATACAGGGTTGTCAATATTCGAAGCGCCCATCTGGCAACACTGTAACTTTCCGCAGTGATGCCAAATCGACTAATGACATACCGCGTTTGAAGCGTCATTCCAAGCAAATGTTTACAATGGAACAATACACGCCACGCGAACGCTCTAAAATTGTTGAAATTTACATTCAACAAAACAAGTCAATAGTGAAAACTCAACGTGCTTTCAAAAAAATAAATAAAGTGAAAAGTGCGCCTTCCAAGAAAACAATTTATCGTTTGTATGAAACTGAAAATCCACAAGAGATTCAAGAGGTACCTCTTCACGATGCAAAAGTCACTGTTTGGTGCGGCGTTTGTGCTAAAATGCTCATTGGGCCGTTCTTTTTCGAAGATGATAATGGCCACAGAGTTACTGTCAATCAGGAGCGTTATCGCGATATGATAAACAATTTTTTCATGCCAATCGTTCGTCGAAAGCGTATCAGGCACTACTGGTTTCAACAAGACGGCGCGCCACCACACACAAGCCGCACTACAATCGATTTTTTGAAGCAATTGTTCCCTGGCCGTTTGATGTCAAAAAATGGTGATTTCGATTGGCCGCCAAGATCACCAGATTTAACGCCTCCAGACTTCTTTTTGTGGGGTTATTTGAAATCAAAGGCTTACGTCAACAAGCCAAAGACCCTAGAAGAGCTGAAAACCAACATCCGTCAAGAAATAACCGCCATTCCCATCGAAATGTTGAAGAAAGCCATGGAAAATGCTGCAAAACGGGCACAATATGTCGTAGAGGCCAATGGCGACCATTTACGAGATATCATATTCAAGAAATGATGTAAGCAAATCTACTTGAACCCAATTAAATGATATTCATGACGAACAGACAAAAAATTGTGGTTTCTTTGATTTATTTAAAAATAAAATAGGCGCTTCGAATATGGACAACCCTGTATTAAGGCGGCATCCACTGCAATTCTAAATAGTTTTTATTGCATTATATATGAAGTAATTGAAATACTACTTAAAAACAACTGATTGATAAACTACTTTGAATTATATTAAGGCTGCAACTACTCTGATTTTGACATCTTTTAATTGCAAATTTTTATAAGATTACAAGTTTATATATATTTAACCATGTTATTTCATCAAATATTATTAACTTTAGACCATCAGTAATAGTTTTCAATTGGTTATTTTAAAGTAATTAAAAAAATAATTTATATATAACTAATTTAACAAGTAGTTGAAAATATATGCAGACGAAAGTCAATTGACTTATTTAGCGGACATCACCATACAAAATATGTTTGTTCGTTCTATGGAAAAAATTCAGAATTTCAACTAGTTGCGGTTGACAAAAAACTACTTTATCAACTACTTTTTAATTAGTTGATTTTCCTACAGGGCAATTACAACCAAGAACAATCTCCACAATTTGAAGATGACGCAGAAGAGGCAGATTGTAGTAATCAAATAGGAATCAAATTACAAATAACAACAACTATGACAACAAATGACAATTAAGACAAGAACAAAAAAAATAATACCAGCAGGATATAAAAATTACCGTTAGTGCTGTAAGGAAAAAATTATGCACAAATAAGAACAATGCTAGGAAGAAGACAACAAAAAGCACGTGTTACTTTGTGTGTGTTGGTTTGTCAGTCAGTGGCAACAATAGTAGCCAACATAATGATAACAACAATAGAATAACAACAACAGCATCAACAACAATGTAGAGAATGTTTTTTAATTGAATTTTTCCCCAACAATTTAGCAAGCCATTGCAATGTATTTTTTACTGTTGTTACTGTTTCTGTCGATGTTGCTATTGCTACTGCTGTTGCTATTCTTGCTGATGACCATTATAATAAATCCAAAGCGTAAAGTTAATAATGAACTTAATTGATGTCTAGTTTCAAGCGTGTCTCTAACACCACATCAACATCTACATCAACTAAACAAATATAGGACCAACATAAATTAACATAACTTAGCAACATCCACTACTGAGTGGTAGCAGCAATTAATGGCAATGATAAAAAAACAGCTTAAAATAAATACTCAATAGTTCTTAAAGATAGTGTTAAAATTATAAACGGTTATTTTAAATCACTGGCCAAGTGGCCAAGAACGAAGGTAATAAAATTAATCATAAACGATAAGGAGTCGTCAAGAGAACGTTGATGAGACATTGCAATTTGAAATGCCTATAAATTTAACAAATTTGAGTTGAAATTTCTTCAGCAAAACAAAAGCATCCCGGCAAGAAATTGCTGTTTTGCAATCTTTCGCTTTGCCTGAACTTAAGTTCTATCGTTGAGAAACTTAAATTCGATAAAACGAACTGGTCATTTCAGCCCTTTATAGAACTCTGACCGAGCTTCTTGCGAACAATTGTGTTGTGCGTGTTGTTAAATGTTTGAACACAAATGATCGAGAACTGGACATACAACCTTTATGTCGATTCCAACCCGCTCATACCACCTTGTTCAAAAAGAAAGGTTCATTCACACTGTGAACCGGTCTTAACTGTCCGATTCCAAAACTTTCGAAATTTGTTTAGTAGGTTGCCACATGTGTCTATGACAAGGCTGCCAAATATCAGCGTCTCACGTTGAACTTTGGTAAAGTGGCAGTGTTTTGTTTACAACAACTTTTTTCGTGTCTTCGACTTTTACGATGGAAGAAAAAATTGAGCAACGAGTTTGTATCAAATTTTGTGTGAAAAATGGTTTCAACTGCGCCGATACGCGTAAAATGTTGGTGAAACGTGTCGGTGACTCTGCTTATCGTATCAGAAGGCAAACAACCTACCTAACAAACTACCGAAGAAAACGTTGAAAAAATCAAAGAAATGTTGGTCAAAAATCGCAAATTGCCGATTAGAGAGATAGCAGAGGACGTTGGCATTTCAACTGGATCCGTTCAGAACATTTTGAAGAATGAGTTGGGCTTGAGACGTGCAGCTGCGAAGTTGGTACCGAAAGAACTCAATTACATGCAAAAAAGGAAACCGAGTTGCTATCGCGAAAGACATGCTGGAAATGGTCGAAAACGACGAATCATTCATCGAAGCCATCATTTCTAGTGATGAGACATGGGTATTCGAGTATGACACGGAAACCAGGCTTCAGGCGAGTGAATGGCGGTCGCCAGACGAAACGAGATCGAAGAAACCACGTCGTTTTTAGTCAAAAGGGAAGGCGATGCTCACTGTTTTGATGGACTACAATGGTGTAGTTCACCATGAATTTTTGCCAGATAGTCAAACGGTTAATAAACAGTATTATTTGGGCGTTGTGAGACGTTTACGTGAAGCAATTCGCCAAAAAAGACCGTAGCTGCGGCAAAACAAATCATGGATTTTGCACCACGATAGTGCACCATCGCACAATGCTCATCTTATTCGTGACTTTTTGGCCAAAAACAACACGATAACCATCCAGCAGCCGGCAAATTCACCTGACCCTGCTCCGTGTGATTTTTTCCTGTTCGATCGAGTCAAAAAACCGCTTCGAGGAACGCGTTTCACCAGCAAAGAAGAGGTCATGGAAAAATCGGTGAACGCTCTGAAGGCCATACCAAAAACCGTGTTCCAGAAAGGTTTCCGTGACTGGATCAAGCGCTGACATAAGTGCGTTGCAGCCGACGGGGACTACTTTGAAGGCGACAATGTTGATTTGGATGAATAAACTTGTACTTTAATTTATTTCAATAAATTAACCTTCTTTTTGAACAAGGTGGTATTCTCAAGAAGCTTTACATTGCAGTTTTACTCTCTGAGGTTTGCCATTGTCTGCAGAGAGTTGATGGCCGAACAGAAATATTTATTCTATTGACACAACAAGCCACACACAAGCCACACACAAACCACACACTTTAACTAGAACATATTTTTATAACATTATTTATTAACAGAACTAGAATTGTTAAATTTTACATTTGGTAACGTTGTTAAAGCGTATATGTATAACGATAAAATTGCAAGGATTATGGAATAAAACCAAATAGAATTTTGGTTGTTGGAATGTGGAATGTAATGGTTGTTCGTTGTTGCAATAAAGATGTAATCAAAAAATCCGCCGAAAACAATTGAATTTTGGGATGTATTTCAATACTTCGCAAATAACTAAAAAACCGCCCAAAAACAGAAAAAAATACTGCCGTATGAATTGAACGAATATAATTTTCCTTTTTTTTTTTTTGAGAACAGGGGCCCTAGTCTCTTATTGTGGAAAAAAGCAGTGTACACTTAAAATTGTGTACACATCCAGTTTCCGATTCACTACCCAGCAAACAATTTCAAAGCGCATTATTTGTATGCATGTAAAGAGAGCTTTATTCTCTGGCAAATTGTGCTGTATGTATAGCGCTATATACTTTCCGTAACGATAACGTTGCACTTGAAAAAACAGTATTACATTTCAATATAACAAAATAAATCATTTCAAAAACTTCACAAAATTCATCAAATCGTTCCACGTGAATAAAGTGAATGGGTTAAAGTGTTCGCGCTTCCATTTGAAAAAATAAATAAAAGTAAACGTTTATTAGCGGTTACTAATAAATTACATCTATGTCCTTTTTTAGTTTTTAAGTTTGTATGAAAAAAAATGGTGGTAGAAGTTTTAAACAATACATTATCGTATGAACTTCATACAAATAATAAACAGATTTTTTGCATCCTGAACAATAGATAATTTTGACTTACGTCGTATTAGAACTAGGCTGACGATATAGTAGAGGATCCGAATAAGAAACGACCTTCACCCATCCGTTTACTCGATGAAAAGTTCACTCGATTAATTTTAGTATGTTAAAAAATATATCGGTAGTGGGTTGCCTTGAAAATTTCTGTCATGACTATGAATAATTAAAAATGCAAAAGATGCTTTTTGTTTTTTTAAATTGCACCCATTTGTTTACTCAACAAACTATATACTAATCGAAAATATGAATCCTGTGAAGTAGGCTTACGTAGGATTGTCTATTTTTTTCCCGTCATAACTATGGGTTGCCAGGCATAAACAGCTAAGTCAAAACTAGTAAATTGCACCCATTTGCTTATTCAATAAAACTTATATCAAAATTAAGATAATTTTATTGCGAACACGGTGATATAAGGTTGCCTGCGCAAAACCTGTTTTGAATACGGGTTGCCAAGCTTTAAAAATTTTAACCAAATAAAGTATTTTTTAAATATTTTGGTTTTTAATAATTTAAGTATAGAACGCACTCTCAATGTATTACCGTAGATTTTTTTAAAAAATGCAACCTCTTGGCGAAACTTGTGTTTGTTTTGGCGAAAGAAAAAATAGGATGTTGTGTTATGTACAAACATTTTATTATAATAATCTAGAAATTCAAATATATTTTAATAGAGAAATGTTTTAATTTATTAACATTATTCAGGATCCGATTCATCGGAAGTAAAATTCTCAAATTGAGTAGATTCATCATCACTTTTTTCTTCCGTCAGTTTTACAATCTCTTGTATTTTTAAAGGTGTTTGGTCCCCAATAAACGCTGTTTGTTTTAAATAATCATCTAAAAACCAACCACAGCTTTCTGGCTTAAGTTTTATGCATTCATGTTCCGTTGCATTAAGCCACATGGAATAAAGGCCGGCAATACATATAGAAGAGAGTAAAAAGTGTGATATCGAGGTGATGGTTTTTATTAGAAGAAATTTGTTCAGTTTTAATGGTTTTTTTTTTCAAAAACAAATATGGTGCTGGCTACAACGATTGCTGTAAAAGACCTCTTTTCGCACTGCGGGCACTCTGCTGCCTCCTAGGTTGACCCGAAAAAAATTTTAAATTTTGAAACGTAATGAAAATATCTCCTATCTGAATGAGACAGTCTTAAAAAAGTCTTTTTTAAAAATTTATACGTACTTGGAAAGGAAATTGCATATTTTACTTATTTTTTGTTTTGTTTTTAATTTTGAATAAAACCAATTTAAATCACTATATATACACACAAAATTGCAAATTGTTAACATTCTTTGGAATTTTCTCCTTTTCAATTATACCGGTTTGAGCAGATAAAATAAATGATATAATAAAATAGCAGCTGTAGTAACTTGATTTTTATATTATATCGAACTCACGTGCTGGTCTCTTGTCAAGCTTATAACTTCTTAATATTCAAGGTATCTTTATAAAATTTTTAAAATATTTTTGAGATGTTTTTAAGTCACTTAAAATAAAAAAAATTCGATTCTGGGATGCCTTAATAAAAGTAGTTCGCAGGATTTTTTTACTGTAGTGATATCCAGCATGGGAGTATAGTGTTCGAGTCAAAACTTTTTATTTTTGTTAAAAACTGTTCGCTGTATTCTTTTGCAGAGTAATTATGTAAAAAAATGCAATACCTCGCATCATTCACGCTGGTGCATTGCCTTATGCCATACATACCAGCAGAAAACTCTTGAACTATATCCATTTTTTCGTCAATGAAAATATCGGCTTTATTCGTAAAATGATTTAAAGGGTTTAACTTTTCCTTTATTGTAAAATGCTGCCGTGTAATCGCAACCTGTAGATGCGTGGAAAGCGGGCAGACTTCGACTTAATTTGGATCCCAACTTCAATGCCAAATCGCACTGGATAGTTCGCTGGGATCTCTCTGTCCACATCTTTATTCGCACCAAGTTTGATTTATAAATTTCTACCTCTAGAAAGAAAAACAACCTTATATCGTATTCTAAAGCTTGGCAACCAGAATTTAAAACAAATTTATCGCAGGCAACCGTATGTCAACGTGTTCGCAGTAAAATAGAGTAAACAGATGGGTACAATTTAGTGAAGTACTTAGAAATTTTGGGCGGGACAATTCTCCAGTGATTTGGTAAATTTAGAGGTTGCATTTAAAAAAAAAATCTACGGTAATACATTGAGAGTGCGATCTATAGTTAAATTATTAAAAACCAAAATATTTACAAAATACTTTATTTGGTTTATATTTAAACCCGTATTCAAAACAGGTTTTTCGCAGGCAACCTTATATCACCGTGTTCGCAATAAAATTATGTTCATTTTGATATAAGTTTTATTGAATAAACAAATGTGTGCAATCAACTTGTTTTGACCTAGCTGTTTATGCCTGGCAATCCATAGTTATGACGGGGAAAAAATAGGCAACCCCAAGGTTGATTAATATAGGTTAAGTCACTTGAGAGAAGCTCGGCCTAACGGTCAGAATGGATGAAAGGAAATCAAGAAAAAAAAAACTCTGATTATGTACAATTTTCAGCCAACAGCTACTTTCACAGTTGGAGCAAAGGCAAAAAATAGAGTGCTTTTCTCTCAAGTGACTTAACCTATATTAATGAACCTTGGGCAACCCTACGTTAGCATATCTCACAGGATTCATACTTTCGATTAGTATATAGTTTGTTGAGTAAACAAATGGGTGCAATAAAAAAATTGCGTTCTTGCAATTTTTCTTAATCACAGTCTTGACAGACATTTTTTAGGCAACCCACTGCCGATATATTTTTTAACATATTAAAATTGATATAAATACTTTTCATCGAGTCAACTCATGGGTGAAGGTCGTTTCACGTCGGATCTTAGACTAATATGAACTATAAAGGAAACAAAGGTTCTTGTTAAATTTTTATACAAGGAGAACAAAAAACTCGGTTCTAGCTACGATTTTATATTTTCTACAGCGGGAGCGGAGAGCATGTATGCTCTGACTATGACATGACATGTTAAAGAATGCGCTATACACAAGGAGAATGAAGCGCTCTACTGTTTTTTTGAAGCACTTCAGATGCGCGAATGGATGCGCGCTCGCTTCCCTGCTGGGTAGATTTGGAAATGAGTTTTAAACTTTAAAATAGTGTACACAATCAACAAATTTTATTCAACGAGATTTTTTCTGTGAATATTTGATTTTTGTTGTAAAATTGTTGATGTGATATACCCGGCATATATGATTGCGGCTGATTTTATATTCCAAAAATGATGAAAGAAGCTCATGCGTGAAACTCATGTTCGGTTTTTTTTGGTTGGAATTTTTCAAAACAACGCATGTCAACCAGCCTCCAAATAGAGATGTGCCAATTTGTCAGTTGGAAGCGCGTGTTGGACAGAGGCTTAACTTAGCAAACTGGCTCGATAGCGTTCAACTTATGGATGAACGAGGCTTATGGATGAGTTATGTGCGCAAACGCAATAGAGCCTTTAAGCCTCTGCTTTGAACGATCCATCAATACTGACAACAAAAGCAACAACAATCGCAACAGCAAAAACACACTAGCTTCTTAGCTCACATGCAATGTGCATTAACTGTTTTTTCTGCTACTTTTTGCTGTTTTTTGCTATTAATACAAAATCAGTTAGGTAGATGAATGAGTGGATAGACAGGCGAACAGACAGCTGGTCAGACGAATAGACAAATAGTCATCCAGCCATCCGAACAGCTCAATGTATTGCTTATATAGTTATAAGCAAAAGATGAAGCAGGATTGCCAGCTTCCACCGGTAAAATATTGCTGATAATTTTCTTCAAAATGGCAACATTTTCTTATTTCACTATATCGCTGTTCACCATTTAACTTTTAAACAGAGTTAGCTCTATAGCTCTTTATTTGTTTTTTCTGAAACGAAATTTCTAGACACTATTTCAATGGCTAAATGCAAAAATGTGATATGTGAGAAATTGTATAAGTATGTTTACGAACATTGTTTCAAAATTTTAATACATTTTAGTATTTTAAAAAGTACCCATTTAAAATTTGAACTCACCCACTTCGAATTGGTTTTCACTCACAACAATTTTATACAATGATAATATTAGTTTTTTTCACATACTTTACAGAGGGAGAGAGTAAAGGAAGAATTGAGAAAGGAAATGTCACAAAGAAAAAAATTTTAGAAAAAGCACGTGAACAGAAAACTAGTAGAAACTTGCAAATGAACAGCTGATCGTACTACAGTCGGTTTTCCAATATTAACATTTGTACTTACATTTTACTTAACATTCATTACAAATGTTTCATTTCCGTCCAATTTCATAGGAAATCCACAAGAAACAACTTTTGACAGCTTGTTTCTTTTGTGAAATTTTTTTCTCTTTTGCAAGTAGAAATTTTGCTAGCAGAAACTTGCAGCTCCTTTTTTCTCTCTCACTTTTTACGCTGTCGTTTTCTTCTCTCATTTAATATTAAGGGGTTTTCACCTAAACCCTGTTTGTCCCACAACTATTTTTTTTCAATTTTTTGGCTTTTTTGCATAAATTATGATCAATAGGCTATAGAAAGCATTAATATGTCATCGTTTTCAATTTTCTATTCTTGGTTTTTTTCCCAAGAATTTTTTCCCCATATGGGACCGCTGGGCACAACTGAGATCTTTACTTTTCAAAGAGGAAAATTAAATAAGTCTTGGGTATTTTAGTATTTTTTCATTAAATCAAGTAGAAAAAAAAAATATTTTATTGATATTTTTTATACAAAGAAATTAGAATTAAGAAATTAAATTAGAAATAAGTGTTTTGAATTTATATTAAACAGTATTTATTTTAGTGTATGGTATTTTTCGAAGCAAGAAATGCACAAACCAACATTACATTTTTTGCATTCAGTTCTGCTTGGGGATGTGCAACAGCTTGCAACGCATCTTCTAATAGCTGATGGTGTCAGCCAATGATTCAGGCCGTCATAACGTAACGTAGTTTTTGGATAATCGTTAGCTTTTCGTTTCAGGCTTTGTCCAAGGGCTTCTGGAGCAACGCCGCACAGTGTGACGAGCCCATATAGAGCGATGGGACAAAAATAGTAGGAATTGCTTTAAAATCATGAAATTTTGCGAGTTTTATGATAACGCAATTGTTCTCACAAAATCTTGCTCAAATCGGATGAATGACCCGCTCAGCTCCCATACAACTGAAATCTTGTATACCTCCGCAAAAAGTTATTGCAGATCAATAAAAACTCGTACGCATAATTATTTTACAAAAAAAAAAAATTAGTTTTAAAATAAACCAAATCTATAATCTAGTATATTTCCCTTAAAAATTTTCCCCGATCAATAAAATTTGGTACACATAATTATCTTATAGCAAAAAATAGTTTCATACGTGAAAAAATACCTGACTATCAGTTTAACGGATTTAAAATAAAACCTTATTTTTCACTCTGAATCTGTTTTGCATTTTAGCCAAAACATGCTCCAGAAAATTACCTACATATAACTTCGTAATTTTTTTTTAGCTGCCGCATTGCTTCCATTGAACTCATATTGAAATTAAAAAAATTTTGAAAATGCGTTCCTTTTTTTTTTATTTGCGTTTTAAGCTATTGAAAACTATTGCAATTTTTCTATACAAATTTTTGCATTTTTCAAAAACATACTCTAGAAAACTGCCCATAGCTTCTGTGTTTGTAAGTTTCACAAGGAGAACGTTAAAAAAGCATTGCTTAAAAATGCAAAAAAGTTACATACAATAAAAAAATTTAATTTAAGGCCAGCAATACCTGAAATCAAGGTTCAAAAATAAAAATTTCTCAAGAGTAAATTATTGAAGCGATTTATTTGAAAGTTTGAGGGTATATTGAGGCATGTTTTAAGAATACAAAAAAATGTTTAGGACTGAAAGAAGTGTGTATATATATATTAGTTATAGTGTAAAGTGTAAGGACAGATCTCCGAGTTGTCGTGCATCCTAGCGTCGACGTTATTCATATGAAACAAAGCAAAAATTTTTTTTTTTATTCACGTTACATTATCTTGAATTTGCCAGAACCAAATTTTAGAATTTTTTTTTTTTAATAATGGCGCTAAAAAAAATAGAATTGAACATTTCTGAAGACAACTAAACATTTTTTTCATAAAATTTTTTTTGTTTTCAAAAATCACGCTCTGGCATATTTGCGGCAATATTGTCAAGTATATATTTGCAAAATTTCGAATTGATTGGTTAAAATTTGTGTGAGTAATGATGTACGCCATTTATAAAAATGCAGTTTTGAGAAAAGCATGTTCAAAGTTCTGAAGAAGAAAAATTTTTGATTTTTTTGTAACTTGTCAATCCCGTAACTTAATCTACAACTCCAGCGCCATATAGCTACATTATAATTCTGCCATGCACAAAGCTAAATATATACATACTTAGCAATAGATTAAGTAAACAGCTAGAGAGAAAGAAGATCTATACGAAAGTAAGTGTACAAAAGCCCCCAGTGCGCTTCCAACCGTTCGAAGGCTATAACTTTCAAACGGCTTCGAATTTCGCTTTTAAATTTTAACAGAATATTTTCAAGATGTTTCTGAAGTAATTTATCGATGTTTCGAAAATTCGAGTGCCGATTCGAATATATGAAGTATTGCTGGCCTTAAGTTTAGACTTTAAAATGCTTTGTAACTTTTGCAAAAGCTTTGTCAGCTTTAAGGAATCTACTATACTATTGTGGTGCCATATGGAACCGCTGGACACAACTGCATATTTAATATTCTGAAAGTCAAATACTCAGTTGCGCCCAGCGCCTACACCTGGGACCGGCAAAGAAAATTATTGAATTGCTTGCACTAAAAGTAAAAAAGTATCAAAAAGATTATTTTGGAAAAGTATATGCTTTTCAATTCCAAATACACACATATCATTGGCAAAGTATTTACGTAAAAATTAAAAAATATTAATTATTCATTGCCATGTTTGTAAAAACTGCTATTTTCTGCTTTTTTTTTTTTAATGGCTTTTATCAAGAGTCTAGTGGAAAAGCTATGCAACCTAGAGACACAAAAGTTGCTATATCTTAAAAAACAATGTTTTAAGAAGTAATAGATGTCTTTATTAGAATGAAATCGCATTCTCCTGATTAAAACCTGAATAAACTTCAAGAGCATATTTTGTGGCTCCAAATGGATCCGCTGTGACAATTCGGGTTTATATTTGGGTGGATTGAAAAAAAAATGTCTTGGCAGTAAAACTTTTTTAGCCAAAAGTACACTTAATACATTTGTGAGTTCAACCATCGATTTGATGTCCGCTGCTTAAAATGAATCTATTACCTTGTTTATCCGACGCTTTAAATTGGTTCGACCCAAATCGTTTTGGTTTAAACCTTTGCATAAATCAAATTTCAAACCATTTCGAAAATTTCAAGCCGATTGAATAAAACTTCATTTCAATTCGGTTCTTATTTTTCAAGACGGTTTAAAACAGCGCATAAACAGGCTGTTCTTTTAAAACGTTTGGAAAATCTTATGCAAAATTCTTCTTGTTTTAATAGAATTGATTAATAAAGAAAGAATTAGTTTGAAATTATTATTGTTTCCTATTGTTATTTAAGAAATAAATTTAAATTTTCAAAACGCTTCGATTACCGTTTTCAGTGAAACCGCTTGCTGCTTGGTTATAAGCACACTTCATAAAATCGTTCTGACTCAAAGCGATTGTGATCAAATCGACTTGAAGCGTCGGTTAAACAAGGTATATGAAACCTTTTCCAGCGTTAAGAAAATCAGGTAATCTTATTCGCACACAAGACGTCAGTATTTTGTTATCAAAATAATATATATATTAAAAATGTTATAACAAGAGGCAATTGAACAAGGAATAAGAACTCGATGGAATACAACTTTCTGGACGAGTTTAATGAAAATGTTGCACAAGTTCCGCAAGTTTAAGTTGTAGTGTTTCTTGTTAAGTATAGAGCTTGAGATTAAGATTTTGATTCTATAACTAGTTCTTGCTATCAATCGAAAAAATATTAAACCGTATTACATATATGGTAAAGATTCTAAAGATTTTATATGGTAAAGAAAATTGACTAAAAATTTATAAGTTGATAGAACGAGCCACTGTCAACTCATATATAATCTGAAGCTTTATATTCTTTATTTGAAAAAAAACCATTAATTTTTTTTTCTTTTCATTATATTACTCATACCACAAAACAATCTACAAAATGCCTGAATATATGATCGAAATGAAGTATTTTCAGCACTCAATGGCTACAAAAATTTAAAAATGGCTAAATCTAGTCGGAAAATAGAAAAACTGGCAACACTGCTTGAAGACTCATGTGTAAAGCTATTAAATGCATTGCAGTGTTTGAAAGACTGGAGTGTGCAGAAAAACAACAGCAAAAAGTATGTGAAAGAAAACAATTTATTGAAGAAAGGAGCGCACCAAATTCAACGAAAGCTTTTTTGAATTTATTCCGCATAGCCAATGTTTACTTTCTAATATTAACATAAAAAATTTTGTAAGGTATATTTTAAATATTCACAATTCTGATTAAATTAGCATTAAGGATGACGATAGCACTTTTCAAAACCTGGATTTTGATATAAATTTCAATCTTGGAATCCCGAAAATTATTTCGAAATATCTCTAGAAATTTATAAAAAAAATCGCAAAAAAAAGTTAACTCTTTTTCTAACAAAGTTTTTTATTATTCGAATCTCGAAAATTATCTAACAACTTTAAAAGTTAATTCATTGGAATCCGTCAAAGCCAATGTTATGAATATCGTTTCTTTGTTTTAAAAAATCTTTATTATTTAAAGATTTCAGTCAATAAAAATTCAGTACCCAGTTTTTCTCGAATAGCTGTAAATACTTTTATCAAGTACAAAATTCATCTGTTACGTGAATGCTTCATATTAAAAATAACTTAAAACTGCCGAGATATGATCAGACAACAGTTGTTAATAGAAACCAGTCAATGGTTCACCTATAAATAAAAATTAAAAAAAAAAAAAAACAACCGACTACAAAATCACTACAAAGTAAAAAATAATTTTAAAAATACTTTTCCTTTTAATTTCTTGGTCATATTTGATAATTTATTTAAACATATTATTATATATGAAATCTTATTATCTTAATTTTTTTCTTATTTGTTTTATTATCATAAATATATTAATTTCTTGATGTTGCCGCTAATATAATCAGACTTTTAATCAGAAGCGCCAACTTCAAAGCAATTGTTTTCATCAAGAAATTAATATATTTATGATAATAAAACAAATAAGACAAAAATTAAGATAATAAGATTTCATATATAATAATATGTTTAAATAAATTGTCAAATATGACCAAGAAATTAAAAGGGAAAGTATTTTTAAAATTATTTTTTACTTTGTAGTGATTTTGTAGTCGGTTGTTTTTTTTTTTAAATTTTTATTTCTTCCTTTTTAGAGAATATGATAAATTTTCGAGAAAAGTGTATAAACAACATAAATGAAATTGTTTCGAAAAAATTTGTTCTATTAAAATCTGAAAGTTTGTTGGTTATTTCAAATATCTGCCTCTTAAATTAAAATTAGATGTCACATGTTTTGAAATTATTATACCCATTCTTGTAACGAGTTTTATTACTCTAGTGTCAATATTTTTCGAGATATAGTGTTTTTCAAATATTGTCACGCCCCTTTGTTAAATAAGCGCCCACTTTCTGGAGCGTTAATTCCAATAATTGTGCCTACCCCTGTACTTTATTTCAGTACCCCAGCGTCAATATTAACTGCGATAGTGTTAATCTAGTATTGCCACGCCCATTTATCGAATAACGCCAACTTTATTGACCATAATTTTTAATAATTCTGCCTACCCCTATACCAAATTACAGTACCATAGTATCAATATTATTCGAGATATATTATTTTTCTAATATTGCCACGCCCATTTGTCAAATAACGCCCATTTTTTTGACGGCAATTTGTAATAATTCTGCCTACCACTACACTAAATTTCAGTACCCTAGTCCACATTATTCGAGATACAGTGTTTTTATAATATTGCCACGCCCATTTGTCGAATAATGCCCATTTTCTTGACCGTAATTTGTATTAACTGTGTCTATCCCTACACTAAATTTCAGCACCCTAGTGTCCATATTATTCGAGATACAGTGTTTTTATAATACTGCCACGCCCATGTGTCGAATAACGCCCACTTTATTGACGATAATTTGTAATAACAATGCCTACCCCTATACTAAATTGCAGTACTCTAGCCTTAAAATTATTCAAGATACACTGTTTTTCTAATATTGCCACGCCCATTTGTCGAATTACGCCCATTTTCTTGCCCGTAATTTTTAATAATTGTGCTTACCCCTACACTAAATTGCAGTACCCTAGTGTCAATATTATTCGATATACAGTAGTATCTAGTATTGCGAGATCTATTATTGCCACGCCCAGTTCTTGAACACCGCCCACTTTTGTACTGGCACCTCCATGCTTATGATATCTATCTGCTCCCCAAAAACTATGGCAATCAGGCATATGGTTTAGGAGTTATCGATGTACATACATTTAAAAAAAAAAAAAAACAGAAACCGACGAACTTGAGAACCTCCTCCTTTTTGAAGTCGGTTAATAAAGGATACAAGCCGTTTAGCTACTGCAATCGTCTTTTCAGGTTTTTTAAAATACTAAATTGAGGTAATCGGAAACTGATTTCATGTTATGATTAAAACCTGCCCATTAGAGTGTCTTTTCGAAAATTCAATATTAACAGCGTCAAAATGTATCATTTGGTGCCAAATTCAGGTTCCTAAAATATCATCCCGATTGAATGAGCGTAACCCGCCCGTTTGGGCTAATAGTAGGACGAAAAGACCATTTTTTGGCATATTTGTTCCAAAGTATCTATATAAATGGAAAACGCCATTGGAATGTACTTAACATTTGTAGGTTATAATAATACAAACATTTTGAAATACCTTTTGATTATCTGAGATATCTAGTTTTCGAGACACAAGAAAACAGACTTTGCTTGCTGCAAGATGTTGGGTGGTATAGAAAGGAATTCCCATCACACATGAAATCCAAACTACTCCATAAAGAATAATTTTTTTGTATTCTGATATAAATTATTTTATTAATTCAATTATTTTGAATTTAATTTTTTTGTATTCCAATAAAAATTAATTTACAATTATATAAACTAATATATTCTGATGAAAATTATTTAATATATCGAATAATGGACTTAATTTAATTTTATATGTACTCATTTTTATTTTTTTCAATAAAAGCAATCAACTATTGATTTATCTGCTTCGTTTTGGACCTGTTGGAAGATTTGACCTCTCTTGTCGTCAGTCGAGGGAGCTATGGACTATTTTCGACTTATTTTCCCAACTTTTGGGTTATTTGTCTGGGGAGCACATGATTTAAAATGATTTTGATATAATTAGGTGTCTATTTGAATCACACATTTTCCGGACGCCATATTGGATTCGCCATACTAGACTTCTCTAGGTTCATTAGTAAAATTATGACAACTAACATATTTAGACCTACAATTTTAAATACATTCGGCTTTGGCCAAAGGGTGCGTGTTCGCACCCAAAAGTTTGAATATTTTTTAATATGCAATAAATGTAAGTTTTATTTGATGTTAATGCATAAAAACAATGTTTGATATTTTAGCTTTCGTATTGCGAGTTCAAGTTTAGCATTACCCCTGCAATACTCTCTCCCCCCTACCAGATAAAAATATTCAATTTTTGGCCTACTTTTAAAAAAATCAAAATAAATACTTAACGGAGGAAAAAATGTTTAACATTTACATTAATGTGATGAAAATATATCAAAATATAAAAAATAATAATTTACTTTATAACGGTAAGGATATACAATTGTTATATATATGCATTACCTTTCATTGGGTGCGAAAATGCACCAGTGGAGCTTAACCTGATTTTTCAATCATAGTATTTCGTTGAAAAAAGTGCAGTGTTCCTCTTGGCATAACATACGAACTATTTTATGTTTTTTTTTTTTTAAATAACGAAAATGTTGATTTTTCATATAATTTGTATTAATCTGCCCCAGGTAAACGGAAAAGCGAAAAATTTGTTTGACCATTTTAAGCCCATTTTTGGGAACCTACAACCTAGCCATATAAACCATAATAAGGGTTTCGCCAGGAAAAAAATTTTTTTTTGTCTTGGCCAGAAATGGGTTAAGGATGGGCCGTAAGGTAATGTTTTATAGCTAATTCACAATACTGCGTTAGGTCGGTCGTGCGCCGATCGTACTTTATATCGACGTTGTAAAAACTTTACGATATGAGCTGTCAGTATGCATGACCTTCTAATTTTATTTCTTAAATGTTGTTTTGGCAAGTCATGCGTCTGTCAATAAGATCAACTTAGGTGATGCCAATGTAAGCAGTCACATAAAAAAATTCCACAAAAAGTCTCTTTTGCCTAAATCACTCAATTTATACTGGAAGTAGATTTGATTGTATTTCATCAATGAAAACTTTAAAATAGTGTAAAAAAAAAAGTCGGTTGCAGTAAAAGAAATGTCCCTAAAAGCAACTTAAATAAAAAAGAATACATTAAAAAACAAAAATCTGAAAGATAACTTCCACTATTTTTTAATGTTATTTCTAAAGAGAATAGATGTACATAATTTGTAAAAAGGGGTGACAGCATAACATTTTGATATTAAAGTTATTAATTTGTATGATGATCTTGCATGATATAGTATGATATATTATGATATAATTATACATAAAAACTTCCGTCAAGAAGTGCAAAAGCATAAAAAGTAATTCTAGTGTACACGATTTGGAAACAAATGAAGTTAACTATAGATAAATTAAACAATATAGTAATATCATAAATTGTAAACATCTAGTAATTCTTGCATTAAAAACATTTCCAAAGAGCTTTTAAAAACAGACTGCAAATCAAAATACAAATGTGATTTGTATATTGGAAAAAACAGCTAATTGTAATAGCTAATATCAAGTAAAGTTTTAGTAAAAATACGTAAATAAAAAGGTTTTTTTGTATTTGTTTATTTATTATAAATAATTACAGAAAAATAGTATAGTCATATTAAAAAAGTGGTGCTGTCTGGGGCTCTTGTCAACAACGAAGTTCCTTACGTTAAATTAAACAACAACGAAAACAATACTGTGATCAACTAATACTTGTACCAAAATATACAATTTTATGTACTTATTAACTTCATTTACTAAATCTCTTTTAAGAACATTTGATGCAGTTTCCATTTCTGAAATAATAATTGCAATAAAGAAATAAACGCAAATATGATTTAAAAAAAAAACCACAAATAATTATTTGCAAGCATTGGTAGCTTCGAATTTTGCAATATAACATTAATTTGAGGACAAACCTATTTATGTTTGACTTTTTTATTGGCATCGGGAAGATTTTTTTTCTTGTCCATATATTATATTTACAAATCTCTTACTGTTTAGGCAGCAAATGAAAAATAAAAACACAAAATTTTACTTGGCAGAAAATAGAAAAAAGCACCAAATTTTATTAAAAATTGCGATTTAAACCAGTTTCTTAGACAATAAATAAAAAGCAAACTATTGTAACAAAACAAAACATACTATTTTAAAATTCTGAGTATATAAGAACCGTCTACAATCAATTGCTACTAGAATAATGAATATTTCACATAAATTCGTTCAGAGGTTCTCGAGTTATTGGCCAATATAGAAATGCTTAATTTATGCTCTATGGTTTGCTCTGTACTCGCACGCATATACACAAATACGCACTGTTACGTGACGATTTCTAAAATTCCATCGCAAACCACGTTAAATGACTAATAATATAATAATATAATATCATAATATAAAATTCATTAAAATTTGAATTTTATTACTTAAATACCATAAATCACAAAATATTTTACTGTGGCACATATTATTTGTGGGATAATCTAACAAATCCATTTAAACTCAACAATACCAACATATTCAGCTTATTCAATGAAAATGCAACTCTGCCATAGCGAAGAACGCCAAACGCATGACCGAGTATAACATTAATTTTTCTACTCATCTCGTTAGATCGTACTTTACAGATTCAGGTTTTTTTTTATTGATTTCCTTTCGTCCATTTTGACAGTTCGACCGAGCTTCTCTTAAGTGACTTAACCTATATTAATGAACCTTGCTGAAGGTGGTCAGTGAATCCAGCCTTAAACATCGTTGCTGTAGCATACACCAGCAAGCATAGAATGCGAGAGAGTCGCAGACACTGTCAAAGAGCTGTGCATTATTATTGTAGGTGTTCACACGTCAGTAAAATGATTGAAGTATATCGCGATTTTTTACTCTCTCTGAAAATTTTAATTGTCGCTTGCTCACACACGATTTTTTTATTGAAGCTCCGACACAGGCATTGCTTACTTTTCTGCTACCTACAATACTATTTTGTGAATTCATATCGTGCTGTGTGCATCACTTTATTTGGGTGTTTCTTTTATTGAGTTGGTTTGTGTGCATAAAAATTGTACAAAAAAGAAAACAATAGCAGAAATAATGTTAATCTTTTAGGATTAAAATTGATCACACTAGGAAATCAATACGCCAGAAAATATACCTATTTGGATGTCCATCGGATGCAGGTCATAAAGAAAGTAATAGAATTAATGAAATTATGGCAGAAACTGAAGAAACTAAACCTCTTTTTCTCTTCAAAAAACTACATTTGTTTCCAGTTAACTACTTTTCATGATATAAGTGCCTACTAAAAGGCACGTAAGTGTTACAAGTAAAATAATGCGACCCTTTGACTTATTGATGCACGTCTGGAGCTAAATCAATATTTTGACTAACGAGAGAAGATTTTGGAGTTCATTTTTGCTCTGAGATAAAGTTCTTTTTTTTTTACATAGAAAAGCAACAACAAATTTTGATTGATTCAATCATTTGACTGACGTATGAACACCTCCATTGTTGTTGGTGTTTTCTCTTAATTTCTCTCTCAACAAAATAAATTTGCCACCGCGTCAGAGTCAAGAAAAAAACTGTTAAACTGCAGCTTGCTTCATATAACAGATGCAAATTTATAATTGTTTATTTTGTTCAATGCTTCTGTTCAGACTATGGGTTGGTGCATTCAGGGTTTGTGTATTGTTTATTGTGCAAAACGACTGCTTTTAAGCCTAAAAATCATTTTGTGATATATTCAAGTATACGAGTAAATTAAAAGAAATCTCATTTTTACTTTTGTTGGAAACATCAATAAAAAGACTCCATTCATTGGAATTATTTTGTAATTACACGCAGAGAAATTTTTCGTTTAGCGCAACTGAAAAATTTGCCAATTATACTTCGCTTGCGAGCTGTAGTAGCTGCAAACGAATATTCAGTTGTAACTAACGAAAAAATAGCGAAAAATATGGAAAAAAATAAAAAAAAAAAGCAACCCAATTCGCTTTACTAATAATAGCATCTTTATTGAATATTAATATTAAAATTTTTATTTTATTATAAACATTTCTTCTAACACATAAATTTAATATAATTTGAAAAAGTTGATATTTATCTTACTTCAATCATTGGAATTCGAACGGACTCGTTGATGTCTGGTTTATTGCGCTCTCTGCCTAACGTGTTGCACTGCCGTCAATTGAATTTTCAGTCGGCTAATATTGGCCTAGTGCTGCTGCTTGGAGTTCAATTGTGTTGAAGTAAAGTTACACAATTTTTTTTTCGTTTATGGCAAAAGTTAAACATTTGTCATGGACAGAAGCTCGACAGAAGCCCGACAAAAACGAAGAGCTTACAACAGATTTTTGTGGTGGCCGTGGCATAGTGGTTAAGGTGCTTGATTTGTATGCGAAACAGCCTAGGTTCGAGTTCCCAGCTGACACAAATTTGTTTTTCGTTTTTTTGTTTGGTTTTATTAGAAATTAAATTGAATTGAATTGAATTGAAATAGAAATTGAATAGAAATAGAAATGCAACCAACAAATTCTTTATTTTCCGCAATTAAAAAATTGCACGCGCTTATAACAAACGAAATCCTTTTCTTGCAACTAAATAACCCGTTTTCCGCAACTTTTTCCGTTTCTCGTAACTGTTAAAACGTTTGCAAACAATGTTTCCAATCACGATAAACGAAGTTCGTTTAGTGCAAATTGGCGATAAACGTTTTTTTTTCTCTGCATGTATAAAATATATATTTGTAAATTAATTTCGACCTCTTTTTCGTAAGTGTTATGTTATGTTTTATAACTGTAATAAGTTTTCAATTATTAATTAAGAGTTATATTTTCGAACTCAAGGTCTGTGTTGTTTTCTGAAGAAAACAACCAACAACAACAACAATACCCTTTTTATAGAGTAGCAATCATACAGCAGACAACTTTTATTTAATATTTGAAAAATTATTAGAATTATAAAACATAATATAAAATATATATTTATTATATTTCATACTCCAGACGAAATTTTGGGAATATTGTATTCATATCGTTGCAATAAACTAAATAACTGCACCCTGCATCCCCAGTGAATGACTGAAACGCATTCGTTTGTTTAGTTCTTCCAAATATAATGTTAACATAATTTTGTAGAAAGTTCCACTGTTTCATTCTGAATCCTAATAATTTTGTAAACAAGCAACTTTTGAATAAAAAGTTATCCCATTTATCGCACATTTTAATAAAGTCTTTATTAAAAAATCTTTTAAAATATTTCTTTGGCGACAAGGAATTTTGCCAATCTTTGGAAGGATTCAGAAGTCCATTTTTTGCACAGCATAGATGACCACTTATGTCTGCACCTATTTCGTTGGTTTAACGGTTCATATATTTTCGAGAAAAGGTCGTAGTTAGTGCTATTAAAATATCGTTTTTTACGATATTTTGAGTTTAGTCGTTATTCCTTGTCTCCACAGATTTCACCGCCACGCTTTGGTCAGTGTTAATCGCTTTACTAAAACCATAGAAAAAAAGATATAAAGCTTTTTGACGTTTACGAAAATTGCGCTAATGTTCTGAAGCTAGAAACTTAGAAACTTAAGTAGCTAAGCTGTGGTGACCACATTCGGCTTCTTTTTGTAAATATTTTATTGCTACCGCTTTAAATTCAAAGCGTTTTAATGTCAGCCGCTTGACGAAGCGGCAGATCTTGAATTTCTCTGAGAATTGGTTATACAAAAAACCTATACAAAAATATGTTTACTGTTGTTATCGTACATAACTTAATTGCACGCATTTAAAATCGTATACCCTGGCCTTTATAGACAATTAGTCAAAAAAATCATATCAGTAGAATTTTTTGAAATACTTTTAAAAGAAAAACGCAAATTATAAAAAAATAAATGTTTTTTTCTGTTCATGCAAGAGCACAACATCTTGTAGAAAATTAAACGATTTAAAACATTTAGGCAAAAATGGAACACTACATTGTCATTTTTTCTTAACCTTAATAAAAAATTAAATTTTGGTGAACAGAAGCAATGTTATGATACACGTAGTAAGGCAATGTTCAAAAATTCGAAGTGACTTCTTAAAATGGCCATTGGTGAAAAAATCGAAGTGATGAAAACATTTTGAATACGCAGAAAGTCATCATATGGATAGGCACTATGTAAAATATTGGTGGTAACTCTTGTACATTAACTTTTTTTTTTTTTAGAACAATGTTGCTCTACAAATTATCACTTCTGAACTTTTTCGTTATGATGAACGTCTTTGGATCTATTCGCGAGAATCGTGAAAATGACTTACAGTGATTTACATTGCAAACTAAAGCTTACTAGGTAGAATTAAATAAACTTAAATTCCTCTTGTTTCATTTCAAATAAAGCGATAATATCGATTTTCGCCAATTCTGCCAATTATACCTAAACCAAAATTTTATTATAACTGGCATTTCTGTGTTTTTGGAATCGATATCTTTCTGTTGTTTTTTTTAATACAAAGATTCTTATATATAGATGAATCACAAAAATTTCGACTTAAACAATTAAATCGTTTCGCAATCACTAAAAAAAGTCCAATTTTCAATGAAAATTGATTATAAATGAAAGATAAGAAAACAAATTTTAAAAAATGTTTTTCCCGGATTTTTATTCAAAATTAAATGTTTTTAATGTTTTTCTTTGTTCAACTTTTTAAGCTAAAAATCTGTCAACAATATTGCATTTTTTAAGTTCCGAAAATTTAGAATTTTTTCCTTTTACGTTTGTTTTTCGTTTGTAGGAGTTTTTCCCATTAAGTTCATTTCAGTACATAAAAGATAGGAACAGATTGAAGTTAAATTTGCAACAAACTTGGCAGCAAGTTCCTGTTCTTTAAGAGTTCTATATTGTTAACTCACTTGACTGAGTACAGCATTCACCGTAAATCGCCGCTGGTAGCAGCGTCATCTAGCTCTTTGCGTGGCTTTCTAATCATTATAATTTCTCAACAAATTAAATTCCGATTATGTGAAACCAACGTTCCTGGACTGGGATGCACAGACCTTAAGGCGATAAAACAATTACTTGACATGGCTTCGTCTAAGCTTAAATTGTTTTCCATGCACGCAGCTAGCTATGTTTCAGCGTAACATGCTCCAGACTTTTTCTTTTTTATTTTGACCAAGAAATTGTTTCTTTTTTTTCTAAGGATTTATGAATTGAATCGGCAAGTTGTTGTTTCTATTTTTTATATATTTTTCTTTACGTATGAAAATAGCGTTTCAAATTTTATCGAAATTCTCATTTAATTATGAACAATTCATTTAATTTTAACCTTTTACACCCAAGGGAAATTATTTTCCTTCGCATTTCAACTTTTTTCTCTGCTGTGTCGCATCGACGCTTTCACGTTCCACAGCTTGATGAAAATAAATAATATTTATAAATAAGAGTTCTTATCTACTTGCAAGACATGTCATCCTTATGAAACAATGTAAAGAAAATTGTTTGCAGTGAAGCACCAACATCAGCGTTGATACAAAAAGGTGTCATTCTAATGATAAGTCCAGATATTTATATCGAATACCGTACATGTTCGTATTTTCTGCAATGAACATATTTCATGTCTCTACAAGGCATTGGTAATGTACAATAATGAACTTTTTTGAACGCGGATACTTAAAAGAACATATTATTTAGTTCTCGTATGCATTGCACGTGAAGAGGAAAACACAAAAATTATTTCAAATTGATTTTTATTAAGGTATGTTATATATACCTGGTGTATGCATAATTTTTTTTTTAGATGTTTTCCAAATTCTTCGAAATCCAAGTCCATGGAGTACGGCGGGTGCAAAAGGATGCCCCATCCAAGCGATTTTAGGGTCTTTCACTAGTTTTGCTGTGTGAGATGGAGCGTTGTCGTGTAACAAAATCCCTTTGCCATGTCTTCTGGTCCATTCCGGTCGTCCTTCGACTAATGCGTTGTGTAAATTAATCATTTGTTGGCGATAGCGTTGTATATTAGGGTTGGTCCCACGAGACACAGAGCATGGTCTTCTTGCTGAAGCGATTTGGCTTTGGTGTTGACCGGATCACAGTACTTTAAGCAGTGGGAATAAATCAAAAAAATTTTTTTTAACAAAACCTAATGAAATGAATATCGTAAGTATGCAATACTTTCACTAAAAAGAATCTAAATTTTCGTTGCGAAAAAAGTAGTTTTGTGAAAACTATACCTCCTTAATATCAACGCTTTTTATACATTTTTATTGTTATGGATTTTTCGTTTTTGCAATTCAACCAAAGAAAAAAATGCTGAAGGCACAATTTTTACACTATTCGACTGATTTTTTTTTTTTTTTTTTTTTTTAAAGAATAATGTACGAAAATTAAGTTTTTAATATTAACCCAGTGCCAAAATTATAAACGCACTAGATTTTTACCAATATCTTTTGTTGCATGAGAGCATTTTTCTACTTTTTTTGTATATAACAATCAACAACAACAACAAAATTAAGAGAGAAAATATATACAAACGAAAAATATCGCTGTGCCATAATTATAAAAGCACAAAGAATTTTTTTATAAATCCGAAAAAGCAGAAAGTTTTCTTTAATCGTTTACAAAACGCCACGTGGTGGAGGGTTGACAGAGCGTGAAAAAGGTCAAAGCAAAGTATTTTTTCCAGAAAAAAAGTCGCTTGATCGGAAAAAGTGTTCGAGTAGAGCGAAATTTTGTCAAAGATAAGGAAAATTATTGTTCGAAAAATAATCGACATGGACGCAAAACAATTCTTGGCAATTATGAAATTCATCGTGTTTTACGAACAGTTAGTAATAGCACAAAAAGTATGCGAGAAAAAAAGACAGAATGCGACTTAGATGCTTCTTGAAGTACAATTCGCCTTGTTTTAAAGAATTCCGGGAACATATGGTTTTCAATAATGGAGGTTTTGAAAAATAAACAGTACTTCGTCTTCATACAAATGATAAGCAAAAAGAGAATAGTGGTCCGATTTTAATGAAACTTGGTTTTTAAATTAAAATGAGTACGGTAATTTCAAAAATGAAGTCAGTTTTTTTGTGAATCTCATAGTTTTTTCAAAAATGAGCATTTTGAACGGTTTTACAGAAGTTTGGGGTGCATATAATTGGTATGAGAAAATTTTGCATATGAGCTTAAAAATCAGGCAAATTTTGCATAAATCTTTAATTCTAAATACGCCTGAGGTCAAATCATATATCAAAAATGCAAAAAATGGAGAAAGCTTAAAATTATGAAGCTCCAAATACTGGCAAAATATTAGCCAATGGCAGTTTTCTTTATTTTAAGACTGAAATTTCCAGTGAATTTATAAAACTAGTTTCTTTTTATTCCAGTTATTTATTCACTAATTAAAATAAATTGATCACAAAAATGTTTTAATATTAATTTTCGCTTTCGGAGCTTTCTTCGGAAGAACACTTGGAAGGATTTACTATTGACGAATACAAGTCCTCATTGGCTTCAACCTGAGTTCCTAGTTTCAAGACATAATAATCGATTAATTTTTATCGGATTTCTTTTTTTGCTTGTAATATTTCTTTTACTGGCAATTAAAGGATCCGACGACAGAAGAAGGTGCCGTAAAAGGTCTTGGTTCGTGTCTTCTCGTCCCGTTTTTCTAGTGTGCTCTAAACGATTTGTGCGAACGCTTTTATGGGTTGATTCTAGTGCTTCCTCCGAATAACTTCCTACAATAAAGTTAGATTTACATAATGAGATGTATGAGTGATTTCAATATTAAATTTACCAATTGGCAAGTCAAAAACTTGATAACGTTGCATCCGTGGATCAGTACTTTATGTACCGAGCTAGGCATGTAGTACCAGCTATAATTTTGCAGATATAAATCTCTTGTTGCTTCCAAGAGCTCACCGAACTCGTGGGTTGTAATATATTTACCGCTACATAATACCCGTAATATAACTGCGAAGTTATAAATGAGGTTCTTGCCGATTTTTGTGATATCTGCTGCTACGTCGACTTCTGAAATAAACTTGCTTGCAGTATTTCCGTCATTTGTTGTACCAAAGCCTTATTTTACTTGGTCAACTATTAGGCCAGTTTTTTCCCTAAATTCCCTTTGAATTCGGGTTTTACTTTCTAAAAATGCAGCTCTATTTACATCTCGTACTTATATATAGACGATATGCTATATGAAGCAGGCATTCAAAAAATCGAATATAGCAATGAAGAATTGAAAGTCCTTGAAGCCAAACTTAAAGTACTCAGAGTTGCCGCTTGCTACTTGCACAATTTGATTCATTTTAGTCGGACTACCTTTGCATATCAAGCATCTGCTAGCGGAGCTCGTATTTGACAAAACAGTTGCTACAGAACCATCAATCATGGTACAGTGCATTTCATATGACACTACGGCAACTTCACCATTGGTTTGAAATACATCACATTCCAAATCGCTTATTTTTTTTTCATTGCTTGATATTCCTTAAGAACCAAGTACTTGTTTCCTTGGTATAGATAAATTTCACAACTCTACAAAATAGTGTAGATGATGGTGTTTTATTCACCCACACCTCCTTCGTGGTGGATGAATGAATTAATCTGCAAATATAGTAAACACCATGATTACGTAATCGTAATCATTAAAACTAAGTAATGACATAGATTTAGTCTTTACTTAAGTGGCTACTTAAGACCGTTTAGTCTTTACTTAAGTGGCTACTTAAGTCCGTTTAGTCTAGTACTTAAGTGGCACAAATGCAATAATAAACATGAATTCATCGGATAAGTCACTCAATGAAAATCTTTGTTTATATTGGCTGTGGCCCGAACTACCGTCCATTCCCCATTTGCAGATAAGAGCAAAGTTTCTACCAAACTCCATACTTGAACAGAGACTAAAGATGCTCTTCACTGTGACTCGCATTAAATGCTTCAAACAAACTTCTGTTGATGTTTCTGTTGCAGTAATATCAGGAATTAGTTCTTTTTTTCAACCTCGCAAGGTATGCAGGCTGGGGAAACAATCGTGATGTAAGTTGTTCAAAACTTTCCGCAGTACTTTATATTTTGCTTCCGACAAATTTAAATCTAGGTATAAGGCAAGAGCTTTACTTGGCTCCAAGGTTTTTTTGCATTCATCAGCACCACTCTAAGATTTTATGTTCTCAAAAGCGAAGGTTATCTCATCTCTCTCCACTCTACGCATTTTTGTTCTTCTTGAAGCTTCCGAAAAATTAACTTCAGGTCTGCCGCGTTTCCCTGTGCTCGCGCTAAGTTGCTATAAATGAGAATAGTTAGAGATATTTGCATTGCATAATACTAATATGTTTCTCTTATATTATCAATCTTCAACATCATCATGGAGGGGATCGTACGAAAGGCCGGCGTGCATCGTAATGGCACCATTTTCTATAAAGGTGTCCAGCTCCTTGCGTACGCTGATGATATTGATATTGTTGGCAGAACCAAGAGAGATGTTACCGCTGCTTTCGCCGCTATCGAAAAGGAATCAGCCAAAGTGGGTTTGACGATAAATGAGGGTAAAACAAAGTATATGCTGTCTACAAACAAGGGAGCGCGGCGTTTAGACTCCCACGTTTCATCCGGCAGCTATAACTTTGAAGTAGTCAAGGAGTTTGTATACCTTGGCACCGCCATTAATACCAACAACGAAATCAGTCTGGAGATAAAGCGAAGAACAATAATTGCTAATAGGTGCTACTACGGATTCAGTAAGCAACTAAGTTCCAGAGCCCTCTCTCGCTACCTGTGCTGCTTTATGGCGCTGAGGCATGGGTAGTTTCGCAAACTGACGCAGCCGCTCTGGGGGTGTTCGAGAGAAAAGTTCTTCGCAAAATCTTCGGTCCTGTTCTAGTCGGCGATGACTAGCGCATCCGAATGAACCACGAGCTGTATGAGCTCTACGAAGACATTGACGTAGTTCGGCGTATAACTGTGCAGCGGCTACGCTGGCTGGGTCATGTCCATCGTATGTACGACAAAGCTCCAGCGAAAAAGGTGCTCGAGACGAGGGTCGCTGGTCAACGACGAAGAGGGAGACTATGCCTCCGATGGATGGACCAGGCTGAGGAAGCCCTAACCGCACTTGGTGTATCCGATTGGAGAAGGCGCTCCCAAAGCAGAGGCGCCTGGCGAGAACGGATGAGGTCGGTCGAAACAGGTCGGACACGGGTTGTTACGACCACCTAAGTAAGTAAGTACATTATCAATATCTTCCTCTTCCATAGAAAACATTGTCCACTGTAGCCAAGAATACTGCAAAGCTTCCAGTCTTTCTTTTTTATAAGAAGAATCTCTCCAATTTGCGATCATTTGGCTATGAAATTTGTAAACCTTAGACCGCAACAACTTTGAATCGAGTTCTCGGTCTCCGATTTTTGACACAATAAAAGAATATATTTCAAATATTCTTTTATTAGTTTCTGTGAAAATCTACAGGCCAACCAATTCACTATTTAAAATTTTAAAAGTCGCTATTTTCACTTTAATTATAACCACTTTAGTGGCGGTTTTTTTAACCGAAGTTAGGCTTGTAAGTTTTGTTTTTGTAAAATCAAACGGTAAGTTAAACGAATAAAAAGAGTACAGATGGCCTCACTAACTATTAAATGCCCCACACGTGGGAGTCTAAGATTTTGTAGGTAATTTTTGATGTCGAAATGCATGAAAATTGGGCGGGGCATAACAATATAAACAAAAAGAAAAATATGCAAGCAAATAAAAAAAAATTTACAATAACAATTCTACTTATTTTGATTTGCGTGCACTACTAAAAATGCAATATTAGGAAAAAACTGCGTTTTGGTCGCTTAGAAAAATTTAATATTTTCAAGAATCGGAAAAAGTCGGAAGAGTTTTTGGATTTTCCGTATAAATTAAGGTTTATTGTTACAGAAACAGCAATAACATTTCACGGATTTTCGGGAACTAATTTCCCCGGAGTCCAGAAATTGCTAAATTTTCATATTTTTCCAAAATGAAAAATTCCATGCTTACCATCTCCTAAAACTTTTACAATTTTATAAATTAAAAAAACTTTAAAAATTCATTTAACTGAGTTATTTCTTAATTTAAACTGTTCCACATTACATAGTTGAAACCAAAAATGTAATTTTGTCAAATTATCTTAAAAACACTTACGAGCGCTAAATTCATGTTTAATTATTTCAATATTATATTCGTCAACTTTGAACAGCTGTACCAACAAAAAAATAGATATATATAATAAAGAAAATGCAGTTCCTTCTTATTTGGACTCTTACCTTTAAAATGCGACCAATATTGTTGAATTCGGCGTTACTAACTTTTTTGGTTTTTGTCCACTGACGGAGCATTGTGCGGCCCCTTGACTAAGCACAAGCATAAAGAGAAACGTAAACAAGTCGATCGTTGCATAATGAGACGTAATTGAAACCAGGTAATGCTTTCGTAAAAAGTGTAGCTTTTTGTACACTGATGATTTCTCGAAATTTTTTTTTAAGATAATATTTTCTGATGAAAAGAACCCAGTGAACCAAAACTACCGTTTTTGAATTCATTGATGAACCTTTTCGGGTAGAAACGTTCATTTTCGGCACTCATAAAATAACCCTTTTTATATCATTTGTCGGACTAAAATGCCTCTCAAAAACGAACTTTATTTTGTTCGCAAAAGAGCTAAAAAAAGAACCATAAATTATCATCTTTTTTGTTCGGAAATAAGTTAAAAAAAGAACCATAAAAGTTATTTTTCGGCACTCGGAAATTAACCCTTTTTGAATCAATCGCCGGACGAAAATGCCTCTCAGAAACAAACTGTTTCTTTCTTCGGAAATGAGTTCAAAAATGAACCATACAAAAGTTATTTTTCGGCACTCGAAACCGAAACGAAATTGAACCCTTTTTTGGACTGAATTGCCTCTCAAAAACAAACCTTTTTTTGTTCAATAATGAGTTAAAAAAAATAACCTTTTTGAATTATAAATTTTATTATTGCATAATACTATTTATAATTACATATCGATATTTTGTTAAAGAAAAAATGATTATTACTAAAATTAGAGATCCTATTAATCATTGGGTTAATTGGATTAATATACCTGGGCTGGAATTCACGCATTGTGTTTTTCATGATATTGATATTTCAAAGGGGAAAGGCGTGATTGTTTTCTAATTTGACAAACTTCCAAATTATATATGAGATATCAAAATACTTAAGTAATTAATAGGGGAATTTATTTGATTACATTTTTGCATGGAAAGTTTTCGTGGTTTTCATTCTATTTGGGCTTGATTTTAATTTTTGATAGAAATGTTGAAAATTATCATACGTGTAGCAGTACATCCATCTCGCACTGGTAAAAAAGTTCATATGACGTTTGTACGAAGGTTAACATTTTCATTTTAAGTTCCTTTCTTTACTTATTTAGAATATAAATTTAGAATAAATTTAAAATTTAAATTTAAATAAATTTAGAATATAAAAAGTAACATTTGTGATTCATTTGTGAACTCATTTATGAACAAAAAATGGTTCCTTTATGAGAAATTGTTTCCTACTGATATGATAAAAAAAAGAATTCTTTTTTGAACTCATTTCAGAATGCAAAAAAGAAACATAAATGATTTATTCCGAACTCATGTATGAACATAAAATGGTTCATTTACAAGGATGTCTACTGAAATGATACAAAAATGATTCATTTTCGACTCAATATAAGGTTTTAATGAATTTCGCAAAATATGCACAATTTTTCTTTATGGGTAAAGCTTTCACGAATTTAATCTTTTATAACAAGCACTTTTAAGCGACAAATTAAAAAAGAAAAAATTAAAAAAAAAAAATTCTAACCAAAAACGTTCGCAAAACTCTCACCTTACTCAAAACCTTCGCTTATGGTTCAGTGGGCAGAAGAGAACATTGGTGTGAAATGATCAAAAATCATATTTTTAAAAAAATTCCAACATGTTGTGGAAACAATTTCCAACATAATGTGTTCATTTTCAGTACACATTATAACTCTACTTGGCCACCCTTCTGGCGAAGTTTTGTTAAGATCGGCCAAGCTTTGTATGAACCTCACATACAAAGTCAAGTAAAAAATTAATATAGGTCCAAGGTATCCGTAGGGACTGACTGATTTCAACCATTTATGAAATTTTTCTTAACTGGCTTAAATTAACCAAGCATACCAAATTGCATTGTTATAGCAGCACTCCTTTTGTTTTTGTCCAACTTTTGTATGGGATCAAAGTACTGTGCGGCTTCACTAAGTGAAAGCCACGATTTTTTCGCTTCGGGTTTTCGAATTAAATCTATTTTTCCTCATCCATTTACAATTCGATGCAGAAAAGATTTTCTTTTGTGATGCTGAAGCAGCATTTCACAAGTGACTTTGCGATTTTTCATATGACGTTTTCTTGTGACACATGGAAAGCTTCGGCCAAGCTTTTTTCCCTCTGAACTCTGTATAACGCCTGTACGTACCGGAACTCTTAATATTAATATTGAGAGGTGGCGCATCACGATTTTCTTTTTTCCATATCGATACCATGGGAAAACTTATTTTTCAATGTCTGAGTTTTATATCTTAAAAACCAATGTACGGATGTAAATGACTAAAACGCATCTTATAAGAAATAGAACGTTCTACAAAAATGCCCCAATTAATGTTTTGATAAATCTGCTCGTTCAACAATTATTCAAATTCAAAGATAAATGTATGCTGTAATTACTCCATTAAAGTTATCATTAAATATTATAAAAAAGGAATTAAAAAAACCGAATTGATAAGTTTATCATATCTTTCAAAATAGCTTGACTGGCAATCCACCATTTCTACGAAGAATTAATTTTTTTAAAATTTTACTTAGTGACCTAATATTATTGATAGTTAATAAAAAAAAAAAATTCGTTATTATAAAAAAAGCACGTAGAACTTTAAACTGTTAAGCTTGACAATTTAAGAATATATTTTAATGACTTTTTTTTCATAGGAAATCACAATTCGTAGAATTTCCAAGGAAGATTTTTTAAAATTTAATGATAACTTTAATGATTTTACAAAACTCGAGATGATCACTGAACGATAACACAAAGATACTAGTTTTTGGTGGACTCAACTTGTGTGTTTGTAGTTGAATGTTTGGCGCCATCTCTTAATCAAACCAGAATGTACTTATGCTTACACCTGGTATATGGGTGATTTTCGAAATAAACGGATTTTTTCAGTCCCTGCTTTTCCACAAAAATAAATTAAAAAAAAATTCTATTGGATATTAAAACAATATATAAGAAATAAGGCACTTAGAGTTGGCAAATTCCATAGATTAATATTTACAAGCGAATATTTTCTTCCCCCTCTTAACTGTTATAGAAAAGCATTCGTCCCCACTCTTATTACAAGTTATTTGATATAGAAAAAGAAAACAAAAAGAACGAAAAATAAAAAGAATATGCAGGTTAAGAAAAAAAAAGTTTATCGCCAGTTTGCAGGTTAAGCATAACGTAGCAACAGGTTAAGCAGAGCACGCAGTAAGCTTGAAATCGAAGGAGTCAGGGTTTGATTCCCAACGATGGAAGTATATTTTTTAAATCATATCAAATTTATGAGTTAAAAAAATGTTTCTTCTTCTATAGTTTTCATTTATTTTTTTCGTTAGCGACAACTGAATATTCGTATGCGGTAACTACAAGTTGCAAACGAAGAATAGTTGGGAAAATTTTAGTTGCGGTAAACGAAAAATTTCTTTGCGTGTGCATGGATTTACAATACCAGTTTAAGTTCTATGTTTTTGGTGTTTTTAGTTTTTTAAGTTTACATAACAGTAATTTTTTTTTGCAGAATTTATGTTGCCAACGCTTCGTGTGAGAAGTGTTAGGTTTGACTTTATTTTCTTTAATATTTATTTTAGTCACTGTTATACCGTTAAGTGCATACATTGCTGCAAGGAAACACACGATTTATTAATTTCAGTTTTACTAAATAAGTGGCATTTTAAGATGTTTATTAAAATTTAATCAGCGGTTTATGGTAAGTGTAGAATAATATGTCAAGAGTGTTGTCTAAGTTTTTCCGGTTCTAAGCATTGAAAGTATAAAAAAACGTGTTTGTATTCGATTGCTTAGTTTCTGTTTCTTATATTATGAGAGTATAGTGCAGAATTTTTTTAACAAAACTATAAAAAAATCGTTAAAAGTCCTGAGTTTTGTTTCACCACCAACTTTTCATCTTTTTTCTTGTTTTTTTTTTTTTTAATTTTTAGCTTAAGACAATAAACTATCAAATGCCACAATTCAGAAATTTTTATTAGACTTACACACTTTTTAGAGGTATAACACTCAAGACAAAAATCGTATGCACTTCTGCAAAAACTGAAAACAATTAGTTTAACAGAAATAAAGAACGCTGCTGATTGTGGATTCTACATTAATTTTCACAAAAGCGGCCATGTTTAAAGTTGAACGATATTAAAGGGGAAAAAATTATAAAATTTCTCTACCATATCCATATTTTTTGAAATTCGACTACATATTAGTTACTATCTTGTGTTCAAAATTTATGTCCTGTGCGAAGCTTAGTTACCAAATAAAAAGTCTCCTAAAGTCAAAGCAAATCCTAGATTACGAAAACGATTCCTCAGCTAAAAAAGTTTTGACAAGTCAATTTTTTTAACAGCACGTTCAAAAAGTCGTTAGGATGACACATAGATGGCGTTACTAGATTTTTTCCATATGATTTTTATTTAGTACCAACTTTAAAACGATACATATAAAAATTTGACAACAATCTGATAATTGATTCGTGAGTTATAGCATTTTGTGTGCAACTATTGTTATGGAAAAAAAAAAAAAATGGAGGAAAGTGAATTTCGAGTTTTGATAAAGCATTACTTTTTTAAGAATAAAAATAAAGTGGAAACCAAACAATGGCTTGATAAACATTATTCGGACTCTGCTCTATCGAGACAAGTGGTAGAAAAGTGGATTGCTGACTTCAAACGTAGTCGTACCAGCACAAACGATGCAGAGAACAGTGGACGCCGAAATTAGACTGTTATTCTACAAAACATCAAAAAAATCCAAAAATTGGTTATGAACGATCGCAAATTGAAGGTGCACGAGCTAGCTGACATTGTAAAGATATCAGATGGTAGTGTTTTTATCATTTCACACGAACATTTGGATAAGTGCAAAGTGGGTGCAGCGTGAGCTCACAGTCGTCCAAATACAACAACGAATTGATGCTTCTGAGGAGTATTTGGCGCTGTTAAACCGTAATAAAATCGAATTCTATCGTCGATATGTGACAATGGATGAAACATGGCTTCACTTTTACACACTAGAATCCAAAAGACAGTCAGCTGAGTGGACAGCAGTCGACTAACCGAATCCAAAGCGTGCAAAGACCCAACAGTCGGCTTGTAAAGTGATGGCGTCTGTATTTTGGGTTGCGAAAGGAATTATATTCATCGACTATCTCTGAATCTGAAAACGCCAAGAAACGGCCACATTTGCAAAAGAAAAAAGTGTTGTTCCACCAAGACAATGCACCGTGTCAAAAATCGATGAAAACGATGGCAAAATTGAATGAATTGGGCTTCGAATTGCTTACCCACCCACCGTATTCTACAGATTTAGCCCCCAGCGACTTCTTCCTGTATTCAGATCTCAAGAGAATGCTTGCTGGAAAGAAATTCAAGCCCAATGATGAAGTAATCGCTGAAACTGAGGCCTATTTTGACGAGAAAGAGAAATCGTACTATAAAAGTGGTATCGAAAAGTTGGAAAACCGCTGTACTCTTTGTATCGCTCTCGAAGGCAACTATGTTGAATAATATAATCGAGTTTTACCGAAATTTTGTTTTTTTCTTACTTATCCTACGGACTTATTGAATGACCTGTTATAATGATTCTTATGGGAAATTGTGTAACTTTTTCAGTTGTGATAGTTTTAAAGATTTTAAGTTAATTTTCAATTTTCGAATTCATTTTTTAAACTTCAAATGCAAGTTTTATACTTCAAATTAAATTTTTTATCTGGAGTTTGGACCAATTTAGCCATTTTTGAACTTGTTATGTTGGCAATTTGGCTATTTTTCGACTAAATTTAGCAATTTTTGAAATTTTTGTTTCATTAAATTTTTCAAACCCAAAATATGCAGCCATTTTTATCGATTTTGAAGACTTTATTGTAAGTATTATTAGAAGAAAAGAGCTACTAGCTGTTTTTCTTTTTACAACGAAAAGATAAAGCTAAAAATTATGTATGAGTTGACAGTGACTCGTCCTAACAATCTAATCCATAGGTTCTCAAACTTTTTATGTCGAACGCACCTTTTTGAGTTAAAATTCTTTTCAGCGCCCCCTCCGAAAAATATTTAATTTTTTTCTTGAAAACCATAGAAAAAGAAACTGAAACTTGTTTACTTTATTATTTACTAGCTGAAATACTCGGCTCCTTCCGTTGGTGTTTAGTATCCAGGGTGAGTAATATTTGTGGAACGTGACACAACTAACAATATGCAACGATAAATAGATCCAATCCTGAACATACATTTTTTTGTCAGTAATAAAATGTTTAATTTTATAATAAAATGTTTAAAATTTATAATAAAAAAATCAGTAATAAAATGTTTAATTTTATTACTAAAGCTTCAGTCTGTACAAAAAAAGAGGATTTTAATCAGATTCAAATTATCAAATAAACCTTTTTTATCACTTAGATAACAGCTTCACGTGGCAAATTGTCTGCGATTTGAATTTTATTTGATTTACAAACGATGCTTAAAAGTAAGTAATACCTTTCCCCCTTTCCCCCCTTTTCCCCTTTCCCCACTTTTCCCCTTTCATTATATCGTCCATTTTCTTTGACTACGGACTGCTCATTATACCAAGCATATGTTACAGTCAGTCAAACGGTATATAAGAAGTTAGATTTAAATTAATGCGCCATGCCCTCTGTCTAATGCAGCTTTTCTAGACTACTGACTGCTCATTATAACAAAGAATATATGTGCAAAATTTGGATGAAGTCGGACATATATACGATACGCCCCTTGTCTTATTTGCCGACTTTCCTAGACTACAAATTGATCTTTATCCCAGGGAATAAATGTGCAAAATTTGGTTGAAGCCGGGCAAACGGTGTAGGAATTTGATTAAAATTATTGTGTCACGCCTCCGGTCTAATACGGCCTCATTTTCTATACTGCAGACTGCATTGTCATTAAATGCACATACATATTGATGTTTAATTTATTGAACAAACTTACATGTTGCTAATTTTCGATGAATCGTTTAACACTCCGTTAATAGAATCGTCTACACAACTAGGCACTGAAAACAACGCCAACCTACGACGGAAGTGACTTCCTTATAGGAACAAACTAACTTGTTTTTAAAAACAACTAAATAAAAAACTAATTTAAAATAAACTAGTATGTGAACTACTTTGAATTATATTAAGGCGGCATCCACTTCAATTCTAAATAGTTTTTACTGCATTATACATAAAGTAATTGAAATACTACTTAAAAACAAGTGATTGATAAACTACTTTGAATTATATTAAGGCGGCAACTACTCTGAGTTTGACATGTTTTAATTGCATATTTTTATTAGATTACAAATTAATACATATTTAACCATGTTATTTCATCAAATATTATTAACTTTAGGCCATCAGTAATAGTTTTTAATTGGTTATTTTAAAGTTATTAAAAAAATAATATAATATAACTAATTTAACAAGTAGTTGAAAATATATGCAAACGAAAGTCAAATGACATCACCATACAAAATATGTTAGTTCGTTCTATGGAAAAAAGTTAGAATTTCAACTAGTTGTGGTTGACAAAAAACTACTTTATGAACTACTTTTAAATTAGCTGATTTTCCTACAGGGTTACGACATCAGGTATTCTGATATGCGGAAAAATAAAATTTAATATAAATACACACAAAGAACAAAATAAGATAGTTATCACCCGACGTATTTTCCATTTACGCCTTATATCTTGTACTACAGCGCTCTCTGGTGTCCAAGATATAGCAAAACAGATATCGCCAAAAGACTCATCGTACCTAAAAACCTATTATTTAAATCGTTCTAATCGGATGAGAAGTTTAGAGTTTTTTTTTTTGCTATATAACGAGATAGAGCAAAAGAGATAATATCAAAATACTTGCCGTACTCGAAAATACCCATATACAAAATTTCCACCCAAATCGAATGAGCGGTTTTGGAGTTTTACGATTTCGCCCTCTGATATTCGCGCCCTCTGATATTCGAGAGCGAGCAGAATAGATAGTCCAAAACACTCACCGTATCCGAAAAGCCGTATATACAAATTGGTTGAGCAATGGGGCTGTTGCATAGAATCATTGAATAATTACAAATAAATGGTGACATCGCCGACGACGAAGCGGCATAAAAGCTAAGTGGCAGAAATTTGAAAATATTATGTCTACTTATATTCAATAAGTTTTTCTTAGTTTTTTTTCTTATAAGTTTTTTTTTAGAACAATCCTTTTAAACTCTTTCTGATTTCCCAACAGATTGTTCAATCATTCATTTGCTTTAAACTTGTATTCGCTTTACAATTCAAAAGAACCTAATAGACATGGTGACTGAATCCCTTGTTCTTCTCTTGTTATTTAAAGTGACAAACCACTTAGGAAAATATAACATTACAAAGAATTTAATATTCGGAAAAATTTGACTATCGTATAAGCAGTGTGCACTGCTTAACATGTTCACGGACGCTCAAAATTTCAGTGAGAAAGTAGAATACGTGGAGAAATTATGAAATAATTGAAAGTATCTAATGAAACCCTTTTTCATTGTTTTGAAATGTATATTAATAACAAAATCTTAAGGTTCTAAAAAATTTTATGAATAAAAATTGGCTGTTAAATTTGAATGCATTCACGCCATTTTTCATCAATTTGAAAATGAATGCTATAGCATCTGCGACCGCGAACGTGTTAGTTTAATTTTTACCGAAACTATATACTAAAATAGTTATTTTCATATTTCTACAGCCCACTACCGTCTCAGCGCCCCCTTAATTCCGTGAGCTCAATACTGCCTCCCAGAGCGCCTTCATTACCCACAGGGGGGCGATAATGCCCAATTTCAGAACTTATGATCTAAACCACCGATTACAGTTGGATTTTCGGCGCTAACGAATGTTGTTTCTGAACACGAACACCCAAAAATTCAGCAATATTAAAGCATTTGCTAAATCATTTAGCCGAACATTAATTACGAGTATTAATTTTTTCGTACAAATCTATTTTTTTTTTTTTTCTTCAAGTACACTATTAAAACGGCAGAATGAGTGTACGAGTATTATCAAAAAATTAAAAACCGTTGGTGCGAATACGCACTAGTGTATTATTTTAGGTAAATAAGGTATGTCAATTGAGGGTTAATTTTAAGCCAATTTTATATGGTACCCCTAACATAACTTTACGAAAATATCAACACATTAGTAGTTGAAAATTCTTTAAGATTGACGGTATGAAAGTGATCATTCTATCAAAATCTTTCTAGTTCTATGCTCAACACAAAATTCTGCAACTTATATTTGCAGAACTAAAATACTAAATTTGTCAAGGAAGATGCTTTATATGTTAACACATTTTTAATATATGTTTTATTTTGGCAACAGAATAATTGCTTTTTGTGCTATGATAACACTGAACTTTTCAAAAACAGCAAATTTCGATCAACGGATTCTGATAGATGAGATAAAAAATCGTGAAAAAGCGTAAGGGAGGCAAAAATAATTACACGTAAATCGTATCAGAAGTTTACATCTGAGTAATTTTAAATTAACACTAAATTTAACAATTACCTAACAATGTCCAAGATAGACAAAAAAAGGACACAGTTCCGATAGTATCGTAAGTGTGGACTTGGATTTTTTTCTTGATATATTTGGTGATGGATTTATTGTTTTTGTTAATTTTTATGTTGGTTAAAAATAAATAAATTTCAATCTTATGTTTAATAAATGAAAATAAACATTTCGGAATAATATGAAATTATTCGTTTTCCTACAGTAAAGAACTTAAATATATTCTAGATTAAATTGAAAATTTTAATTTTAACAAACAAAATATTTTTAATATGAAATATATGAGCGATTCTACCAATTATCGGCCAACTAGAGAATTCCACCAATTATCCTAGATGGTAGAGGTTACCATCTGGGATTTTTTTGTAACTTTCCAAATGTGAGGACAATGGTAAAAAATATTAGGAAAAAAGTTTTTTTACCGTTATTATTTCAGCTACAATCAGTTATGGTATTTCACTTATAAAATGTTTCAGTCTTATTTCTTTTATTTTTCATGGCTTCTTGTTGTACAAAAAAAAGTAATGTTTTTATATAAAAAATATACCTTTACAAAAAAAAAAAAAAAATAGTACGTCATTCAAAATTGTTGAGGAAGGCCGTTTTAAGAAATTTAAAAAATAAAATCTAGTTGTTATGCCCTTGCCCCATTTAAATGTGTTTTTTTTTTTTATTATTATTATTATTATTATTATTATTATTATTATTATTATTATTATTATTATTATTATTATTATTATTATTATTATTATTATTATTATTATTATTATTATTATTATTATTATTATTATTATTATTATTATTATTATTATTATTATTATTATTATTATTATTATTTTTATTATTATTATTATTATTATTATTATTATTATTATTATTATTATTATCATTATTATTATTATTATTTTTATTATTATTATTATTATTATTATTATTATTATTATTATTATTATTATTATTATTATTATTATTATTATTATTATTATTATTATTATTATTATTATTATTATTATTATTATTATTATTATTATTATTATTATTATTTATTTTACCAATAAAGTTAACAATTAAGCCTTAAGTCTTTTACATGCTGCATAAATATGAAAATGAATAACAACTAATAATTTTTAATATTTTAATTGAAAAGCTGAGAAAATTCTATATAGATTGCGTTCATTTTCGAGATGGGTTTTCTGTAAACACAGCCACATCAAATAAAGAGAAAATAAAACACAGTAAATGTAGCGCTTTTTCTTGTGTTGTACTATGCTTTGGTTGTTGTCCTCGCTATTAGAGAAACATCAAATTTTGGCTTTATATTTTATGTTATTGTGTAAAATTTATGTAAGCTAGAGAGTTCAGACATAAGTTGACATAAGTAAGGATCAACCAGACCCAAGATTGCCAGTTTTGTGGGAAAAATCCCATTCGTGGTAATTTTTAATTGCTCTTGGGAATTTTTTTTTTGGTAATTCCCATGGTATTTTTTAATTAGCGAGGGAATTCAGTGTGGTATTTTTTAATTGCAGTGGGAATTTGAGAATTTTTTTTTTTTTCATATGATTTTTTCACACTTATTAAGCAAAAAGTTCATACCAAATCATTGCCATTATACGCTCTGTTTACACCACGATTTTATGTCGTAAGTTACCTTTGTAAAATTCCTAAAACTTTTGTTGTTGCAAAATACACTTCTGTAAATATATCGCTCTTATACTACGGCGTTCATTGAATACCAGTATTATATCTTTGGTTTTTTAGTTGTACAGGGTTAGTGTAAACGAAGTGTTACGACCTTGTTCGTACGTTTTCTATTTCTTATTATAACATCTCCAGATTTTCCGAAAATTTTGATTTATTGTGGTATTTTTTAATGCGTATGGGATTTTTTTTGGGATTTTTAAATGCATATGGGATTTTTGGTGGTATTTTTAAAAAGCACGGTAGTTTTGTGGTAATTTTGAATGATCGCGGGATTTGTTGTGGTATTTTTTAATTGCGGTGGGAATTTTTTTTTGATTTTGACCGTGGTAATTTTGGTGGTATTTAATTTATGGTACTGTGGGAAAAAGGTAATTTTCGTGGGAATTGTTCCGAATTTTAACTGGCAACTTTGACCAGACCAACAACAAGTGCTTACATCAACATTGCACGGTCAGTACTTTAAGCACACCAAAGGCTCAAAGTGTGACATAAAAACGATTTCTGATCGCAATAAACCACCCTACTAACATCTGAGAATGACGTTATTCTATGTCAAAAAGTAAATAAAAATCACAACTTTTCTTACATTAAAAAGTAAAATTAGTCAATCCGATAAATAGTTTTTCTTTAATTAGGCCCTCCAGTTTGGAAAACCTCGTTTCGAAACGCGGTCGAATTTTGATCAGTGATATGAAGTCGTGGTGTGATCGAAAAAGCGCTTACAAACATTTTTCCTAAATTGTTTGACCACTTACTGTAATTTACATAACCGCCCTTAGTTCTGAAGTTAAAAAGAACGCAATACTTGCAAATTGCTCAATCCACATCCTTGCAGTAGCATAATCACGCCCTTAAGTAAAGTTTTGTATATGAAATTTATAGAGGAAGGAGAATTTAAACTTTCTTGAACAATCTTTGATACAAGTTTTATAAAAGGTCTATGCAAGGAAAAAGGACCTATGAAATTATTTCCTTTATATAAGAACTTATATAAAGTTTGATCTAAGGTTTTTACTCAAGGTTTATTCAGGAACTCGGAAACAGAAAAAAAACACAGGTGCGTCGTTGGACACACGAGAGAAGCGAAGCTTTTTCGCAGTTACATAGATTTGATAGCTTAATAATTTTTTCTTTTTAATAAATTAACTTATAAATTCAAAAATTTAAAATAACATAAAAAAAATTACATACATATATACAGAAAACATATTTACTGCTTATTTTTTTATTGTTGAATGTCAAATTTCCACACCAATTACATATACGGGCATATAATGCCAGCGACTCTCCATTTTAACTCTCCACACATGGTTATGAACTTGGCTGCACTGAGTCATGCATGCGTTTGTTAATTCCATATTGATTGATATCATCTATTTTTTTGACACTTAAAAACGCACTTGTGAACACACTTGTGGGCATTGCTAATTTTCTTCGTACCAACAGCATAGAGTGTAAATTATTATCTAGAGATTGCATCAACTCTGCTAAATCTCTGGCATGTGTTAACAGAGTAATTTTACTTAAAAACGTGAAGGAAAAAAACTCTGTTAACCTATGTTAACACATGCCAGAGATTTAGAGAGTTGATACAATCTCTAGATAATAATTTACACTCTATGCCAACAGCACCACAAACGCATTCACAATACAAACATCGATGCTGGAGACACCTTGTGGCAAATAAAAGCAAATTTTTATTAGTTGTAGCATAGCAAATACACAATCCTCTATCTATTGATAGATGGTGACGATCTGCTGCAGCATAGCTTCTGTTAAAATTTATATTGAATTAACAACTGTTTTCAATAAGTCTTTGTGGCGTGGTGGATAGTGTGTTGGACTCTCATCTAGGAGAACACGTGTTCGATTCCCACTGGCAGGCCAAAAAATATTTTTAGTATTTAAAATTAAAGTATTAAATTTTCTTGTAATAAGCGCTAGCAACAAAGAAACCATCAAATTTCCAAGAAAAAATCAGTCGAAAAATTTTCGGATTTCATTCCATGCAAATCACAGAACGAGGAGTAAAAAGCTAGGCTTCAAAAAAATGTAATTGTTTTTATTAGCAATTAGCCTTTTCTGCGTTTCATCATTTCATTTTATTTAGCACAGAAAACTTACACCTTTTAAAACTCTTTGTATATTTACCATGTCCCAACCAGCATGGAGTGAACTCGAATCCTTTGCATCGTCAGCCGCACGCTCTAACCACTCATCTATTCAGGACTTTGCTCGCACGACGTTGAAACTTACTTAATTAGTATTTTCTTCGAATTCCCTTAAAAACAATTTTGTAAACAATTTCACAACAATTTCAATTCAAAAAATTGCCTCCGTAACCCAGCAGCTTAAGGAGACAGTTTATCAACAGTTAGATCCGCGGTTCAATTCCGCGCTCAGACGAAAATTTTTTTTTTATTGAAATAGTTTTTTTGTATGATAGTGAATGTTTTTTTATTTAATTCAGGATTATTGTTTTCACAAACTGAAACTTTGTTTGTCAAAAAAAAAAAAAATCTAAGCTTGAGTAAAAATCTTCTTGACTTCTTCATAAAAATTTTATATAAAAAATTATACAAGAAATTTAAATTTTCAAGGCTTTCACAAGGCTGTTTCTATAAAAGCTGAATAATTACTTTTTTACGAGGCCTTTTCAAGTTGAGTAAATAACTTCAAATATTTAGGTGAAATTGTTATCTGGGCCACTCACTCAGCCATACATATATAAATCCGGCCGGCGTTATCCAAATGTTTTAAAAAATCTCAACCTTACTTTCTTTGACAATCTCTTGTTCCACGAAATGATTAACATCATAATTTTGCACATTTGGGGTTTTGACTCTTTTGATAAAAACTTGTGATTACTCTTCAAGTGTCTCACTTTAATTGGATTACATTTTTCTTGTTGCTACAATAATTTGAAGGGAGGGGCTTAAGCTCCGAAATCCACTCTTTTGTTGCTCTACTTTTCTCGAACCCAAAACTCCGCATTAGTATCAGAATGATGCACTGTAAAACTTTAAATTTAAGGCGAGCCAGGAAAACCAACGGTAACTATCTGGAAAATATATTATTGTTTCGTAATAACTAACATAAATTTGTAAAATCTTAAATGGTGTCCTAATGTATATCGTTATATTTTTTGAGTATATATTCTTTAAAATTTGTCAAAAAAAAATTTGATATTATAAAGGTGTCCGCATCTTACAGGGCCTTAGTTGACCTACACAATTTATGCCTTCGAGAGCTGTATGAATGCATCAGCAGAGTACACATGGCTGCCAGGTGCTTAAATTGACATGAAGCAGGAACGAGATGTGCAGCATAGCGTTGCAAATTGCACTGACTGATAAATTTTTGAGTATAAAATAAAAATCTGAATATTTGATATAGGATTGTCTTGATTCTTGCTAACGTATTTACTGCATGAATTTCAGAAATTTTGAATGGAGCTGTTGATTTTTGAATATTTTACGATGTTGCAACATGTTAAACATGTTGATGTGTAACAAAATAAAATAGAATATAAATTTAACACATGCAGTGTAAAATTTAGCGCCCTCGGGAGTAACCTCTTCTCAGCAATGAAATGTTTAATGCTTTGGAAAAATATTTCGAGAATTATATTAAATTCGAAGAGGTAAACCGTTTTACCATCATTTGGTTAAAGAAAAAAATAAATATAAACACGTATAAAAAACTATATAACACACTTTATTTAATGTTGCTTATGAATACAGTCAACCTTACTCTGAGTCATCTTAAAATGCCTCATATATCATGGTTACCTAAGCAACTCCCAAAATGAGTTACCTGCTGACCATGAAGAAAAGTTCGAATTCAAAAATTCGAACTAAGTAAAAGCATTAGACACCAAAACACACACATGGTCTTCATGAGGTACCCCTTGAACGAAGATAGCAAATGTTCATGTCTCGGAATGTCATCATGTCAACCCACACAAATTTCGAACTTCAGGCATGATGTCGACATAATCAAACGACATGCATTGAATGCAGGTAGAGCCCGGGCTCGAATTGCGTCAATCGATGTTCGGAACTGCTTGCTGGTCATCATTCATATTATTGCAGGAGTAGCTGCAGTTTTTGTTTCACTCACTGATCACTCGTATCTCTCTACTAGTTGGCAGATTTTTTTATTTTCTCTTTATTCACTTTTCGGATGAGATGCTGACAAAGCCTGACTTGGTCATATTCTAAGCCAGCAGCGCGTTTAAACCAGCTAAGAACACAAGAAAAGATCAACAACAAAAACTGCTTAATTCGAGGAGTGCCGCCGGCGCAATGCTTGTAGATATGAAGCCACAAAAAAGGAGCTTAAAGTGAATGAGCACGAGTCGAGTTTAGGTTTTGCTTCACTTGGATGACAATGAAGCAGAAACAGAAAAAATAAGAATGTGAGTACAGCAACAGCAGCGGCAGCAGCTGCATAAAAGTATCTTTAAAAAGTTAAAGAAAAAATGTACATAGATGTCACGATTAGAATTGATGTTTTACTTTATGTTGCTATCGTTGTGGCTAATTTTTCTTAGTTTGGTTGTTTTTAACTCTTTCTAATACTAAGCTGTGGCTTAACAAAATATCTTCCGAATTTTTATATCTGCTCAAGACCTTGAACTACAAATGACTTGAACTTAAAGTTAAAAGATCTTAAAGTAGTCGATTTTATGAAATTCTGTTTAAAGCTTACATAATATTGGCCAAGGTCAGTATTACTGGCAGTATTATGAAAGGTAATTTGTCAATAGCCACCCATATTTTTGCTAACACGGCCCGTAAATGGGCTTCTTATAAATATCCAGCAAATACTCTATGGAAACTCAAAAAATATTACTCCTTAAATGCTTACACGTAGAGAAAAATAGGGTTTTAGCATTATTAACACAACCGTACTTATTTCACTCCTAAAATAGTATAGTACCTGAAAAAAATAATTGTGGTTGCAATAAGAAGACTCCAATAATACTATTGTTACCGTTAACAATTGACTATCATTCAACCACTATAATTTGCTCTGGTTACAAAAAAAGAAAAAAAAAAACGAAATGGCCATTTCAACCCTTGAAAGGACTTTGACCGAGCTTCTTCTGAACTATTGTGTTGTGCGTGTTGTGAAATGTTTGATAGACGAGACGACGAGATCAAAGATTCTTTGTACGAGCGACTTGAAAACGCTTACGAGCGCTGCTGCCGTCACGATATAAAAAATGTGCTTGGTGACTTTAACGCTAAGTTGGGCAAGGAAAACATCTTTAGTCCAACAGTCGGATTGTTCAGCCTCCCCGACAACACATCCGATAACGGAATGAGGCTGATTGACTTCGCCGCAGCACGAAACATGGTCGCAAGTAGCACTAAATTCAAAAATCTCAATATTCATAATGCCACCTGGCTGTACCCTGACCAAAAAACGGAAAGCCAAATTGGTCACGTTTTGATTGACGGACTCTTCCAGTGTATTAGATGTACGCACGATCCGTGGTGCTAACATAGACTTCGTTCATTATCTTGTCGCAGCTAACATCCGTACACGTCTGTGCACAGCTAAATATGCTCGCAACCCTACACAGAGAAAGCTAGACGTTGACAAGCTGCAATCAAAACTCGACTCTCACTTTTGCTTTAAGAAAGCACACCTCCGATCGACGATGTATGCGCGCATTGGGCACACATCTCCCACTCTATGCGTGCAGCTACTGAAGAGATTATTGGCTACCACCGCCCTCGCCGAAACCAGTGACACGACCAAGAGTGTCGCGACGCCACTGCAGAGAAAGACGCCGCCTACAAAGCCACCCTGCAGTCGGTTGTAACGTGTGCTGCTGAGGAGCAATACAGAGAGAAGAGGAGGTACGATAGACTTCTTTTCTGGCGGAAGAAAAGAGAGGAAGAAAAGCGTGAGCGAGAGTTGAGATTTATGCCATTCTTTATGAGGCACAAAAATTCTTCGAATGGATAAGACGACTGACCGATGGTTTTTGGACCCAGGACCCTTCAAGAATGAAAACGGGAATCAAGTGACAGATATCCAGAGTATGCTGACGTTATGGAGGGAACACTTCTCTAGTCTTCTGAATGACGATGATGACAATAATTCCGCCAATAGAGATGATATCCCGCAAACCCCAATTACGGATGACAGCGTTGAATTTCCGCTGCACAACTATAATGAAGTCTTGACAGCAATAACACGGCTTAAGAACAACAAAGTCGCGGGAGCCAATGATCTACCCGCTGAGCTGTTTAAGAAAGGAGGTGAAGTTTTGTTTAAATGCATTCACGAGCTTCTATGCAGAATATGGTCGGAAGAATGCATTCCGAAAGACCTTGTACTCTGCTAAAACCACAAGAAACGTGATCCCACCATTTGTGCCAGCTTCCGTGGGCTAAGCCTCATAAATTTGGCATATAAGGTCCTGTCGAGGTATTATGTGACACTGAAGCCCATCGTAGACCAACTGATTGGACCTTATCAGTGTGACTTCAGACCTGAAAAATCTACCACCGACCAGATATTTACGCTACGACAAGTCTTGGAAAAGACCCTAGAAAAACAAATCGACACTCATCATCTTTTTGTCGATTACAAAGCCGCCTTCGACAGTCCAATAAGTAATCACCTATACTCCCCCAGGTCTGAATTTGGTATACCTGCAAAATTAATCCGTCTTTGCAGGATGACACTGAGCAACACCAGTTAAAATGGGGAAGGACATCTCCCCCCCACATGTTTCGAAACTAGGTTTCAGACAAGGTGATTCCTTATCGTGCGTCTCTTTAATCTAATTATGGATAAGATCATCCGAACTGCTGATCTGAGACAAAGTGGCACCATATTCTACAAGAGTGTTTTGCTGCTAGTGTATGCTGATGATATCTATATCATTGGCCATAATACACGCGAAGTCAGTGCAGCATTTTCCAAATTAGAAAAAGAGTCAAGTCGCATGGGTCTTGCAGTGAACGCAGATAAGACGAAATATTTAGTGTCCACAAGCAAACAGTCCATCGTAACAGCTCCTTCGAGGTTGTAAAGGATTTCGTCTACCTGGGACCTAGCATTAACTCCAATGATATCAGCCAACAGGGGTTACTTTGGGCTCAGTAAGCAATTGAGAAGCAATTGTGTTGTGTGTGTTGTGAAATGTTTGAACATGAATGATCGAGAACTGGACCTACAAGTTTTTTGTCAACTTCGAATGGCGTCTTTTCTCAAGAAGCTTTTCATGGCAGTTTTGACTCTCTGAGCTTTGCCATTGCCTGCAGAGAAGTAACATCCGAACAGAAAAATTAATTCAATTGAAAAAACTTTCTATGTCAGGTGGGAATTGAACCAGGGTTCTCTGGCGTATGGACCACACACTCTACTCATTACGCCACAGCCGCCACTTTCTTTATACTTACGTATTGCATATTTTGTAAAAGGGTGAAAGTGTGCACAATATGTAAAATGTTATATCTTATCTTCAAAAGTAATGCTTGGATATTTTTTTTTTTTTTAAGTTGGTTATATATTTATATAATGTTGTGAAAAAAAGCACCGCAGACGAAAAAATCGTGCGATTTTTTCTAAAAATTGTTCATGTTTTGGTATATAAAGCTGCATGTAATGCATGGAATTTTATTGTTAATAGTTTATTGAATAGGTAATAGCCTTTTTTTAATACCGATTTTGCTTTGTTTTGTATAAAAGTAAAAGCAAAATAACAAGCTTTTCGAGGCCATTTTCTAACTTTGGACCCCTATAACGTCAAAACAAGATAAGAGCGAGCATTATTTTTTCCAGAAAAAAAGTTAAGAAAATGATTTCTAGCTAAAAGTAAATTCTTTGCAAAAAATAACGTATATGACTCAAAAAATATCGTTTGAAAGTGGAGGTTTGAGTAAGCATTTTGGTGCAACCTGTTGATTCATATATTGTTTACAAGTAGAGGTCAAATGGAATGGAAATTGCTGTATAAAGATTACCATAATATGATTTTACTAGTGATAACGCCCCGAAACCTACTTTGCCTTGAAAATCACACTTTCTCATTCCCGAGTTCGTGTCTTACGAGTCATTTTTTTCAACTTAAAACGCTCTTATTTGCTAAACAGGTTATTTATCAAATAATTTTCTAATAATTTTTAGATTCCTACAGCTCAAAACCTTTCCAATGATATATCAAGTGATGCTGTAGTGTTTGTAGATTTGCTGGAATAAGTGAACCATTAGATTTTTCAAAATTTGAATATTACATATGATTTATTCTTTGTGAACTTTTTCAGAAGAACATTACAAGGCCAACTTTAATAAATTGCAATAAAAAATTAACTTGACAACATATTGTTAAGGTATCATTACAGTTTCGGATTATGGAAATAGTAAGCAATTTTATAAATTTAATAACTTGGGCCCCCTTTATAAGTTATTAACATACATTTTTATTTTAAAAAATTTTTACCTCCTTGAAGATTGAAAAAAAAAAAAAAAAATATAAAAAAAATGATTTTCATAATTTGTATGAGTTATAGATGGCGCCAAAGTTAAAAATCCTGTGTCCATATGGCGGACAGTTAATCTCAGGATTGGCTGGGCCTATTTTGAAAAACTTTGTTTTATTTTTTTAATTTACATTTTTTTTTAAGGCAATATACCAAAAAAACTTAAAAAAATTAAAAAAAAAGGGAAATGGCCATTTCAGCCGTTAGAAGGACCTTGATCGAGCTTCTTATCATCAATTGTGTTGTGTGTGTTGTGAAATGTTGGAACACAAATGATCGACAACTGGACCTACCAGCTTTATGCCGACTCCGAACGGTTTATGTTCTCAAGAAGCTTTTCATGGCAGTTTTTACTCTCTGAGGTTTGCCATTGTCTGCAGAGAGGTGACGGATGAACAGAAAAATTAATTCTATGGCGTATGAGTAACACACTCTACCCACTACGCCACGGCCGCCACGAGAATTTGTTAATAAAGAAAATAAAACAAGGTTTTTTTAAAATCGGCCCAGCCAATCCTGAGATTAACAGTCCGCCACCGGATTGATGAGCACTTCACTTTGACGCCATCTATATTTCATAAAAATTATGAAAATAATTTTTTTATTGTTTTTCAGTTTTCAAGGTTGTATATATTTTTTAAAATACAATTTATGTTAATAGCTTATAAAGGGCCAAAGTTATAAGCTTCAGAAAATTGCCAACATTTTCCCTTCAGAAACTGCAATGATACCTTAAACATTTGCATGTGTAACTTTGCTGTTTAACTCTTCTTTTCCCCTTTGTAGGTCATCCTTCTTGGTGAGAGCGAATACCAATCAGTTTTTGAAGTCCAAGGGAGGGGGAGGGGGGGAGGGAGGGCGATGAAACGACTTTAAGGGCTTATTTTCATTATTTTTCCAAACCTAAGCCCTTTTAGCCCGTATGTAGATCCGCCACTGCCTATCGTTGCGATTGGGTTGTAGAAATTTTGCTAAATGCAGGAAAGCTAACCTTCGGATCGGACAACGTCTGCAGAGTCCGCTACTAATATATAAATAACAAAACATTTAAAACAAAGAAATTAAAAAAATATATGCGATTAATTGAACATTCGGTTAATAGGTTAATTTTGCTGCAATTAATTGCAATTAATGATCGATCCAATCGATTATTCGTTAAATCGATTAATCAGTTAAACAATTTTTTTTGCCATCACTAAAAGTGGTTCTTAATTCAACATTCTATGTATAATAGAAGCTGAGAAATAAAAGTTATCACAAACGCATATACAGCTATAGGTAGCAGAGAAAATATGACCTCCATTTTGAAATTAGAAATTTTTTTGAAAGCGTTTCTGAGATTCAAGTATCAACATTTGATAATATTTAATAAAAATATCAACTTTTTAAAAATGGTCGAGCAACAAGTGTTGGATCAGTTGATTTGGACTGACTCTAAAAGAAGGTGATGCGTCATTTTTTCATATTTAAACAATTCGTTGAATATGAAAAAAGTCCAAATATAATATATGTAAAATAGTATTTTAGAAAAATGTAAATGCCCTTACATTTTTAATGCAAAAGGGCGATTTGGAAAAGTCCTGGCTTTCTTGAGGAAAGCTGGATAATCAAATTATACTTGAACTCTGCTCTTCCGTAAATATAGATTTTTAGTATTTTAAAAAAATTCTATATTTGTAGCACGGCTTAAAAAAGAATATATTGAGAAAAGTCTATACAAGAGCATCAAATTTTTGTATGGGCTTGAATATATCTTGCACAATATCAATTTCTTTCTTCTATCGAAATGCTGGATAACATCATTTGTAAAAGCATTATAAAGAAATTAATTAAAACCGAAATAAAGATTAAATATCGTTACTTTTGAAATTATTCCAAGTAAAATATCCGCCTTCCTTTGCACTGTTCTAAGCAATAGAAGGTTATATATTGCCATGATTTCTCATCACCTTAGCTGATCGCACATGCCGAAAGACAAGAAAAACAACTAAATGAACCGTTGGTAGATTTCCACTCGCATCTATTTGCAGAAACTGAGCACAACTTTAATTCAAACTTTTAAGGTCGCCAGTATGAGAGTGTGTGTGTGTGTTTGTGCTGTATATGTACAGAGGCGCAACCAGATTTTTTTGTTTTGGGGGTAAATTTTATTATATGTCGGACTTTTACATAAAAAAAAAAAACGTAACTATAGCGAGTATTGTGTACTGGTTATTGAGTCCGATTTTTGCACTAATAGTTCCTGGTAAAAACCTCAGCCAGGGTAAGCAACATCTTACCATTCAAATTCTTCACCAGTAAATTTCAACTTTTGGGAGTAACATTTGCATATGAAATTATGGTAAAGTTAACAAACAAACAAAGAGTTCCAACACAATGATAACATATGGTTCATAATAGCTGCACTCCCGTGGTACTGGATCAGATCAAATCTCAGTGGAACAGTTTTAGTTCAACTTTTTTATACTTTAGCACCACTCGCAATGAAGTGTCAAAATAAGCTTTAAAAAAAAAAATTTGCTTTAAGAAAAATTGCTTTAAACTTGGCAGCATTTTAAGATCAGAAATAGAGCCAGGAAAAGAGCTGGCTCTCATATTTGTTTCTGCAATTTGAATACAATAGAGCCACGCTCTAGATCAACGATCACGGGAATGCAGCTAATGATAACTAAAAATAAGTTTTTATAAGAAGTGTTTTATTTGTATTAAAAAATAATTATAAATTTAAAAAATGTGATTTATTGTTTGCTTTTTACAGAAAAAAAAGTTTGTTACAGGATTATTGTGACTAAGATTAACAAAATAAACATAAACTATATTTTCAAATTAAGTTTAAGTTTAAACTCGCTGATAGTAAGAGTTTATCCACTGATAAAATAAAATCCACTGATGGCTTCAGATCTCTGTACAGATTAAGCAATGTGAGACCGTTTAATCTTTCTTGAAACATCGTACTTCTAAAATAAGTTTTGACTCGGCGAAGCACTAAAAATGTTCGTTCATTTTCACACGAAGTGACTGAAAGAGTTACAAGGATGATTGCTAAATTAAAAATATTAGAAAATATTTCTTTATAGCACAGTTCTTAGTCTTCAAACACTATATTTTTCCCCATCGTTAGTTTTATTACTAACTTTATACCAAACATTCAGTTTAAATTTTTAATCATCAAAATCTCCTTCTAATCATCTTAACAAAATCAAATCAGATATTCAAAAGCTCTTAAAGCGTCATATCCAGCGGTTTTGTAGCGTCAGGAAATAGTGTTGAAATAAAAAGTGGAAATAGATGTTTTTTTAAAAAAATGTTACTCATAGGTATGAGATAAATCAAATGCTTGTCAAAAAATTTTGACAGACACAGAGCCAACTGTTGATTAGTGTTAAATCAATTTTTATTATTATTTAATTTAATAATAAAGTATTAGTACTTCCACCACAGCTCTATCTAGGGCACTAAACGCCCTTTTACCCTAGTTGGTCATTCAATGGGTGTCGCCATTACTGTGTTGTTTTCCATAGTTTATGCACTTTTAACGTTAAAAAATTAACGAAAAACCCAAATTTCACAAACTTTGTTTTGGTAATGAGTTTTGTTTAAAATTAACCATCACCTGTTTTTTGACATATCTAGGGACATTTTTGGTGAGAGAGATACGCTACCCATTAGAATGAGAAAATACACCACACCTTGTTGCTCACACCATGCTCAGATCGAAGAATTGTCAACAATACCTCAAGTGATCAGAATAACAACTAAAAAAATTTAAACGTATGTATAGTGATGGCAAAAACAAATAAAAAAATGGATTGACGCATCAAATTGCAATTAAATTGAAAGAAAAATAAACGATTAATGAATTTTTATAATAAAAAATTAAAATTCAAAAAAAACCATTTACGTCCTGCTTCGAAATTTGTGATGCATGTTTCAATTTCATGTGCTGCATTATATTTGTTGTATTATTGCATGTATTTATTATTTTTTTGCAATACATGCACTTGACCAAGCCTTTTCCTTGCCTGACAAAATGCTTCCAGGCAGTGATTCTTGGTGGTGCCATAATAAAACAAATAATACTTTTTACTAATCGTTTTTTACGTATTTTTTACATATTCATATCGAAAAATTAGCGCGAAATTGTACTAGGGATGAGATTGGTTTTTGCAGTGTTGCATTTAAAATGATTAAATAAATAGTAGTGGAAAAGCATTAAGCACTGAACACAATGATGGCGATAGCAACGAAAACTCTCTTGCAAAAGTTCACGCAGTTTGCGATTATTTAAAAAAAAATCTATTATGGCCGATTAATCAAAACAAAATAAAATAATCCTTTGATTCGATTATTTTAAAGGTATGAAATACTACGATAATTTTGAGGTTTAAACCCCAAAATTCCCTCTTTGGTTGCGCTACTGTATATTTATATACGTATTTAGTTTGCAGCAACAATAAAAATTAGCCGTAGAAATTATAGGCTTAAATAGGAGCAGCAACAACTGAAACAACAACAACAACGATCACTACTTCTGGTACTGCAACAATAACAGGTGAAAAACGGTTCCAACGGAATCAAACAATTGCTGAGCTTTATTTTTCTCCATTTTTTTGCCATTCAATACTTGAACCGTAATTCAAGCCAGATCGAATCCGTTGGATTTTGCATTCGAGCTGCTGGCAGCGCACCGCAGGGTTGTGTATTCATATATGTATATGAAAAAAAAAAGATTAAGTAGCGCATCTTGTGAATGCAGGAACAACCAACTGAGTAAGAGTATCTACAGAGACCGAATTATCTACCTCCTTGCTCATTGCTTGTTTGTTGTAAAACAATAAAATTATAAAAAATAAGCTCGAAAGAACTGTTGTTTTTTAAGTGGCAACGTTGTTGGCCACTATTTGTTGCTGCTGTTTTTGTTGTTATTGGTGCTTTAATTTATTACCTGTCTTTAACACGCTTTTGTTGTAATTCTTTATTGAATCTCAATCAATTATTGTTCCAAGCAGTGCCGTAAACTGTTCTAGAAACCTAAAAATTCTCTTAAACTCTTAATTCTTTCTGCCAATAGCTGAAGATTGCTCCAACAACTTTAGCCTGACTTCGTTTGTTTATAAGTCATTTTTTATTTCCTTTATGTAACCCAAATTTATTGATGAGGAAATGTTTTTTTTAAATGATCTTCAGCAACTTTATCTCGGATGGTTCAATTAGCTGAAGCAAACAAAACTAGGAAAATGAAGTAACAAATGAAAATCTTCATTGAGTATGTTTTGGTTTGTATGGTTGTTAAGAAAATAGAAGCACCCGAATAGTATGAAGAATTCAAAAGTCTTAATGTTATAGATGGCTAAATACAAAATAGTAAAAAGGAAATTCTTGGCATTTTTTATTGTTAACAGACCCAAACTTCAGCCAGTGCTATAATATGTTAATAACGACATATTTAATAAGCATAGAATTAGTTTTGATATTTTTAAATGTTACTCCTTTTAAGATCCTTAAAAAAAGTAAGAAATCATAATTTTAACTTTTGGTACTTAAATCTAAATAATAGTTGTTCTTAAGTCTTAATAGTAAATTATAAAGGGTGGTCTTCAGAGTTGAACGAAGTAAAACGGCTCATCAACAAGGCCAAAAGCTCGACAGCTGAGCGTTATTGTCGTACCTGAATTCTAGACCTTTGCAGACTGCGGAAGATTTTATCTATTTCGTCATGCGTACAGTTTCCTCAAACAATCACATTTCAAATTTTGTGTTGAAGCAATACCGTTTTTACTGTATATTTAAATTTTCAAAAGTATTTTGCTTACATTTAAAAACAGTTTGTTTTTAAAAATGAAACAAAAAGGTATTAGTTTTAGGTAATTTTTTTAATTTTGATAAAAAGTTTCAAAAAATATTTTAGAGTGTACCATTATACTGGTCCAAAAAATAGAACATTTTTTTCATCTGGTCTTCGATTATGTTATAGTTGGTATAAAAAGAAACACATTAAAAAAAGACACAGTTTCGATAGTATCGTAAGTGTAGTTGTAGAATATTTTGTTTGATATATTTGGAGATGGATTTGTTGTTCTTGTTCATATTTATGTTTACTAAATTGAAATAAATATTTCGGAAAAATATAAAATTATATGTATTCCTGCAGTAAAGAACTTGAATATATCTATCTTCTATCTATATATATATATAAAATTGTAAAAAAAAAACTCTGTACATGAAATATTTTTTTGAAAAACCTTCTGCGATGGACATTTTGAACGACCCTGAGTCCCCTGAGTGAGTAAAATTTTTTCTGTCTGTCTGTCTGTCTGTCTGTCTGTCTGTCTGTCTGTCTGTCTGTCTGTCTGTCTGTCTGTCTGTCTGTCTGTCTGTCTGTCTGTCTGTCTGTCTGTCTGTCTGTCTGTCTGTCTGTCTGTCTGTCTGTCTGTCTGTCTGTCTGTCTGTCTGTCTGTCTGTCTGTCTGTCTGTCTGTCTGTCTGTCTGTCTGTCTGTCTGTCTGTCTGTCTGTCTGTCTGTCTGTCTGTCTGTCTGTCTGTCTGTCTGTCTGTCTGTCTGTCTGTCTGTCTGTCTGTCTGTCTGTCTGTCTGTCTGTCTGTCTGTCTGTCTGTCTGTCTGTCTGTCTGTCTGTCTGTCTGTCTGTCTGTCTGTCTGTCTGTCTGTCTGTCTGTCTGTCTGTCTGTCTGTCTGTCTGTCTGTCTGTCTGTCTGTCTGTCTGTCTGTCTGTCTGTCTGTCTGTCTGTCTGTCTGTCTGTCTGTCTGTCTGTCTGTCTGTCTGTCTGTCTGTCTGTCTGTCTGTCTGTCTGTCTGTCTGTCTGTCTGTCTGTCTGTCTGTCTGTCTGTCTGTCTGTCTGTCTGTCTGTCTGTCTGTCTGTCTGTCTGTCTGTCTGTCTGTCTGTCTGTCTGTCTGTCTGTCTGTCTGTCTGTCTGTCTGTCTGTCTGTCTGTCTGTCTGTCTGTCTGTCTGTCTGTCTGTCTGTCTGTCTGTCTGTCTGTCTGTCTGTCTGTCTGTCTGTCTGTCTGTCTGTCTGTCTGTCTGTCTGTCTGTCTGTCTGTCTGTCTGTCTGTCTGTCTGTCTGTCTGTCTGTCTGTCTGTCTGTCTGTCTGTCTGTCTGTCTGTCTGTCTGTCTGTCTGTCTGTCTGTCTGTCTGTCTGTCTGTCTGTCTGTCTGTCTGTCTGTCTGTCTGTCTGTCTGTCTGTCTGTCTGTCTGTCTGTCTGTCTGTCTGTCTGTCTGTCTGTCTGTCTGTCTGTCTGTCTGTCTGTCTGTCTGTCTGTCTGTCTGTCTGTCTGTCTGTCTGTCTGTCTGTCTGTCTGTCTGTCTGTCTGTCTGTCTGTCTGTCTGTCTGTCTGTCTGTCTGTCTGTCTGTCTGTCTGTCTGTCTGTCTGTCTGTCTGTCTGTCTGTCTGTCTGTCTGTCTGTCTGTCTGTCTGTCTGTCTGTCTGTCTGTCTGTCTGTCTGTCTGTCTGTCTGTCTGTCTGTCTGTCTGTCTGTCTGTCTGTCTGTCTGTCTGTCTGTCTGTCTGTCTGTCTGTCTGTCTGTCTGTCTGTCTGTCTGTCTGTCTGTCTGTCTGTCTGTCTGTCTGTCTGTCTGTCTGTCTGTCTGTCTGTCTGTCTGTCTGTCTGTCTGTCTGTCTGTCTGTCTGTCTGTCTGTCTGTCTGTCTGTCTGTCTGTCTGTCTGTCTGTCTGTCTGTCTGTCTGTCTGTCTGTCTGTCTGTCTGTCTGTCTGTCTGTCTGTCTGTCTGTCTGTCTGTCTGTCTGTCTGTCTGTCTGTCTGTCTGTCTGTCTGTCTGTCTGTCTGTCTGTCTGTCTGTCTGTCTGTCTGTCTGTCTGTCTGTCTGTCTGTCTGTCTGTCTGTCTGTCTGTCTGTCTGTCTGTCTGTCTGTCTGTCTGTCTGTCTGTCTGTCTGTCTGTCTGTCTGTCTGTCTGTCTGTCTGTCTGTCTGTCTGTCTGTCTGTCTGTCTGTCTGTCTGTCTGTCTGTCTGTCTGTCTGTCTGTCTGTCTGTCTGTCTGTCTGTCTGTCTGTCTGTCTGTCTGTCTGTCTGTCTGTCTGTCTGTCTGTCTGTCTGTCTGTCTGTCTGTCTGTCTGTCTGTCTGTCTGTCTGTCTGTCTGTCTGTCTGTCTGTCTGTCTGTCTGTCTGTCTGTCTGTCTGTCTGTCTGTCTGTCTGTCTGTCTGTCTGTCTGTCTGTCTGTCTGTCTGTCTGTCTGTCTGTCTGTCTGTCTGTCTGTCTGTCTGTCTGTCTGTCTGTCTGTCTGTCTGTCTGTCTGTCTGTCTGTCTGTCTGTCTGTCTGTCTGTCTGTCTGTCTGTCTGTCTGTCTGTCTGTCTGTCTGTCTGTCTGTCTGTCTGTCTGTCTGTCTGTCTGTCTGTCTGTCTGTCTGTCTGTCTGTCTGTCTGTCTGTCTGTCTGTCTGTCTGTCTGTCTGTCTGTCTGTCTGTCTGTCTGCCTGTCTGTCTGCCTGTCTGCCTGTCTGCCTGCCTGCCTGCCTGCCTGCCTGCCTGCCTGCCTGCCTGCCTGCCTGCCTGCCTGCCTGCCTGCCTGCCTGCCTGCCTGCCTGTCTGCCTGCCTGTCTGTCTGTCTGTCTGTCTGTCTGTCTGCCTGTCTGCCTGTCTGTCTGTCTGTCTGCCTGCCTGCCTGCCTGCCTGCCTGCCTGCCTGCCTGCCTGTCTGCCTGTCTGTCTGTCTGCCTGTTAAAGCATCACGCGAAAACCACTGGATGGATTTCAATGACACTTGGCATCCAGGTTCCTTATATCCCCGGTCATAACATAGGCTACTTTTTATCCAGTAAAAAAGGTTGGTCCCGGTAGGGGGCGCTGCGATCGGGTTCCAGGCATTCGTTTTTCAGCTTATCTCCGAAACCGTTCATCCGATTTGCATGAAAATTTGTATGTAGAGGTTTTCGGATAAGGTGATCTTTTATTATTTATCTACTGTGTTCTATCTTGAGCACAAGAGGGCGCTGTAGTACAAATATTTTAAAAAACTTCGAAAAACTCCGAAGTCGCTTATACGATTTGCATGAAAGTTGGTATATAGAGGTTTTCGGAAACGGTGAGTTTGTGTGACTTATATACTATGTTCTATCTTGAACACCAGAGGGCGCTGTAGTATAAATATATTGTGAAAAACCTCGAAAAACTCCTAAGCCGTGCATCCGAATTGCATGAAAATTTAAAAATTGGGGTGGGTTTTTTGATACGGTTTTAGTGATTTAGTACAAATATTAGGAAATCGTGAAAAACTCCAAAACTGCTCATCATATTTGGATGAAAATCTGTAAATAGCGATTTTCGAGTACGGCAAGGGTTCTGGTGCTATATTTTTTGCTCTTCTCGAAACTAGGGGGCGCTGTTGTCCAATTTGTACGTGTGTATGTTATTAAACTGTTTCTAAGCGGCTGCACCGATTTTGATGAAATCTTTTGTGTATTTTAGTGGATCCCTGGATTGTTCAGATTCGTAATTGGACCCGGTAGGTGACGAATGTTGTTATTATAGCTTATCTCCGAAACTTTTCATGCGATTTACATGAAAATTTGTATTTAGGGGTTTTCGGGTACGGTAGTTGTTATAACTTATCTATTTTGGACTTTATTGAACACCAGAGGGCACTGCAGTGCAAATGTTTTGAAAATCTCGAAAAGCTCCTAGCTGTACATCCGATTTGCGTGAAAATTTTTAGTATTAAGATTTATGTTATTTGTTTATTCTATCTCGAAAACCAGAGAGCGCTGTTGTACAAATACCGCAAAAAACTCAAAACAACTCATCCGATAAGTATGATTTTTATACGTGGTTTTCGGGTGCGGTGAGTTTTTTGGCGTTATGTATTTTGCTATATCTTGAACCCCCGAGGGCGCTGTACTACAAAATACAGTAAGGCGTAGCAAAGCTCGAAAGGTGATAAATATCTTCTTTTCTTCTTTATGTGTATTTATATACCACTTTCTTTTTTCGCAAATCAGGACAGCTGATGCCGAATTCTGTGGTATTTGAGTACGCATCAACACATGCGCAAGTCAGTTGCGTCGTAAGTTGGCGTTGTTTTGACATTTCAATTTCTATTTTCAATGCTTATTTAATTGTTGTCTAGTTTCTTCGCAAATTGCTAAGAATTGGTTTTTGCTCTGATTTTTTTTCAAAAATGTGCAATCTATCGAATACATAATAAAACTTGAAAATATATTTTTGCAAGCGATCGGCGGCACACACACACAAATCTTGATATCCCTAATTTTTTCTCATAATTTTCAGATGTTGAAGCTACATTTTGCTCATTCCGTCAAAGTTACCGGTTTGAAAGATGCACGAGTTAAGTTCCTCGTATGAGATTAGCACAAAAAAAATTTAAGTTTTAGTTGCCTCCACAACTTGGCAACGATAATTAAAACACGACTGTTTCTTACGACGTTATAATTTATTCTGAACTTAAAATTAAACATAAGTTTACAAGAAGAACTTTAAATTGTCGATTCTGCAAAAGAATGCAACAATGTAATATACTTAGTGAAGAAATATTGAAATTGAAATATTGATTACTGTGCGAATATTGATTATTGGTGTTACAATGTAGCAATTGAGTTCCAAGAAGTTAAATAAACAAAAAAGTTGATTGGCAAATTAATTCTACAGAATTCTTAATATAAACATTTTTACTTAAGTGGGTTAATAAACTGAGTTGAATGTTCTGGGTGGCTTTAGTGGTGCTGCTGATGTGTGGGTGCTGGTGGGGGTCATAACTCACGCAAAATTCCTTCTAAAGTTTGTAAAAAGTTTTTTCAAATCGACGAATGAAATCGAAAATTATTTATATCAAGTCCCAAGTAAAACCGGGTATCCAGCTAGTCTAAAATAAAATCCACTGATCGCATCATATCTCTGTACAGATTTAGCAATGTGAGACAGTTTAATCAAGCTTGCAACATCGTGCTTCTTAAATAAGCATTGGTAAATTAAATTTATTAGAAATTGTTTCTTTATAGCTTGCCAAAAATATAATAATAATAAAAAAAAAAAAATGTGGTTAAAATAAAATACAGCTAAAAAATTTTTTTTTTAAAAGATAAGTTTTTTTCTTCGAAAATCTCCCGGAGTCCCTTAAGCCTTTTAAAGTTAGATTCGACAAAAATAATAAAATAAAAGGGATCTTAAAAAACCAATGTATCGGTGAAATTTCTTCGTGAAAAACTGTATTGTGTTAAAAAACAACTTTTGAGACACGCTGTACTTATTTAAACTACAAAATACAGCTTAATTCGATGATGATCGAAAAAAACGTGCAACGCGTGGCCAACCGGATATTAATGTGGTTCGATGAGGATGCTTCGGTTGATGCTGTTATTGTCTTAAAACAGCCAATAAAACCGACCAACCAGCCAACCAACAACTGTTGATCACTTATGGTCTAAATAAACGCATAACTTGCGTTAGGATAATAATCGCAACAAATGCCCAAAGCCGGCGCTGCTGATGGTTCTAGGTGGTTCGTGCCGGTCTTGACACTAGTCATCATTGCAGTGAAAAACGGAATATAATGCAGAGAAAAACAGTTGGAAGAGAAAAACACTTATATTGTGTGAGTATGCGTTTGTGTAAGTGTGCACAGAATGTTTATAACTGGTTTTGATATTTGAAGTAAAAAAAGCTACATATAAACTGAGAAGAGGAAAAAAGAACCGTTGAGTATGTTGGGCGCCAGCAAATGAAGATTTATTCGCAAAGAAAATTAGATGCAGGTGCATCTGATTCAAATGCAGAGAACGGTTCACTACATTACTATTCGTGATTGTCGGTGAGATGGGGAGAATGGTCCTTTCGATGAATGAAGGAGGGCTATAATGGAAAATTTTATATTTATTATTGCTTATCAAGGAGCATGTCGCTATTCAAAAAATTAACTTCAACACCACAGAACAGGTTGATATTAAACAGATTTAGAAAAATTTTTTAATGTATTGGAAGGAGCCAAATTCCTGAATAATCTTCAAAGCCGCTGGCATGCTAAAAGCAAAGCGGTCTACTACCACGCATTTGAAGAATTATGACATTCGCAGTGCTAATTACAACAGACACTGATTACTATTTCCACACCAATAATACACGATGTCTTAACTGCAGACACATAATGAGTTTTAAAACGCAAGACAATCATGCTTTAGCACTTGTATTAACATGGTTTAATTGAAAAAGAAAGAGGATCAAATGAAAACAGGATTCTGGTTTAGAATTTAAATTCGTTGTAAAACAACAAACAACCTAGATACAAGTGCCACCTGTTGATGGGTTTCACAAAGAAACTGTTTCCGACAATGATTGGTGAGATGTTTTGCTTTTTCTAGCTACTGCATCCAATAGATATTAAATTAAGTTTAATTTGTTGTTGTTGAACGATTGTATGTGCGATTGCAATCAAGAAGTACGAAAACAAAAACTGAAGTAAAAAAAGAATAATGCATACGTTCTGTACACTGAACCAAAAACGTACATAAAATCAAAGAAACAAAATACGCATTCATTGGTTCAAAGAATTTTTATTCATAAATTTTAGAACAAATTCTTACGTCAATGAACGAAAACAAAAAGAATATATCCATTGCACCAATGTAAGGAGTTTATGAACTCAAGGAACCGATACTACGGCATAAGTAAGACCATTCATTGTTTCAAATTACTGATACATGAAATTAAAGTAGAAAGTTCTTAAATTTAAAAATTTATACGTTTATAAAAATTTTGATTTTGACGTTGAAATTACATTTAAGAAGTCTTTACAAGGAGTCAAGCTTTTTCAAGTATATTTTTTTTAAGCATTGTTTTTTTTTTTTGTACAAAAAAAGAGTATCCTCAACAGCAGTCTTCAGTGATTTCTGCAGTCCATGTACTTCTGCTACTTAACATGGCATTCTGCAAAAATCAATTCGAAATCATAGGTGTTTTTCAAATCAATGCATTTTCCTTTAATTTAATGATTGTGTTCCTTGGATGTAGGAACAAGTTCTTAATTGATAAGGATTGATCGTTGAAATTACAGTATTGTATATTGAAGTCAACAAATTGTACATTGAAGTCAATGTATTGCACATTAAAATCATTATTCTGTTCATCGAAATTAATGTATTGAACATTGATATCATTGATATATCAAGAATGATTTGAATGAATGAAAAAACATTCTTATGTTAATGTTCAGAAGCAATAACAAAAGTGAGATATCAATTTCAATAAACCTAGATTCTCAGAAATAATTCACATAACATTAAAAGCAAATAAATCTTAAAGAATTTGTTTTTTGAGCCATTGAACTAAATGACTTTCGTTTAATGAATGGAATTTATGATTTTATGATTAATATTTGGTTCAGTGTATCGAATATCTTGTTACCAATTCAAATTATTTTCTATACAAGCACACAGTTTTGTTACTTTGTGCAATTCTAAGTTTCTTCCGTGTTATGTATTCCTGATACAATGAAACTAAATTATAACTTGTTCATTGTTTCGCATTGGTTCGACTGCGGAGTCAAAAATTAAATTTGCATTTTTATATTAAATTAGGTGAATACTGAAACGATTAGAAAGCTTTAAACTATAAATCTTTCTAATCCTCTTTGATTAAATATGTTGATAGGTTCAAATATGAGAAGATGAAATGCAAAGCAGTTCAAGCCAAATACACTTATAACTAGTGTTAGATCGAAAGCGAAATTTTGGCCGAAGCCGAGACTGAGTATTTATTGTATATGAAAATAAATCCTTCTTTTTTAATTAAATTGTTCTTTATTTAAAGTATGGAAAAAACATAACATTTCATGCATATAAGAATAAAAGAAATGTTACATAAAATAATCATTATTTGATTCTTTGTTATATGTCACCACATATCACACTATTTGTAACCATTGTTGCGGAACACAGTGTTGCGGCTCCATAGAAGGAATAACAAAAACAAAAATAGACGTTGCCGCAGGACTATGAAATTGCATGGAAATAAGTCTTACGACAAGAGAACTATTCACAGAAAGTTTTGTTGAAATGAGATGAATGAGCAGCCCACCTCCCATATAACTGAAATCGGTAATCTGGTATATTTCCCTAAAAAAATATCACAGAGCAATAAATATTTGCAATTTTTGTTTTTTGTCACAGAAAAACATTTTACACAAATGTAACTGAATCCAATCGGTTGACTAAGGCGCTTGCGTCCCATAACGTATGCGGAATGAAATATGGACAAATTTAAAAACTGTATTAAAAAAAACTAAATTATTATAATTTGGTAAATTTTATTTTAAATGATACTTATAAATTTATAGTTAATGCAGAAAAAATTGCGTCCAATGTGTGCGGCCTCGCGGCAATTTAGAGACACTTTTGCCATTGGATCTTTAAATACCGATGTTGGCACTTTGATAAGCTCTGTTTTTATTTTGACTATCAAATTTTTCGTAGTTTTGGGCCGAAATTTATTGGCATATATTCTCCAACCAAGATTAGCCCAAAAATCTTCGATTGAACGAAGTTGCGACAAGTTGAAAGGGTTATTCTTCTAATGTTCATAAGGTAGCGGAGCCTATCCATAGCTTCTAAGCTCTGTTGACGGTAATGGCTTGATGCAAGGTCAGGCAAAACACTATATTTTTATTGTTGTGTTTGCATCTTATAAAGTCAGCTACTTTTAGTAAACAGAAGTTGACCATTTCACCATTGACAGCTAAGCCCGACTCAAAAAAACTGGCTCAGACATACCTAAAGCACTTATTGCGAGTCACAAAAAGACTGTTTTTGGTAACTTTCAATGTTCCAAATATTTCACATTGTCTTCTACTTGCTTATTGCATTCAAAAAAGTGCTGTCCTTGCCACATGCCCTTGAAATATGACTTCATCCATAATGCAAAAAATATTTTTAACCAAATTTGTCAAATGTTGTTTTTGGACACATTTTTGAGCTTCCGACACCATTGGCTTACTTTTTCGTGACCTTTTTTGGATTCCCATTGATAGAAGATACTTCTTCACTGCTTTGCCATCACATTGAAACTTTTTCCCCAACTCTCTGTACGATTTTGCCACTCTTCCATCAGTTATTCGCCTTAGCTTAGACCTTGTCGCAGAATAATTTAATGTGAATCTTTTCAACAATATGATTAAAAATATCCGCTTTTGTCCAATTAAAATAAGATTAAAAAAAAAATTACAAATTCTCTCACGACGTTGCTTTTCTTTTTTCGACATTTTGAATACACCCAAGAAGTTACCAGCATATAGTTATCGATAAATACGCATCATTTCAGTTATTGATGTTTTTACAAGTTTCAAAAAGTTGTCCAGATTTCATTCCGCATACATTATAACCACAATGAGTAATTGGTATATTTGCCCAAAAAATTATCCCAGATCAATAAAATTTATAACCAGAAATGCCAAATTTTAGGAGAATACTTAAAAAGCATAATTTTATAAATACAAAGAATTTAATACAATAAAAAAATTCTTTTCGTTTTTTAAGAAACTTATATTCCTGGTTTTTAGGTTATACAGTCTTTTTTTGATATAGCAGATTTTTTCTTCTTACTACTTTTACTAAAAAGATTGACGCTTTATCATGTAAAATATATCGTCGTCCGGGGTTTCATGTGCTCTGCGTGCAAAAAACACATTTTGAGCAAATCGAAGTTAAAGTTTGAATGTATTTTTTCAAAAACTGTACGATGGAATTTTTTAAATGTCTCACCATAAATTTATGTAAAAATGACAATACCAAAAACATATTTCCTAATCCTCCATCTCAAGTATAAAAGGACATTTTCTAACGGTAAAACAAAACAATTTGCTCTATACACCATTTCAAACGCAAATTGATGTGAACCCGTAGAGCAAAGTAGCATTAATAAAAAATTGCACACATTTAAAATTTTTGGTCAACAGCAATATATTCATTTACAAAAACAGCAAACGAAAAAGATATTCGTAAAGCTTTTTAACAAAAATCATCAAAAATTTTTTTTCACTTAAAATAAACAAAACAAAAAAAAACTATTTTTGTAAATTAATTACAACCTTTTTCATAACTTTTATGTTATGTGTTTTATAACTCTAATAGTTTTTCAATTATTAAGTATTCTATTTTTCGAGCCTTAGGTCTATGTTGCCTTCAGAAGAAAACAATAAACAATCAACAACGTATTATGTATAAGTAAACTTAAACTTTTAGTATAAAAATAAGTCAGATGTTTTCTGCACTCCCGTGCTTCCCAAAAACTTTTTTCATTCTTAATAAGTTCTTACACCTGATTTGCAAAACGAAAAAAAAAAACGAAAACGGCCATTTCAACCCTTGAAAGGACTTTGACCGATCTTCTTATGATCAATTCTATTATGCGTGTTGTGAAATGTTTGAACACAAATGATGGAAAACTGGACCTACATGTCTTTGAGGCTTGCCATTGTCTGCAGGAACTGTGTTTGTGTCTGTGACGGCCGAACAGAAAAATTAATTCATTTGAAAAAACTTTCTGTGTCAGTTGGGATTCGAACCAGGGTTCTCTGGCGTATGGGCTACACACTCTACCCACTGCGCCAAGGCCGCCACACCTGATTTGCAAATTGCTTTGAAATTCGGCACACGAACAACGGTGCCAACGGTGCAACGATCATTCGGTTAGAATGATGTATTTGGATATTCTTGACAAGTCGTTTTGTTAATAATAATAATAACAATAATGTCAATCAAGCTATGTCCGCAAATACTTTGCGTTTCTTAAACATACCTCTTATTTCCAACATAGTCTACTTTTTCACTTTTTTGACAATTAAAAATAGTAAAAAAAAACACAAAATAGTTAATTAAATAAAAAATAATAACTAGTCACAACTATGTTAGAGCAAAGTGGTTTTCGTTAATCAAGAACACATTTTGTACTGAAATTTTGCTCTGTACGCCATTGAATGGGGCGAATGGGGTATGAGGTCACCAAAAATTGCTGTTTAAAGGGATATAGAGAAAAATGGGCACGAAATATCTCAGTTTCTGGAAGCGATAGCCAAAAACGGATTGCATATTTGAAAAATTCGGTATCAAAAACCCGGGATGGTACTATTAACTCAAAATTGTCAAAATTGCGCATGGAGCACATGAATACTCGGACGACGATATGAATAAAGAACATTGCATTTGGGCAAATCCCAGCGTGTCAGGCGTTTCATTCTGACGCTTCCAGAGATATATTTGGGATAAGTGCATGGGCATCCACAGGGAGAGCAGGGTGGGTCAGTTGCCCCAGCCGCCTTGAAATCAGTTAAAAAAATTTATATTAGAACATTATAAATGTTACATAATCATAAACATTTTTTTGAATTTAGTTACATAATCATAAACAATAAGGCGGCCGTGGCGTAGTAGGTGAGTGTGTGACTCTTACGCCAGAGAACCCAGGTTCGAATCCTCAATCTGAGACAGAAAATTTTTCAATTGAATTAATTTTTCTGTTCGGCCGTCACCTCTCTGCAGACAATGGCAAACCTCAGAGAGTAAAAACTGCCATGAAAAGCTTCTTGAGAACATAAGCCTTTCGGAGTCGGCGTAAAACATGTAGGTCCAGTTCTCGATCATTTGTGTGCAAACATTTCACATCACACACAACACAATTGATCATAAGAAGCTCGGTCAAAGTCCTTTCAAGGGCTGAGATGGCCATTTCGTTTTTTTTTTTTAATCACAAATAATTTTTAGAATTTGGAATGAATTCATTAATAAAAAAAATTATTTTCATTTATTTTAAATGCAATATGTAACAGAATTGAAGACATGAATGAATGAAGGTGATATGCTGGATTTCCGAATTTTTTTGTGTTCTCTACATGAATAAAGGTCTTATGTGCATTAAAACAATTTTAAAACTTAAAACAACTAGGTTTGTGGCTTTTTTAGAAATAAACTACTTGACAAAGTTTGATTATATATAGATTTAAGTGCACGCTGAAAAATAATAGGCCTTCCCAAACATAATTTGCAGGAAGTATAATATGTTTCTGCATGTATCTTGGAAACAAGTAATCATAATTGGTCCCACATATAATATGATCAATTAATGAAATTTTTCTTTATATATATATTTACATCTTAACATTATTTAATTGTACCTTAGCACTTGTTGTTTGAATTTAAAAACAATATAATTTGTTTTAAAGAAAATATGTTTTCGTATAAAAATATTGTATTTATAAATGGACTGAGAACACTTTTAGTCTATTACTATTTGTTTGCTTGGAAATATAATTTATTGTTAAACTGTGATTACAAAATATTTGCTTAGAAGTAATTGTTGGTTTGAAGCAAACAAAATATGTTTAGAAAACAGTAAATAAGTTTTCTCGAATTTAATAATGTTGAGAAGTAACCATATTATGTTTATCCGACATTACAATAATTTTTATAAGCACACATTTTCTAGTTGGAGAAAACATAATATGGTTGTAGCACCCACTTTGCCACCGAAGCACCAGCTTTATCAGTAAAGTTGCTTCAAAACTTACTCATTTTTACTACTGAGCCGCCTTATTTTTCTTTTATTTTCTTTTTTATTTTATTAATTTGAAAACACAAACTTTTTTAATTTAAACAAGCATTATCAGAAACACTTTTCACAAGAGCTAAACTTTTCAAAACGTAAAATAAAATGACGCCAAGACTTGGCAACTGTTAAAAGCATGTGCATGAAGCAACACGGTTTCCGCTATTTTTCGTGCAAGTGCAAAAGAAACAGATATTTGTATGTCTATGCGAAACACATAAAAGAAAGGATTTCTGTTTGTTTTAAATTTGCAGAGTTCTGTTCTTTTTGAGTTTAACAGTGATGCAAATATATTTTTATTGGGTAGAAACACACAATTCGTTTTTGTCACAAGCATATAAATGTAGACGTTAGTTTTAGCTAAGGCAATTATATTAATGTTGGACACAACTAATATCTTCTTATATCGAAAAATAATGCTATTGAAGGAAAGTTCTTAAGTTAAACAATTTTACATTTACGGACCTATTCTTGAAAATCTACAATTCTAAACCAGTATTTTTTATATTTCTATGTGTTGTAATTTTTTAATTTCAAAACAAAATTTGAATCTTGAAAATAATAAATTTTGATAAAAATTGTCAGCTGCTTTTTATATATTGACAATTTCATTGACAAATTATGTATTTTGAGCTTCAATTTTGTTTTGTTTCATCATTTCATTTTCATTTCATTTATTAAACATTTTGTTTCTAATACAAAAAGGTTAAATATATTATTATAGCATTAGACATAATTTGTCTTGACTTTAAAACATTACGTATTTATATATACATGTATAAATCAATATTATTATCAATATTATTGTATCAAATTAATACAAACTACAAGAAGAAGTTTAAACAAGTTATTTGAAATCCCATTGGCCAAGGCCAGTTTTAATTAAAACTTAACAAATTGAATAATTGGAGGAAAAGATAATTATAACATGGAAAAATACTTATAAAGTTTAACTTTAAATTGCACAGGATTAGTTATAGATCTAATATAATTAAATAGAGAGTTCCACAGACGGATTGAACATATATAAAATTGTCGTTCTGAACCTAATTGAGAATGCTTTAACTGCACTAACTGATTTGATCTAAGGAAGCGTAATCGTACATATAAATATGTGGGTTCTTTGTAAGCAATTATTTTATGTGACAACACAAGTGTTCTAAGTTTTAATAGGTTCTCGAAAGTCAAATTAAAGATTTGCCAAGAAAACATGGAAATGTGATCAGATCGTCTGAGTCAAAAGATATACCGTGCTATATCGTTATAAGCAACGTTAAGTTTTCGACTTCCCATTGTGTCACAGTAAGTAAATAATTCACAACCATAAAGAAAACTTTTATTAAGGTAAGTTTTTGCTAAAAGAAACCTTTTTCTTTGTGGAGTGAAGTACTGAGTAACCCAAAGAGAACGAAGCATGCCGTAGATTTTACCGACTGCGCAGTTAATGTGTTCATTCCAAGACAAATGTTTGTTAAATATTATGACAAGGTTTTTGACCGTATCACAAAAATCTATTCTTGATTCATTTAAAGTTAACATAGAAACAAGACTGATTAATTTTCTTTTTGTAGATGACATTGCATTTTGATTTCCTTCGATTTAAAAAGAGTCCATTTTTATGAGCCCAGATCATCATTAACATTAGTAACACAATTATAAATGGAATGCAACCTGCAACCTTCAAACAGTTGAATATCATCTGCGTAAATATGTATCTCACAAAACTTTAACACACTAGGCAAGTCGTTAATATAAATGTAAAACAGTAAGATTTCTAACAGAGAATCTTGGGGCACCCCTCTTTTTACCGCGATGCATTGAGACGTTACATTATTTACGGACACATCTTGAGAGAGGCCAGTTAAATAGGACGAGACTAAGCGGGACAACACAAAATATCATGGTCCACTGTGTCAAATGCTTTTGAATGGTCAAGAAGGGTTAGAAAAGAATCAAAAGCAGGGTTAGAATCTTCTGTTACATCTATTAATACTGTTGTGCAACTTCTTTTTGGTCTGTAGCCAAATTTACGATCAGTAAAGAGACTTTTATCACAGAAATACTTGTTTAGTTGCTTGTACGTCAACCTTTCGAAAACTATAGATATATATGGTAGAACAGCAATAGGCCTATATTCATTGGCTGTTTTTGGGACAGGAATAGTTTTAACTTTCTTCCAACAAGATGGATGAATTGATTTAGTTAAGATCGAATTAAAAACAAAAGTAATAATTGGGAAGAGTTTAGAAAGTAACGCTTTTACAAACATTGTATGTATTTCATCAAATCCTACAAAATTCGATGACAAAAAACTACCTAAAACATCAACTATGTCAACACAACTAAAACTAAAACTAATATCACAGTTACTATCACGGGTTGAATTTTCATAGACATTGTTTTGCATCATAGGCATAGGAATATTAACCATATTTTTGTTGAGCTCGTCAACATTCATTTCGCATGAAAATTTTGTTTTTTTTACTAATACCGATGTCGCGAATTAAGCTCCAGGTCTGCTGACTGTTAACTGCATTACTGAATTTGTTTTCGTAAAATTTTGTTTTTGCTGTTCTAATGGCAAAAGCGACTTTGTTTCTTATTTAATTGCTTAAATCGTTTGTGTAGTTAAGGAGTTTTAAAGTGCTTCCAGTGATTATAAGCAAAGTTTCGTTGTTCAATCAGAAATTTGATATTAGAGTTAAACCATTGACGTTCACTTGGCTTAACTTTTCTTGTTGCTGTTTTTTTATTACATCATTTATTTTATCTGCTCAACCCGGTATATTTGAGAAGGGGAAAATTCCAAAGAATGTTAACAATAATTATTTTGCGTGTATATATAGTGATTAAATTGAGTTTTGAATACTAACGTCGTCGTAATATTTGTTTCGTATAACTGTAAAGTCGTTTTTCTCAAAACTACGTTTTTCAAAATCGTTTTTTAATAATATTTAAACCAATCTGAATAAAAAATGCAATATTTTTTTAAGTATGTATAAATTTTTAAAAAACACTTTTTAAAATTCTGTCTCATTCAGATAGGAGATATTCTCATAACGTTATAAAATTAAACTTTTTTTTTTCCTCGGATCACCATAGATGTCTTTTTCAGCAATCGTTGTAGCCTGTGGTTCAAGAATTAAACCCATTGGTCAAAATACCCATTTTTGTGGTAACCGATTTTTAAAATTTTTGCGCTATTTTGTAGTAAATATATCCAAAGTTAGGTAGCCAAAAATTTAGCTCATAATATCTGAAATTGGAGGCGTGGCATGCGGTTAAGCACAATTGTTTTTGTTTATTTCAGAAAAAGGTGAGTTTTTCATTTTTTCATCGAAAATGAATGGCCATTGCTTGCAAACTATAATCAATAGAGGGTTGAATTTTTTTTTGTTAGGTTGGTTGGACCATTATCGTTAAATTATTGTATGAGGTTGTAGCTGTGCTATTTATATTTTGGGTGTCCCGAAATGTTTTCAAAATGACTGTTTTTTGTATAAATTTTACCTTTAGTGGAATAGAACTTCTAAGGATCAAAACGGATCAAATGAAAGCACCCAGTTAAAGGTGAAATTCTCTTCTTTCACCCAATGTATACTTTTAAATCCCCCACGATCCCCCCGTAAAAGCTTTTTTCGTTTTACTGAAACTATTCACACAAGTATTCGAATGACGCTAATTTAAACGCATTCCAATAAGTATGCAATGATATATTCTATTTAAACTTTAGGTATTTTATTGCATGCAATTTAAAGGATTTTTCAGTTTTATTTACCCTTTTTACTCCAATTCTATAAGACAGGTGCATATACAAAATATATAAACAGGTTCTGGTAATTAAAAAAGTGCCTAGAGTTTTTTTTTAATTAACCCATTTCATTCTACCTGCATGAAATATGTGGAGTTTTGGAGTTTTAAATTGGGCCTTTATAGAACTGGTGCAGGTAGTAAGTAAATAGATACAGGTACTGATACTTGATATAAGGCTTAGGAAAGCACTACGGTATGGAAAGACTTATGAGGAAGTGATATTCGGATGCATTCTCACTTGCTATAATATCTCAGCCATTGTAATTGGAAATTAATAAATTGATTCAAAAATCATGGAGAGATTCAGAAATAAAGAATTGTCTGAGGAGTATTTAAGAAACAAAAAACAGAGAGATGTTCAAAGCTACGTTCAAAGAAAAATAAACTTCAAAATATCATTGGACTGGAAGAGAAATTATTTGTTTTCGTCAAAAATTTAAAAAAGCGCTACAGCCAGTATAACAACACGAAAGAACGATTTTATAAACATAACGAAAAATGGCTGGAATGCGAGATTACTGTGCAGAGAGCTTCAATAACTATCGAAAAAGTCAGCGCAGGAAGACCAAAAAAAGAACTTGGCAACTGCAGCGATATATCTAAGATACTGAAGCTAAAGGATATCACTGATGAAATTGGAAGTGAAAATATTCAAGAAACATTCTTTCATCAAATGGTAGCAGATAAATAATATGCAAAACTGGAAATAATTGAAAAAGTTATTGATACTAGTCCAGTGAGAACAAAACGGATTCTTAAAATTGTACCAATACCGAACGAGGAAAAACAGTACACAAATGAGGAGGCATTAGCATAATTTTTGGGTTTTATACTAAAAAAACACCAATAAACTGAGCTCAGATTGCGTGCGATTGAAAAAGGTTCAAATCTGTATCCATCATATCAACACATAACTGCCGCTAAAAAAGACTTTTTGTCATCTAACGACGCTATTGCAATTACACCAATTTCGGCAGAGGTACAACTACAATCATTGCTTGATCACACACCACAACCCTTGCTACAATCATTTAAAGAAAATGAGATGAAGCAATATGGAAACTGCAAGTTCATTCATTTTTGCAAATGGGAATGTGATGGTTCTTCCGGACAAAAACAATACAAGCAATTGTTATCCGGAAAAACTTTGGACATGGATATGTTCATGGTGACATTTGTACCATTGCGATTAAAAATTATTTTGGAAGACTCAGAGCCATCGACCAGCACTACGCACACCAGAGATATTTGAAAAAATCTCACACCATCTTCCACGAAATACTGCAGGCCCATCAAATTTGAATTCAAAAACATAACCCAGGATACCATTACGAAATAGGTAAGCGATATCAGAGCCCAAGTTGCATAGCTTCATGCTTCATGCATTGCAATGATTGATGGAAAAGTAGGCCAGAACTTGACTGAAACAAAGGGTTCATCCAGCTGCATCATATGCCAAACAACATCAAGCCTATTAAGCCAAGTCCCAGACAAATCAATAGATAATACTGATGCATATGAATTCGGACTATCACCACTACATGCAAGAATACGATTTATGGAACACATACTGAAAATCAGTTACGATTTGGAAGTCGGACCAACAGGATCAGTAAGAAACAACGACAGCAACAAGGAGTTACGAAGTTTAAAAAAGAAACATGTCCAAGATGAATATCGAAAATATGGATTAGTTATAGGTCAGCCAAAACACGGTTCAGGCAATACAAATGATGGAAACACATCAAGAGATTCTTCTCAGATCCGGAAAGAGCATCTGAAATAACAGGAGTTGATTTAAACTTTATTTCCAGGTTAAAATTTATCATCGAAGTAATTGCATGCAATGAACAAATTGCATCGAAAAAATTTGGTGATTACGCTACGGAAACTGCAAAAATATATGCAACGAAATACCCATGGAGAAATATGTCTGCAACTGTTCACAAAATCCTATATCATGGAGAAGATGTCATTAAATATCATTTAGTACCACTTGGAGATCTATCGGAGAAAGCTCAGGAAAAAAGGAATATGGATTACAGATTCTTTAAAAGAACACAACACCAGAAAAATGTCACGCAATCGCACAAATCTTCTTTTTAATATATTATTGGCAACGTCAGATTCGCTCATCTCTAGCATGCGACATCAATGTAAAGTGGAACACCTGAACAGGACAAAAATAATTCAGAACTGAGTACGAAATATTTGCAAGCAATATTCCAACCAAATAAATATTAATTAAAATATGATTTTTCTTGTTTTAGTAAGATATATATAATATTTAAAAAAAAATAAATTAAAAAACAAAAAATGTCGCAATATAAAAAATCATATTAATAACACTGTGCTCGAATCAGACACTTTTTTCCCAACAAACGGGGCACCCGAAGGGATAACCTAATTCGAGTATGCTGATCCTTATGGTGCTAAGAGTTTTTTTAGGTTAGCTCTTGTTATCGAGAAATTTGAAAATCAAAATCTTAGACCCACGAAAGAACCATTTACCATTTATTTAATCCCTTTGTGAATTGTTACGAAAAATTACATCCGTGTACTAAACCCTGGATGGTTATACTTATTTTACATACTTTCAAACAAATCCGTAAATCTCCTATTTTTTGGTTTTGTTTTGCGACAACGATGCGTTTTAATTAACAGCTAAGCAATAACTGACATTGTAAAACACGGAAACGTGCGACGATTAGATACAACAATATAAAAAATATAATACTATTGCTTCGTCGATTCGACGAAGTATAACCATCCAAGGTTAACCAAAAAACTCTTTGTAATACCCACCCATCAGAATAAGTGAATAAGTTTTTATACCAACCCAAACATCCTTCTTAGAAGTTTGCTTTTGTACCCAAAAATCTTGGAGTAATAAAATACAAATTTTGAAACCGGTTAAGCTATTGGCTTATTTTTAACAATAACGTTGTATATATAATCTACATTATATTTCTTTGTACAAATTGATTAGTTGTTTACCGTATAACAAAAGTGCTGACTCTTAATCAGTACTGTTTTTAGTATTGCACCATAGCGTGGGGATCTGCTTCTGTAGCAATTCCTGGAAAAATTCCTATATGGAAGTTTGCTACACATAATTTAGACGTTTCAGCCTTTTGGTATGATAGAAACACCCAAGATCATTAACTAATAAAAGCAAGCGTTGAGCTAATGTAAACATTAGCCCATGCTATATTCAAATATACACTTCCCCTAAACCCTCAAAGCCATGAAATAATGTTCTTGCTTAAGGGCCCATTAAAGTTTTTTAAGCGAAAAAATATATGTAAAATATAATATATATATAAAATAAATGAATTAAAAGTTTTATATTAAAGCGACTTTTTATTTGTGGTATTTTTTTTTATATTATAATAATTAACTTAACCGTTGTGTCGATCGTAGAGCCCACGGGTACATTTGCAACTTTAATTTTCCTGTATCTTCCAAACGGTTAGTCCGATTGACCTGAAATTTCATGATATCCTCAACCATACACTTTTGCATCATGTGGAAAAGTTTCATCAAGATTGGAGCAGCAGTTCAGTCGATACAGCCCAAATTCAAGTTAGTGGAATGGCGTCGACTGCTGATGTACCCGGGTACTTGTATGAAAATTCATACAAATATATAGAAATAAATGGCAAAGTTCACTTTATATTGCTATATCTTCCAAGCGGCTGGTCCAATCTTGATGAAACTTCGTATCATAGCTTGGAAATATGTAATTGATATTGGTGTGAAATTTCAGGTCAATTGGACCAACCGTTTGGAAAATATAACCCAGTTACTAGAAAATGACCTAGCGTCAACAGCTGATGTTCTATGAAAATTCATACAAATATATAGAAATAAATGGAAATATTTAGTTTATTTTATGGAAATTTGTTTATTTATTTATAGAAAATCATTATAATGAAAGTAAAAAATATATTTTATGAATTTTAGCAGCATCTGAGGCATTGTGGATGATCCTTCGAGTGCTCTGCGCACACAGGCTTATTACAAATTGCACCATCCATTTTATTTTCACTTTTTATATATTTGCCGCACAAAATAAATTTTTAGGTCTTTACACTTCAAAAATCGCACATAAACTGACTTATGCATACAAAACTACTCAAAACGAAACCTGCGCAAAAAATCATGTTTCTGCCTGCAAAACTGGTTGTGCAAGGGTAGGTAGGCAAGATATTCCCAAATACCCTTTTGTTCCTGTTAGTAGACGTGTTTTCCTACACATTCCAAAAAAAAAATGTTTACATTGAACAAATATTTTATGAGTTATAATTATTCTGCGCAGGTACTAAAAATAGCACTATGAGCAAGAGGGGTTGATTTTCAGTTCAAATATAACGGAATTTTGCGAATGAAAATTCAATGTTAATTATTTTTCTTGGTAAAAAGGGATCAAATTACAAGGATTAAAAAAGAATTTGGAAATTGTTAAATTTTTATGGATTTTGGCAATTCCCATTTTTGGTAAAAATGGATTATTTAGGTACCAAATTTTTTTTTTCCCAAATTATGATAAAAGTTTTGTTAACTAGACAATATTTCCAATAAATAAAAAAAAAAAAAACCAGAAAATTACAAGAATCCAGGTAGTAGTTAATATTTGTATATCAAAAGCAACTATCTGCCATACAAAACGTATGAAGTACCCGGGTACATCTACTGTCGATGTGGATAAAACCCAACAGCTGTTGACACAACGGTTAATTAATTAACTTTAAAGAAAAATTTGCACCTGAAATTGAGGTGAACACGATTTATCCGATTTTATTCATCTAAAAAAATTAACACAAAAAATTAAGGTTCTTTTTGAACTTTTCAGATTTTTAAGATTTTAGAAAAATGTTGAATTTCATTAAAATGGCAGATGAAATCATGTCTCTGAACTACGAAAAAAGCAGCCAAAATTTTTTCACGACGAACGTCGTCACGAAAATTTCAGAACGATCAGTCCAGTTGTTTTGTATCACACCCGCCGTGATTTTTTCAATGTTATTTTTAAAAACCTGCAGCAGCAAAACAACACGCAGAAAAAATCCAAAAATTTTTTTTTGTATACTTTTTTTACGTAAAAAAAAATATACAACGTTTCAATAAGATATCTCTTTCCATTCTTAAAAAATTTGCATTTTAAAAATTTCCTTTTTTAAAAATCCAGGGGTGTACTGTCCCCTTAAGAAAAGTAAATTCAGCATTAGATTCCTTAAAAAAATTTCATATTCCATACCCTACAAAAATTTGATTTTTCTTTTTATTGTTCATAAGTTATAAGTAATCAAAAACCATCCGTGGTGGTTTAAGGTTTTATTATATTATAATACCTAATGCGAAGAACATATAAATTTTAAAAAATATGTATTAATGTTTGGTTATAAAAATAAAAAAGAAAAGTGATTTCTTTAAATAAAGAATGCGTTTTAATACCAGAAGTTTCCTTACTGGAGAACTGTGTAGCTCATTTAAAAATTGTGCTTTTTTTTAGTGCTTTAAAGGCTGTTTGCATTGTTTGTTTTAAAGTAATTAGCAATTTAATTGAGCTTATTTGATACATAATCTCTATTTTTCCAGATTTGTGATTAAAACCTCTTTAGCATTCAAGAAATGTTCAACCGATGCTAGTTTTTTACAACGATGCTGATGCTCACTTTATTTTTAAAACCAATATTTTTGACAATTCCTGTGTCCATACTTTTGCAGATACTTATTCCGATGGTGAGATCATACTTATGCCAATGTCGATATTCTTAATGTCCATATTGATTTCTTAAATCTCCAAATTAAATATATAAGAACTTTCAAGCTATCTGCGTCTATATTTTTTTTAAAACTTTTAAAAACTGCAATTTTGAAATTAGTGCAAGGGTATCGACTAAGTATCGTCAATAGAAAAGATATCAGCCATTATACCATTACAATCCTAAAATTATGCCAATATTTATAAATGTATATATATATGGCCATTTCAGCCCTTGAAAGAACTTTGACCGAGTTTTTTATAATCAATTGTGTTTTGCGTGTTGTGAAATGTTTGAACACAAATGATCGAGAGCTTTACCTAAAAGTTTTATGCTGACTCCTATAACGTAACTCCTATAACATAACGGTTTATGTTCTCAATAAGCTTTTCATGGCAGTTTTTACTTTCTGAGGTTTGCCATTTTCTGCAGAGAGGTGACGGCCGAACAGTAAAATTAATTCAATTGAAAAATTGTTCTGTATCTCGTGGGAATTGAACCAGGGTTCTCTGGCGTATGGGCCACACACTCTACCCACTACGCCACGGTCGCCACATTTTTTACCAATGCCGATGCTAAAATTTGAAGCGATGTAGACCACCAATGCCGAGTCTACAATTTTAACCGTTGCTATACCTAACCGATATCGTTTTTGTGATTTTAAAGCGTTACCCATAGCGATTTTTTAATTTTACGTCTATACAAGCCCATACCAATGCCGGTTACTCGGTCGGACGCTACTTCTCACACCCTTTGTCCTCATATGTTCATGTGAAATTTTTCGAATCGACCGCTTTACGGTAATTTTATATTGTTATCAACTTTTTCAATTCAAGATGTTCAGAGTCCACCATTTATAATTTGAAATATGATTTTGTTACAAATTATAAACTAATAATTTTAAATGTGTATTTTTTCTTATTCAAAAGTACAATCCTTTTGGTTAATCTCGAAATATTTCATTATTCAAATGTCTTCCCCGACTGGCCTATACCAAGAACTCAATTTTTCAATACATTTTCGACTATATGGAGCTTTATTTGACCGATGTCTGCTCCTTTTTGTCCTTAAAACCTCAATAGCTAAGTTGGATGGTTGGCATAACACTTATCTTTAACGGCTCCTTACAAATGCTAGTCCAACGGAGTCAAATTGCAGCTGCACAGTGGCCAAGGATTACCAAAACAACCAATAACGTTATTTTCAATCTTTCTACGCAAAATATGGATTGTTGCATAATTTGTGTGACACGACGCGCCATCATGTTGAAGACAAATTTTGCCCAAGTTCATATCTCTGAAAATAGGCCATAAATAATCAGTTATCATTGTGCGGTAGTGCTCACCATGACACCGTCAATCCAGAAACCACTCGTTGAGAGTGCATGGGTCCAGTCGCGTAGCAAGGAGGGCCGGGGGAGGGGGAGGTCCGCCCCGGGTGCACACCCAATAGGGGTACAAACTTTGTATTATAACGTAAAATTTTTTGTATAAATATTAATTTTATTCTAATGGGAGCACATAATTTCATATCAAAGCATATATGTTTCTTTAATAAATATGATTTGACTTGTTATATTGATTGCATTTTTACATTGCAGATGACAATCCCTGAAATACCTGAATACGGTTCCCCATGTAAATATCAATCGTCTAAATGCTGAATGGTTCTAGCAGGACGGTGCAACTTTACTGGGACGAGCCTTTGGTGACCGAAACATATCAAGAAATTGGTCTGTCAATTGGACCATTAGACAACTTATACCATGTGCATTTACATCAAGAACTTTTAAGGAACAGTGTCGTGTAATGTTTCCATTTGGCAATAAATCTAGAAACAATGCAACGGTGCCTCTTCACGTAAATATAAAATATTGAATAATGTTCTAGCTGTAGGAAGTTTATTATGAACACAGAATATACATAGAATACATATAAGATGCAGGAAAACAACATTGAGTTTGATTAAGAAATTTCAAATGTTGATGATACCTTTTGTACCTTTTTGTAAGTTTGTTTTTATGAATGAATATCACTACATACTTTTTTTTATATATTTTCAGGCACCGAATCAATGTTTTTAAAAGTTGAACAGTTAAATATACTCGATGCATCTTAACAAAATTATTATAACAATAAAAAATTTCAAGCAAAAATATTATATTTACAAATTTTATTTTTTGTATAGAAATCCTAGGTATGGATAAGGATAACCTCCCTTTGGGGTGCAAAATCTATTTTTCGCCCTGGGTGCCAGCAACCCTAGCTACGCCACTGTCTCTCATCAATAATGTGGGAATTTCCTATTACCTAGGTGAGACTATTTTGCTCGTTAACGTAACCACAGAGGTGAAAATATAATTCGTCCAAGCAAATACTATTTTTCGATAAAAATTCTCAACTTTTCCAAGAGTTAAACAGCTCCATTAGCGAATCGGAAAAGTTGTGGATTATCATGTGGCTTTAGCTCGTGTACTAATTTAACTTTATGCAAAATTCGCATCAAAGAAGTGAGTGAAATGATCAATTCCTGAGAACGATGATGAGTTTATATGGTTGGTTGTTTTTGTACACTTTGAGCAACGGCAAAGTGTTTTTTGTTGTGTTCACTGTACGAGTACGAGAAGGTATTTTATTTTTATTCAATAAACTTCAGTTTCACACATACGTCTCACAAATTGATCCACAAGTTACATGGAAGGCGCTTTAATTCTACCGATACTAGCGGTACATATGCCACACCTATGTTTCCCGGATCCTACCGTTGTGAGAATCGGGGATGGTGCAGGTGCTTGTATGGTAGCTTCAACGTATCTTCCTTGCGACTCTCCGGATCAACCACCTTCATAAGAGGTGCAGAATCTGGTAAAGTAAAGTAAAGAGTGATGACAGGATGTAATGCCAAAGCGCACAATACTGCGTGGGGAAGCACCAACAACAATGACAGAGGAGAGCAATTGCTTGAATTTGTGGAGAGGTACTATCTGTTGGCAGCAAATAGAGGAGCACAGCCGACTTTGTTGATGCGAGGCTAGAGGAAGTCATTGATGTTACTCTCATTTGCAAAAAGATTCTGAACAGAATAGAAACTAGGCTAATCATGTCCGATCACAAATCCATTCAGTAATTGAATTCAAGTACGGAATCAGACGCCAGCGGAATAGCAGGAAGGTCAGGATTCCCAAGAATCTGTATCCTGTGAAATATAAGTAGAAGTTTAGGAAAACACTGACCCAAAATGCTTTAAAAGTACCAGGGAATACAGCGAAGTGGAAAGTCATGTCAAACATCTTAGTTCGACCATGGTCAAAGCTTACGAGGTGGCATGTGCTATATCTTCAGTAGACGAGGGTGATCCGACGCCATGGTGGTGGATGGAACTCGAATCTCTGAAGAAGAAGGTTAGGAGGCCTTCAATCACCACATAAGAGGGGGAACCCTAGAAACATTGGCAGACTACATGGCATGAAAAAGGAAACTGAAGAACCTCATACGACACCGAAAAAAGCAGTCGTGGAGAGACTTCTGCTCTGGGATGGAAACTATTTCAGAAGCATTTTAGAAAATGGTTTCAAAAGATCCATTCTCCAAAGTGGGACTGATCCGAAAAACTGATGGAACCATGGCAGAGAATTTAGAGGAGTAGATGCAACTTCTGATTGAGGTGCATTTTCTTGGGAGTTTTAGATATAAGGAGTGTTATACGCTCATTTGTTCCGTGCAAAACATCAGGGATGGACGGAATATTTCCGGCTATGATGCAATGGAGGGAAGATCTCATTGCACCTAGGCTGTGGGATATATTAGTTACTTGCCTAGCGACTGGGTACGTTCCGAGAGTCTGGGGAGAGGGTCACTCTCCGTAGACCTACCTTCTCTATACAATTGGCATCTACTCATCATCTGAGTTCACGAATTAGTAAGAGTGACTGAAAAGGAGTTATTTTCAGGAAGCATTGCGATAGCCACATTTATGGACATCGAGGGTGCTTTCGACAAACCATGCTTGAAAGGCTGCGGCAAGTACTGACAGAGCGGAATATAAGCCCAATGATAGCAAATTGGGTAGACAATATACTCAAGCACATGGCTGTCAACATGCAGAATGGTAGAGTCATGACTAGAGGTAGAGTAAGTAGAGGATGTCCCCAGGGCGGAGTGTTATCGCCAACCCTGTGGAACATAACTGTGGACTCAGTAGGGTACGCAGATGACATTGCGTTGGTGGTCTGTGGTAAGTTCATTGACACCATTTCTGAAATCATGAAGGGAACACTGGGGAGAATTTGACAATGGTAAAAGAGTGGCGTCGAGAACAAGGCCTTACCGTAAGCACAGGAAAATCAGATAACCACTCAGAATTTTTGGAGCTGAAATCAACATGTCCACAAAAGTTAAATATCTAGGGGTAACCCTTGATAGCAAACTGAACTGGAACGAGCATGTAGAATATAGGATTCCAAGAGCCAAAAGGGTTCTGTTTCAGTGTAGACGCGTTTGTGGTTCAATTGAGGGCTTAATCCAGAAGCTATGAAATGACACTATGACGGTAAGACCTGCCATCACGTATGCCTCGGTGATTTGGTGGGCAAAAGTCAGCCAGAAAACTATTAAGAAGAGACTGGACAGAGTCCAACGGCTGCCGTGTGTTGGAGTAACAGGTGCAATACGCACCATTCCAATAAGCGCAATGGAGGTTCTGTTAGGTATGCTGCCGTTGGAATTAGAAATAAAGAAAACGGTGGTGCTAACTGCCCTCAGGATGTTGCGAAATGCTAAGTGGCATGGATCAACGACCCTACATGGTCATATGCGCATCCTTGATATTGTACATAGAAATGTCAGGAAGATGTGTATGCCTATGGATGGAAGGCAGAGAGTAAGAATAACAGAAAAATGTTATAAAACTCTTATAACAGATGGAGTCGTTTCTGAAGAAACCGCTGGTAATGATATCAGTATATTCACAGACGGCTCTCTGATGAATGGCAGAGCCGGAGCAGGCGTTTACTCAGAAGAGTTGAGCCTATCCTGTGTACTGAAGTTAGGTAGGTTTTTGTCTGTATACCAGGCGAAAATGCTTAGTGTAGTGCATGCGCTGGACCTCATGATATATGACCGGGTCAATGGCAAGAAAATTGTCATTGCCCTTGACAATCAGTCGGTCATTAGGTGCATGCAAAGGACAGACACCACTCCAGCTTGGCAATAGAATGTCTTACCAAAATCAATAGGTGCGCTCAGATAAATGAGCTCACACTTATGTGTGTGAGAAGATATTCTAGCATAGAACAGAATAAAAATGCTGATTCTTTAGCAAGAGAAAGATCAGCAAAAGAGTTCTGTGGACCAGAACCTCGTATCGCCATAGGCGACAACATGGTGGTATGCCTTATTAAACAATGGACGGGCTCGGAACACCGTACAAAGTGGGAAGAAGATGTTAATTGCAGGCAATCAAAGGTGACCGTGAAGTGGTCTCGTAGTAAGGCAGCAAAAGTTATCCAATACAATCGGAAAACTTTAAGCTGGCTTACTGCACTGGTCACAGGACACGGTCCCTACATGTACCATCTCAGGAAGATGACTCTGACCGAGGACGATACTTATAGTTTATGCCTAGAGGAGCAGAAAACAGCAGCACACTTTCTGTGCCAGTGTCCGGTGGTGGCAAGCATAAGATTAACCATTCTGGGACGTCCATTTATTAGCGAAGCCGAGATTGGTCAACTGACCTACAAGGATATGCTTGAGGTGACAAAGGATGCTTATGTAAGGAGCATGCTCACATATGAGGGCTCCGAGCGGTAGCATCCTTGTCCTATGGGGACGAAAAGGGACCCACTGTGGTCCGCTTCGGCTAATCTCCGAGATATTATATACATGTATGTTATAATTCTACCGAATCTGAAACGTCATTTTCTAACAGTTTCGCTAGAAGATGCATCCCCTTGCAAGTGAATATTTTTGTTTCCCAAAGTTATTAAGTCTATATTGATCAATTTTGTAAATCGGAGATATACAATAAACTTTCTGTCAGAATTCATTTAGAAAATGGCATGAGAGTTGCTACAATAAAAAACTAATAGTTCAAAGATCAAACGCTAGATGGATTACCCTGTATTTTGAAGATCTTGTCAGAATGGTTTTAATCCATCCTAAAACTTTTACTTATAATACAAAATCAAACATTTCAGTAGATTTGCACAGCCATCGGCCTAACTTTCTCTTTTGAGTTTCACTTTATATTCAATAAAAATCAAGGCAGTAAATAGGTATAACTCTGCACTTTACTGGTGGTAAGATGAATTTTTTGTACCAAACTTTGAATGTGTTACTTATCTATATTTTAATAATTTTTCCAATTATATTTTTTCTAAAAAAACTATAACCTCAATTAAAACGAAAGTTCTTAATGCAAAAACATATTTTAAAATATTTTAATTTATTTTATAATACAATTATTATCAAAATCATCACATTCTCATGTATAATGATCTTATGGAATCAATATCCTGAAAAGCCTAGTCAATGAAACGGTACCAATAATTCAAGTTTAGAGAAGAGCAAAAATCGATTGATAAGCGAGGATCAATAAGCGAGATTTTTTTATTTTTCAGTCAAAAATGTTAATTTTTCTCTTTGCACAGAGGATAACTTTAGAACTACCAATTGGAGAATGGTGATATGTTAGTTCAAACCCTACGTGAGGTGTACATTAGGTTTTTTCCGTTTATATTATTTCTGACGAAATTCCTGCGAATAATATAATTTATAAGGTCGAATGAAAACATATTGCTCACAACAGAGTACTGTGTACTGTTTTAAGTGGTTAAAATACCTGTTAGCTTCCAATTGCACACAATGTAAGAAAAGAGTGCAATATACAAGTCCTTCGGAGCAATAGAAAGTTCATAATTATGATTACTGTGTAAATGATACTTTTTCCACTGGATCATGACTGTCTTTGACCATGTTGAGACACAGTTTCGATAGTATCGTAAGTTTGGACGTAGAATTTTTTGTATTAAAATATATTAAAATTCTTTACTGCAGGAAAAATAATAATTTCATATTATTCCAAAATATTTATTTCTACTTATCAAACATAAGATTTAATTACATTTATTTTTAACCAACATAAAAATCACCAAAAATGACAACAAATCCATCACCAAATACATCAAACAAAAAATTCTACGTCCACACTTACGATCCTCTCGAAACTGTGTCTCTTTTTTATTCTATTTTAACTTTGGCGCTCAATGTCGATTGGACAGCAATAATTCAAAAGCAACCAAAGGAATTTCCTCGTTTTTGTGTTTTTATGTTGCTGCCATCTTTTCAGCTGCAGCGCAAAAACAGATATTGGATTCGTTGCATTTGAACCATAGTTCAGCCAAGTTGATGCTATTGAGTGACTACAATAAGCGACTCTAGTCGTAACTATAGCTAGATGAACAGCAATAGCAAAAGCAGCAGCAGCAAAATTTGCTACAATAACAAAAATTTCCTGTTTGCTGCAATTCACGCGTAATTTTGTTAAGCTAATTGCGAGATGTGGCTCCTGAATTCAGGCTTACAAGATTCAACACCAGCAATTGTTGTGGCAGATGGTCAATTTGGGTAGAATGACACTCAATGATTTAGACTGAGGTGCCACTAGAGGAGGAAACGTAGTAAATAATTACTTCATTGACTGAGTCCAGTTGATGATACAGTTACTAGACACTGGTGTTTCTGTTGTTGTTGTTGTTGTTCCAGAGAATATTCTAATGACAGCGAAATTGTTGTAAAATGGTTGCAACAAAGATTTGCATTGTTTTCGTATGGTTGCAGAGTGCGGAACAAGAGTCTCAGTCGTGGCACGGTGGACCAAATCAGTGCCTTGAAATGTTGATAGTTGCTGACATTGTTATCGGCAATAATTTCATGAAAGCAGTGGAATTATTTATACAACAATTTTGGCCACATACAATGAGCGTTCAAGTGAATTGAACATGTTTTTTTGAAACAAATGTTTCTATTGCATGTTCTTGCGAATTGCATCGATATCATGGGCTAAAAGTGGTTGCAATGCATATGATGCCAGATATTATGTAAGCGCTACATGCAATAAGGAGAAGAAATTGACACAAGTCAAGACATTATATTGACAGCTGCGCACAAGTATTGTATATAGTTTAAGTGTATTATTTATTCAGTCAAAGACAGCTGCTATTATAATAATAAAGCGCATTTAGGTAAAAAATTACAAGAAAATATATTTAGTTTAGTTTTAGGTGTTTGTAAAAATGATTAAACAGATTTTTCTACTTCATGCACTCAACATGGGCGTAGCCAAGATATCAGGTAGGGGAAGGAGGGGGAGGGGGGAAAGAGGAAGCGGTGAATACTTGATGTGACCAACTACTTTTGGTGAATTTTCTGAATCGATTCCGAATTCTTTATCGAAATTTAAATTTTTATTCACAAGTATTTTTATTCGTTAATTTGGCAACTTTTGTGATTTTAATATAGTTTAAAAGAACAGAGCAATGTGCGAGTAGATATCAAACATTGAAATCATTTCCAACTTTTGACAAATCCACATTTTAAGAAAAAGTACTAGCTTTCGTTTTAAATCCGGTTTTATTTTTCTTAGCAATTTCTGAAGGTAATTTGGGGCTGTATTTTAGCAATTCAAAGAATTTCAAGCATGTTTAGTACATTATTTATATTGGGAAATTGAATTATATATGTTTTTGAGATAACTGGAAAACAAATAAGCTGGAAAACAAACAAATTTCCAGTAGTTCGATTGAAGGCAAATATCAGAGACAAAGTGACAGAAAACTTATATTTTTACCAGAGATCACACAACTTTCAGACAAATAATTTATTTACACCTCAATTTGTATGCAAATTGTTGAAATTCACGTTTTGTGGACAGTGCTGTGACTTTCAAGTAGTAATAGTATTAGGAGTTGCAAAAACGCGGTATATCTGCCACAATTGTGGTAAAGTGAGAGCACTGATTGTGGACGTGAATTCAACTCAAAGCTGTGCAATGCTCTTGAGACACATGAAGCAGGAGAAGTTTTCCGATGACTTTATTTAATGGTATTGACTTCAATTAAACATAAGCAGGACATAATGCTATCTCTTTTCTCCCAAACTTTCCTTATCGTTTTTTTTTGTTTTTTGGTAAATATGTGGAAGATAAAAAAAAATAAATTACAATTTGCGTTCAAAAATCAAGTGACTCATCAAAAAATATTCGATTGACACTCTCGCCAGACTAAGCAATTTATCGTCAGTTGGGCGGTATTTTCCTAATATCTAAGGGAAATTTCGGTATATTTCGGAATCGAGCAGAAAATTTCGGCATTCCGAAGCTTCGCTTTGGAACACCAAAACTTGACTTTATATTTCGGAATGATTCCGATTTTTCGGAACGGTTGGTCCCATTATAAATACTACTAGTTTAAAGTTTGATTTGCAAAAAGTTTCTTTAACTGAAAAAGTTGAATTTGAATTGAAAAAACTTGAATTTTAAATTTAAAACTTGTATAGTTACAGTTTTCAATGCCCATTTTTTTTTACTAGACAAAGGTGTTGTTATGAAATCGCAGTACTCTAAGAATTTTGTTTATTACATTATTTAATTGTTTATTTTTGCCGATGTCTGCGAGGGGTGTCCTCTCCACCCCCTCCCCCTCGTTGTGTCCATAGTTCTCAAAACTAGTATTGAAAGTTAGATGTGTAAAATTTAATCCCATTTCAAAATGTTTAAATCTTAAATGTGAAATCTCAGAAATGTTTAAAAGTCTCTATCTAAGCTCAAATAAAAATTTCACTAAATAGGTATTGAGTAAAGTCTTGAAAGAGAATTTATGTACGTGGAAGAAATCTAAACTTCTTTGAAATATCATTGTAACAAGTTTTGAACACAGTATATATAAGGAGAAAGCGCATCTAAAATTAATCCTTTATTACTATATCTTTATTATATATTTCATATAATCACTAGAATAAAGTTTTACATAGGATACTTTTTCAATGCTTATACAGAAACTCGTAAACTGAAAATTTTATTAGATTTTTAATATGCTTTTAATATACTTTAATACTTATATTACACCTTTAATATACTTTTCTTATATTTATTATACCATAGAAAATATTTGAGATTTTTATTATACTTTAGTAAAAATCTACTTAAATTTTTCTATAAGGCTGTGTGCTATTCGGAAACTTTTCATTCGGATGATAAAATTTTGACAGTCTGAATGAGAATATTTGGCACTTGCGAGGTGAATATGATTGTCAAAAATTCATGTAGCCTCAGGGGCTAGTATAAATTTTGACAATCGGCAAGAGAATTTTTGACACAAGCATAATTAGAAAAAAAAAACTTAGAAATTTATGAAAGCTAAACTTTTTAGTTAATTATAAATTAAAAAAGCACAAAGAATTAAAAAATAATGGAAATCCCAACAAAACAGCAAAGGAAATTCTACGTAATATGTAGAACTATATTGCATACTGTTTGTGCATTGTCTCCATTCAAAATTGGCATTTAATGTTTCGGAATAACCTCTTGGCCGAATATAGGTAATATCCTTAAAGAAATAATGTTTTAGGTAGTTGTCCGGAGCAGAAAAGCAAAAGCAGTACTTACTTTTCCCCCTTCCTTTAAAAAAAGTCGTAAAGAAGTTCAAAACTTTTTGCTTCCGACAGCAAAGCAACCAGAAGTGGAAAATATTTTTGTAAAATTCTGTTCATTTTCAGTTAAAACATCAATTTTGCACAATAAATTAAATTCTCGCGCTAATACACTAACGAAATCTAAAACGCCAAAATTTCTAGTTGTCAAAATTTCATTGTTCTTTTGGCACAGCAAAAATGACAATTTTATTTCAACAGACAGAAATTGTATTCAACTTAGTAACTTCTATCCTACCACGAGTGAAAAGTTTCCGAATAGCACACAGCCTAAGAGTATATTTGAATTAAAACGTATATAATTCTGTGGCACGTGTGCATAGTGGGCTAAGTGCGAAAATTGCATTTTTAGGAAAACTGGATTAAAACTCTCTTTTCACAAGTAAAATTTCATGTTTGGAGTATCAGCCCACGATTCATAAAGGCATGATCTTCATAGCAATGGACAGAACACTTATCCCGTTAGACACAAAGAAAGATAAAAAATTACGATTTTAGTGATGCAGATACCTCAAAATTCACAAAATTTGACTTAGCCCACTATGCCTAGGGGCCGCAGAATTGTACTTGAGTATATCGGAATTTATACTTGAGTATAAAGGAAAAAGAGCAAAAGAGGCTTTTCTGGGAAATTATTTTTGGGTAAAATTTTAAATAAATTATACAAGAAAATTAAAAATTAAAGTATTTTAAAAGGCTCTATCAAGTAGAGCTCGAGTATTATACCTTTATACTGTTGAATACAATGAACCCATAAATAGACGCCGCAGGATATTTAATAATATGAGCGATTATTATTCACCGTCCATGTCCAAATACACATTTTAGTGTACACTCTCCAAATACCTGTTCCCCACTTAACGCCCATTAATCCTGAGCTCTCCCACTTTTGTTTTTATAGTTTGTAAGAATAATATGCCAAACCTACATTAAACGTATAATTAAGTATAATTATAAAACCCTTATTTGCCTTTTCTCTTCTTATTGACATGTTTGGAAAAAATGTCACTTATGTTGGCGGATCACGCCCACTTTGCGTAAAATAATTTCAATCACCAAAACAAGGAAAGGAGAAAAAAGAAAAGAAAAAAAATAAATAAATAAAAGAAATCTGTTACTGCAGGTCCCAATCAAACTTCTCTATACAAATATTTTAAGCACATTTTTCTGAGTTCAATGACGACACTTAACTTTTATGAGTTCCGATTGAGCATGACTTGACTTCAGCTATGAATTGCTTTTATTACTAATGGGGTCTCGCTTTTAAAGATTTAATCCAAATGGAACTGCAGGAAATTCAAAACTAACAAAATCTTAGTTAAAACATTATCTTCCTAAATAATCACAATGTCAGCTGTAGGAGCTAAATGGCGCATTCCCATCCGATCATAGCCGACTTCAAATGATCTCGGTCATAAAAGAGAGCTTTCATTAGACGATTTTAAAAGACCGATACAAATAAGAGCAATTCTGAATCCATCCAGATAAGTCAAATATCTAGGAAGATAAAATCCATTAGCTGTACAATGCATGGACATATGGATCACTGGTAGTGCTGACGGGACGTCGCTTATTTTGCGTTAATTTTGAAATGTTTCATCGGGAAAAGACTTGTCCCATATTTTCAACAATTTTATTATGTGACTATGCTTTTCAAATACTTATCTACATTTATATTTTTAAAAAAAATCTATACTTTAAAAATACTAGTGAAAATATTTGTGACATTTGAATTCATCTGCTTCTGCTCCTCAATCTTTTTCTACGTGTCTAAAATGTCAGTTTGAAAACATTTTTCATTATTTAATTCTGAGACTTCCAAATTTAAACTCAAACAAGTGAATTATTAATTGTAATAAAAACATATCTCTTGGTATATTTATTTTTTAAAAAAGAGTAATTTTTATATATAATAAAAAATTTTACTGAAAATTATAAAAAGTAAAAATACCTGTATACAGGCAGTTTTACTAATTATGCACTATTCGTATGCTACTTTTGTGAAGTTTATAATCGTTTTCATTCATTGTTATATTTTCTTAACAATTTTTCTTACAGAAAATTGCTATTTTCGGTAGATATTTAAGGGAAAGATAGCTATTTAATCATCCAACTTATTAAGGAAACAATAATACTTAAAAGCAAATCGACTATGTACATTTACCAAATATTTTCACAGTTATTAAAAATGTATTGATAGTTGAAACAGGTGAGGTATTTAAAAAACATATATGGGTCATTCTATATTTTCGTTAATATTTTCAAAAAGTCAAAAATTTTTTGTTTTAAATATGTAATTTTTTTCAATTATTTCCCTGAATATTAATAATTGCAATAAAGTTGGTGGTGTGAGACAGATCAAACACTTTTAATTTATGAATTATAGCACTTTTAATGAAATTATTTCCATGGAGGTGATTTAATGCTCCACGAGGTGACTTCAAGTTCCATGGAGGTGCGGATTGCATACAAATAAACATAATTATACAAATACAAATGTTAAGGAAATATTAATCAAAAATAAAAATAATAAAAAATATATACTATAGCTAACTGTAGACTAAAAAGAAAATATAAACAAAAAAAAAACAACCAATCAATAGGCTGTAATAATTTACTGAAAACAAAGTTTTAAAATCACAAAACAGCGATTTATTTCATAGTATAATCGTTTGTTCTTATTTATCCTATATATCCTACAAATAATTTCCTTTCTTATTATTTGTCCAATGGAGGTGAACGACATGGAGGTGAATTTTTCTTACAAACTATCTTATAAACACCATACAATGATAGCTACGTAAACGACATTCTGGATTTAAAATAATGATCCATAATATTTTTAATCACTGAAATAGTTATAGTACGGAGTTATACCACGGAGGTGAACAAACCAAATGGTACTCACCAGTAATTCTCCACAAAAATGCTAAAAAACACTAAAAAATTGCCTTTGAACTGATAACTTTCACATGTAATGTGGAACTATTTTTATTTCAATTCAAACTTTTGTTTCATGGAACTGGCTCCGGATTCAGTGATAGGGAATAAGGACGTATTCTAAATGACGCATTACTATAAAATGGAGAGAGGAACAAACATTTTGCAGACAAAATTCCGTTGGGAATACGATATTTTTTTTTTTCGCTCCATATGAATCAACAGTGCCGTTATATGTGCTTTGCAAATGTGTTTATCGTATTCTAGTTAGAATAATCTTTGTTGCTTTATAATTTTTGTAGCCTACAAACCTCAAAGCGGGAACAGCCATGGAGTTGAATTTTTATATGAAATTTTCAACATGATCTAAATAATTTGTTTGCATTCACTAATTTATTATTTTTACTCAAAAATATACATACCTCGGAACTGAGATATTAAAGAAAGAAAGACACAGTTCCGATAGTGTCGTAAGGGCGGACGTAGAATTTTTTGTTTGATATATTTGTTGATGAATTCGTTGTTCTTGTTCATACTTATGTTGGTAAATAAATATAATTCAATCTTTTGTTTATTAAATTGAAATAAATATTTCTTAACAATATGAATTTATTATTTTTTCCTGCAGTAAAGAACGTATATATATTGAAAATTGTAATGGAAATTTAAATTTGAACATAAAAAATATATATATAATATGTAATATATAAAAAACTATTTCAATAAATAATTCGAATTTATTATGGTATTTTAAAAATAAATTAAGTTTTTAATAGCATAACTACTGTATATGTAAACCTGTATAGTAGTAATATAATTGTTTGTATTATTTATTTATTTATTATAGCAAAAATGAAAGAAATAAATACATGCAAATATTTCATACATGCGTATTAATAACAACACAAGCAGTTACTGAACAATATTCGTAAAACAATTCTTGATTTATATAATGGTTTATATGTAGTGGCGCTGCGTTTTTTAAATACCACATATAAACTTATATAATGAACTATGCATCGCTTCATCGTACTGCATCAGGCGGACAAAGCGACCCACCCTAACTGAATGGAGTCTGTCAGCAGACTGAAAGTTTTTTAGCGTCGCAAGCATTTATATACGTATGCATTGCTTGTAAAGCTCTGAGAAATTCATAAAACGATTATATTTAACAAACAACACGATGCACAGTGTAATAATTGCAGCCAAAACTAATTTTTTTTTTAATATTATGACTAATTATATATCAATCGACATATAATTCTTCAACTAAGAGAATTCTGCAAAAATTTTGAAAGTACGTGAAGTTTTGGACACACAGCATGAGCTCAAAATTTATTATTTTTTCTGTGAATTTACCAATTTTCGTCTTTGCATATACCTTCTACAGATAAAATATCATAACTCTCGAACGAGATGTTTAAAGTATATAAAACTATATCTTTTTGAAAAATATGGAATCTAGTGCTTTTGATGTATTTCTTTTTAAAGAAATCCTTTAATTAGATCAGATATAAAATCAGTTTGAAAAATATAATTTTTCTAAAAATTATTAAAAAATTTGAAAATTTCAGCAGTTAAGAGGAAAAAAAACAATTTTTTTATTTTGCTTAAACTTTCAAAAAGTGATCTTTTATTTATTAAAAACTGAGGAAAAAAGATAGAGGTGCGATTTAGCGTTTTTTGTCTTTAATTTAATTATATGTGATGGCACTTTTTCGCCTAAATTAAATCAATATAAATTAAATTATTTAAATCCAGTCTTTATGTCAAAAGTAATTCAACATTAAACATTGCGTTTTTAGTGATGTTAAATTTACTGAAATTGAAAAACCGGAAATTATTTTCCAACTTTGAAAGTGAATAGCTCCAAAAACCTTCTTTTTTGTTTATTTTAAATTTTTTATATGTTATTTATCAACTTATTTAAAAAATATGTTGAAAAGATAGAGTTGCTATTTTGCGTTGTTTTATTTTTACGTCATTTTTCGTAAAGGGTATTTTTGGGGTAATTTTTGGTGAAATTTACATAGAAAATCACGTTATTTCATTTTGGGAAACAATTTTTGTAAGCTTAAAGGAGTAATGTTTATATAGAAATATGTATTTTTTTAAATTTTTAATTCCTTTGGTATTAACGCAAGAAAAAAGTTTTTCCTAGAACCTACTCCCGAACATGTCACCTGAAAAGGTGTGGTCCGTAAGCGTAAAATTATCGGAAGGAGTTGTGATAATTACGTGAAACTTGGTACACATGTGCACCCATACCATATGCACCCAAATTCCTGGACAAATGATAATTTTTTTAAAACAGTTAAAACAGTAAAACAAACGAACACGCCCACCTCCCAAACAAACCACAACAGTGAAAATTCTATAAAATGGCTTATAATTGAAAAATAGGCGTAGTCCGCCCACAAACACGACCACTTCCAATACAACCCTCAATGTTTAATGCTATTGAAAGTGTTATGAGTTAGAGAGAGAATATTTTATGTGAGAGTATATATGATCGAATCAAGTTTTGTACCAAAAAATCCGCTTACTTAAAACATGCGTAAAATTGGGTACAGTTATTTCCAAGTTGGTCTAACCCGTACTTATTTATCCAAAATAGAGCACCATTAAATATTAATGTTACAAACTTTTTGAATACACACCTTTTTAAAAAATTGTACTGCATAGCTTATGGACTCGAATTACTTTTGATCTCAGTTTTTCTGATTGTCAAAAACATATGGTTTATGCCGTTATCTTTAAAACAAACAAAAGTGTTTTTACCTAATTAAATCAAAGTCTTTCAAAGTTATCATATTTATCAAAAAGTTCTCAGTGCAGTGAAATTAACCAGTCTTAAAATATAAAAGGTGAAAAATTTCTCACATTGAGTAAATTTATTTTTTGCTAACAAAACCATGTTTTAGAGTGGCACCACCACTTTTTATTAGAGATGTTTTCAGTTTATGGAAACACTCAAGGATTGATTGTACAATTAAAAGGCAAGAGGAGAATATAAAAAAATTTTAAAAACTAAAAAATTTCAGTTTGATTCTGAGAACACTGTCAAACGCCAAAAAAATAAATACTACAAGGTTCAGTACACTTTTAAGGGATACTTTTAAAATATATGTGAATAATTATGCCTGGTATACTATGCCAATAACTGTCTACAAAATTATGATTCATGGATGTGAAATAATTAAAATTTTAATTTACCAATTGAACATTTATTTGAAGACGCATTAGATTCTAGTCATAAGGAATCTAGAAAATATCGATTAGGTCACACTAGGAAAAATTGAAGGGAAAATTGCAATCGAGATCTTTTGGCTGCATTACTGATAAATTTTGATCCTCTCATTACTTCGAACAGACATATTGCTAAAACAAAAGGAAATAATTATAAAGACTTATTGCCATATATTAGAGAAGAAAGTACAGATGCCCATGTTCTAAATAGCTTCATTTCTGATATAAATTTTGAAGATTTTGTTTCAAGTGACACTTCGGATGAAACAGATTATCTACAGAAATTCTAATACACAATTTATTTTCTATTTGTAATTTAACTTTATTTTTATATTATTTTTTATATATACAATATATGAATATATTATTTTTTTTTAATTTTTTTAAAAAATGATCTCAAATGGTTTTTTGTGTTGAAAATTTGGTGTTTTGAAAATTTGGTTTAAATTGGGGTAGCACAAAAGGAAGTTAGCATATTTTATAAGCAATCTTTATTTGGAAAAACGCCTTTTTTATAAAATGTTAAAGTGAAAGTGTTTCAAAAACGTGGGTTATTTGGGGGGTACCCCAAACAATGTATCAATTAAAAATAAAGTTCTCTATGTTATTTTGTTCAAATGAAGTGATTATGATAAAAGTACTCGGGTTGAATTGAAGTTTTATGAGGGGTACCCCCAAAAACTGGTTTGACCCAGCTCATTTTTAGTAAAGACCATTGCTATAATACTGAAAATATTTGCGTGTGATTATAATAAAATAAAGTATATATTTTTAAAGATACGAGATATTTAAAAATCGAGTAATATGGTCAGATTATAGCCATTTTTGGTTACGAATGTTTTTTGAAGTGATTTTAAACCAAATATGAATTGGTTTTAAAAAATATTGAAGGAGTCCAAAGATATATCGAGTTTTATCTTTGTCTTATATGGGAGGTAGGCGGGGTCATTGTCCGATTTAGCCAATATTTAGACAATTTTTTAATCTATGTAAAAAAAGCCGTCCACACTAAATTTCGTTGCTCTGCGGCAACTTCAAATAGTTTTGGCCACAGCTTATATGAAACGGTTACACTATGCGATGTTGCGTTTGAGATTTCGGCACGAACTAAAGCAACAAGCATAAGAACGTCAGCAGCAACTGAATCATCAATGCATTTTTTCATACAAAAATGTGAATTTTCCTTCCTTTCTTTTTCAATTTTGTGGCTTTATTAAAGAAATGACAAAATCCAAAGTTAGATGTTTCTTTTATTGACAATAAAACTGATATTTTGGCATACATTTTATCTTTGTACAATGAATTTTAAAGGCTGTATGTATACCCTAAAGTGTGCCCCAAAAACGTTAGCATGTCCTTGAAAAAGTTTGTGAAAATACCTCCATACAAACTGCACTGTAATACGTAAATCTACGTTAAAAAGAATGACCCGTATATGTAATTTTAGGTAAGGCGTGTACGTGAAAATAAATCTTTATGCCATTGATTGGAATCATAGCCGCAGTTAAGCCCGGGACCACCTGATACCCCCGCCTCCATCATAAGTTTCACATAAGTTCCCAGAATCTTTTAGAGGTCAACTATACGCTGCTCAATAGGATAATGGATAATGGATTTGGTTTCCTTAACAAACTTAAGTCAAAGTTGTTATTATAACACAATAAAAATTGTATCATAATGGACCTATCTGGTCTAAGTGAGCTGGTGTATGTATTTCATATACACCGGCTGCCGCCTCTACATAACAATAAAAATAACCCCTACGTTGAAGCATCAAAGTCAATAATGATTATGGTCTTACTCATTCCTACTTGTTGATTGCTGTAGTTCTTATGAGTGAACTCTTGAATCTTAAACTATGTCTATGACCAGCTGGATCGAAGCAGTGATTGCATTGTATCCTTTGAGAAAATTTAAACGATTGACCTAACGTAAAAGAAGAATTCATACAAATTTTTTGCCCAACAGTTTTGAGCTTAATGCTCATTTATCAGAACTATATTGAATAGATATTGCTGTAAGCTTTATACTTTCGGCTTTTAGGCCAAGCCCACTCTCTATCATTCAACCAAAACCAGCAATAGAAAAAGCATGCCTCTGTTTCTGAATTGCAAGCTTATCTACGTTAATGTCCATCTATAAGGTAAGGAGCACAGAAGGTGGCAGTGAGTTGAAACAAATTTTGCACAAATGCAAAACTATGTACAGATACTTTTGTATCTCACAGATAAATTTTTTATATATTTGTCAAAAACTTACCATGTGCAGCGTTTTTTGTTGACAATTAACCAACACAGATTGCTTTAACTTTTCAGAGATTAGCTGTGATAAAAAAATTCCATAAAAGATGCTTCTTTTAGCTTAGTTTATTTCACTAATTTATAATCTTTAAATATTTCAACATGTCACACACTAGCCACGTATCTACGTACCTAAGCAGCTGAGCCTTTTCGGCAGCACAGATAATTTTGCAAACTGTTGTATGCAGCAGTTGTCAAAAGCCCTGCAATAACAATGAGTGAACATTTCTCAGCTGTTTAAAGGGCAGCAAAACACCCAAAATGACAATTATGAAGAAGCAAAAGAATTAGGCACAGAAAACCAAGATTCCGCCAGAAAGCAAGCCGACAAAAATTTGCAGAAATGAGCTTCTTTCGGTTGTTGGCCGTTAGCCGGTGAAAAAGTGAACGGAGAATAGCTGGAAATATTTACAAATTCGCCGCATAATCGGCGAACTCTGAGAAAAATTATTTTGCTCTTGTAACGATGTTGTAATACAATAAAAAAAAAGCAGTGTGGGTAATTTGGGTTATGGTTACAGATATATTTGCATCAGCATGTTTTCAAATCTATTATATACAGATTTCATGAATCGGCTGTGTTGTCAAATTGAAAGAAAACTTGGAGATCATTTTGAGCCACTTTTTGAAAAGGATATTCCATTCTTGTAATGTTAAAATAAAATAGACTCAGACGGATAGATGAGTTGGTTTTTGCATCACATAAGTTACGAGTAAGTTCTTCGATTAATTGAAACATGGAAATTGCTAAGTTTGCCATGTTTTATCCACAATATTGCATGAACAGAATGAAAAATTCTACTAAAGTTCTTCCGCGCTTAGAAACATTTTTATCTTTTCCTTTAGATTAGACACCCACATCTTGTCACGTGGCTTACTAAAAGAAAGCGATACTAGAAACTCAAACGAGTAGAGATACCAACTCGCATTTTGTTAAAAAATTCTTATTTTTAACTTAAACTCATTAGACTATTTACTTCTTATTTAAACACATAAGCTTAATGGAATATTTAAACTAAAAAAATATTTATTAAGACCAAATCGAAAAACGAAAGTTAGGTTTAATGGTTGTATGAACAGAACTGATTCATTTAAATTAATTTTTGGATGAATTTGAAAACGATTAAGTCACTGTCAAAATGAAGTATTCAGTAATTACACAGTGCGTCAAAACGACAGGGCCAAAAGAATATCTGAATGTTTATTAAGACCAGAAGGCACTGAAGATGAAGTAAGAATGCACATTGAAAAGGCTAGAGCAGCGTTTTGGGGTGTCCCAAAAGTAATTGACATTTTATTCCGGCACAACTTTTTTGTGCCAAGCGTAGAGTACTAAATACTCTATATAAATAAGGCTGTTAGAGGAAAGCATGGAGGCTTAGTTATGAAGAAATATACGTTCGAACAACCCGTACAACTTGTGAGAATTCTCTACAAAAATAGTATTTTGTATTTGAATTTGTATTATGATATGTATTTGTATTGGTGCATAATGCACCGTCTCGCAGCACTGTGGTCAATTTAATCAATAAATTTGAGTCCACTGACTGGATATGGATGCGAAAATGAGTAGTCGTCCCCGTTCAGCTCATTTGGAAGAAAACATACCCTGCAGTAAATGCAGTAAAATATTTTACTAGCCTTTAGGTAACCAGTACTAGTCTCACTTCAATCTACTTTCTTTGCATTTAACTGGCGAATTTTACGTGAACATGTCATACGTAGGGCTCAATTGATACGTTTTGCATTGCCATTCCCTAGCCACTTCACTAGTGATACAGGGTCAGCTTATTCACTAGTCAAAGATATAAAAAACCAAAAACCATAGGCATTGTGAAAGCTCGAAAATATTACTTCGAACTAAATAAGCCATTGTGTTACAAAATCAAGACTTCAGAAACACAAAAATAAGCAGTAAGAGCTTGAATTTGATTAAAGTGACTCTTTTAAGCATTACTTTGGGTCAAAAAAGGAGCTAGTTAATATAGAACTAGTAAAGTAGCTAACAAGAAAGGAGCAATTGGTTGCTTTCGATACTTGATTCTGTTTAGTTTTCTATAATATTATATTTAATAAGTAAATTTTCTTTAATTTTAGAATTTTTTTTCTTAGTGTGTGTATATCAAAACCAGTGCCGACACGAAACTTTTTTCTTCAAAAAGGAATATTTCTCTTTTGTTGTTAACGTGAAATTGATTTTTTAAATTTTAATAATCGCAACGCGCTTTTTGTGCTCTACCAATAGTGATGAATAATCAGTGAATTTTTGAGGTGATTGGTGATATGATTAAAGTTATGAACTTGATATGTTTGTATGGCTCTGAGCTTTTTTATTCAAATACAGAATACATATTTGTATCAAAAACCCATAATAGTTTTTTAAAAATATCTTGTCAATTGTAAAAACAGCAAAAGTTTGTAAAACAGCAAAATATATACAAAAGGAAAAAATTAATTAAAAATAAGTAAATATTTCGTAAAACGAAAAAAAAATTATTGCTTGCAATAATAAAATATTTTCATCAGAACACAAAAGCTTTTTGTATGATTTATTAAAGAATATGTTTTTAACAGAAAAGCATTTTTCTATTCAACACACCATTTTTTTATGTTTGTATATTGTTTATTCATATTGAAAATATTTTTTACCAAATTTACAATGCAAACGCGACATTCTTGATAGAAAATCGAAAAATCTATTTATCAAATAAGCAAAATAAAGTTTTGTCAATATGATTACAACATTTCACCTCAAATCAAATTGACATAAGCTTTAGTGACTTTATATTGATAAACAATTTATCAACTTAAATTAGAAACTTATCAATATGAACAAATATTTCTCTGAGTGTAGAGTCTTTGCGATTTAAGAAGGGTCTTCTGCTTCCAATACTATAATTTTAAGTAATGCTGTAGTTTTCAATGAAATGGTATTTTCAGTAAGTTAAAACGTTCAATGTTTTTTTTTCGAACAGCGAATAATTAAAAGTTTTTGATCACAATAAAATTATAAGTATATAAAAAAACTACTACTACTTAGCCCACTCTTTATAAACATCAGACCTATGCCCATGTAATCTTAGGATAGGCAACTTGGTCTCTCCAACTCAACATAGCTTCTCATTTAACTTAGTAAACTACAAAACCTGAAAGTAGCAAACCATCCTATGGATAATCATTGTTGTCAAGAGTTTTCTTTCTCGATTTTTTTTCATAAAAAGTTGATAGCTCTATGAGAGAGTATATATGCGCTCGAGCTTGCCACCAAGAGATTGAGCTAATGAAAACCAGCGGCGAAGAGCAGCCGGCACAAGTGACAGCAATCAGCTGTTTAGATACAAAACAACAACTATAAAACTGACACAAAAACCTAAGCGCACAAAACGAACACTAAAACAGCTGTCTGAAACTCACTCAATTCCAAGGCACAGCGAGTTAAGCTTTCCTTGAATAATGTGGAAAAGCTTTTCGCTTCTCCATTGGCGCCAACTAGTTGACGGAAAACTTGAGCTTTTTTTTACAGATATGAACACTCAAATATAATCGTAATAATAGCTGTAACTGACCGCCGAAGGTTAGTGGGCTGCACGAATGTCACCACTTGACTGAATTAAATCATTTCTACTTATAAACGTGTGTTTTTTGATGTGAGTAAAGAAATTGTGGAATACTTTGCCTCCAAAGTAGGCAACGTTGACTTTCGTATACCAAGAACAAGTGTTAAATTTACTAAAGCAGCTTAAAATCTATTTTACACCACAGCAACAACAACAACCTCTGCCAGCAGAGAACGTAATGAGATTACTTTATGCAGCCCTTAGACCACCATGTTTACGTCCACCTCTAGCAAACCTTTGCCTTACTTTCATTTAAGTGTTATTTTTGTTGTTTCAATCGAAAATCAACATACCTGGCATTGTGGCTGTTAAGCGAACTGGCAAAAATTCTTGGCATACCTTCAGGGGTACGTTATAAATCGGTAACGTGATCCGAAAAGTATGGCAGAGAATTTTTTCACGAGTGGAACAAGTTAATTGAATTGAAAATAATTTCAACCAGTATTTCTAAATGGTCCAATATATTGGATTTGTTATGTTCTCTGGCTAGATCCGATATTTTGCCAAAAAATTGTCAAAATATTTTAACTTTTTGAAGAAAGAGGCTGAACGGGAAAAAATGGCTAACTGCTTTATTTTGTACATCGAAAACGCAAACCAATGACAAGTCAGACACGAGAAGCAATACTTTTTTATACTCGTATACAAATTCTATTGCTTCTCGTGCTTTGCTTGTCGTTGGTTTGCGTTTTCAATGTACAAAATGAGGCAGTAAATAAACACTCTGTTAAATATTTTAGCTTAAATGAGAAGTTTTCGCGCTAGAACCAATAAAAAAATATTTTAATGTGCGGATATATAAACAAAAAAAGAAAGGAACGAAATCTCCTAAGCATTTTCAAAATTTTTTTATTGCTTACTCAATGTTTTTATCGGTTTTTGTTCGATAACTCCTCAAATAATGTTGAAGCTATACATAGTCTATGATAAATTCTTAATCATCTCATGAATCAGAATATATATCACATGTTTTCTTCGTTTTTATGAGATCAAATTCTACGTTAAAATGATCACAAATGATCGAATACTTAATTGAATTTAATATTGAAATTTTCAGTCTGTTTCTTAGTCTTGTTTTTACGATATTAATATTTCTAAAATTTCTCTCCACCTCTGCATTACTTAGCGTCAACCTTTTAAAGCTTAAAATAAAATTTGATAGTTCGTTAAATGGCCTTCTCCAATAGCATTCTTAAATTCGCGAACCTTAGTGCAAAACTCTACAGTAGTTTGCAAATTTAGCCATGGATACGAAGTTAACCTTTTGCATTGCATTTCTATTTCTGTAATTTCATCACTGACATATTTGAATTTTTGTGTTTTTTAAATACATTTGGTTTAACTACTCTCAAAGCATTATCAACTGGAAAAAATCCATTTTTTTTTAAAGCGTCTATATTATTTGTTAAACGTTGGCGCAATTGTGCTTTTAAACAAAATAAGAAAGTACGGCAAATTTCCATCCGGATTAATTTTTCTGTTTTAATATCAAAGACATTTTCATGTATTCTCTTTTGTATAAAAATTTGCAAAATAGTAGTGAACGTGGGGATCAGTAATGGAATATGTTTACGGGGAACATAACGGATTAAAATCCTCTGACCGCTCTACAACAAAGAGGCTAAGAAATAAAATTAATATAAGTTAACGTATCCTCCCAGGATACACTTAAAAAAATATATTAGGTGGCCGCATTGGCTAGCCCTATGCTAGCCAACGCCCCACGGGCCAACCTTTAAGGAAACAATTAAGTTATGTTGAACTTGTTTATTCCGCTACAAAAATATAACTAACTTAATATAATTATGAAATTAATGCTATTGCCTAAAACCCTAGCTTAGCTTCTACCCTAAAGCTGCTGACTAGGCAGATCCCACGATGTGCTTGATTCGCTGCTAAGTGGCGACGGCGCGTGGACTACGTCAGCATATCAGAGTTTGTCTACCTGCATGTAATGCGATCGTATGCAGGTGAACGTGGGAACGGATCGTGATAACTCCTCCCCCTTTAAATGTCTGCGTCCCGCAGATCCAAGGATGTTTGACATTGACGAACTGGTTTTGGTGGTGCAGACGTTTGTGTACCGAACTGTTTCACTGGAGGTATGTTGACCCTTCGTAAAACCATGTACCAAAGTACGATTCCAAAGGACGCCACCTCAACAATTATGACCATGCTTGTGAAGAACGAAATGTCCAGTATCCCTTGCAGGTTGCTCAACCGTTTTATATTTGTCAAGCTGGGACTATGGACGTACTCCAGATCAACCTTTGGTCCTTGATTGGTGATGTTAGTTAGTACAGACGGTAGAACTTGTAGATGAGAACGGCTTCTACTTGTAAACGTTTGATTTTTAATTAATATACTTTGATTTTCCAACTGGAGTACATATGTTCCATTTAAAAAAGTGGTCGTATTTGCTATCACTATTTCGCCCATGAAGTTCGTAAGAAAAATGGTATCTTCGCTTATTATTTCAACTATTTCCTCATTATTTGCGCGCAATTTGCATTTGGCATTGCCCCCTTTTAATAGCCTGGCCACACAGGTATCTTCCGCAAACTTCTCCAGTGAGCTCATTTCACAGATGGTAGAGTTGTTGATAAGAAGACATTCTTTTCTCACACCGAAGGTTTCCTGTTGGATAACAAGCATCTTGTCAACTTGGAAATCTAGCTGCCTACCTGCTATTATGTCTGCTCTTGTGTTCACTTAATTTTGGCATGGCGAGAACATATAAAAGAAGTCTTCCATTTGTATACACGGAAGGTTTTCCATATTCTGTTGCTTCAATTGCGTTTTGGTAGGGTAGTGTCTCTATTTCGCTCAACAGGTTATTTATTTCCTCCTTATCAAGTATGTTGCTGTTAACTATTCCCACCTTTGCCATCTGGCATGCACGCACAATCTCACCAATTTCAGCGCGTAGTATTTGTATTTTGTCCAAGATAAAAGTTCCCAGGTGTTCCTCATCAACAGCTTTTGATATGGTATTAGCCTTGTCAATTATTTGGTTAACTTTTCTGACGGCTTCTTGAGATGTACTAAAGATTTCTTCGTTTATTTTGTATTGGTGGTTATTGTTTTTGATAATTTCATCTTAGCTCTGTAATATCATATTCCAGTCGGTTGCGTCTGGTGATCCAGCAATCCACTTCCAGGCGGAACCTATCCAGTCTATTGATCGTGCTGTTCTTTGTTTAGGGGCTCCTAGCTCGTCTAATCGGTCACTTATCCATTTGGCGTGGTAGTCTAATAGTAGTCTCTTCTCGTGGCTGTGAATGCTCGCATTTGCAGACTTCAGTATCTCTTCTAGCAGGGAGTTGAATTTCACTAAATCCACGATGTGTACAAGCTTGAAATAACCGCTGATGATCCATCCGTTGCTGTCGAACACTGATACGATGGGTGCTTTATAGTTGAATATGCGAATGCCTTGTACAGCAGCTATGATAAATAATAGCCCTATTCTGTAAAATAGTAAAAAATGTATGTATATAGTTTTATATATGCAACATTGGACCCTTCCTTTTTTTTTTTTTTTTTTTTTTTTTTTGAAACATATTAAAATAAGATTTTGAGATATAATTAGAAGGTTATGTTATATTAAGTACTAAAATATGTTAGAAAAAAATAAAAATTAAAGCTATGGTTCGATTTTGTGTGTTACAATTTATTAAATATATTTTATTTTTACACATAAGATTCGCAAATTGAACCATTTATTTTTATATGAATTTTTGTAATTTTTTTGCTTCATTCTTTATTTCTTGCGAGCTCAATTATTTTTGACAAGAGTCGAACCTTGGCACCCTGCTAGCAGGCTACCCACCAATTTGTCATTTAAGCTGTATTTTAATAAATTTTCTACATCTTTTTTCTGAAGTTGTGAAAATTTGTCTTAGGTATTTCTGGAATCAGTTTTTTGATTCTTTTCCCATTTTTTAGCGCAATATTTGTGTTTTAATGTGATCTTTATTTAATCATGATTGTTCTTATTATATAAACTTGAGATTAAATAGTGCGATTATATTCTAAATGTGTAAGGTAAGCGTGCTGTTTGAGTTCTATTGCCATTTGTCGCCAGCCAGTCATTATCGTTTTAATTATTGTATATGAAGAAAACCCTAAAAAAACTTTTTCCTTATTTTTCATACCTAAGTCTGCGTCTTATGAAACTTTTTTCCCGTATCTGTTACGATCGTGACCTTATTGTCCCTTGCGACGACTTCCTTTTTGAAAAGAGCTTTTTGTTTTCCTTTTATTTGCTTGTCAGCAATATAAATTCGGTCACCTTGGCGAAATTCTCTAGGTATGGATCTCTTTTTGTTAAGCCGTAAATTTCTCATTTCCTGGTTTTTTTCGATCTGTGCTCTTATTTTTCCATGCACTCTATCGCGAAAATTCACTAAATTTTGGTAATTTACCCTTTGTGTCCTATCAAAGCAGATATCATTGGGTTTTTGATTCGTCACTGTGTGGAATGTGTTATTGTATCGATCCACAGCAATGTGAACTAATTATTTAGTTGTTACATTGCGCATTTCTTGCTTTAGACATCGATAAATTTCCAGCAAGGTCGACTGAAGGCGCTCAACCTGACCGTTAACCTCACTGCGCTGAGAAGGCGTTTGATATATTTCTACCCCTAGGGACCTAATGTAATTGGAAACTATTGGAATCAAAAAGCTTCTTTCATTATCTGTGACTATAATCTTTGGAACTGTAAAGTAATGGAGAACCTTGGTTAGTTTGGTACGTAGATGAATAGCGGATTTATTTCTTATATGAAATAGCTTTGCGAATTTGGTAAATTTGTCAATGCAACTTAAAAACCTTTCTTTTTGTATTTCGAATATATCGATGTGTAATATTTCACATGGGAAGGTGGGAATTGGGGTTTGTTGTAATTGCGGTTTAGCGGGATGTCGGTCATATTTGCTCACTTTGCAAACTTCGCAGCTTGAAGTATATCTTGTTATGAGTGCATTCATGCGTGGGAAATAATACTTCTCAAGGATTTGCGCTCCATTCTCTCGGGGGTTTCTATGAGCACGTTTGTGTTCCTCCTCAATTATTTGACAGACTTTTTCCCACATCTTCTACAATTCTTTGGGTGATTCTTATTTTGTATTTGGAAAAAATGTTTATGTATTCCTCTTGAAGTAGCTGTAAAAAGGCTTCAGGTATTTTTATGCCATTGATTACAGCGGGGTTAAGAAATTTTCTGAGATTGGAAGTTAGATTTTCTTTATTGATTTCCATATTGATGTAATGGCGTTTATAGCCAGGGTGAGGTGCCTCCCAGGAATGTAAATCCTTCCCTTGTCTAACTATTATCTGATTCCTAAAGACATTAAGAGGAGCTTCGACATGGGGAATGAGATCTGAACTATCGATTTCTGCACCGTGCATTGTGGCTCCAGATGACCGGTTTCCTTCGCTTGCCGTTTCTGTAGCTGAATCGTCTCCTTCTGAACTTGCGTTGGAATCAAGACCTCCACCTTCGCTTGCTGTATTTGTAACGGAATCGCTTGAGCCTGTCAAGTGATTGAGTTCAGTTTTTAGCTTTGAGAGAGCATCAGCTACTAGGTTGGTTTTACCAGGTTTGTAAATCAACTCGAGTTGTACTCCTCGATCCTAGCTTTCCATCTTTTAAGTTTTGCATTGTAATTTCGATTGCCCAATGCAAAAGTTAGTGGCTGATGGTCAGTGAAAATTTTTATTTTTTTTGTACCATACACATAGTTCCGGAGATTATCTAAGGCCCAAACTATCGCCAACATTTATTTTTCATTTGTGGCGTAGTTCTCTTCAGTCTTATTCAAGGATCGTGAAATATATGCAATGGGTCTGTCTTTTCCTATCTCACCCTGGGATAAGACTGCGCCGATCGCAAAATCGGAGGCATCTGTTGTCAAGTTGAAAGGTTTTTCGAAGTCTGGGAATGCTAATATTTCGTAAGACGCTAATAAGGTTTTCAAATCTTGGAAGGCCTGAAGAGCTCGGTCATCTAAAAGAATCGGAACCTTTCTGGACTGATTTGCCTTAACTTGGGCGTTCTCACCTCTTGTCAAATTTGTCAAAGGTTTAGCCACTTTGGCATAGTCTCTTATAAATCTTCGATAATATGAAGTCAGCCCAAGAAAACTTTTCAAATCCTTCAGATTTTTTGGTGGCAGAATTCTTTCAATAGCCATTACTTTATTCGCATCAGGTTTAATTCCATCACGTGTAACAACATAGCCAAGGAACTCCACATCCGTTTTCATGAAATGTGTTTTTTCGAGATTGACTCTAAGGTTTGCTTCGAGTAATCGCAAAGAAACAGTCTCAACGTTTCTCAGGTGGTCTTCCTCGTCATTGCCAAACACGATACCAATATATTCCTTCAGAACATCGTCAATCATTCTTTGGAATATTGCCGGTGCATTCTTCAACCCAAAGGGCAACCTCGTGTACTCGTATTTACCGTTCATGGTTGAGAATGCTGTCTTCGGTATGTCTGATGGTTTCATGGGAATTTGGTGAAGTCCTGATGTAAGGTCAAGTGTGGTATAATAACTAGCTTTTCCAAGACTCGCGAGAGTGGAGTTAATATTGGATAGGCATCAGATATTGTCACGCTATTTAGACGTTTAAAATCTACCACCATTCTATATTGCTTCTCTCCCGAAGGTTTGGGTTTCTTTGGGACTACCCATATCGGGGAGTTGTAAGGACTCCGTGAAGGACGGATGATACCTTCTGCCAAAAGTTCCTGAATTTGTTTTTCTACCTCCTCTCTCATAGAAGCTGGATACGGATAACTTTTGGTGTATATTGGTTCGTTTGTACTTGTTCTTATCTCTGCCCGTACATTCGTTTCGACACTGTCGCCAACCTTTATAGGTCCAAACAGACACCCAAATTTTTTAACTAACCTACTTAATTTTGCCTTAATAGCACCTGATGCCTCATCGTCTGGTGAAATAAAACTAATTTGCCTTGATACCCTATTTTTAAGCACTATTTTAATATTTGGATGAATAGTAAGTATATTTAAATTTCTATTGATTACTGCCTTAACCATTTTCAGTGTATCGTCACCGATAATGCCATCAAATGCAACTAAGCCCGGCAGAACATAAAATGTTAGAACCGTATTATTACCCATTTTTTCAAAAAATTCCCCACATATTTTTTTATAAATTTTTATGCTACCCCCGGCCGATTGAACACTGAATGGTTTTGACAGAGAAACAGTATTCTTACATACGGCAGGATTTATAAAGTTCTTGTTGGCACCAGTGTCAACAAGAAATTTAAGACGTGTTCCGTCCCTCGTAACATACTCTAGGTATGGTACGCTGGATAGGCTCCCGTCATAAAATTCAGCTGCTCATCAATATATTCATTTGCAACCTCAGCCTCCTCTGGGTGTTTGCCATCGGTAACCTCGGTATTATAGAGTCGTTGTTGCTTATTCGGCTGATAGGCTGCTGATCCAGTTTTTCTTTTAAATTGGTTACTACTACCTTGTGGTCGGTTCATGTAGTTCACACGTCTGGTTTGGAATGATCCATCTACCTCCATTCTTTCGTGAGGTTTGGGCGCAGTTGGTCTTTGATGTTGAAATTGGGCAACCTGCTGGTAATCATTCCTTGGATAACCCCGACCCGGAGCATAATATGGTTTTCTGGGCGGCAATGATGGCCTGGTATCGACTCTTAAATTTAGATTGATAGGTGCAGTGATTGTATTTGGTGTCTTTGTATGCAAAACATTATTTCTAAAATTTAAATTCTGGCAGGCTGAGTAAGCCTCAGGCAAAGTCTTTGGCCTTTGTATTATTAACATCCTGGAAATGTCACCGTTCAAACCAAGCACAAACACATCAAGAGCACGATTTCTGTAGGTTTCCACCAGAGCGGTCATTGTCTCCGTCGAGTAGGTTTCTGCTTTTATTTTGTTGATAATAAGCGAAAACTGGCGGTTCACCATTACATAGAACTCATCCAACTTAGAGCCACCCTGTGACAGTTGGTTGAGCTGATGCTCTAGTGTTCTTATATCTCTCTTATCTGCATAATGCAGAGAGAGTACCCTTTTCATTTCCACCCAATCATCGCCGAAAACGTTGTAGGATACAAGTGCCGTATCCGCACCACCACGCACCTTCTGGCGTATGTGTTGAAGGATTGCCCTGTATATGGGCTTACTACGAACAATTTCGAAATCTTTTAGAATTGTTTCCACATTGTGGATCCATGAAATATATTGGACAGGGTTTCCGTCAAACACTTGCAGCTCCTTGACGCTGTCGGGGAGCTTACAAATGTCCTTTAGGTCCTGTTCAGTTCTAGGACCCTGCAATGGTTCAAATTCCTGAGCTATCGGTTGTCGTTCCCCAGTTTGCTCTACTCGGTGAATACGTTCTTCGATCTTCCTAATCTTGGCTAATGTTAGCAAGTCATTGGCTGCGTCAGCTGGCCGACTTTGCTCAATTCTACCAAGGCGTCCGTCAAGCGTCCTAATTTGTTCTAAAATTTGGTTAGCCGCACCAGTCAGGTTCGTCACGGAGGTCGTTAAATCTTCCATAGTCGTGTGGCAAAAAATACAATTGTTGGCAATAGATTCAAGCAAGCACTAACCTTTGCGATATTTGTGTGAGAGTTTCTCTGTGATTTTCTCCTTTAAAATTGGTTTCTTTTTCTTTTATCACTAAATTTTTAAATTTTGCTTATTTTTTTAAATTTTGCTTATTTAAACCCTTTTCACACTTTAATTTTCTTTTGCTATTGTGACTTATTTTTTTATATGCACAATTTTGATCTTTACTTACAATTTCATTCCTCTTTTTTTATCACAAAAATTATTTTACAATATAGAATTTTGAGCTGTATTGTTAGAGGCTTTTTGCACTTTTATTAACTTTTATCTCGTTTTTGCTCGAGTTTTTTTTTTTATTTTACGCTTGTTTTGTGGAAGAGTATTTGTCGCTATATTTTGTGGAAAAAAAGAAAAATATAAAAATGTTGGTTAGCTTTATTTTTAGAAAGTCCTGGAAGGATCGTGTTTATCCCGTTTAGTCGTCGGCGTTAATAATTGCCGACAACCTACTATTGGCACGATTAGCTTCACCAGCACGTCCCTTATCTGATGTGATCTCCGAAATGGAATAAGCGTGTTGGAAATGAATGATTGGATAATCGTGTTCCCATGGTAACGGCATCGTGCACCCCCATAGGGCGTACAAACAATTCAAACACAATCACTAAATTAAAGAACGTACTATTGTTATCACTGACCCCCAGCAACAAGAGAAGAAAAACAAATGTTTTATACTCTTTGTATAAAACTGTTATACTTTTTGCTTTGCTCGTCAATGGTTCCTTATCTTGTTGAAGGGGCCCCGGCATTTTAGCCGTTTCCTGCTAACCGTGTGCAAAGGTCCTGTATATTCTATTTTTTCCTTAATTTTCTTTCAAATTTAATCATTTTTTCCTTTTTTTTTTTTTTTTTACACTGCACAGTACCCTGCAATGAAGCTTAAAGGATTCGCTACACATTTTCATTCCACTTCTAAGATAAATTAATCTTTCCACGCTTAGCTTTAATTTTAGCTAATTTTTACTCTTTTTATTTATAACTTTTTAAATGATTGGAATTAATTTTTTCAATTTTTCTCCTTTAAGTTTCTCTTTTTTTTCATAGGATTTCATAGGATTCGGAGTCCTGTGGCATTTTATTTATAGGTGTGGCAGGATTAATTAAAATCTTCGTTAGCTAATTATTAAGCAAATTTTTATTCGACTGGAGGCTCGGAGTTTGGAGACATAGCCGGAACAAACTTTACTGTATTTTACTTTGTTATAGTTTCACACACATAGTTTTTTTTTTTTTTTCACTACCACACACTAATATATTCACTCTATTAAACTGCCACAGGACTTCACTAGGGAACCCGCATCCTTTAAGGCGGGTCCCTGCTCGGGCGCCAGTTAACGTATCCTCCCAGGATACACTTAAAAAAATATATTAGGTGGCCGCATTGGCTAGCCCTATGCTAGCCAACGCCCCACGGGCCAACCTTTAAGGAAACAATTAAGTTATGTTGAACTTGTTTATTCCGCTACCAAAATATAACTAACTTAATATAATTATGAAATTAATGCTATTGCCTAAAACCCTAGCTTAGCTTCTACCCTAAAGCTGCTGACTAGGCAGATCCCACGATGTGCTTGATTCGCTGCTAAGTGGCGACGGCGCGTGGACTACGTCAGCATATCAGAGTTTGTCTACCTGCATGTAATGCGATCGTATGCAGGTGAACGTGGGAACGGATCGTGATAACTTATATTTAATTCGTTAAAAATTTTGGTGGGTTCTGCAATATTACTTTCAAATAGTACCTCTTGCAATACTGACCTCAAAAACTGTAAATATGCAACGTTTCTGTCGTTATACAGAATAACCAAAAAATCAATTTTAAGCGGCAAAAATTAAAAGTTTTAACTTGAGATTTTTCAAAATATTTTTTACAATTCGATCTCACACTTTGATGACAACGGGAAAAAATATTTACGCCTGGTGGCAACTCGGCTTACGTTAAAACAACTGTTATTGTTTACATTTAAAAAAAAAAATATTTTCAAGCGTGAATATTTGTAAAATTCTATGTTTTTATTAGATGAAGTTATATGTGAAGTTGCTAACAAGTATTTTGTCTTTCGTGGAATAGAATTGTGTAAGGAGTGTAATACAAGTATTAAGTCGTAAAAATCTCAGCTTTTATACTATACTAATATTTTTTGCTTTTAGTTGCAACCACGCAAAAAGTTTATTTGTTTCTAGAAAATTTGAAATTGAAAATTGGGCAAATTTTTGATTTGAGGTATAACAAAAAAGTAAGATTTGCAATGAATTTAGCCAAAATGTGAAGTTTGCAATACATAACAAAATTCGATATTTGTGTAACCGAAATGGGCGAAAAATTGCAGAAGTTTGGAAAGTTTTAAGCTTAACGAAAATGTATGGTTAGAAAGAGGAATTAACGTAGTTGTGCCAAAAAAAGTAAATGAAGCAGGACGACAAAAAAAAATATATAATAAAAGCAGTACAAGAAGCAAGCGAAAGGTAACCTCCGAAGTCGCATTGGACCAAAGTGATAACACACAGTTGTTGATTCATGCTGCCTCTATTTCAACAAGGAATTCTCAAAGCCCCGAAGTTAAGTTCGTGTTAAACCAGCTAGCCATTTTACCGACTCGAGCATCTAAAATTCGTAAAATTTAAAGTAAGCTTTAAGGTTTTAGTTAGAAAACGGATATACTAAAAACTAATATTCAAACATGCGCAAACTAAATTTATTACATAATAGTAATATTTATCCATCATGCAAGAAGGTATACCAATGTAAATTGAAATGCAGACAGGTATCAAAGCAATTGAAGGTTGTCTTGAAGTTTCAATTCAAAACTTGCTTGATCACACAGCAAATAGAATTTTGACCTATCAAGAAGAATTGTTGCTTGCTGCAGAAGTGCAAGAATTGGTCCTGATATTGAGCTATGGTCTTGATGGCTACACAGGATAAAGCTTGTTTAAACAAAACTTTAAAGCACACACACCAGAAAGCCGCGATAACTCCCTTTTTGTAATATCGGTTATACCTTTGAAAAAAATGACATCTTCAACGAATGCCGTAATTTAGAAGAATCTAACACCTCAATCAGTACGGTTTTGCAGACCATTGAAAGTCGAATTTGTCACGGAAACTAAAGAGCACATTTCAAGAGAGAAACGAAATTTAGATGAACAGATTTCGACTCTGCGGCAGTTTATGTACACATTGAAAAATGGGAAATAAGTCTCAGTCAAGTTTAATTTGAGTATGACAGCGATTGATAGAATAGTCTGAAATGTTCTCACTGCAAAAAAAGTGCACAGCAATGTCCAATATGGGCATTTCCGTGGTGGTGCACGTGACGATCGTACGACTTTAATGAGTGAAAAAAGAATGAAAAATTTAGCTTACAAGTTCCTTATTATGATTTTCCAATATCTTACTAAGCACACTATACAATGTGTAAAACCTAAGAGTTGTCAAAAGGTCGGCTCTTAGATAGAAGCCACCAAAAATGATAGGTTACGTGACAAAAAATAGAAGTGGTTATTGACTTGGATCACAAAATTAGTAAATTAGTAAAAATTTTGTATAAAACTTTTTTTAGAAGGAATTGAAATAGTATAAGTTTATTTTGAAAGTAATAAAATTTTAAACCTTTTCTCGTTTTTTTTTTTATTGGGCTTAGTATGAAACGTTACGTGACATGGCGTTACGTGACATTTTTTAAATTGTAATTCATTTGGGTTATTAAGTAATTAGGAAATTAAGTAATTATGTGATTTAGTTATTAAAAAACAAATTAAATATATTCTGCCCTTCCTTTTTAATTTTTCCTATTTTTAGAAAATGTCTTCCATTTTTACTAAAACAAAACCGTTGACGAAACATTTACAATACATTAACTAAAAAGAAAAATTCCATTTGTGAAACAGTGCAGACGATTTGATCATCATGGTAAATAAATTTATATTTAAATTGCTTAAACCAATAAAATAATTATGGTTTTCTAAGATAATATCATTAAATAATAAGTTTTTAATATCTTTTAATTTTCGTGTCACGGTGGACTTTTCGGCGAAAATGCCCATATGTAATACAGGGCCACAACAGTTTAAAACCGTTAAAAACCTAGAATCTTGTGTTTTTCAGCCAAAGTGGAACACTCTGAACTACGGCATAAGCCCATTACATGCTTTGATTCCTTGCTTTGAGTTTGTGGTGCATCTTTCCTACAAACTTCCAATAAAAAAATGGCAAGCCCGAGGTCAACATGATTAAAAAAATCGTTGCAGAAAGAAAGGCGATGCTTCAAAAAGAGTTTTGGCAAAAGATGGGGCTTCATGAAGATAAGCCCAAAGCAAATGGCAGCAATAACACTAAAATTGGCAACACAGCCAGGAGAGCGTTTTTTTGCACCGAGCTACTAGCTTCAATATAGCAGGCATAAATTTAAACTTTCCGCCGAATTTGTGGTTGATGCAGCGAGGTTCCGCGCATATTGTATTAAGGGGGGACATGACATTCGCGGCAGGGAAAACAGATTTTTTTTAAAAAATTCATAACTCAGTCAAAAACAAACATTTTTCCAAAATTTTTGTTTATTATTGTAGAGAATTGAACAAATTACAAGAAAAAAAAAAAATAAAAAAAAAATAATTTTTCATTCCAACACGGTTTTATAGAGCTCCAAACTGGCGGCAGAGAAAAAACGGGGCCTCGTGGTTGCAGCGCTGGGAGTTGCAAAAATTGTCCGATCTGGAAAAAAATGACTTTTAAATCTTAACAAAATTGGTTATCGTATGATACGAGCTTTTTTTTAAATTTTTTTTCCAATTTTTGGTGATGTTAAAAATTTGAAAGTGTTTTTTTTTCGAAAATAATATTGACTTTAAAAATTCATAAAAAATCGGAAACAAAATTTAAAAAAAAGCTCGTGTCATACCATAGCGAATCAAGTTTAAAAAAAATAAAAAAAAAAAAAAATTTCGTCAAAAAATTAACCCGCTAGTGCCGCAACCAGTACAAAAAACATGGTTTCGAGATAAACGCGTTCAAAGTTTGTGAACAATGAAAAAAAGGTTAAAAATTAAAAATTCGTTCTCACTAATCCGGCTGTAACTTTTGAACCCTTAGGAATTTTTCCATGAAATTTTTTCTTAGAATCTTAAGAATATTTATTAAAATACAAAATTATTAAAAAAAAGTCGATTTCAAAAAACTGCCAATGTCATGTCCTCCCTTAAACCAGATGAAACACTACACAAAATACTGTCGCATTCTTCAGAAATAATAGAAGCAGCGGTTGTTCCCCTAGAATGTCTGGGTGAAAATACATCGGAAGCACGCAATACATTTTATAAAACAGATCGGAGTAGACATTCTAGAAAAGATTCAAGAATACATATTAACTAGATATGCTTCACAGAGCTATGGACACCTCTCATCCTTTCATTTCCAGTTCATGTTTGCGTCAATGTGCAAGCAATACAAACAAAAATCCCGTTTCCTCGAGAAGTAATTGAACTTCTTATGATGCCAGAAATTCTAGCTGAACTGGTGTTGCCTTCAACTTCTAAACAAGCTGAAGCATCTAGTGCTAGCATATAATCATTACTTAATTATTTCATGGAATTAGAGACGGTTGATGATAAAGAAGCTCAAAGCTGTAAGTTAAGCCAAACAGCATCTAGACTACTACATATTCGTATGTATTAATTTTAATAAGTTTTTAGATTGACTTCCAGGGATTCCGCCAGTTACTTGCTTTTCAAATGGTATCAAAGTAAATTTATAATTTTAGAAATTAAATGTACATTTCTATTCTTCAATTTTTTTCACGTTATCTATATACATACATAAAAAACTAATGGTGTCCGTATGTTACTCCATCACTTCCGAATCGTTCTAATGGTGTTGTTCAATTTTTAGGGTGTGTTTGGCCAATCATGGCAGGGGTTTTAAAAATTATTTATATTGCATCGGATGAGCGGTTATCGAGATATTGCAAAAATAGTGGATCCCCTTTCGCCCGCTTGAAACTCAGAAAAGTAAATTGAAACTCAGAATGGAGCTACCACTTTGTGATGTCTTTTTAAAGATAACTTGGACTGGCATTAAACAAGGGGGTGTGGCTTCGCCCATATAAACCAAATTATCGATATTTTTTATTTGTATTTTTATTTATGTATTCATATGTACACTATGAGGTATGCTCTTTTATAGTACAACATAGTACATAAATTAAATTAACCTCCGAAGGGTCGCGCCGTGGCAAATTAGCCGCAAACTGTTTAATTTGTGTTTTTGAAGCACTAATCATAGCAGGCTGCTGCTGCCACTCAAGTGACTTTGTAAGTTTTGAGATGCTGTGTAGTTTGCCGTTAACAGTTGGTTGCTACGTTATTTCTGTTACGTTAGTTGCTGTTTGCTTTTGAAAATCGTTATCTGGTTTTTGCCTCCATAATGATATATTAATGTTTTTAAACTTATACCGAGGTGAACCAGCTGTGCAACAACAGCCAAAATCAGGATTATGCTATATTTGTGGGCCACACAGAAATAATAGAACAAAAGTAGCAAATGTTGCATTAATTGTAATGAAAATATCTGCAAAAAAAATTTCAATGTCTGCAAATTTCAGAATGAGTGACATTAATGCAGTCTCTTATGCAGACATGTAAAACTAAATGCTTAAAACAAATTTCCTAGAAACCAATCCTAGGCTTAGAAAAATATTCTAACAACTAGTCCTTCTAACCAAAGCTTTTTGGAGAAAGAAGACGGAACATGGACCACCAACAATGAAGAATCTCTCAAAATTTTAGTAGAAACTCACTTTAGTAGAAACCCCTGGATGTTCAGAAATAGGCAATACTCCAATTCAGGAGCAGTATGCACCAACTGTCAACAACTCCTTCGATCTAATCTCACAATCAAAGCTCATATGGGCAATTGAAAGCATCAAACTGTTTAAGTCACCAGGACCAGACGGCGTAGCCCCCATAGAAATACAAAAAGCTTATGATATCATAAAGCAATGGCTTATGATGATCTACCTAGGGTGGCTAGACCTCAATCACATCCCCACACTTTGGTGACATGTGAGGCTTGTTTTCATACCTATGGCGGGCAAAAGCTCACACGTAAACCCAAAAGTCCTTCGACAAATTAGTCTCTCATCTTTTCTGCTAAAAACTCTCGAGAGATTAATAGAAATCCACTTGAGACAAAAAATAGTAGAAAAACCATTGTCATCGGCACAACACGCTTACACCAAAGGAAAATCCGTGGAAACAGCTCTCCACTCCATAGTCTCCATTATTGAAAAATTTTTTCTTCAAAAGGAATATACAATGATAGCTTTTATTGATATAGAAGGTGTCTTTAATAACGTCAAAGCAGAGACTATCACAAATGCGCTAACGGAGCTTAGGGTGGATGCTACGCTGGGAGCACTTATAAATCAAATGCTAGTGGGCAGGATTATAAGTGCAAATCTCGGTATGGCATCTACGCTAAGATATGTACCAAGGGGAACTCGTCAAGGAGGGGTTCTCTAGGCTCTACTCTGGAACCAAGCGGTTAAGGAACGGGAGGGGTGCAAGGTGATTGCTTATGCAGATGACATTGCTATCGTCACTTCTGGAAAATATATATCTACACTTCGAGACATTATGCAAAACGGCCTTAATACTCTCATACAATGGGTTAATAGCTGTGGACTCGGCGTCAACTCTGAAAAAGCGGATTTGGTGATTTTCACAAGAAAACACAATCTACCAACAATCAGTCCTACAAAACTGGGAAGCATAAGAATTAGCTTCTCAGATCAAGCGAAATACCTGGGCCTTATCCTGGATAGAAAACTAAGCTGGAAACCCAATCTGCTCGAGAGAGACAAAAAAGCCAATATAGCCCTCTACTCATGCAAAAAGGCAGTGGTAACAAATGGGGTTTACAGCCAAGTGTTACTCACTGGCTTTACACGGCAGTAGTAAGACCAATATTGCTTTATGGTGCCATTGGCTGGTGGCAAGCACTAGATAAAAAAACATGCCTCAACATACTTCGCAAAGCTCAAAGATCAGCTGAGCTATGTATTAGTGGAGTATTAAGAACCACTTATATAGACGCATTAGATACTATGCTACACCTTATACCACTTGATATTCTAGTAAAACAGGTGGCTACCAATATAGCCATCCGTCTAGAGGCCACCTCTCAATGGAGGGAAGGCACATTAGGACACTCTAGCATAAGGAAGTTCCTTCCTCCGATACCTCAATCCGTAGACTACATCACACAAAAACTTTTCTTTGACAGAGAAATTTGATGTATCCATTCCCTCCCGCGAAGAGTGGGCGATTGGAAACCTTCCACCAAATAATGTCATCAGAATCTATACAGTTGGATCAAAATTAGATGGCAAGGTTGGAGGAGGAGTCTACTCTGATACATTGAACATTAATCTGGCCTTCAGGCTCCCCGACTATTGCAGTGTCTTCCAAGCGGAAGTAGTCGCAATACATTAAGCAGTAACTTGGCTTCAGATAAATGAAATATCCTTCATGGATATCTACATACTATCTGATAATCAGGCCGCCTTGAAAGTCCTAAAATCTGTTGAAACAACATCCAAAACAGTAATTCGCCGCCGCAGATCCCTAATTGAGATGGCAGAGCAGCTCAAAATACACCTATGCTGGATTCCCGGACATAGAGACTTTCTAGGAAACTGCAAAGCAGATGAACTCGCTCGCACTGGAACAACCAAACAACTCTCGATAGAGAAAGAAAGTATTGGTATATCCCTCACCACATGTAAACTACTCACAAATGAGCTATCCCTAAATAAAGCCAACATTAGATGGTCAACGGGAAGCACATGCCATACAGCGAGTCAGGTTTAGCCAAAAATCACCCTAAAACGCTCAAAAGAACTGATATCCCTGAGAAGGGATCAAATCAGTACTATGATAGGTACCCTAACAGGACACTGCCTAATAGGTTATCATGCACGAAGATTAAGCATGCTCCACAACGACTTCTGCAGAAGCTGCAGAGATGAAGAGGAGGAGGAATCTACAAAACATCTTCTCTGCACTTGCCCAGTGCTAGCTAAAAATCGCCACCTTAACTTAGGTAAATGCTTCTATAATGATCTCGATGATCTCTCAGAGTCTTCGGTCTGCCGAATCCTTAGCTTTGTCAACAGCTCAAACGGGTTTAAAGAGAGGGGGAAATTAACCCAATGGTATCAAAATGGGCCTCATTGGCCTAAGTGTGTCTCAAAGGAGACAGCCGCTTAAGCCTAACCTAATCCTAAAAACTCACTAGAAACCAATCCCTTGTTTATTTTAATGATTTTTTGCTATAAATAAGAAAAATTGCAGTCGATATTATAAAATCAATAACCTCGCGACTAATTTGCCGAGGCGCGACCTACCATGTAACTTTTCAGAGCGCGACCTCCGAAGGGTTAAATGAAATAAAATTTACATTTAAGTTTAAATTAAAATGTACAAATAATAGCAACTCATTAAGACAAAAAAAAAAAATAAATAAAAAGGAACAAATAATAGTAAACTTAGTTTTAGACAACTAATGAATTTAACTTAATAATAATACATTAAAAATTATTTGAGAAATTATTTATAAATTGGTAGGAGAAAAAAAGGACAGAAGTACAGAAGCAATAAAGAAAAAATTATAAGGAAGAGTGAAAGAAAAGAATAGATATCCTAAAAAGTCCTCTCTCTCAGTGATTTCCCTCAGCCTTCATGGAAGAGCATTCCACAATCTAATGGCGTTAATGAAAAACAGATGAGAATAGTTTTTCGAGTTATCGAACAGCTTTAGAAGTAATAAACAACCACAGAACATTGAAACTCAGAATAAAGTTACTATTTAGTTATGTCCTTCTACCGGAAAACTGTGACAGGTGTTAGACAATGAGCGTGGTGTCAAACAAAGAGTCAAATAAATGTTTTGAATATTTATATTTATTATTTTTCAATATAGTTCCTGGGTGTAGCAACGCACACCGCGTATAAGCTATTACTTAATTATTTGTTTTTTGTAAAAATATAAAGCACAGTGGATCTTACAAGATATTGTATTAGTATTTCTTTGTCAGATTATTTCATCACGGGAGATATACGGCACCTACTGAAATAGTGACCTGCCCATTTTTTTTTTTTAAATGTAAACAAAAGCGTCGTAAGATATTACAAAAAATTTAGACTCACTCTTAGTTCTTCTGGCAGGAGTGGAATTTTAACCCTATTCATGTCACAGGATGAGATTTCAGGAATAGGTTGCCCAATTTTAAAACATTTTTCACTGAATAATTTTTCGTGACTAAAATTATGTAATACGAGTAGTAATAGTTACTTATAAAACCTCTTAAGTAACTAAGAACAGTCTAGAAAATTGCTAACATACATATTTCTTTATATATCTACTTATAGAAACCAAGAGCAGTAAAAGAAAAATAAAAGACTCTATTTAAAGAGAGAATAAAATAAAATAAAAAACCTAATTATTAATAAATAAATATATTCTTTAAAAAAAAAAAGACTTGGAAAAATTAAGAATTTCTTAATCGAGCTCGTCGTCTTGGAACAATGGCAAAGTTTTTGCCAAAATTAGTTTAAGTGATGAAAAGGCACAATTAAATTAATATCTTAATGAATAGTTATATTATGTTAGGTTAATAAAAGGCTAATGGCATGGACCAAAAATAACATGTTGTTTTAAAAATTTAAAGGATTTTTAGCAGTTTTAAATTGCAAATTGAGAAAGATTTCAAGTAAACTAAAGTGGACCTTGTTCCATTCACTCATGAAATATTTTAAAGTTTTTATTTTTCATGTTTTATTATAGAGCTCATAAAATAACTTTCACTACTCAGTTTTGTTTTTTCCTCACAACATAACTTTCATTTAAAAAAAATCAGTTGAACTAAATGAACATGCGTCCCTAGAATGCACCTATTTACGTGCGCTTATGTTAAGATGATGAGTAGCCAAGAGAGGGGTTCTTCAGAATCTAGAATATACCTACTACATGGGCATTTCCATCGTAACTCACGCGACATGCGTACGACTTAAGGCTTCGTTTTTTCGGAAGTTTATGTTATTAATGTAAAAAAATGTCTTATGAACATATGCCTTTGAAGAAATAGTAATGTTGTGTTATATCAAAATTGTCGTTCCTGTAACTAATTAATAATAGCACTGATAAATATGGCCGTAACTCACGTGACAAAAAAGGAACTGTGTTTAACAAGCACGTTTAGATTGTAAAAATTCAGCGAATTTTACCATATAACCTGTTTTTGTAATTAATTTTTAAATAATGGGAAAACAATGAAGTTTCATAAGAAACCCACTTTACCTATGAACTTTGCTTATTTAAAAATATATTGAGTTTCCAAAAAATATTTGCCGTAACTCACGCGACATAACCCAAGCCACAAAATTTCCTTTAAGAAAATGTGTAATCAAAGAAGAGAGAAAAGAGCTTAAGAAGAGTAACTAACATCTTAGTTTGGCATGGTCGAAGCTTATGAGGTGGCAAGTCCTATATCTTCAGTAGACGAGGGTTTTAATATTAGTTAAAACATTCAAAATTTCAGAATGAGAAGTTCATATATATCAGTATTTTACTAGATAAAAAAATTTATTTTCGAAACACATTAATTTTTTCAGCTATGGTTGACATTTTTGTGGAAATGCCCATATACATATATGGCAAATGTTACTTGTGGACGGTATTATTTTAATAAATCACGTCGTACTCGAAATAAGTTTACGGGCAAAATTTTAACTCAATGGGAACAGCAGTTTTGGAGATATAGCATTTTAATTGATTTGTGAACGGTGAAAGGGGGAGTGTCCAAGTTTTTTCTAAATCATCTACTGGAAGGAAATATACTGCCTAAATTTCAGCTGAATCAGCCCGGTTGTTTTGGATATATAGCTCTTTATTGATTTGTGGGTGGTAAAAGGGGGTATAGCAACATTTTTTTTCCCTTGATCATATTCTATTGAAGGAAATTTACTGCCAAAAGTTTCAGCAGAATCGGCTTAGCAGTTTTGGTGATACAGCATTTTTATTGATTTGTGAGCAGTAAAAGGGCGGTAAGAAAACAATGTTATCATAATATTGCATTGTCAGCGGGCTTAAGACTCTGCCAGGTTAGCAACTTAGTTGGTCCTGCCTGTCCAAAGCCAGGATAAAGGAGGATGGTTGTTTGTATGATACGTCCTGCAAACGTAAAAACTGACAGGGCCAACCAAGAGCTCGGGGTGCCACCCATCTTGGTAGCCGGTCATATTCGGTATATCGATATGAAACAAGCCAGCGAAGGTATAGCAATTGACCTTAATACTTGTCTTACCCGTCAATGGGGTAGACCCTATCTATCCACTGCTTTGAGACTAGAATTGACGAATTGAAATTGGATGTGAGTGTTTAACATACGTGCTTTATGTGTTGACTCTTGGGCTTTTCTTTGAGTTTGTCCGTCAAGTTTTGAACTGGTCCATCAAACTAGCACGGATATCGGTGAGGTTTGTGTTGAAATGGTGTGTAACTTTGGCTGTCATACTGAACACGGCAGTCCCTGAGAACAAGGCCTATACTCTATCTGGATGTTGAGATCTGTAGATCATCCGGACTGCTAAAATAAGAGTGGCAAAATTAGGTCCTCCTCTGTAAGTACCAGTCAAATGTAATTGCTCATAACTGAGCCGGCAGCTGTAAGCTGTTAGAATGGTCTCTTCAGTGCTTATTGAGCACGGTCACGTGTAAATATGCACTCCTTCATAATTGCATGAGTGTATTTTTGGTCTCCTTGCGGGTATGTTGTGGATCTTTATTGACGGGATCGAGTTGCCCAGATGACTGTCGTGGGCTGGCCCTTCGGGGAGGCTCGTACCGGTTGGGGTTGTGTGAATGCTACACAGGTCTAGATTGACCAGCGGGTTAGCGCAGGGGTACGACCGGGCTGGCATATCTGTCTCTATATGCAAAAGATTGGGTAGATCTCGTCTTCACCAGTAGATGGATTGAAGGTACGTCACTACTGGAATTTAGGCTGGTACTGCTATTACGGGCAGTATGTAATATTGCATAATGCTCCTAATCAGCAGGGCACTGGGTGATTCTTTGTGTTTCTGAAACAGCTTCCATGTTCGTGTTGCTACACCGGATTCCCCGTATGCTTTACTAGTTAAAGCATAAAGGGGTCCGTGTTAGGGTATACACATAAGTTATGGTTGACTGTTTCATGAACTATTACCCTAGATCTGGAGGCCCGAGTAATTAAGCCTAACGGTAGGTGTACTCGATAAACCGGATTCTGTCTGTCAGTGGACTTACATATGTATGCTAAATTTCAGCTTAATAGGTTACCAACAAGTTTTCGAAAAATGGTTTGCAAATTTTGACGGACGAACGAAGCAATTTAAATAAAAACTTATAAAAACTAACTGACTGAACCAGCAAACATTTTAGATTTTCGACTACAAGAACTAGAGCGACAAAAAAGCCAAGCCAAAGCAAAGAAACCGAAAACAACAGCTAATTGCTGACAGTTGCTGAAATTCAATTCGAAGCAATTCATTCGACTAATTTCGTTAGCACAACATTCTGCGCAGTTAGCCGAAGCAAAATGATCTTTTGTTTGTTTTTCGTATTTTCGCTTTGCTTTTGCATGGTTACTTACGACTTGTTGAGTAAGTAAGTGCAAACAAAGTTTTTTGACTCCGCGTCAGCAGAAAAGGTTCACTGCTTCAATGAAATACAAATACAAATTTTTTCTCTTAAAATGCGCTTAAGGGAAAACTTCTTGTTGTTGTTTTTTCTTAAGTGTTTTATTATAAAAAGTTAGGTAGAGAGAAATTGTACATAAAGGAACCGAAAATTTTCTGTTGTTGGGTTAGCTTTGGCATCACAAAAATATGCACTTTTTGGTGCGTCATTAGAATAGGTTTATCTCATTAATTTGAAGAAATGGAATCGAAAATATTATTTTTATCTTAATTTTTTTTTTTTTTTTTTTTTTTTTTGTCTTATTTAACATATTTTTAATAATGAGTGCTATTCCCTTTATTTAAGACAGTTTCATAAATCCGATTTGAAATAACACATGCGAAGACATTTATAATTGTTTATTTTGTTCAATACTTCTGTTAAGGCTATGTCTTGGTGCGTTCAGCAAAAAAAAACCAAGGAAAAACCGATTTTGATTTGTCCGAATTCGGCCACAGGCGATATTATTAAAATTCAATGTGCCAGCCAACAAAAGCCAAAATACTCGTCGTTTCGTTAATTTTTTATTTTTTAGTTTAATTTTTAAAATGTTTTAAGCCTCTACAAAAACGTAATTATCCTAAACAAAAAAACTTGGAAAACTTTCTGTTAAGTAAAGAACTCATAAAATCGTAAGGAATTTAGTGAAATTTGTAGTATAAAATTAAAAAAACATTACTACAATTTTGGAATCACATTTGCTGTGCATAAAATACACTAATAAGCTAGCAAAAGTTATTCGAAGAGAAACCGAGGAAATTCTGACGATTTACGATTATAAAAGTAACGATTTAAAAATTTTTCATGACAATACTGTGCTATCATCATACAGAGGTAGTCAAAAATATTTAAACATTGCTCAATACTTTTTACGTATTTTAAAGAAAGAGCTCACTTTATTGTTGTTGGATATTCTTTGCAATATGCAAAGAACATAAGGCAAGTTTTACCAAACCTAGCGGTAAATGAAAAATATTAGCAATGTGTAAATAATTTTGACTACCTCTGTATATCGCACATAATACAAGAGACTTCATTTTTTTTTTTTGGTTCTCTTAAATGTGAGTTATTTTTTCAGATTCTTACCACAGTAGCAAAAGAATAATGGTCGTATTTAGTAAAACACAAGCGATCACGTTACTTGGGGTAACAGACAAAAAAACCCCAAGTGAAGTGATCGCTTGCGCTTACGAACGAAACTTGCACGAAGGATTCGCTTTATCGAAACAGGGCATAAGAAAAGCTTAAACCTACAGTTTATGGTATATTAAGCTTGTTCTCAAGTACAATTGCGGTTCGCTTTCTAGATAGCCGGTTGTGTTGATTAGAGTTTGTATGTTGTGGATTGTCTGTTGGTCAATTTGTTCAAGGCGAAATGTTGATTCCTGGAATTATTCATTTTCGTATTCTTAGTTAAATTTGAAAAAAGAACGATTTGGAAACTACGGAATAAAATTGCATGATATTTAATTAGATGACACTCATACGTCACGGTGTACTTTCATACAAAATTAAATTCTATCTGGCATGTTGCTACTTGGCGCGCTCGGTATTCGAGAGAAAATTTTAAATTTTTTTACAGGATAACGGTAAGAGATAATAAATTTTTTTTTGGGGTGAATAAATACACTAAAAAATTATTTACAAAATTTTTTTCATTAATTTTTAACATACTAAATTTTTTTAACCTGGTTGCTATCGTTCCTCAAAATTACCTTATCCGATTATCTCCAAATTTTAAACGCATACTTTCCACATAAATAGTTTCCATGTGAACAAAAATCTACCTAAAATTTTTATTTTTTCTATGGCCGGCAGTGGCGCAATGGGTAGAGTATGTGGCCCATACGCCAGCGAACCCTGGTCCAATTCCCACCTGACACAGAATGTTTTTTCAAGTGAATTAATTTTTCTGTTCGGCCGTCACCTCTCTGCAGACAATGGCAAACCTCAGAGTGTAAGAACTGCCATGAAAAGCTTCTTGAGAACATAATCCGTTCAGAGTCGGCATAAAACTTGTAGGTCCAGTTCTCGATCATTTGTGTTGAAACATTTCACAACACGCAAAACACAATTTATTATAAGAAGCTCGGTCAAAATCCATTTAAGGGCTGAAATCAGTGATGGGATGAAAAATAAAAAAAAAATCGTAATTTTCATGCAATCATTTTTTTAATAAATATACATATGTAGGTCTAAATAAAAAAATTAAATAATATCTTTAAAAATTCATTAAATAGAAATTGAGTTAATTACGCAGACACTTGTGTAATACCATGGTTAATACTATGTGTATTTTTGATATCTTTTTTACTTTTTGCGTGAGAGCAGAAAATGTAATTACTTAAGCTCAATATACAGCGGTAGTCAAAAATATTTAGACATTGGTCAATATTTGTAAGTATAAAAAAGAAGGAGCTCACTATTGTTGTTGAAAATAGCTTTTGTTGTTACATTCAATGCAGTATGCAAAGTACATGAAGTAAGTTTTAACAAACCTAACGGTAAATATTTTTGACTACCTTTGTATATTTAATTTTTCCATATTAGTGATAGAAAATCGTAAATTTTGTTTGGCTGTGTCAGTGTGTTTGGACCAAAATCGTTCAATGCTTGTTTAGGTATGCACTATATAAGGCTTGACGCATCCTCTACGCAACCTTGCTTAAATTGTTATTTATAAGTATTTTATTATTCATTGCTTAATTTTGTAAGGTTTGTGTCTAAACACTAGAAAATCGTTTACAAAAATTAAGGATTCTTGTACATTTGCCAATCTGTTACTGAAAAAACGACTTTAAAGGTCGGATATGGAGCATGTCTATGATAAATTATAATAAACATGAACCTTAATCAAGAAGATGGAGCAAATGACTGTTCAAAACTTAAAATGCTTTTTCTGAAAAATCATATTTTCTCACTTGTGACGTTTTTGAAGAAAACGAGTGATATAATATATCTTCCATCAATCTATCTATCTTCTATCTATCTATCTATCTTCTTCTATATATATAAAAATGGATGTATGTATGAGGGTATGTGTGTATATCACGTATAGACTCCAAAACCACCGAACCAATCTTTATAAAATTTTTAGGGATACTGAAGCAACATTCTGAGAGTGCTCCTGTGAAGTTTGGTGCTGATTAGACAAGGGGCGTGGTACCTCTCATACAACCCAAATTGGCTCTATCTCCCACAAAACAAAAAAAATGCTATATATCAAACGGTTTTAATGGTATAAAACTAAAATTTGGTAATTTTCTTCAAATGGTTACTTTCGGTGACTGTACAAAAAATGGGCGTGGTCATATTTTATCTGCGCCCACTATTCAGAAATCATTTTAATTCCTGAGATGTTCAAGTTTTGATAGTGAATCTTAGTAGGCAGGTGCTATGGATCCAAGTGGCAGTCACTATGTAAATGTAAATGTTGTCACGCCCGCTTTTACCGCCCACAAATCAGTAAAAATGCTTCATGTCAGACGGCTTTTGCCGTAGAAGACTAAGATTTGGTAATTTAGTTTATATGGTCACTGTCGGCAACTGTTAAAAAATGCTGTTAAAAAATGTGGAATGTTTGAACACAAATGATCGAGAACTGGACCTACAAGTTTTATACCGACTCCGAACGGCTTATGTTTCTAAGAAGCTTTTCATGGCAGTATTTTACTTTCTAAGGTTTGTCATTGTCTGTATAGAGATGACGGCCGAACAGAAGAATTAATACAATTGACAACAATTTCTGTGTCAGATGGAATTCGAACCTGGGTTCTATGGCATGCAAGCCTTGCACCTCAACCAGTATGCCACGAAATGGTTTGAAATATGCTCTAAAAATCGAGTTTTTTGTAAAAACATTTGCTGGTGTGGTAGTTACAAATAACAAACGGTCAGAAATAATAGTAATAAAAAGTTCTTATAATCTGCACCAAAAAATTTTTAATTTTTGCAGTTGGACCAGAGGGATATATAATATAATTTTCACTAAAATTCAAATTAAATTTTTTTTTTTTGTTTTTCCATGTTACTTTTAGTCAAATAAATTATCTATTAATGATAAAATATAGTGTAAAGTGAAGAATTAAATTGAATGAAATTACAAAAAAATTTATACATTTTTTACATTTCACTATTTATTTGTCTAAAAGTAGTATGGGAAAAAATTCATTTGAATTTTAGTGAAAATAATATGAAAAAAGTTAAAACAATCCATAGAAATCCGCATTATCTTTGGTCCAACAGAGAAAATGTAAGATTTTTTGATGCAAAAGAACTTTTTCATTACTCTTATTTCTGACCGTTTGTTTGTTTTTACTACCATACCAGCTAATATTTTTAGTCGAAATATTTTGGTGATTATCATAACATAAGCCATTTTTTTATTAGATTATTTTGAAGAACCGGACTGAACAACTTTTTTTTTCTAAGGAGCATGAGGTGACTTAATGTATATACGTATTTGGGTATATATGTATTTCACGTAAAGACTCCGAAACCGCTAAGCCAATATTTATACCAAAGCCTTGAGAGGGTTCCTGTGAAGTCTGGTGCCGATCGTAAAAGGCACCTTAAATACATCTAAAATTTTCGATATCAAACAGTTTTGGAATTATAGGTCGCACAGCCTCGGAATTCAGTATTCGACCTCAATTTACGCATGCGGTTTCCCTGGTAGCATTTTATGGGCGTTGAACGAGGTACTTTTTCAGCACCCAAAATTTTCGGTATAGCTTTCGAAATAAGTCACACATCAATGAAACGCTGTACGAACTTACTGTAAAAGCATGGCTTCACTTAAGCTACGCCCTCTTTTAGTGGATAAGCGCTGAGCGCAGCGAAGCGCAGCGAAGCGCACCGGGTATAAGCTAGTAATTAATATAAAATTGAATAGATGTATTCTGAGTAGATTCAGTAAGTGATTTAAAAAAAAAAAAATTAAATCAAAGCTTAAGTACTACATTGGTACATTAGTTTCTATTTGTATATATTTTGTAATAGTATTTTTATATTAATTTTTTTTTATTTCTAAATCATAACATGTCGGATTTTTCATTCTCAAATAATCTTTGGTATATCTTTGGTGTAATATACAAACGGTTTCTGATTTCTTTTTTGTTCAAATTAGTTGAGAAAATGTGCGTTCAACGATCGCTGACGAATTAGTCACGGACAAAATATTAAAAATTAATTTTTTATAATAGAAGAACCTATTTTCCAGAAATATTAAATTTCCACTTCTTCTAAATCACTAAAAAGATGAGCTTATTTCTAAATCATAGTAAAAAAATCGAGTCATTTTCAGCATCAAAATAAAAGAAAATCGTGACGACATAATTGATGCAAAAACAAATGTTCCCATCCGTGGCTGAAATTGCCATTTCGTTTTTGTTTTCATATATATTTTTGCACAAAATCCAGAAAAAAACTTGCATTTTTTATGTTATTATTTATGAATTTTTTTTCCTTGGTGTAGCCAAACTTTAGTTATTATGGTAACCATCAGCTCTTTCCGTTATCGACACGTCAACTTAAAATTAAAGTTTCATACATAAAAAATGTAAAAAATTAATAAAATAATCTACAATACATAAATATGAGAAATTTACGAATGTCGTGTGAAATTTTCAAAAATTCGAAAGGAGTGTTTGTATATTCGTACAATATACGAACGTATTCGTATACTTAAGAAATAATTTCTTTTTTTCGTATAATATACAATGTACAAACGGCCATATATAGTGTGTACAAAGCCCTTCGTAGGATGAAAAGAACAAACAGTTTGTGAAATGTAATAAATATTTCGTTCATAAGACGAAGTTTTTTTTAGTGTACGAAAACCAATGATTTCAGAACGGAAAAGATTAATCCGCCCTAATTTTGATCCATTTCCTGGTATTGCATATCTTAAAATGTGTTCTTTAAATTTTCTACTCAATAAATAAGTAATAAAAAAACAATATTAAGGGGTTACATGACATTGGCAGTCTTTTGAAATCGATTTTTTAATTTTTTTTAATAATTTTAAATATTAAAAGTAAATAGTCTTAAGATTATAAGAAAAAAATTTCATGGAAAAATTCCTACGGGTTCAAAAGTTACAGCCGGATTAGTGAGAGCGCATTTTTAATTCTTCCGCTACCTACGTACGGCAGCTGGTGTATACTTATTTTACTTGCTACTTGACTTTTGGTGGTTGTTATTTCGTACCTACTTGAAGGGTGAAGGGTGAAGCCCGAATTGATAAACGATTGCAAAAAACTGTAAGAAACAGCACAACAGTACGAAGCAGGCATGGCAGATTGAAGGTAACCTTTTTTTTCTTTGTTCACAAACTTTGAACGCGTTTATCTCGAAACCATGTTTTTCGTACTCGTTGCGGCACTAGCGGGTTCATATTTTGACGAAATATTTTTTTTTGTATTTTTTTAAACTTGATTTGCTATCGTATGACACGAGCTTTTTTTTAATTTTTTTCGATTTTTTATGTATTCTTAAAGTCAATATTTTTTTCGAAAAAACACACTATCAAATTTGGAACATCACCAAAAATTGAAAAAAAATTTTAAAAAAAAGCTCGTGTCATATGATAACCAATTTTGTTAAGATTTAAAAAAGTCATTTTTTTCCAGATCGGACAATTTTTGCAGCTCCCAGCTCTGCAACCACGAGGCCCCGTTTTTTTCTCTGCCTCCAGCTTGGAGCTCTATAAAACCATGTTGATGTGAAAAATATATTAGTTTGAATTGTTTTTCTTGTAATTTATTCAATTCTCTAAAATAATAAAAAAAAATTTTGGAAAAATGTTTGTTTTTGACTAAGCTATGAATTTTTAAAACAAGGTCTGTTTTCTCTGCCGCGAATGTCATGTCCCGCCTTAAAAATGAAAAACAAGTTCGTTTTTAACTGAGATCTAGTTTCAATATAAAAAAGTTTAATTTAAAACGGAAATAAATCAAATCAAAATGATATCATTTCAAACGTGATATATGAATTTATTGATCTTTATATCGAAACTTTATTTAGCTGGCTTTGCCAAACAAACAAGTAGTCTTCTCATATGTGTGCGAGTTAATGTGTGTGAGTGCCTGTATTTGTATATATATATAAAATTGCTCACTGTATAATAAATTAGCATCAAATGTTAACAACAGTTTATTCAAATTTCCATTTATATATGAATGAGTTAGTGTCTATTAATTTTGTGTATGTTAATGAGTGTGTTTGTCACTGTATTTGTGATAATTTATAATATCATGGACAGCAATTTGTCATTCGGTATATTATATCCATAGAAATCAACAATTGGCCCGAGCCGTAGCCAGTTCGAAATAATTTAAATGTTTGAGCACAAAACAAATATTCAATAAAAATTGAGGATGAATTTTGAAGAAATTTACTTACACAATATTTGGTGCTCAAACACAAACCTTCTGCCTTAATATCCTTTCAATATTGAGTTAAAATATTTTTGGTAGAATTTATTTTAATTTTACTTCAAAATGCATTCAAATGCTTGTGTTATAATGAATACAACTCATAGCACTATTTTCCTCAAAGCATCCTTCAGATCTCTGCTGCATATTATTGGCAAGAATTAAACGTTTCCTTGGTGCATTCATTAATTGCACAAGTTGCACTTTTATCTTTAGTTTTTAAACAAAAGGATACATGTGTGTGTGAGTGTCTGTCTGAAAGAAACACAAACATTTATCTAAACTAATGTTGAGAACCAGCTCATGCTCACATATCCTATGTATAAAATAAAGGTTTTGCACCAGAATTGAGTATGCACGATAACATTACAACTTTTAAACTTTTCAATATGCATGATGATGATGATATAAATTCAAATATTGACTTTTATACCAATTGAAATCAAAACATTTATTTAAAGGATTCTTCGGCAAATGTGTAAATATAAAATAAGAAAATGAAATAAGGAAATTTTTGAATTAAGCTTTATTTAAATGCACTCAAAAAACGGGTTAATTAAAGCTCTTCTCATAACAAAAAGTTTAAATTAAATTTACAATCCAATAAAGTTAAATAAGACAAAATTAAAGGGAAAAATATTGCCATTTACAAATACTAACTAATATGACAATTAGATAATTTATCACTTTAAAATAAGCAAACAATTTCAAAATCAAGCCCACTCATTATTGACCCATTTAATGCCAGCGCCATACATAATTAAGGGGAGGTTCTCATGAAACGCGAACAGGAAACTTTACTGTTTTTTCCATTTTTCGAAAGTTTTTGATATGTAGCATATCGTCGTCCGGGAATTCATGTGCACTACGTATAAAAAACAAATTTTGAGTAAATCGAAGCTAAAGTTTGAATGTATTTTTTTCAAAAACTGTACGATGGGATTTTTTAAATGTCTCAGCATAAATTTATGTAAAAATGACAATACCAAAAACATGTTTCCTCCCAATCCCAACCAATTTTCTCTATACCATTCTATACGCCACTTCAAACGTATTTTCATGTGATCCCATACAAGTAGAGCAAAGTAGCATTAATAAAAAATTTCACGCATATAAAATTCAATATTCATATTCATTTACAAAAAGCATTTTAACAAAAATCATCAAAAAAATTTTTTTCATTTCCAAAAAACAAAAAAAAAAACTATTTTTGTAAATTAATTACAACCTTTTTCATAACTTTTATGTTATGTGTTTTATAACTCTAATAATTTTTTAATTATTAAGAATACTACTTTTCGAGCTCTTAGTTTATGTTGCTTTCTGGAGAAAACAACCAACAACAAAACCCTGTATTATGTATAAGTAAACTTATAACTAAACCTAGACTCTAAAGTAGGTTTAGTGTAAAAATAAGTCAGAAGTTTTCTGGACTCCCGCCCTTCCCGAAAACTTTTTCTTACACCTCATTTGCAAATTGCTTTAAAATTCAGCACACGCCCAACAAGGGTTAAAAGGATGTATTTGGACATTCTTGACAAGATGTTTTGTTAATAATAATAATGACAATTGTCAATCAATCAACATACCTCCTATTTTCAACATAGTCTACTTTTCCACTTTTTTAACAATTAAAAATAATAAAAAAACACAAAATAGTAAATTAAAAACAATTACTAGTCACAACTGTGTTAGTTAAATGCACGTAGAGCAAAGTGGTTTTCGTTAATCAAGAACAAACACTTTTTGTACTGAAATTTTGCTCTGTACGCCATTGAATGGGGCGTATGGGGTATGAGGTCACCAAAAATTTCTGTTTAAAGGGAAAATGGGCACGAAATATCTCAGTTTCTGCAAGCGATAGCCAAAAACGGATTGCAGATTTGAAAAATTTGGTATCAAAAACCCGGGATGATACCATTGACTCATAATTGTCAAAATGGCACATGGAGCACATGAATCCCCTTACGACGATATGTTTCCAAAGCGGCTTGGCCGATAAAAAAAAAAAAATGAAATGACCATTTAAGCCCCTAAAAGGACTTTTACTGAGCTTCTTATGATAAATTGTGTTGTGCGTGTTGCGAAAATGTTTGAACACAAATGATCAAGAACTGGATCTACAAGCTTCATGCCGACTCCGAATGGCTTATGTTCTCAAGAAGCTTTTCGGCCGTCACCGGAAACAAAAAAATTAATTCAATTGAAAAAACATTCTGTGCCAGATGGGATTTGAACCTGGGTTCTATCACATACAAATCATACACCTTAACCAGTATGCCACGGTCGCCATCAATCGTTTGGCCGATAACGATTGCATAAAAAAGTAATCGCATATGAAATGAGCCTATCTTTTTCACGAAAATTATGAGTACCTCATCAAAAAATCAGTATCTCACATCAATCTTTTTAAAATGCTCTCTTGTTTTTTACCTCAGGCACCACCAGATGTCACTGAAATAATAGAAAGATGTGGCGTTGAAATAATAGAAAGCTTATAACTCGTAGAAATCGTTAACCGAAACTTAAAACGCGTTTTCTGAAAAACCATGTTTTCTAATATCTTAGGAACTACTTTATGGATTGACTTGTTTTTTTAATTTCAAAGTAAATACAATTTATTGGATCCGATACCTAAATTCACATAATATTGACCGGTTTTTTTATTTTTTTGAGCATTTTAAAGAGCAAAAAATGTAAAAAAAACGTTACTTAAAATAGATGTCCGCCATTATTGTAATTTTTAAATATGTGTTGATATAGTTACAAGCTCCAGTAAGTCTATCTCTCTATATATATAAAAATAAGTTGCATTTTGTGTTAGTAATTGATGTTTTCTGCAATGCTTAACCGATTTTGTTTCTTGCAGTATATATTTTTGCAGTAAATATGTTTCGTGTACGAGATAGTTTAGAAATAATGAAAAGGAGTATTAAATAATTGGGGGTGGCATCTCCCATACAAAAAAAAAAAACACTTCTAATGTGATATCTCAGCCGATTTGCATAACATTTTGTGTATAAGGGTTTTAAAGTACGGTAAGTATTTAGGAGATATATATTTTGCTCTATCTCGAATACCAGCCATTTGGTGGTATAAACTGTGCTGAAATCCGCTAAAGACTCAAACCGCTCATCCAATTAGCATTTTTTTACTACTCTTTCCTTCGAACATGTTAAATTTAATTTAAATGCATTTGGCATTTCTTTAATTTTTGTGTATTTTTAAGATATTTTACGTTTAAAATAGATCCAATTTGTATGGGAGGCGGGCGTGGTTTTCATCCGATTTTGCCAAATATTATAGTGATGGTCTTTATTAAATATCAAAGCTTATGTGCAAAATTTCAAGACATTTCTTTAATTTAAGCAGATTTTTAAGAGATTTTACTTTTGAAATAAAGCCATTTTGTATAAGAGGTATGCGTGGTTTTCATCCGATTTTTCCAAATTTCATAGTCAGGTTTTAAATTGAAGATTTAAGCTTACGTGCCAAATTTCAAGGCATTTCATTAATTTTTGTGGATTAAAAAGACATTTTACGGTTAAAATAAAGTCACTTTGCATGGGAGGTAGGCGTGGTTTTCATCCGATTTGGCCCATTTTCGAACTTGATCTTTCTTTTTAAAAAATAAACTTATTGCTTGAATTTCATTGCGATAGCTTTAATATTACGGCTGTAAATGTGTTGAGAGACGGACACACGGAAATCGACTCAGGAGGGGATGCTGATCAAATAAATATGTAGTTTTCTATATCTGCCACGCCTCCTTCTTGGCGTTACAAACGCAATGGCAAAGTTAATATACCTCTTGCGCAGTACGCGTTAGTGTATAAAAATTTAATTTTAGGTATCCGAAAAAAAACAATTTTAGCAACAAACACTAATTAAGGGGTTACATGACATTATCAGTTTTTTGAAATCGAACTTTTTTTTGAATAATTTTGTATTTTAGTAAATATCCTTAAGATTTTAAGAAAAAAATTTCATGGAAAAAATTCCTACGGGTTCAAAAGTTACAGCCGGATTAGTAAGAGCGCATTTTTAATTTTTGCGCTACCTAAGTACGGCAGCTGGTATATATTTATTTTACTTACTACCTGACTTTTGGTGGTTGTTATTTCGTACTTACTTGAAGGGTGAAGGGTGAAGCCCGAATTGCTAAACGATTGCAAAAAACTATAAGAAACAGCACACCACAAGATAACAAAGGCATACAGTACGAAGCAGGCATGGCAGATTGAAGGTAACCTTTTTTTTTTCTTTGTTCACAAACTTTGAACGCGTTTATCTTGAAACCATGTTTTTCGTACTGGTTGCGGCACTAGCGGGTTCATTTTTTGACGAAATTTTTTTTTTTATATTTTTTAAACTTGATTCGCTATCGTATGACACGAGCTTTTTTTTAAATTTTTTTTCGATTTTTTATGAATTTTTAAAGTCAATATTTTTTTCTAAAAAACACACTTTCAAATTTGGAACATCACCAAAAATTTAAAAAAAAGCTCGTGTCATACGATAACCAATTTTGTTAAGATTTAAAAAAGTAGTTTTTTTTCCAGATCGGACAATTTTTGCAACTCCTAGCGCTGCAACCACGAGGCCCCGTTTTTTTCTCTGCCGCCAGTTTGGAGCTCTATAAAACCATGTTGGAGTGAAAAATATATTTTTTTTCTTGTAATTTGTTCAATTCTCTACAATAATAAAAAAAATTTTGGAAAAATGTTTGTTTTTGATTGAGCTATGAATTTTTAAAACAAGGTCTGTTTTCTCTGCCGCGAATGTCATGTCCCGCCTTAAAAACGTAATAACAGGCTACTAAAACAGAAAATAAATAGTGGCAGATGAAATAAGTTGATTTTTCACATTCGAGTGCGAAATCTGTTCATTTTGATACACCCGGCAGGTGACGCTGCGATCGAGTTACAGGAAATTTCTTTCAAAATCGCTCATCCGATTTGCATGAAAATTTCTATTTAGGGGACGTTTCTCCGAATTCAACCAAATTTTGCGCATTTTGTTAAAAAGTATGCGGGATTAGACTAGGAGTGCGCCACTTTAATTTTAATCGAACTCCTACCAATACTAGCACGCCCAGTAAAAAGGCCAGGGGGTGTGCCAATTTCATTTAAAACTTTATTTCAGTAAATATCTAATATTCAGTATCAGGGCTGCCATTTTGGCACTAAACGTGCTACATTTGACTCTATTTTCCTTCAAATGGCACCTTATTTTTTAATTTGTCACAAGATGCCAAAGTGGCACTTTTCAAAAATTGCTTAATTTTCTTGCACACGTTTTTAAAATATGTATTTGTACTTAAAAACATTTGTACATTTTTGTGCTAGCATTAGTTCTTACTACTTTTTGAGCAACTGAATTTGTTTTAGCCTTGACTGTTAAACAGCTGGTTTATTTAATTTTATTATTGCAGTTTCTTTTAGCAGTGTGGTTCTTATATTTTCGAACTAAAAATGAGCTTGATTACTTAGGAGCCTGCCCGAGGTCATTTAACCGAATTATGTTGACGTTAATAAATGAAAACGGATTTATTTGGTGAAATGCTTCACCCTACCATTTTTCAAAAATCGAAAAACGTACATTTTCGAACATGATTTTTTGCCGAAATCGAAAATGTTTAAATCCGAGCGCATAGAAATTAAGAAAAATGTCCATTCTAGCGATTTATGCCAAAAACCATTCAAAAATTATAATTTTTGGGGTTGCTGTGAGCCTTCAAAAAAAACAAAAAAAGCAAACGCTTCACCCTACCGCACCCTACTTTATCTTTAAAAATAATTTTTACATTTAAGTTTACAAAAAAAGTATACATCAAAAATAGCTTACAGAAACTTCATTTTGAAAAACTATTCAAATAAAACTGTTGTTCAGAAATAAATTGTAGGTATAAAATAAAAATGTTTCTAAAAAAGAATGTAATAAGACGTGTATCGAATCACCCCGTTGTATTTTCGATGATCGATACTCCTTTTTTTTTTTTGAGCGTATAACTGTTGCTGGGGTATTCAATGGGGTATTCAACGGGAACTTATCTTCGCCTAGCGCCGAACATTATTTTCCTTTTCAACCACTTCAAAAATCGATATAGAAATTATCACAAAAAATGTTCATTGGTTAGTTCCAATTTTTTGATGAAAAACAATCTTAAAAGCACTATAAAACAACATATCAAACGCACAAATACCAATTTCTTATTATTATATTTTCGAATAGAACTGTCAAACTTCATCTGGCAAAGATTAGTGCTGCCTAGGTTTGAAACTTTGAAGGCACTCTACGTAAAGTTTTTTAATACAGTAGTTCCTCTTTGAGTAAAAAATTAAGAATTTATTTTATAATGCAACTACCAAATTCTAAAATCCAAAAAAGGTTTTCAAATTTTAAAAAAGCCACTAGTGTTATTTGGGTGTGCTTAAATCATAAGCATTTTTAGTTTTTAAAAATTTTTTTTGTTAAGTTGCTCCTCTTCGAATTAAAAATGCGTAAGTTCAGTTAAATTAAATGCGTAAGTTTATCCACATGTAGATATCAAAATGGAGATCTGGTTACAGATGCGCAGTGTGCGTTGAGATTGTGGAGACGGCACTTCTCCAATTTACTTACTGGCGACGATTCTACCAATGCCGCCCATGGAGAGCGCAGTTCAGTGCCACCAATCAACGATGACGGAGTGGAAGTACCACCACCTAGCCATGAAGAGGTTCGAGTTGCTATCCAAAGACTCAAAAACAATAAAGCAGCGGGCGCTGACGGCCTGTCAGCTAAATTGTTTAAAAAAGGCGCATGCATCAGCTCATCAGCAAAATATGGCTAGCAGAAAGCATGCCCGACGATTGGAATCTCAGCGTACTTTGCCCTATACATAAGAAAGGAGACCCAACAATCTGCGCTATTCCAGTATAGATTTTCGGATCTTTGCCAGATTTGATTTTTTTCCAGAAAAAGAAGAAACAGATAATAAAGATTTGGTTTTAGAAATTTTTATTTAGTAAAATACAGAGAGAGGGGGGAACTTACCAGCTGGATTGCGCTTTTGAGAATAAATTAGCACTCTCATCGACAAGCCGACAAGAGCGCTCTTTTTTGGAGTTTTCGGAATAACTCTGAAAACTCACTCAACGCACTTAGCTGTTTTAACAAATACAAATTATTAAAATTCAACTTAAACTAAACTTAAATACAGGGTGACGGTGTAAACATTGCCGCCCACCTTGCAGCAAACTGCAAAAAACTAGAAAATTATTTAAGTAGATATATAGGATAAAAACTTAAAATGCCTTAAATAAATAAACCTATTCAGTGCAGTTTCATTTTTTAAAATTCAGTGTTTATTTTCGGTGTGTAAAAATTATAAAAATTTAAATTCAATTTAATTAACAAAAATTAAATTATAGTGAGCATAAGCCCGATAGCACCCAACCAAATATGGTGCTCTGAGCGGTCAACTGGCCGGCAGGAGTCGGAAACAGGCCCGGGAGCATTATCTTGGAGTAAACTCCCACGCCCAGCACTAGACTGACCGGAGCCGACTTGAAAAAAGCCTGATCAGCCAACAACAGATTGGCATACGGTTCTAGTATGCGCGCATCAAGTGTTTGAGTCGGCGTTACACACGAGTAACCACGCTTCACCTGAGCCATCACGCTTATTCGATCACTCCGTTGAAACTTGCCGCGAATCTCCAGGCAACACATGCGGTCTGCTCCCGATCGAGAGGTGGCCAAACGCAGCGAAGCAACCAAGGCCTCGGAAATGACCGACACTGCTCGACACGGGTCTATGAGGGCTCGGACCATATGGACCCGACCCTGCGCTACAATTTTTACCGTAGCCGTAGGAGAAATCGCGACAGCACACTGCGTAACTGTTAGGGGCATCTGTCGTCCAATCATCGCTCGTGCGTCACCCTGGAATCGAGGGCGTTCCACTTCCGAGCGGACTAGCGCCGGTTGGCGGTTACCATCTTGCCGATGGCTTCTCTCGCGTCTTTCGCGTCTGCGCTGACCACGTGTTTGCAGTCTTCGCGCTGCTGAGTTTAGTGGTGGTCTGAAGTGATGCACCAAGCTGTTCTGGCCATTGGACGGTTCAGTGGTCGTCAGCCGAGACGGACTGGGTCTCGGTCCAACCCACTTCGCAGCGCCCTCAGCCATCTCGGGCCCAGCGTCATCCGTCAGGGACAGCCGAGACGGGCTTGGTCTCGGTCCGCTCCTTTCGGACAACTCCGAGCTGTCCGATGAACTCTGTTCATCATTAGCCGGCTGCAGCCTAGACGGGCGAGGCCTAGGTCCACCGCGGCGACGTTTGCCGAGAGGCCTGGACTCATCCAACTTCTCCTGAGAGGGCCCATGCAACAGGCTATGGTGGTTTTCGCCACAATACTTGCACCGTATTTCGCTATAACACCTTGCGGTGGTGTGGTTTGGCGATAAGCAATTGGAGCAGTAGCGATGTAGCACCACTACGCGCAGTCTTTCGGCGTGAGTTTTCGACCGAAACTCTGGGCAAAATCTTAGCGGGTGCCGTTTATAGCACAATCGACAGGCACCTTCTACGACTTCCTTCGGAGTTCTGATATTACGGCAGTTGACCATTTTGAGCTGTAAAAAAAAGGGGTTGAGATGTAGAAATTTTGTCACACTAGGGTCCTGGCAACGCAACCAGCTTGACGATCGGTCGTGTTATTAAACCGCTTTCCGTTCGAACGTCAGCCACACGTACCCTCGCATCTTTTCCGTGATATAATTTTGTTATTCGGCCCAACCGCCATTCGTTTGGGGGTAAAGTTTCTTCTTTCACAACAACTAAATCATTTATTTCTATATCTTTTTGCGGATATTTCCACTTATAACGCTTGTGAAGCTCTTTTAAATATTCGGTTTTCCACCGTTGGCAAAATGTTTGATGTAAAGCTTTTATCTTTTGCCATCGGTTTACGATTGAGATGGGCTTTTCTGTTATCTCAGGTTCGAACGGGGCTAGAATGGGCGCACCAATTAAGAAGTGGCCTGCAGTTAAGGGAGCTAAATCATCCGGATTCTCAGACATCGGACTAATCGGTCGTGAGTTTAGACAAGCTTCAATACGTGAAAGCAATGTCAAAAACTCTTCGAACGTGTATTTCATACCACTAGCTACTTTCTTGAAATGGGATTTGAAGCTTTTGACCCCGGCTTCCCACAAACCTCCCATATGGGGAGCACCCGCAGGAATAAAATGCCATTCCAGTTTTTGGTGAGAATAGTTGGAAACAACTACATCACGCGTTGAGCTAAGAAACGCCTTAAATTCGCGTTTAAAAGTCCGTGAGGCTCCAACAAAATTCGTCCCGTTATCTGAATAAACGTGTGCTGGACAGCCTCTCCTTGAAGCGAATCGGGAGAATGCTGCCATGAAGGCAGCAGTCGAAAGATCACTGGTAGCTTCAAGGTGTATCGCTTTTGTCGCAAAGCAGACAAAGACACAAACGTAGCCTTTTGTAATCAAGCAGGCTCGACCCGTATAGTTCTTGATGTCAAACGGGCCCGCGAAATCAACACCGGTTGATGCGAATGTTCTGGTAAGAGTGGTTCGCGAAGGGGGTAATGCCGCCATGATCTGCGTACGTTCCTTTTTTCGATTAATGACGCATACCTTGCAGTTATGAATGGTAGTTTTTATAAGGTTCCTTGCCTTCAAAATCCAAAACTGCATTCTAATGAGTCGCAAAACCAACTGGTTACCACCATGTAGGGAAATCTCATGCGTAAACTTTATCAAAAGTCGCGAAAATTGACAATTATATGGCAATATGATTGGATGTCTTTCGTCATAAGAAAGTGCGGGAGAGAACGCTAAGCGTCCTCCTACTCGCAAAACGTTATTTTTATCCAAAAATGGATTCAAGGTTAGGACTGTGCTTTTTGTACTGATAGGGGTCTTTTCCAAAAGGCTGTGACATTCGTCCGGAAAATTGACCTGTTGACATAAAACGATTAATCGATTTTTGACAAAATCAATTTCCTGATTTGAGACCTGACCAGTAGGAATACTTAATTTTTTGTTTTGAACCCGATGGTAAAAACGAAAAACTTGAGCAAGGACTCGTAATGCTCTAGAAAACGAGGAAAACCGATCCAGAACGTCTTCGTGGTTATTGAAGAAGGAGAAATGGGATTGAACTGGTTTTCTTTCCATTTCTGTATCCAGATGCGTTTCCTCTGTAAGTTTTGGCCATGCCTTTTTATCTTTTGTTAGCCAAGAGGGGCCATGCCACCACAGCTGATTTCCGATGAGATCCTGGGGCATTACTCCTCGGCTTCCTAAATCAGCAGGGTTTTCCTGGGACTCCACGTGGAACCAATTATCGTTACCGACCTTCTCGATAATTTTTGACACTCGATTGGCAACAAAAGTTGTCCAAGAGCATGGTGGTTTCCGTAGCCACGCAAGCACAATGGTAGAATCTGTCCACAGAAATAGATTGTATTGCTCTACGCAAAGTTCTGGAATCAGGAGCTCCACCACATCAGCGAGCAGAGCCGCTCCACATAGTTCCAGTCTGGGAAGCGAAACGGTTTTTACCGGTGCTACTTTCGTCTTGGAAGTGAGTAAATGTGAAGTTACCTTCCCATCCACACCCTCAACACGAATGTATACCGCCGCAGCGTATGCCTTTTCAGAAGCATCGCAAAATGCATGGAATTCTATCTTGCTCCATGGAGAAAAGTGTACCCATCGTGGAATTTTTACTTCATTGATGTGCGGATAGCTGTGTAAAAATTGCTTCCACTTTCAAAGACTTTGGCAAGTTAAGTCATCGTCCCAATCTATTTTTTCTAACCAGATTTGCTGCATTAGAATTTTGGCAATAACGATTGTGGGACTTAACCAACCAGCTGGGTCAAACAATTTTGCTATTGTTGACAAAACTTCTCTTTTCGTGAAACTATTTTTTATCTCCAATGGCTTTGCTACAAAGTAGAAACAGTCTTGACTTGCATTCCAACGAATACCTAAAGTCTTGGCCACACTCGAATCTTCTAGCTCCAAAAAGTCTGCGTTCAGCAAATGTTGTTTTGGAATGTCAGCGATGACTTCTTTACAGTTGGCTGTCCACTTCCGTAGAGCAAAGCCAGCTGAGCCCAAAGCCGAAATAAGTTCGTTTCGGGTTTTGATCGCTGTCAGTATATCGTGAGCACCCGCTAGCGCGTCATCGACATACATAAAATTCCGAAGAACCATTGAAGCTAGTGGCAACTCTTTTTTCACATCCTCAGCAAGCTGATGGAGTGTTCTGATTGCCAAAAACGGGGCACAATTGAGTCCAAATGTGACTGTTTTAAGCTCAAAGTCCTGGATTTGATCGTCGGGAGATTCTCTAAACAGAATCCGTTGAAACGAAGTCTGTTTCGGATCTATTAGTATTTGACGGTACATTTTTTCAATGTCACTATTGAAAACATATTTAAAGAGTCTCCACTTGACAATCAAACGTGTCAAATCAGCTTGTAGCACTGGACCCGGGTACAGAATATCATTTAGACTGATACCGTTCGAAGTCGGACATGAAGCGTTAAAAACTACTCTTACTTTCGTCGAGACGCTATCAGGTTTTATTACCGCGTGATGAGGCAGGTAATAATTAGTCGGAGCCTGTTCATACCTGGGTGCCGACACCTTTACCATGTGGTCCAGCTCCACATACTCTTGTATGACGTTGTCATATGTTGATTTGAAATCAGGTCTTTTCATGAGAGCTACTTCGTTTCTTATAAACTGCTTGTAAGCACATTGGCGAGACTGACCCAAGCTCACTTCGAGAGGGAATTCAGTCTTAAATGGCAATGAAACTACATAGCGACCATCACTATTGCGTCGTGTTGTTTTAGTGAAATGTTCTTCACACCATTTGTCTTCTTTAGTTTTGAAGACGGTTTTCTGGGTTTCCTCCAACTCCCAAAAACGTGAGATCTGCTGATCGAGCGATATTTCATTAAAATAAGTGACGTACGTCGTAGACGTCGGTTGATTTTCTAATGGCATAGGGCCAGTGAAAATCCACCCGAAAACCGTCTCTTGCGCAATCAGCGATCCCAGGACATTCCTACGAATACCATCTAAAATTATTTTAGGGTAAATATCACCTCCAATCAGAACATCAACCTGGGTACTTTTGTAAAAGTTGACGTCTGCTAGAGGGATGTCTGGGAGGTTCTCGATAACGGAGCTATCCAGTGAACAAGTTGGAAGATTTTCAGTAAGTTGCGGAAGTATTAGAGCTTTTGTTTCAATTCGTAATTCAGAATTACCCGGTGATCCTATGATCAACTTGCAGCTCTTTTGAACTTTAGCTGATACGCTTTTGTTCAGACCGGAAACTTGTGCGTTTACTTTTTGGGTAGGGAGATTCAGAAGATTTTGTAATCTTTCTGATATAAATGTTCCTTCGGACCCAGAATCGATTAGCGATCTGGCAGTGTAAACCGTACCTCCGTGACATATGGTCACCATGGCAGTACCTAGAAGAACACTTTTCTTACTAATTGTAAAGCACGTCTGAACATTATCAATTTGCGTTTCGGTAGTGGACTGTATTTGGGTAGCATGAGTATGTGTGCTTGTGTTAGGCGTTTGGGATTGCGGCGAATTTCCAGCATTTGGCATGAACCTTGTACTCGGATTATTTTGGAAATCGCGATGCAAGAGTGTATTGTGACGTTTTTTACACGTTACACAACTATAACTGCTCTTGCAATCCTTGATTTCATGGGAACTTCCCAAACAATTAAGACAGACGTGGTATTTTCTCACCGTCGTCAACCTATCACTCACACTCATGTTTAAAAATTTTGAACAATTTCTCAGCGGATGCTGTTGTGATGGGCAAAGCTTGCAGCTGGAGTTCGATAAATTCAAATGATGTGAATTAACTTTCTTTGCAAAGCTGCTGCTTTGTTGGCCGTAATTGAATTTTGGTACAGCACCTTTGTTGTTACCAGAACTCCTGATGTCCGAGACAGTCTCAAGAGTTTGGAAACGGCTAGTCAAAAAATTATCTAAATCTGTCCATTTGGGAATTTCAGATTTATTCACTATGCTCTGCTCCCATAAGGAGAGCGTATGCTCTGGTAAGCGCGTAAAACACAGATAGGTGAAAATTGCATCCCAGTTACTGATGTCGATATCATGCATCTGAAGGGATGAGATGCAATTATTGATGTCGCGCTGTAACCTTTTAATAGCACTCCCTGACTCAGAAGAGACAACCGGGAGATTGAAAAGTACTTTCAATTGGCTATTCACAAGAATCCGCTTATTTTCATAGCGGTCCTTAAGATTTTGCCACGCAAGGGCAAACCCCTCGTGGGTAAGTAGACATTTTTTCACTATTTCCTTTGCTTCTCCTCGAGTCTTTTGATTTAAGTGATACAGTTTCTCAACAGGCGTTAACCGGGCATTGGTTATGTAAATCGCCGTAAACATATCTCTAAAAGAGGGCCAAGACATGTAATCACCGTAAAAGAGCTCTGTATCACAAGGAGGAAGGTTAATATTGTGGCTTGAAGAAGGCAGCTTAATTTCGGGTTCATGTTTGGACTCATTCGCTTTATTCAATTCATGAATAATTTCACTCATTTTAGCCACACACCTAGCATAAGTATCGAAACTAGTTCTATACTTTATTTTTAGGGTTGCGGCGTCAGTGGAACCTTGTCTGGTAGTAGACATTTCTTTAGCGCAAGTCTCGTATGCTACCTTTACTTCTGTCCAAAGCGACTTAAGTTCTTCTTTATGAACTTCGACAATGAATATCGAATGCTCTTCAAACGAGATCTCGTTAAATTGTTCTTCGAATTCAACAAGTTGATCCGCTAAACGGATAAAAGTAGTTAACGCAGTCATTTTCGTTTCGTTATATGAACTAAAAAGAATGCTGGTAAAAATTATTTAAGCAATTGATATGCAAATTGCTCTTCTTTTAAAGTTTGAAAACTTTTTTCTCGAAAAAACCAAAAATTCGAGAAGAAAAAAGATAATTGACTGATATGCAGTTACTGTTTTCAAGCAAAACAAATTTATGTTAGTTAAAAAACCAAGCGAAAATCTCAAAAAAATATTAATGTGTTCCTTTTATAGAAAGGGCAACCACAAAAAATCCAAAAATAAAAAAATATTTATTAAAAATGATATATAAATGTAATATAGTAGAATATAATATATAACACTATTTCTTCGAGCAACCAAAGAATTTCTTTGTTTTCCAAAGAATTTTTTTTTTTTTTTTTTAAAAAGTGTTTGACTTTTTTGTCCCACTGTGCGCTAATTAAATTTGAGGGGTTTTTGGTTATGCCTTGCCCACTGTGCGCAAGCACACCAAGAAACCAAAGAGCGCGAGAAAAAAATGTCAAGTGTAGTTGGTGGAGGATTTAGTGTGTGTGCATGTGTGTATGTGTGAGCGCTGCTGGCTGTTTTTCGATGCACGCAGTAAGTTGTGTGGTCAAACAATATTTGCAGTTTCGCTTCAAAAAGAATTATTTTTTTTTTCCTTTGTTTTTTCTTATTGATTTAAAGTAAATTTTTATGACAAAAACAAAACTCAATAGCCATTAGTATTTTCTATTTTCACTGTTTATTTTTACTTTACTTTAATTTAAAGGAAATTATGAAACGAAATTGCAAAATTTTCAATGTTTTTTTTCACTTATTTTGACCACTGTTTTTGCACTTTTTCCACTCTCACACCACTTTGTCACTGCAATATTTGCGTGTATTTATTATTTTTTGGAAATTTGCTCACCGAGAGCGAAAGCTAAAAACTTTTATTAATTTTTTGCGCGCACACAATTTTGCATATATATTTTTTTTTTTTTTTTTTGATTTTGTTGCGAAAAAATCCCAAACGAATTTTTTACCGCGGTTGGATTTATGAATTTTATAATAGAAAAACACTATTTGCACCGAATAACAAAAAAAAACACTGAATTTTAAAAATTGCACGCACCTTTTTTTTCCTTGGATTAATTGTTGGGGTTGCTGCTGGTGTTGAGTTTTTACTGTGGTTTCTCTTGTTGTTGTTTGCAGGCTGTTGCTTCCTTTGGAATTTTGTGGCTTCAAATCCGGCTCGATAGGACCAATCAATATTCCAGTATAGATTTTCGGATCTTTGCCAGATTTGATTTTTTTCCAGAAAAAGAAGAAACAGATAATAAAGATTTGGTTTTAGAAATTTTTATTTAGTAAAATACAGAGAGAGGGGGGAACTTACCAGCTGGATTGCGCTTTTGAGAATAAATTAGCACTCTCATCGACAAGCCGACAAGAGCGCTCTTTTTTGGAGTTTTCGGAATAACTCTGAAAACTCACTCAACGCACTTAGCTGTTTTAACAAATACAAATTATTAAAATTCAACTTAAACTAAACTTAAATACAGGGTGACGGTGTAAACACCAACTATTGAGGTATCAGTCTTATTTCGATCGCATATTAGGTTCTGTCAAGCGTACTATGTGAAAGATTAAAGCCGATAACAAAAACACTGATTGGACCCTTTCAGTGTGGCTTTCGACTTGGAAAGTCCACCATAGACCAGATTTTCACGCTACGACAAATCCTAGAGAAAATCCACGAAAATCAAATTGACACACCATCTCTTTGTCGATTTTAAAGCTGCGTTCGATAGCCCGAGAAGGGATGGTCTATACGCAACAATGTCTGAGTTCGGTCTACCTGCAAAATTGATTAGACTTTGCAGAATGACGTTGAGCAACACACGCAGCTCCGTCAAGGTAGGAAATGACCTCTCCGAAACCTTCAATACCGAAAGAGGTTTCAGGCAAGGCGATCCACTGTCTTGCGATCTCTTCAACATCATCATGGAGGCGATCGAGCGAAAGGCCGGTGTGCATCGTAATGGCACCATTTTCTATAAAGGTGTCCAGCTCCTTGCGTACGCTGATGATATTGATATTGTCGGCAGAACCAAGAGAGATGTTACCGCTGCTTTCGCCGCTATCGAAAAGGAATCAGCCAAAGTGGGTTTGACGATAAATGAGGGTAAAACAAAGTATATGCTGTCTACAAACAAGGGAGCGCGGCGTTTAGACTCCCACGTTTCATCCGGCAGCTATAACTTTGAAGTAGTCAAGGAGTTCGTATACCTTGGCACCGCCATTCATACCAACAACGAAATCAGCCTGGAGATAAAGCGAAGAACAATAGTTGCTAATAGGTGCTACTACGGGCTCAGTAATCAACTAAGTTCCAGAGCCCTCTCTCGATCGACAAAAATAACACTCTACAAGACACTCTTCTGTGTTTCTTTATAGTGCTAAGGCATGGGCAGTTTCGCAAACTGACGCAGCTTATCTGTGGGTGTTCGAGAGAAAAGTTCTAAGCAAAATCTTCGGTCCTGTTCGAGTCGGTGATGACTATCGCATCCGAATGAACCACGCGCTGTATGAGCTCGTAGTTTTACAACGCTTCACAAAAATAAGTATTCCGGAAAAACCAAAAAAAAAAAAAAAAAAAAACACAGGTGAGTCGTTGGACACACGAGAGAAGCAAAGCTTTTTCGCAGTTTCATAGATTTGATAATATAATGGTTTTTTTTTTTGTAATAAAATACCTTCTAAATTCAAAAATTGAAAATAACGTAAATGAAATGAAAAACAACACGTCAATTTCACACCAGTAAATTTTATTACATTTTATTATTATTTTATTTCTTTTATTACATGTTACATTCATTGTTATTTCAACGCACTTGCGGACAATTGTTAATTTTTGCTTTCGCACTATGCAAAATCAAAAAAAAAAAGCAAGAGCAAAAAAAGCAAAATTGTATCAACAATAATGCAAGGGCATTCACATCAACAAAAGAAAACAAAAAATATTTCTTGGTCCACAGTAGGAATTGAACGTTGAATTTTATATTATTGAATTAATAAATGAAATTTCCCATACTTAAGATCTATTCTAGTTCTATTTTGTTAAAGTGTGCAGAAATGCACGTGAATATTAAAATAAAAGGAATTTATATGTATTCAAAAGTGTTGTATCTTGTTTTGGAATATTTATGAAAGGTTCTTACTTAAAAAAAAATTGAAGAAAATGCTATAAAGTGTTTGTTGGGATTTTGTTGTTAAGAAATTGTGTCCAATGTACTGCAATTAGTTGTTTAAGAACTTGAATATTGTAAGTTGGTAATTTTGGAACTTGGCACAGTGTTTCGTTTAGTTCAAGCTAGCCGTACAAAATTATGTTTTCATGTTTTTTATTGCTTAGCGCACAGAGTGATAAGAGGATAATTTTTTGTTTCATATCCGAAGCAAGGATAACATACATTTTACTTTCCGTCTACCTACAATAACACCTACCCTTCGAATTCAGGGTAGTAAATGAAAAACAAAAAACTACTGTTTTAAGCTTTGAAACTTTTTAACCCTCCGATGAGTGACAGTTCTGAACTTCACGGCCGTGTGAAAAGGTCCCTACTGACCTTTTTTGTAAATCATATTTTTTTCATATAAAAAATTTTTTTTTTTAATTTTTTTTTTGTTTTTATTGTTTATAACTAAATTCTACATACAAAAATAATTTTTTTAATTTTTTTTTTTTTTTTTTTGCTTGAATTTTCTTAAGACTATTATAAAAAAGTTTAAAAGTTATTGTTGTTGAGCGTGTACTTCTTGTCCCCCGCCCTGTGCGCAAGTGTTGCAGAGATGTAAAAGTGTGCTATGTTCTCCGCAAACAGCGTTGCCGCATCCGAAGCAGTGTGCACGCGTTTTCCGCTGCCGCCCGTACTCAGAACGGCAAAGGCGACATGACGGTCTACTTGACCTAGCCGCAAACGACGGTGCATTGCCTTCCATCGGTCTTGGTAATACCTGAAATGAAAAGAAAAATAAAAAACAAATAAATATATATTCTATTCTTGAATTTGAAGATGTTTTTCTTACCCTGACATCGAATGCTTCCATCGCATTGCGTATCCTTGGATATGAGGTTATATGGTTGTTCAGGGCACGTTCTTCGATATTTGGTGTGGCCAATTGTTTCGTTAGCAGTAACAAGAACGACCACCGTCTGTCACTCCTTTTTATAGGCTTCATTTCGTTGTAAATCGTAAAAGCAGCAAATGCAGCGACATCCAGCATATTATAAAACATGGCCAACGGCCATCGTTGTGTTGCTCTTTTGCAGCTGTAAGTGCCTAGCATTTGATCCATGGTATCAACGCCGCATTTGTTGGCGTTGTAATCTAATATGGCATAGGGCTTCCGCTTCTCGGTTTGCTCGTCAACGAGGCAGGTGTAGTGCATTGTGGAGAGCACGTTCACCACTTTATTTTTTTTCGGCACGTATGAGCATAACGCTATATCCCCTTCGTTGAACCCAAATAATGTACTATTGATGGTGCGCTTCGGGTTCTTCTTGAACTCCTGTGGAATGAATGTTTTGTTGTAGCGCACTGTACCAACATATGCGGTCTTCCTCCTCAACAAAATACGCGCCAAGTCAAGAGTGGTAAAGAAATTATCCGCGTATATAGTACGGCCAGCATTTAAATATTTTTCCACAAGATCCAGCACAAAAAATACTAAGAACAAAAAATACTAAGAACAAAATACTAAGAACAAAAAATTCTAAGAACTGGTTTATTGCTAGTAGTATAAAATTAGAATATTGTGCCTTTCCTTGAAAGCAATAAAGTTCATGTCTTCGAATTTTTCTTAGAATTTTTTGTTTTTACCATCATCCCTAATGTCTTTGAGCTTAGGTCTTTGTGTTCAGAACAAGTAAATTATGTGTTGAAACAATAAAAAAATTATAATGATGCCCAAAAACATGCATTTATTAGTGAAATTCAGTACAAGGTCCATACGGACCTATTCACACGTCTATTGTCACTAAAACCTCAATAACTCCTAAAGTAATGATCCGATCGGCTTGATTTTTTTCATCTCATCTCCATGCATCTCCAAAAGATGCGCAACAAAATACTCTTGGAATACAGAGTAACTTTGGGGGGGGGGGGTTGTAGTGGCCGAAGTAGGAGTAATTTCAGTTTGAATGGGCAAAAAGGTCCCTAGGGACCTTCTCACTCATCGGAGGGTTAAAGAAAAAAGTACTGTTTAAGCTATTTGAAAAATTCCTAAAATACTGGAATCAAGAATTTTCCAGCTTTCATATGGTTTTTATATTTTTTTTTTTTTAACTAATGTTTTCCACCGTTTTTTGTGCAATTTTATTCATCCAATTTTTGTGTTCAAACTAGGAATTCAACTGTTAAGAATTGTATTTGAATTAAATAAACAAGTTTAATACTCACCTACTACTGTTATTGTTTATGCACCATTTGTATTTATTTTTAGACTATCTTCGCAACCTCATCACTGTTGCTATAAAAAAGGTTTTATGGGAGGTTGCACTCTTATTTGTCAAATCTTGACCAAACTTATTTAGATACTTGATATAAAACGGCATTGTTTTATTCTGAAAAGGTTTTGAAATATTTTAAAATTTTACAATCGGTTGTCATATGAGTAAGCTTATTATGTTAAGAAATAAAATAGCAGAATACCAATTTTAGTGAAGATATATTAAGAAGACCCTCCCATACAAGCGGCCCCAGTGTGCGTCGGAGTTGACACGCACACTTCTTTTTTTGTCTTTTTTTATTTTTTATTTAGACAAGTCAAAGGAAGGTAAATCAAGAATATTCATTCTATGCGTGTCGAAAAATAATTGACCAATTGAATTTGAATCTGAAGAAAGTGTCGTGCCTTCATATACGTGTCGTGTTATAATTTTTGTTGATTAAAATATAGAAAGATAAAAGCATACGGTGATGGCCGGTATTGGGATTGGATGCAAAAACTTCTGCATGGCAAGCGTGCAACCACTTTCAGCCGTTTAACCACTTAAAGAACGTTTTGATTAAGCGCAATAAATGTTATTCGATTAATTTATGAATGCACTTAACATAAATTTGACCTGAACGTTGGACCAATAAATTTATTTATTCTTTTGCGTTAGTAATTTATAAGAATGAATACGACAGTTTCGCATACAAAATTTTTTTTTTTAATTTCTTATAGAAATTAAGTTTGTTCAAAGTTTTTATAGTTTCAACTTAAGTTGCAAAACTTGAGCAAAGTGGATTTGCTTTTCCGTTTAACGTGCCTAATGATTGTTATGTTTTTTTTTCTTTTGCGTTACAGAATCTTAATATAGTAAAAATAAAAACTTTGCAAAGTTTTTTATTACGCTTGCACGAGCTCAACTAACAAGAATTGCTAACAAGGCTAACAACATACGGCTCAGAGAAATCGCTCGTATAATAATAATAATAATAATAATAATAATTAAAAAAAAAATACTGTGCTGTAACAATTACAAAGAAATTCAGCTTATTAACGCATTTATGCATTCCTAAGTTTATTTTTATATGTATGTAATGATTTCCAAGCGAGGTAAAATAATGGGTCAAACTAGAGAAAGCAAGAAAAAGAAAATCAAGTGCTTCAAAAAATGTTGAGCGTAATTGAGTTGAAACTGTAGTTCGAGCAAACCTCTAACAGTCACTTTTATTCGCACACTCGATGCCATTTTATTTATTTTTTTCTTAGTGTAAATGCAGCACAACGCGATCTGTTCACATGTGAGCTCATTACAATTCTTGCAAATGGGGAAAAAACACAACTACCTGGGGCAAAACAATTATTGCCTCCTATGTATGCGTTTCATAGGGATACATATATATTATCCCCTGCTACGTTATCCTTGTTGGCACTCATTCTGCTTTGGCTGCCGCCGCGCCATTTAAAAATAAAAGGTGTAAAAATGATTTTTAATTGTTAGAAAATTCCTCTTGAATTTTCCACATTATATACTGCAACTTGATGCCTCATTCGGCAGATTAATTCACAGTTAAATTAACCTGTTAAATAGTTCTTCCACCTCCTCAATTTCGTCCTTCGGGCTTCTTATGCCTCGTTTACCGATTGCATTTGTGATTTTGTAGAATTCTGCTCTGTTAAATTAATGTTGTGGCTGCTTAAGTGGTTTTCTTTGCCACCCACTATATTCTAAGTTACAAAAATGGGCTTTGGGCTTGTAGAAAAAAATTTGTTATTAGCTGAGAGTTATTTAAAAAATTTTTTTTGCATTTGAAATAAAACCTATTTCTACAAACTGCAGAATTTTTATATCTTTAGTTTTTATTCATCAGTATATTTGAGTATGTGTGTATGAATACTGGAATAGTATTTCAATGCCCTGTATTCTTTATCACTGCCTTTAAAGTCCTGAAATGCACAAAGTACAATTACTGATGTTTTAGTCAACACATATAAATCTATATATATATATATATAAAATTGTAAAAAAAAAATCTCTACATTATATATTTTGAATAACGTTGAGTCCGAAAATCGCATTTGTAAAATTTTTGTCTGTTTGTCTGTCTGTCTTTTAAAGCATCATGCGAAAACCACTGGATGGATTTAAATGAAACTTGACTTGAGGTTCTTTATATCCCCGTTCAAGACATAGGCTACTTTTTATCCAGTAAAAAAGATTGGCACCGGTAGGCGATCGGGTTCCAGGCATTCTTTTTGTTTAGATTATCTCCGAAACCGTTGATTTCGAATTTTCATGAAAATTTCATGAAAATTTGTGTGTAGAGGTTTTCGAATACGGTGAATATTTATGACTTATCTACTCTGTTGTATATTGAATACCAGAGGGCGCTGTAGTACAAATATCTTAAAAAACTTCGAAAAACTCCTAAGCCGTTTATCTGATTTGCATGAAAATTGGTATGTAGGGGTTTTCTAATACGGTGAGTGTTTTGGATTTATCTTGTTTGCGCTATCTCGAAAACAAGAGGGTGCTGTTGTGCAAATACCGTAAAAAACTCAAAACAATTCATCCGATTAGTATGATTTTTATAAGTGGTTTTCGGGCGTGGTGAATCTTTTAGCGCTATGTTTTTTGCTATATCTTGAACCCCAGAGTGCGCTGTACTATAAAATTCAGTAAGGCGTAGCAATGCGCGAAAGGTAATAAATATCTTCTTTTCTTTTAGATGTGTATTTATATTCCACTTTCTCTTTTCGCAAATCAGGACAGTTGATGACGAATTCTGTGGTATTTGAGTACGCATCAACACATGCGTAAGTCCGTTGCGTCGTAAGTTGGAGTTGTTTTGACATTCTAATTTCTATCTTCAATGCTTGTTTAATTTTTGTCCAGTTTCTTCGCGAATTGCCAAAAATAATTTCATAATTATTTATCATTTCATTTCACTCATAATTTTCAGATGTTGAAGCTACATTTTGCTCATTTCACCGAAATTACCTGTTTGAAAGATGCACACAAAATTCCTTCTAAAGTTTGTGAAAAGTTTTTCAAATCAACGAATGAAATCGAAAATTATTTATATCAACTCCCGAGTTAAGCCGGATATTCAGCTAGTTATAAATAAAACTCTAATTTATTTTTCATTTTTGTTTGTATTCAAATAAGGGTGATCATTTTTTGTAATGATATTTTCAGATATTGCATTTCTTAGTTTCAGCATTGTTTTTCAGATTGCAAAATCAGTTCATATTTGCAAAATTTTTTTTGTGAAACTTTTTTATTCAATATATAAATTTAGGCAATTCACAAAATTTTCTTAAGTTGTATGCGAGTCTATTTCTGCTCTCTCATTTCCGTTGCATTTTTTTAATTTCCGTTTTTCATATGTTTTATATTTTCTCCGATTGTAGCGTATGTAAATTTAACGTAGATGTTATTGTTTCTTATCAACTGCGTTTTCGTAGAAAAAGAAAGTCAGCTAAATAATTTATTTTAAAGAAAAATTTTAATCCTGAATAACTATTTTAAAAAATTTTGTAGATATAACGCTCTGAGTTTTTCTGAAATTCGCCTGTTTCTTAAATAAACATATGCATATTTTTGTAACTAAGAAATTGAATTTTTGATTGGTTTTAAGGCCGATCCCTTGCTGAACAACCAATTCGAAGTGAGTGTTTTCGTGGCTGTTGAATATTTCGAGAATTTGAAGAAATAGAACAAACATTTCAAATATTGTTTCTTTTTTGGTCTTTTGCAAATCGGTGGGGAGATGTGTACCACCACTAATATGTTGGTTGAAAAACATTTAAATTAAATTTTTTATGTTTGTTTTGATTTTTGTGTTTAGTAAAAGTATGTATTATGATAAGAACTTAATGAAATAGAAACAATGTGTCGTAAATGTATCTGATTCGCAATGCACACACACACATATACATTGAAATTAAAAAACTGATCGTTAACTTCAATAGAATATATAAACGGCTTTATTTATTAAAAAAAATGCATTTCAAATGTAAAACGATTATTCGTTTAAAATATCCTTATCGGAGTGACAATTTTCACAAATAAAATGGCTCACAAAAAATAAAAAATACGCTTGCACTTGCATTCAAGTGAATTTTTGTGATTTAAATGTTTTGGCAAAAAATCGCAAAAGATTATGCAAAAATCTCGATCTTCTTCGAATGACGAAAATAGTGCCGGTTTTGATGCCGATCACCTGCAGCTTTTTTTGTCATTTGTTTGGTTTTCTTCTCCATATTTCTTTTTTTTTGCCACCTGCTGCCACTGTAATCGTTTCGGTGGCATTGTTAGAATACAGCTTTTCATTGACTTCCTAACATGATTGGATTTTGGTCTGGGCTGAATAGTATGAACTGGGCAGATCTCTTTTAATACCGCTGATATGATTGCATGTCAGAATTTGACGTTATTGCTTCTTTAACCCTAGAATACTAACCTTCTGTTCACTATACGTTATATTAATCGTAAGGAGTAAATTTTACGTAGGTTAGTACTCTAGGGTTAATGGCAATTATAATGTGTAAGATGTGTTATACATCATCCCAATATAAGTCACTTATTTTCATTGATGGTATTTTACCATAACGTAAAAAATGTAAAATCTTTTGCTATATATAAATATATTAAACAATACCACATTTTACATCTACTCACTTTTAAAATCTTAAGAGTATTTTATCCAAAACGTTATTTTTTGTAAATAAACTTTTTAGCAAAAATTTATCAGGCTTTTAAGCTCAAATGAAATGTATGTCTGCCTTCTTCCAACACTTATTAAAAACTAAATGCTTTCAAAAGAAGCATATCATAGTGGTTCATTCACTCATATGTTAAAATTTTGTACGGAAAATCGCCGTGTTACACATCACCCAATGGCACAATTTAGCCAACCTCACCCTAATACTTTCTTATAAACACGCATAAAGTGTCATTTAGATCTTACAACTCTGTCTTATATTTACAGCTTTTTAAAGTAGACGTGACACAGTTTTTTTTAAATGTATCGTGCAGGGATTTAACTTTTATTTTTAAAAGGTCAACAGTAGACCTTATCACCGAAACTAACCTATTTTTACCGCCTCAATAGTAAGACATTTCAAAGACATTTTCGAAAAAATATTCAGTAATCATAGATAGATAGGTAAAACGTAGTGCACAATATAAGCGAATGAAAACACGATATAAATACTATTTTTAAAGATTATAAGGTATTGACAGTTTGAGTAAAAGCTAAAAATAACGTTTTATTTCAAGTGCTACAACCAGTATTGCCAGAATGGCAGTTTTGCCTGCAAATGGCAGTTTTAAACTCTGCGTAGCTTGGCAGTTTTTTTATTATTTATGCAGTTTTTAAGGATCAAATGCAGTTTTCCATGAAAATATAGAGTTTTATGTAGTTAACATAAATTCTCTTTACCAAAACATTCAATGTAGTTCAATTACTTTTTTAAAGGAGCCCTGCTTTAAACTTCAGCCAACTTCACGCATTGATCATTGAATATGGACAAATCTCACTTCAATATTTGCGCCAATTTGATGGTGCTGAAGCTTTTCCGTTGTTGAAAAAGTTGGTTTCAGCGGTACTGACAACGTGTTGCTACAGAAATGTCGGAAGAATTTTTTCCGAAATCAATATTAACAAAACAAAAATAAGAAATGAACAAGAAATTTCCTGTGGAATACTTAGAACAAAAGATTATTTAAAAAAAAACATTTGTGATTGTTCAAGCTTTGACGTATCAAAAGCAATGAAACAAAAATTTATTAGTAATATGTATAACAAATACAAACAATAATGTATGTATGAAGCCCTGAAAGCCCTGCCCTGGCAGCTTTTGCTGTATTCTTTTATTTATATTTTATACTTTTTTATTAATTTACTTTGTAAATAATTATAATAAATAAAATAAATATGCCATATGTACAAAAATTTAATTAAAATTTTCTGAATTAGTTATCTTAAAATGATGAAATTAAATACAACCATACATTTTTTATTTTTATAGCTTATAATAATTTTATATAGAATTGAATTTGTTATTATTTCTGTTTTTAATAAACATCGTTTTTTAAAATGGAAGTATTTGTTATAAAAATGCAGGTTTTTCTAAAATTTAGCAGTTTCTTAAAAAAAAAATCTGGTAAGACTGGCCACAACTCAAGTTTTCTCTCAACTCTCAAAGTGAAGTAGCAATCGGCTCGCAGTGTTTGTACACTGCGTAGAAGATTGTTTTCTCTCTCTTTGCTGTCTTTGTTGTTGTTTGAATTGCTGACCTCTGTTGTCAACAAAATCAACAAAAAATTCGGAAAATTAATAAAAGATAAAAATATAAAGTGTAAACCTTTGAATAAAATCAGTCAGAAACAGGCCCGTAGACCACGAAGGGGTTTAAGGTGTTCAAACCCCCCACCCCCAATTAGGGTCCAGAAAGTTTGGAAAAATAACACAAATGAGACTATTAAATTCGAAATGTGATTTTATTTTTAAGATAAACTGAGATAACGATGTTAATTTACTTGAATATGCAAAAGTTTCAATATTTTTAAAGCCAATTTAAAAAACTTCGCTGAATTGATGAAAAATTTTTGTGTCATTATCATAATATTGAAATTTAACTGCAAGGAGTTTGTATATTAAAGAACCTTTTTCAATTGTGGATTTTGATGCTCAAAAATCCCTGATGTCATTAAAAATATATATCTTCTTATTTTTACGCAAGCGCATTTTTTGTGATGACTATCAAATCTATACTATAGACACGGTTTTCATAAATAGGGTAGCAATTGAAAGGTCTTGCTCTGTAGATGTGCAATTAGGTCTTTTTTCTTAAATATTGTTCATTTTTAAAAAAAAACAAATAATTTGCTATGAAAAACAACCAAATTTCTTTGTAATTCCTAAAAGTATCTGATAGATTTTTATAAATATGCCATGATAAGTAATAACTGGGCTACTAAGCAAGTCAACAGAAACATAAAATGTTTCTATTAAATCCTTGGTTCAAATTCAAAAGGCAAAAATAGTCATTAAATCAAAAACAAAATTATCTGTCACTAGATATTTTTTTTTTTTTTTGGCGTGATAACACCACACCTAATAGTTTTATATAATATTAAATAATTATTGTATGATCATAAAATTATTAGTATTATATAATTTATAGGTACAAATTATACCTAGAACAAATATAATTTTATAAATTGTAGAAAATTAGGTTGACATTTTTTATGCAATATCTAAGCTTATTGGACCCAAAAGCTTTGAGAAAGCATTCGTTTGAATTGCTGCATAACGCAAAAAATACATGAACCACAAAATTTAACACATCATACGGTATTCCACGTAAACCGGATGACTTAAAAGTTTGCCCCTTCTAATTTCTAATCTAAAACTTGACATAAAAATTAAGCCCTGTGCGAAGTCTTTTCCAAATTACAGGTTTCGAAAAATCACCTAAAATCTAAATTTTTTTCGAAAAAAACATTCTCAATAAAAATCATATTATACAGTGCATTCTATAGGGATATGATGATTTTTTCATCATGTTACCAAATTTTCATAAGAATAATTAACATTTACATTTTTAAAACTTCAGCATTTTTTAAATTATTTTTTATTATGTTAAAAATTTTAAAAACAATTTATAATTTTTAATTTGGAAATAATGTAAATTTAAAGCCCACTACTAATTAAATTCTTAAATATCAAAAAAAAAAGTAACAGCTTAATTCTTTTTATAAAAATTTATCCAGCTGAGTAATGGTTTTAAAAGAGAGTCTTATTTTGATGTGATTCGAATTACGGGTTTTGAAAAACAATCTGAAATTTATGTTTGACTCTATCGGAGTCGATACCCCTCCTCAAAAACTTTTATTAAAAAAAAATATGTATTAATTCTTATTGTAATTGAATGATTTTTTCAGTCATGATATAAAATTTTTATGAGGAAATGCAACAGTTAAATGTTTGAAGATTTCAAAATATTTTCTTTTGAATATAATTTAAATTGTCGAAATCGTTTTCAAGAACAGTAATATTTGACTTTAACACAATAACTCGAACTAGGGTTCGCACAGGTCCAAATACTTGTACACAAGCTTGGGATCAATAAAATCGTAAGATAACCAAAAAGAAACTAAATCTAAAGATTAAAGTTTTTTGTTCTCCCGTTTATGTGAAATGTCCCATAAATGTTGTGAATGAAGCTTCAACAGGTGAACTTATTGAAAACGTTTTAATATTTCAAAGCTATTTTTAATTTTGTTTTTAATATCAAGATATCTTACCAATTTTTAACCCTTCAAACTAATGTTGTTGTATTAGTAAAATATCATAGAAATTTTTGCGTTTTGTGCTAATTTTTGGAATTATAATTTTTAAAAGATAATTAAAAATTATCAATTTGGAGCATTTTTCAAAAAACCAAAAACCATAGGAAAAAATCAAAAACTTAGTACTCAAATTTAATTTGATAAAAAAATGTCTTCTCTCTTATGGTCATTTAAAAACACGCATATATATAAACGAATAGTCTTAAAAGAAAACGGATTTGCTTAAAAATCAAAGCCCCTTTAGGTAAATCCTGGCTAAGGGTCTAGTAATAAATGTGTTAAAAATCAATTTTATCGCTTAAATGGTGGTTACAATGATTTTTCCTGAGCTTTAATTTTTTTTTGAATTTTTGAAACTTTATTATACAGTAGGATCTGAGATAAAGTAGGTGATAAGTAAAAAAAAAATCAATATTAGGTTAAAAAAATCAGGAAAAATTTGCAAAATATAAACACAGACGCGCATATATAAAACTTTAATAACGGATAAGAAATATCAAAGATATAACAAAAAAAGGAAGTAAAACAATTAGGAACTTTAAAAAAAAATTTTTCGGAAATTCCTTTAAAATGTCTAACGATTAAAGGGTGTCAAAAATAGGTTTACTTTTCTTCCATAAAAGGTAATACGGCCTAGTGTTGCCGTGTTATTTGAAGTGTGTAAGTACTCTTTAGTTTAAACGTAAAGTTTAAATGTGTTCGTACAAGTCTTGAAGACGATCCACCTCAAGGACGCCCAAAAAGTTCATCAACACCAGAAATCATAGCAATAATATACGTACAGGATATGGTCTTAGCAAATCGTCGATTGACTGGGCAGACTTAGAAGAAGCCATTAACATCTCATAAGCCAGTGTGAGCAATATTTCAAGTGAAGTTTTGGGTTTTAAAAAGGTGTGTGCTCAATGGGTGCCGTATTCGCTAACAATGAAACAAAAATACATTCGAATGAGGCTTTTTTAACATTTGGAGTGTGTTAAAAAGTATAAAAATGATTTATACGTTGATTCATCACTAAGGATGAGACTTGGGTCTACCACCATGAACCTGAATCAAAACAAGAAGCTAAAGAGCAGTGTGAACCAGAAGACTCCAATGAGTATCCAACCGAAATCGAATACGGAAATCATATTCGAGTTTCTTGCTGTTCTCAACCCTTTCTATACTCAATGAAATATGTAAAATACTTATACGCATTCAGCTCATTAGCATATTTACGGGTATAAGTAAATTTCTATATACAAAAGCAGCGTGACCCGAACCACTTTGAGCCATTTTCAATGACTGCGTTGAGTAAGTTTATTACAAAGGCGCTCGATCCGAAAGTATTTTGAGTGTACTCTGAGTACTGCTCTTTCTCTGCCAATGTCTCTAAGCGTTAATTACACACTACAACATTTTTCAGCTCATTGATTTGGGACTCAATTCTGAGAACTGCACGTGAAAGTAGCCCCGAAAAGATGAAGTTCTGCATCATTCGTTTTGTCAAGTTACATGGCATAATAATTTAATATCAATTTCAAATTAGTAAGTATCGTATAGGGGAATTTGTCACGTTTTAGGCTCTTTTGTTTGACATAACTCGAGAACCACTAGTCCGATTAAGCTGAAACAAATTTAAAAAAATTAAAAATTACAATTCCTTTAATCTGTTTATATAACGTTTCCCTACATAAGCAACAGTTTCGCAGTTATAAATAAATGTATGAAGAAAAAAAATATTTTTTGCCTGAAAATTAATTTTTTTTTTTTTAATTCATAAAAAATCCAAAACTGAAAAAAAATTGTCAAGTCTTATTTCTTTCACGTAAAGTTACAAATTCGATGTACGCGTTTTGATTTTATTCACAATTAAGTAAAGGTATGAATTACAATAATTTGCTCGAGGTATGTACAAAATTCTTTGAAAAAACGTTGATGACTTTTTTATGATTCTCAGAATTAAGAAAGAAATAAGTAATAAACAAAAGGTTATTTTATTTTTATGATTGCGTTAGCAAACTAATAAACGATTATAAATGTGCGTGGATGCTGAATTCCTGTTCTTGTTTTTTTATGGTAGGTACTCTGTTTAGTCAATTAAAGGGAAAAAAGGGACGTGCACTTTTTTATTGATGTGTGTTTTTCCGTTGGATACGTGTATGCGTCCATTCATAAGTATGAATGCGTCCTGTCAGTGAAATACTGAAAAGTACGTAGTATTTATAGGTGTTCACTGATCGATTTTTGTCATTCAACAAGTATGACAAACGAACGCGAAAAGTACAAGTGAATTATTCTCCGGTTTTTAAAAGTGAATAAGAACAAAACACATAATATATTTCAATATGGAAAATAACAAGTGCCCAAAATTGGAATATTTTTGTTACGTTTGTGGTCATATCGTCCCAAAAATATACAAACAGGATCGAAAAAAATTGTTTACTGAGGAATTCAAAACAGCGTATTGTCATTATTTTGATGAAGCAGATTGAGGTGGTGCAAATTTTACGCCGAACACAGTGTGCAAAAATTGTTATAATACCCTTATAATGTGGATACATGGAAAAGGTGCAAAGTTGTCTTTTATGAAGCCAGTAATTTAGGTGGAAGAACTAACTGGACATGATGAATCCAGGTGCTACGCATGCATAAATTATCGTCATGGATTAAACAGTAAACAATTGAAAGCAAAAGTATACATTGCTGCGTTTACTGCAACACTTCCAGTTAAACGCGCTGCTGATACCGATACACCTAAGCCTCTGAGTCTGGATACTGTGTCCCTGCAAGCTGAAACCGTTTTCACCAATCCGACCAATTTGAATGATGCTGATTGGACACCCGAAAATGTTCTAAATTTTGTTTTTATGCATAGATAACATATAAAAATGTCATATTTTCTGTGTCAGAATAGCTGTAATATGAATCGCAATTTTTATTTTCATGCAAAATAAAGTTTATAAAGAACATTTATGTAGAAACTTATGTAGAAACTGCAAAATATATAAATATATAAACAACCAAAACAAATAGTTTGTGATCTTTGTTACTCCCCTTTACCGCTGCTTCCTATCACCAGCAGCTGTTGGTTCTCTTCTACTCTCAACGATTTCTTGTACTTTCTTCAGTGTGTGAGCGATCTTTACCCCCACTTACACCGCGGCTACCCGTTAACTGCTGCTTGCCTTAATGTGATTCTCTTTTGTGATTCTGATATAATGATGGCAAGTAGATCGAAATCATCCCAACCAAAAAATCAATTCTTGACGCCGACGCAGAATTCCTCTCCAAGCACTAGTGTAAGCAGAACCAAAATAGACGAAACGAGACGATTGCAACTTGCCGAACGTCTGACGAGTTGAGACGCTAGCAGTTCAGTTCTTACGGAACAAAACGTATGGCGTTTCGTTCAGCTTCGTTAAATTACGTTTGTTCATTTTGGACAACAACATTGAATTGCATTAAATTTTCGTCTCTACTCGTTACGGAGCAACTCGTCTATTTTGGTTGGGCCTTGTTGCAAACACGGCCGTCACTCTTCAAAATTTGGACGATCGGCTTGGAAAGCAGAGTGAGTTGCTTATCAAGAACATGAACATGGAGATAAGTAAATTACGCGAAGAGTTTGTAGTGAAAATTGCTGAAATTGAGAGAAGCTGGACTGCCAATATAGAGGAAGTAAATGCTGTGCTTGCTAGTGTTATGGGGCGTGTGGATAAAATTGAGACTGAGATTGAATTGCAAGAAGTGAGTGAACTTAAAGAAGCTATGTGCGAAGCAAATAAGAAAATTTGTGCTCTGGAGCTGCGAGAGGTAGCTACTGATGCTGTTTTGCTTGGGATCCCAGAGAGTGCTGATGAGAGTCTACCACTTATTTACAACAAGCTGTGCTTTGCTATTGCCTGTCGACCTCCCACACTGAAAAATATTTTTCGTGTAAAAGGAAAAGCACTCAAGAGTGGGACAATGAATGCGCCAATAATTATGGAGGAAAAATTGGCGATTTTCTCAAACTCTGTCAATGCCCTTTTTCATAAACATGTTCCTTTTATAACTGTCACCATCAAAAATATGTCCTGTCCATGGTTTACAAGTCATGTTGAGCATGCCTTAAAAACGCGAAATAAGTTGCATAATATATGGAACAAAAACCCTAAGCCAGATAAATGGGAAAATTATAGGTGCTCGAGGAATGCTGCTACTCTGATAATGAGGAATTCAAAAAGGAAATACTATTCTGTTAAACTAAAGGCATTTTTAAGTCCTCCTGCTGAGCAAACCTTTCAATTTACTTGTGTTAGTGAAGATGGAATACATATAGTTGGTGAAGATGGAATACATATAAAATTACATATAAATTAATACATATAAAAATTTATAAAATTATTCTTGGTCAAATTCTAAGCCCCTTTGCACATATTGTTAACCACTGCCTCACTACTTCCTCATTTCCTGGCTCCTGGAAAGTTGCAACTGTTTCGCCTGTGGCTAAAAAACACGCTGCTTCCGAGCATAAAGACTTCCGGCCCATAAGCATTTTGTCGTCTCTATCTAAAGTCTGTGAAGATCTTATGGCTGAACAAGTGTCGGTATTCCTAACGACTAATAATCTCAACTTCCATCTGGATTTCGTGCTGGCCACAGCTGCTCAACAGCTACAGTAAAAGTTCTGGATGATATACGGTGCTCATATGATAAGAGTTTGGTTACATTACTATGTTTGCTTGATTTCTCCAAAGCGTTTGACTCAGTTAATCACTCACTTCTTTGTCGTAAGCTTAAACATATTTATCGATTTTGTGAAAGTGCTGTTAATTTGGTCAAAAGCTACCTAACCAACAGATCTCAAAGGGTAAAGGTTAACAATAGTTTCTCACAGTATAAGTTAATTGGCAGCGGGGTCCCCACGGATCAGTTCTTGGCCCTCCACTATTCTCTGTTTTCATAAATGACATTTTTCTTGCTGACGATGTGCGATGATGCTGACGATGTGCAACTTTACTTATCTGGTAGTACTAACCTCTTCGAAGATTTGGTGTGCAGGATGAATGAAGACTTTCTTAGTATAAACCAATGGGCTCAGAGAAATGGTCTCCTGTTGAATGCACTAAAGTCTTATGTGTTACCCATTTGCAAAAGTGAAATTCTTTTTGAAGATATTCCTAAACTATTAATAGGTGACAAGAATATTAAGCTAGTTAGAAGTGTGTGTAACCTAGGTTTCAACATAAATTGTGCACTCACATATACTGACCACATAAACAGCGTCGTTCGTAAAATTTATTATATCTTGCGTAATCTAAGGATGTCGGCAGAGTATACACCTATTGATAGAAGAAAAAAACTCATAAGTTGAATTATGAGTGATCAAATACTCTGAACTTGTGTATAGCAAGTTGGACTCACGGTCTCGGCTTAAATTAGAAATTGCATTTAATCATGCTAGCCGTTACATTTATGGATTGCGCAAATCCGATCACTTGGCTCAATTCAGGAATTGTTTGCTTGGTTGTGAAACTATTAGTTACCTAAATGCCAGAAATTGCATTTTTCTGCTCAAGCTGATAAAACTAAAAACACCGTCATACTTGTATGAAAAATTACAATTTAGTCACTAGCGTAGAAGTCATATCCTTACACGCAGAGAACTTTTCGTTTAGCGCAGCTGAAAAATTAGCCAATTATACTTCGTTTGCCGGGTGTAGAAGTTGCAAACGAATATTCAGTTGTAACTAACGAAAAAATAACGAAAAATATCGACAAAAAAGCAACGCAATTCGCTTTACTAAATAAAAATAGCATTTTTTTTATTGAATTTTATTGTTCAATTTTTTATTTTATTATAAAAATTTCTTCTAACACACAAATTCAATATGATTTGAAATAATTGATATTTATCTTATTTCAATCATTGGAATTCGAACCCGGACTCGCCGATGTCTGGTTTACTGCGCGCTCTGCTTAACGTGTTGCACCACCGTCAATTGAACTTTCAATCGGCTAATACTCGCCTAGTGCTTTTGCTTGGAGTTCAATTGTATTGAAGTAAAGTTACACAATTTTTTTTCGTTTATGGCAAAAGTCATGGAAACATTTGTCATGGAAAGAAGCTCGATAGAAGCCCGACAAAAACGAAAACTTTCCACCAGATTTCTGTGCTGGCCGTGGCATAGTGGTTAATGTGCTTGATTTGTATGCGGAGAGCCTAGGTTCGAGTCTCCAGTTGACACAAATTTGTTTTTCGTTTTTTTGTTTGATTTTATTAGAAATTGAATTTAATTGAATTGAATTGAATTGAAATAGAAATTGAATAGTAATAGAAATGCAACAAACAAATTTTTTATTTGCCGCAAATAAAGAATTGCACGCTTATAACAAACGAAATTCTTTTCCTGCAACTAAATAACCCGTTTTCCGCAACTTTTTCCGTTTCTTGTAACTGTTGAAACGTTTGCAAAAAGCGTTTCCAAGCAGGATAAACGAAGTTCATTTACTGCAAATTGGCGATAAACGTTTTTTTTCTCTGCGTGCACTTTGCCGAATTTCAACTTCCTAAATTCTACATAATTAGTTTTTATTAATGCTATCAGGTTATGGAATTCGTTACCAACTAACTTAAAATCAATTGTTGGAAATGAACGTTTCAAGAACGCCATAATTGAGTACTTCTCACAGAACATAATATAAATTAGCAGCTTATTTCTTCTTTTCTCTACTTCTTTCTTAATCACGTCCTCTAATTTTTGTAACTAACTAAGTCTTTAAAATCTAATTCTCCATATATTTTATGTATGATAATTTAAACATGCAATATTTTAACTGTAATATTAGCCATTTTCACATTTAATATTACTGTACACTTAATTTTGAGTTGCAGTGTTAAATTTTAAATTACAAAATTTTTTATTTACATGTTATATTATCTCCCACTTATTTCTCAGTTAAAATTTTAAATCTCAAGAAGTTATATAATTCTTCAATACTTAACCTTTGTGCTTGACAAGAACATAGTTCTTACTGTACTAATTATCAATTAACATCAAATATCAAGAAAAAAAAAAAATATTTGTGGATATGTAATCCAGTTATTGAGCAAAAAATTAAGCAAAATGAATGGGCGCATATTTTAAGGGTGGCTATATATCTGATTCAGGTGTGCTTTATAAATTTTTCGAAACGTTCGAAACTCATAAATGTGGGTGGAATTTTTTTTATATCTGAGAATCACATTTATTAGAGTTTATCAGCCTTACTAAAAAACTGATATTACATTTTAGCGTGAGCTTTTTAATTTAGTAGCAGCTGTAGCCTCTGAAAAGCTTATGCTAAAAATCTTTTTAGAGCTGGCACTAATTAGAGCCAGCACTAAACTATTTTTTTGGTAAGGCTGTATTACTTTGGTACAGCAATCATAAAAATCAAATAACCTTTTGTTTATTCCTTTTTTTTTAATTCTTAGAATCATAAAAAAAGTCATCAATGTTTTTTAAAAAGAATTTTGAGCAAATTTTTGAAATTCATGCCTTTACTTAATTGTGAATAAAAGCAAAACGCGTACATTGATTTTCATAATTCATGTCTCATTTTGTTCATAGGTTATGTGACTTTACGTGAAAGTAATAGGACTTGACACTTTTTTTAGTTTTGAGTTTTTTACGAATTTAAAAATAAAAAATTTAATTTTCAGGCAAAAAATATTTTGTTTTCTTCATACATTTATTTATAACTGCGAAACTGTTGCTTATGTAGGGAAACGTCATATAAACAGATTGAAGGAATTGTAATTCTTAATTTTTTTAAATTTATTTCAGCTAAATCGGACTAGTGGTTCTCGAGTAATGTCAAACAAAAGAGCCTAAAACATGACAAATTTCCCTATACGATACTTACTAACTTGAAATCGATATTAAATTATTATGGCATGTAACTTGACAAAACGAATGATGCAGAACTTCTTCTTTTCGGGGCTACTTTCACGTGCAGTTCTCATAATTGAGTCCCAAAATCATGTTGTACTGTGTTAGTTTATTGAAATGAAATGTTATTAAAAATTCAAACTAACTTTTTGATTGCGTTTTTTCAATTTCTTTTTTTTTTAATTTAAAAATTTCAATGTTTTGTAATTGTTTTTAACTTACAATATATCGCGGCTGCTGGTTTATATTCTTAGTGCTTAGTGTTCTTGTTGTTAGTGCTCCACTATTGCCAGCTCAGCTTATTTTTGAATTCTGCGAAGTATGTTGAGGTGTGTTTGTTTGTCTAGTGCTTGCCATCAGACTGTGGCACTATATAGCAATATTGGCCTTACCCCTGTCGTGAAAAGTCAGTGAGTAATACTTGGCTGTAAGCCCCATTTGTTACCCACTGCCCTTATGCATGAGTAGAGGGCTATATTGGCGTTTTTGGCTCTCTCAAGCAGATTGGGTTTTCTGTTTAGTTTTCTATCCAGGATGAGGCCCAGGTATTTCGCTTGACCTAAGAAGCTTAGTCTTGTGTTTCCCAGTTTTAGACGACTGTTTTTTGGTAGACTATGTTTTCTTGTGAAACTCACTTAGTCCGTTTATTCAAGGTTGACGCCAAGTCCACAGCTATTAGCCCGTTGGGTGAGAGCATTAAGGTCGTTTTGCCTAATGTATCGAAGTGTTGTTATGTATTTCTCAGAAGTAACAATAGCAATGTCATCTGTATAAGCTATCACCTTGAACCCCTCCCGTTCCAGATTAACCAATAGTTCATTAACCTCTAGGTTCCAAACTAGAGGCGAGAGCATTTGATTTAGTATAAGTCCTCCCAGTGACCATCCACTCCAGGCTCTGTCAGCGCATTTGTGATAGCCTCTGCTTAGACGTTGTTAAAGGCACCTTCTATATCAATAAAGGCTATCATTGTATATTTCTTTAGAAGAAGGGGTTTTCCCACGATTTTGCCTTTGGTGTAAGCGTGTTGTGCCGATGACAGTGGTTTTTCTACTATATTTTGTCCCAAGTGGATTTCTATTAATCTATCGAGAGTTTTTAGCAAAAAATATCACATCACAGCATCACAGCATCACATGTCGCCAAAGTGTGGGAATGTGATTAAGGGCTAGGCAGCCTTGGTAGATCATCATAAGCCATTAATTTACGATTTCATTAGCTTATTGAATTTCTTTAGGGGCTATGCCGTCTGGTCCTGGTGACTTAAACGGTTTGAAGCTTTACTAAGGTCTAATAAAAAAATTTTGAGAGATTCTTCACTGTTGGTGATCCATGTTTTGTCTTCTTTCTTCAAGAAGCTCTGGGTAGAAGGACTAATTGTTAGCACAAAATCGTTGTTTTTCATGCTGTTTTGCCTTAACTGAGTTTTTCGCAATTAAGAACAAGCAAAACATAGTTCTTTTGGTGATTGAAGTGAAGTAGGAATACTTTAAATAGAATAACTCGGCGAATTTTCTATCGAAATCAGTTAAGTAAGTCTTGCTGTATTTAGAATTGATAGTTTTTTTTTATTGCTATGACATAACGGGGCATTTATTACAAAATATGTCCACAAATTGATCTTAAAGAGAAAAAATATGAAAAATTTGATGAAATTTTTAATTGTCTCATCATACAGATGAAGAATTGCGCTTAATACAATTTTTGAAAGAAGAAGTTAATTTATATTTTCTGGTAAAATACTGGGCACGCCTAGATATGGTACAACCATTAATACGATGTTTCCACTGTTCACATATCATATTTTAGCTACCACAAACCTAGTGTTACAGTAATTAATAATGACGTTTTTATTAATGAAGTTCATGAGTTTACCTCATAACGAATTTATGTAATATATGTAATATATTTTAAAATTTAAAAATATATGTATAATCCTTTCAGTAATATAAGAGATGCCTTTAATCACCCCCTTTGTCTTTTATATACATCTCAAACTTCCAGGTTTTCGATCTAGAGGAGTAAACTCCAGTCACGCGTCGGAGCTGACACGCACACTTCTTTTTTTTAAGCCTTAACGCCTCGGAGGTCTGTGATATATTTTCACAGAAGTTTCCCAGAACTGCCTTTGAACTTTTCGCAATTTTTTTTTATATTCTTATAAGATTTGTTAAGATTCGACGGAAAGATTCGTGAAAAAAACCTGGTTTGCAGAAGAAAAATATAATGTTTCATCAGGACAACGAATCTGCTCACAAAAGTAAAAAAAAACCATCGCTTAAATTAGTAACTGTTCATCATATCTAACTCCCTCCGACTTCTGGCTGTTCTCACATCTCAAAAAATGCATGCGTGACAAACGATTTTCATCAAACGAAGAGAAGCGATAGTAGGGTATTTCGGAGACCTTTCGAAAGGCCACTACAGCGATGGGATTCATAAATTAGAGGACCGTTGGAACAAGTATATTGAGCTTCTGGAAGAATATATTGAATAATAAAAAGAATTTCAAGCCATAAAATGATGTTTCTCATTTCTAATCTGGAAACTTATTGAACAACCGATATGCTGTTATTTTTACAGACCAATTTGCTGACGATCTTAGTCTTATTAAAAGGCTCTCTAAAAAAGAAATTTAGATTCTTAATTCATGTTATGTTGAGTATTATTAAATATTGTTTTTATTTAAAATGATGCACACTATAAGTATCCTAACTTAAGAATACTCCTTTACGAAGACTCTTCAATAACGTTTTTTATCGAGTCATACATGTTTGTTAATATGTACGCCAAGTTGAACCATAATTTATGATAAATTAATTCGACTTGAGGTTCCGGTATGTGTCATTGATAAGAATGCAATTAAATGCAGAGATTAAAAGCACACAAATTGACAAAAACAAATAACAAAACAACTTAGTGCAATAAATTCGCATTAAAGTGACTCTTCCTCTTATAATAAAAGTGCATTACCTATTCCAGTGACATGAGGGAACAAAAAGCATTCAATGCTTAAACCAAGAAAGGTGTTTCATCTTAACTTTTAAATGGTTCACAGAAATCTGAATAAATTTGAATAGTGTGCTTAGCAGATTTTACGCAACTTAGAGAAAACGATGATATATCATCACTTAAATGTAGTTGCGTTTCTGTAAAAGGCTTAAAAACCTAACAATTGCTTGAAATCCTTTATTCACAAACATGCACTAAATTCATAATCTTAAGAAAGTAAACCGACGCACACTTTCACACTGGCGAGACATTAGAACAAGTACATATAGTAATCAGCAGTAAATCACAAACCAGAACACACACACACACACACACATGTTCTTTTATAATTGCAAGCAAGTGTGAGTGTTGATGATGTGTGATAACCCTATAGGAACAAACTTACTTGTTTTTAAAAACAACTAGTTAAAAAACTAATGTAAAATAAACCAGTATATGAACTACTTTGAATTATATTAAGGCGGCAACTACTCTGATTTTGACATTTTTTAATTGCAAATTTTTATTAGATTACAAGTTTATATACATTTAACCATGTTATTTCATCAAATATTATTAACTTTAGGCCATCAGTAATAGTTTTCAATTGGCTATTTTAAAGTAATTACAAAAATAATTTAAATATAACTAATTTAGCAAGTAGTTGAAAATATATGCAGACGAAAGTCAATTGACTTATTTAGCGGACATCACCATACAAAATATGTTAGTTCGTTTTATGGAAAAAAGTCAGAATTTCAACTAGTTGTGTTTGACAAAAAACTACTTTATCAACTACTTTTAAATTAGTTGATTTTCCTACAGGGAAGCAACTGACTCTCTTGGCAAACGTCTTAAGAATTTCTTGGTTGCTGCTCCTCTGGTCTTGGCTGCTTTATTTGGAGTTATTATGATTTGTTTAACTGAAGACAACAATGCGGCATCAAAAGGTGCAGCAACAGTTGTACCAAGGAAGAAGAAGAGCTTGAACAGAATTTGCAGTTCTAGTTCACAATTTCTGAAAAGCAGATAAAGGAAGGTGACAAAACTTCATTATTTTTGCATAAATAAAATCAGAATGATTTGTTAATTGTACGCACTAACATACGTTAGCGTAGACTCGTATATATATACGAACGTTCAGACTGTTGGACATACAAAACGACAAACATTAAAAGAATACCACAATCACATAGGAAATCACTGCCGACAATGAGTTATTAACAGAAGTTTTCTTGGCAAGTCAGCAACGGTAGCAGCGTCGTCAAATGTGTATGCGTTTGTATGTATAGTGTTACGAATGTCCTTAAATATGTCTGTCAGCTTGTATTTATTTCATTACAATGTGCCAGAAAGGTTTCAACTATTGAATCAACAATATTTGAGCCTATTTGCACTGCTTAAGTAATAAAATTCCCAGAACGCAACGCAAGAGGAATGGTTTAGTTGGAATGTCCATGCAAGTAGTCCTTGTCTTTTTTTTTTAGTTTCCAGAAAAACATTTTAAGCACATTTGCTGTTTTGTTAAAATTGAAAATTTTATGTATGGATTTTCACTAAAAGTAAGAAGAATAAAAAAATAGCAAGTCTTTCAGAAGATAAGAAAAAATAAAATATTAAAACACTGGTAAAAAAAAGAGATTATAACCAAAGCAGGACGTTTGAATCAGATATGCAATAGGCGGCAATACTTGTATATGCAAAGTTATTTTTTTCTTATATGTAAGAAGCTCAAAATTTGATATTTAAAAAAAAAGGAGTATATCGCGTATACAGTAAAAAATTCAAACTTCTTCTTCTCCGTATACACCCTTTTTCTTCTAGAATAAGAAAGATTTTAGTGTAAGAGAAAAAGGGAAAGAGATAAGAGAGAGAAGCATCTCAAAAGAAATACAATACAAAATTCCATGGAAATATTCCGTCTATTCAATATTCATGCTATAATTGATTTGTGCTTCAATTAAAAATACTGATATTGATCGTTTGTAATAACTGAAATATTAGATATACAGTCAAAAAATTAAGGTTAAAGAACAGCCTTTAGGTTTACAGTTTAAAGAAAAGTAAACATTTCCATTTAATTATAAGTATGCAGTTTTATTTCATTTCAGAAATGATTAAAAACAAAAACAAAAAATATTTACTTCATTGCAAACATAACGGTAAATCTTACAAAAACAAAAAAATTAAATAGACAAAAGTTTAAACACACATGCAAGAGTGACGACTTACTCTCTTTTTCTTGTTTTTTCTTCAGAGATGAAGTACTGCTAGATTTGCTGTTTTGCTCTAATTTGTCGTCTAGTAGTCCCAATTTGTTAATAGTTTTGTTTTAATTGTTATCGGTTCAAGTAATATGAGTCATTATGGGCAAAGGAAAAGAATTGAGTTAAGTGTTAAAATTTCATTTATAAAACATTTCAAAGAAGGAAAATCTTATCGAGAAATATAAAAATGTTTAAGTTGTCCATTTTCCAGTGTACGAAATATTATTAAAAAATACAAACAAAATGGCTCGGTGGAAAATAAACCTAGAAGCGGACGACCAAAAAAACTTTCTCGTCGAGGTATTAGCCAAATACAGAAAGAAGTGCACAAAAACCCAAAATTAAGTGCCCCAAAACTTGCAGATGATATCGCTAATACTTTGGAAAAGCATGTTCATCCGAAAACCGTACAAAGAGCATTGATGGAAAACGGGTAAAGAAGCAGAGTTCCATAAAAGAAGCCTATAAATAATAAGTGAAAAAAACAGGCTGCTTAGATTAAAATTTGCAGACAAATACAAAAGCAAGGACGTGGAATTTTGGAGAACTGTTCTTTTCACTGATGAATCCAAATTCAATTTGTTCGGTAGTGATGGTCGTGCAAAAGTCTGGCGCAAGCCTAAAACCGCTTCAAACAAAAAATTTGGTTCCAACTATCAAGCAGGTTGTGTAATGGTATGAGGAAAATTGGTGTTTATTGATGGCATAATGGATCGACATCAACATAAGAGCATATTCCAACAAAATGTACAGCCTTCTGTGGACAGCTTGGGTCTTGAACCTCGTTGGATTTTCCAACAAGACAACGATCCCAAGCATAACGCGCTTTCCGTAAAAGAATGGCTGCTTTATTATGCTCCACGGCAGCTTCATAGCCCTCCTCAATCACCAGACCTCAATCCCATTGAGCATCTTTGGGAGTTAATAAAACGAAAATTAAGAAATGTTGCATTAACTAGAAAGGATTTGCTAAAAGAAGCTATCGCTAAAGTCTGGTCAGAAATAACGTCATCTGAAACAGAGAACTTGGTGCTATCCATGCCCGTCGTCTGCAAGCAGTCATAGACAACCAGGGCGGTCCAACAAAATATTGATCTCATATAGTTTGTTTTTATTGAATAAATTAACATGAGTTACAGATAATCTTTGCATATGTATTTAAACTTTTGATCAGTAAATTATTTTGTTTTTGTCAGATTTAACTTTATGTTTGCGATGAAGTTAAGATTTTTTATTTTTGTTTTTAATCATTCACGAATTGAAATAAGACTGCATACTTATAGTTTAATGGAAATGTTTACTTTTCTTTAAACTGCAAATCTGAAGGATGTGCTTAAACTTTAGTCCTTGACTGTATGTCCATGATTCAAAATTTTCGAGATAACGTGAAAAAATTGCATCTATTTTAGTTTCGGATTTTGTTGTTGAATCATTGGGATTGTTATTTATGTGCAATTCACATTTTTTGTGATGAAATAAGTTAACTGTAAAGAATCAGTTGATGCAAAATTGAAAAATCTACAAAGAGCATTAACACTTGTTTGGCTGTAAGTCAGTAGAGAACAATGCATGAAATTAAAAATTAAAAAAAGATAGGAAGATGGTGGATACGAAAGCCACCAGAATTGTTTGTATTTTTAATTGGGTTGCTAAATCCCGAGTACATTGTCAAAATTTAAAAATTACAAGAATTCGCAAATTACAAAAAAATTCAGGTGGCAGCCCCATTGAAATTGCAAACTGTGATATCAGACTCGAAGTCAACCCCGTTGTAGGAATTTCAAAATTACAAGATTTCGCAATAATACAATGGAAATTAGGCGGTAGCTCTATTCGCCATCTTGAATTTTAAAATTCTGACATCAGATTCGAAATTAGCGACCCTCTAAAATGGTTTGATGATGTTTAAAACACTTAAAAATACATTTTATAAGGTTGCAGCCCTGTGGTAAAAATTTAGGTGACAGCCCTATTTACCAACTTGAATTTTTAAACAGTGATATCAGATTAGAAATGAAATTCGTTGTCAAAATTTTAAAATTACAAGGATTCGCAAACTTGAATTTTAAAATCCTGACATCAGATTCGAAACCAGTGATCCCCTAAAACTGCCAACCACGTTGTTTTTCTTAAGCAGCGCTTATATACAAAACGTTTCAGTTTTTTGTTACATGTTTATAAACAAAAACGTTTCACAATTTACGTGTTTATAAACACATGTTTAGAAATTTTGAAATAAATTTTAATACAACTGGGCTTACATATATGACCACACCAAAATTGTATAAAATTTGAATACTTACTGAATATAAAAAAAAAACGATATGGCCATTTCAGCCCTTGAAAGGACTTTGACCGAGCTTCTTATGATCAATTGTGCTGTATGTGTTGTGAAATGTTTTGAACACAAATGATCGAGAACTGGACCTACATGTTTAATGCCGACTCCGAAAGGCTAATGTTCTCAAGAAGCCTTTCATGGCAGTTTTTACTCTCTGAGGTTTGCCATAGACTGCAGAGAGGTTACGGCCGAGCAGAAAAATTAATTCAATTGCAAAACTTTCTGTGTCAGATGGAATGAATATTATATTTAATTTTTAATAAATATTTGTATAAGAATTTAATGCTCAGTTCGTATTTAATTTTAATACTGTTTTGGCTTAAATTTCTATGTTAAAATGTTAAAAAGTTAGCGTTCAATTGTATTGCACATTGCAATTTATTTATTTTTTGTACTTTTATACTATAATTTTTAAATTATCTCCTTTTGTAGGTTTCGAACTCACGTCAACATTAAAATGAAAGTAGTAAACGTTGCTTGTGCGCCATAATCAAACATAAACTGTTTCACAAAAATTCTATTATATAGCTTTGTTTACCGAAAAATAATTTTGAATCAAAAGGCTTTTGAATAAGGCAGGCTGGCTTAAAGTTCAAATATAATATTCACAATAATATCAAATTTATACCAAAGATTATAAAATATCGTTATGATTTGAATTGTATTAAAATTTATTGCAAAATTAATTTAAAAGTTTTGAAATCTATTGAATAGTATTAAATTTAATACTTTTTGAATTAAAAATCGTTGTAATACTTCGCTTGTATTAAAATATATTCCAGGATTTCTAACCGTGGATGTATACATGTTTTTGAAAATTGTTCCTCAAGAAAAATCGTCACATCGCCACCTTAGAAGTTTCACTTCAAAAATCATTGAAAAAAACTTAGTAATTAAAGTTAAAATAAAATTTACCACTTCTTAAAATTGTGTATTAAACTCATATAGTGTATAACGTATTTGTGATCTAATATTATTCTTTTATAAATTCAATAATAGTGCTGTGATTTACTCGTTTGGTTCAGAGTGATAGCAGATATTATGCCACATTTCTACATGGACTGAAAAGTTACTGGATTTTTTAATAGGATGCACTAATAGAAAATGAACATGACTCTTATCGAGAGGCTCCTCTGTCACTAGTTGACAGTTGAAAGTTCATGACATTTCATGCATTCGTTTCAAGCTACAGGCGTTTGAATCACGCTACTTTCGCTTATGGAAACAAGAAATGGTAAAACATCGATTTTTTATGGGAAAAACTCCTTAACAATCATTACAATGGTTGCAGAAATGTTATCCCACATCTGCTCTTACGAGAACAACAGTTTATCGGTGGCCTAGTGAATTTAAATGGGTAGTACAAGTACAGAAGATGCACCTAGCTCTTAGAGGCCTTAAGTGGCTACGAATGTGAAAATTGTAAGGCAAGAGACTCGAATCGTTTTGAATGATCATAAAGTGATGTTGTGCGATTTAGCTGAGGCCGTGAACATCTCAAAAGAACGGGCGAGATACATTTCAATGGATAAAATATGGGTCCAGTACCATGCGAATGTGTCCAATAGCCAGTATGCAGAGTGGTTGCAAAGCCACGAAAGCCGACCAAAGCGTCTAAATGACCAACGCTAGGCCGGGAATGTTATGGACTCCGTTTTTTGGAATGCGCATGCTAGATTGCCAGTTCAAATTCGGAACAATTTCCACGGAAATTACCTTTTTCCCAAAGTACCATAAATTAAATAAAATTACCATGATAAACAAATAATTCCTACCGCAAATAAAAAATACCACAAAAAATCCCACGATCATTAAAAATTACCACAAAAATACCACGATTTTTAAAAATACCACCAATAATCCCAAATGCATTTAAAAATCCCAAAAAAAATCCCAAACGAATTAAAAAATACCACAAAAGTAACAAAAATTTAAGGGATTTTACATTAGTAACTTACAACATAAAATCGTGGTGTAAACATAGCGTATAATGCGTATAATGGCAATGATTTCATATGAAGTGTTTGCTTAACAAATGTGAAAAAATTATTTAAAGAAACAAATTCCCAAATCCCCACGGCAATTAAAAAATACCACACTGAACTCACACGCTAATTAAAAAATACCACGCTGAATTAAAAAATACCATGGGAATTCCCAAAAAAAATCCCAATGGCAATTAAAAATTACCACGAATGGGATTTTTCCCACATAACTGACAACCTTGTGCTTATGGCATATTATTCATCGATGACCTGCAGAAGGCAGAAACAGCCACAGGAGAGTATTCAGCGGTCTTATTGTACAAACTGAAAAATTAAATAAAAAAAAAAACAGCCCCATATGATGAAGAAAAAATTCTGTACTATCACGATAATGCACCGTCACCCCCGGAATTATAACGATTGTTGAAAATAAAATAATTTGAGTTATTCAAAGTTCAAGAATTGTCGAAACCGACCCGGTTCTGCTCGAAAGCCAGGTTTTTTGTGGGTTTTTTATGTGATATTTGAAAAGAAAAAGAAGCAACAGAACGCATTCACAATGATCAAACCACATTTTACTACATTACTACTGCAAAAAATCTTACATTTCCAAAAATACTGGAACAGGTAACTTCTCCAGATACTATTTACACAAAATGGCCTTAAATACTGCATTAAAAAAAATTTTTTTAAAAAATCATCTGTATCGACCTATTGCGTAAGTATGAAAAAAAATAGAAAATTTCAGCTTTTAGTGAGTTTGACAGCACCAAACTTAATTATTCAGTAAATCTAGAATAAGTAAGTCTAGAATCAGACTCTCCGTCACATTTTACATTAAATAGTTGGTTTGTGTTTTCTTTTCGCAAATTTCAAATGCATAATTTTTTATTTTTAAATATCACAAAAAAACCCCAAAAAAACGAGTTTTCAATCACAACCGGGCCGGTTTCGACAATTCTTGAACTTTTAATAAGACAAATTATTCCATTCGGACTCATCGTTTATAATTCTGAGGGGCACGCAGGATCACAAATACTATAGTATTTTTCAAACAAATCTGATCAAGTCCATTGTTCACCTATCGTATTCTCCAGACTTGGCCCCCAGCGACTATTATCTGTTCCCAAACCTCTAATGCTGACTCCATGGAAAGAGATTCAGATCGAGTGAAGCGCGTTTGGAAGGATTGGACATTTTGTAAAAGGGTATCGAAATGTTGGAAAATTGCTATAGCAAGTACATCGCCGTCGAAGGCAACTATATTCAGGAATAAATATAACTTTGCCCAAAAAACGCTTGCTTCATTATATATCTCGGAACTTTTTTGCCCGTGTAGTACTTGAAAACATGGGCACATTTCAGCAAAACAATAAAATTTGAAATGCAAAACATGATTGACCACATTGGGAAAATTTTGCACATTTGTGGTAATTTAAATGAACCTTTTTACCTTAAATTGTCTTACTTACTTACTTAGTTGGTCGTAACAACCCGTGTCCGGGTTTCAACCGACCTCATCAGCTCTCGCCAGGCGCCTCTGCTTTGAGCGCGCCTTCTCCAATCGGATACACCAAGTGCGGTTAGGGCTTCCTCAGCCTGGTCCATCCATCGGAGGCATGGTCTGCCTCGTCGTCGTTGACCAGCGACCCTCGCCTCGAGCACCTTTTTCGCTGGAGCTTCGTCGTTCATACGATGGACATGACCCAGCCAGCGTAGTCGCTGCACAGTTATACGCCGAACTACGTCAATGTCATCGTAGAGCTCATACAGCTCGTGATTCATTCGGATGCGATAGTCATCGCCGACTCGAACAGGACCGAAGATTTTGCGAAGAACTTTTCTCTCGAACACCCCCAGAGCGGCTGCGTCAGTTTGCGAAACTACCCATGCCTCAGCGCCATAAAGCAGCACAGGTAGAACGAGGGTCTTGTAGGGTGTTAGTTTTGTCGATCGAGAGAGGGCTCTGGAACTTAGTTGCTTACTGAACCCGTAGTAGCACCTATTAGCAATTATTGTTCTTCGCTTTATCTCCAGGCTGATTTCGTTTTTGGTTTTAATGGCGGTGCCAAGGTAAACGAACTCCTTGACTACTTCAAAGTTATAGCTGCCGGATGAAACGTGGGAGTCTAAACGCCGAGCTCCCTTGTTTGTAGACAGCATATATTTTGTTTTGCACTCATTTATCGTCAAACCCACATTGGTTGATTCCTTTTCGATAGCGGCGAAAGCAGCGGTAACATCTCTCTTGGTTCTGCCGACAATATCAATATCATCAGCGTACGCAAGGAGCTGGACGCCTTTGTAGAAAATGGTGCCATTACGATGCACACCGGCCTTTCGTACGATCCCTTCCATGATGATGTTGAAGAGATCGCAATACAGTGGATCGCCTTGCCTGAAACCTCTTTCGGTATTGAAGGTTTCAACTTTGCAGGTATACCGAACTCAGACATTGCGTATAGGCAATCCCTTCTCGGGCTATCGAACACAGCTTTAAAATCGACAAAGAGATGGTGTGTGTCAATTTTATTTTCGTGGGTTTTCTCCAGGATTTGTCGTAGCTTGAAAATCTGGTCTGTGGTGGACTTTCAAGGTCGAAAGCCACACTGATAAGGTCCAATCAGTGTTTTTGTAATCGGCTTACCTTAAATTGTCTTCCTGTCCAAATTTCCTTTATCTGGGCTAAGCAAATTTACGGGAGTATTCTTGGTTGGAAGGCTGTTTTTAGACCCTTTTTGAAAAAATCTCATTTGAAAACGCGAAGAGTTATTTAAATTCTGTTTTTTTATTGTATTAAGATCATATTAAATTGGCGCCCGTGGCGTAGTAGGTAAAGTGTGTGACTCTTACACCAGTGAACCCAGGTTCGAATCCTCCATCCGACACAGAAAATTTTTTCAATTGAATTAATTTTCCTGTTCGGCCGTCACCTCTCTGCAGACAATGGCAAACCTCAGAGAGTAAAAACTGCCATGAAAAGCTTCATGAGAACATAAGCCGTTCGGAGTCGGCGTAAAACATGTAGGTCCAGTTCTCGATCATTTGTGTGCAAACATTCCACATCACACACAACACATTTGATCATAAGAAGCTCGGTCAAAGTCTTTTCAAGGACTGAAATGGCCATTTCGTTTTTTTTTTTTTTTAAGAACATATTAAATTAAATAAAAAATTTTTTTCCTTTGAGCGAGGGCTGTTTAAAAAGTTGTCGGCCTTCAAAGTTGGGCGTCGAGAAAAAGGTATGCTAATTGCGGCCCGGATAACTCGTCTGTGGATCATCTGAAATGGAAAAAGTAAACGCCGTTAGATTCAGTACAGATGTTGTTCTAGTCCCTACCTCAATCATAATTTTGCGATTATTTTTTACAAAATGGCGGTCATTGAAAAATGAAAAACCGATTTTGGGTCTTTTTTTTTGTAGTTTAGTGTAAAAAAAAATAGTAAAAAATTGTTAAAAATTGTGATTGAAGTAGGAACCAGAATGGTGACAATTCTGTGTCGATTGCACTTTGTTTCATCAAAATCGGCGCGATCTGGGCCGCAAGCTCGAAAAACGTGGTTTCAAGATAAACGCGTTTTAGTTTATTTTTGCAGCAAAAAAAATATTGAAATGAAATTGAAATGCAGTTTTAGAAATTCGACAATTCTGCGCCGATTGCACTTAGTTTCATCAAAATCGGTTCAGTAGAACCGGAGTAAAGTGACTTCTAAGTTCATAAACGTGATTTTGAAAAAACCCAAAGAAATATGAACATCATGAAATATGTAAGTATTCAATCAGCAATGCCAGCCCCATAAAGAACTCCTTCCTCTTCTTCAAAAAATGAGGACTCAGCGGCTCTTTGTGCTCTTCGGGCAGTTCTACCTTATTCTGATGCGGCCAGAGCTCTGGCTTCGGACCTTTTCAAACGTTCTTCGTTCCGAGACATGGCGAAATCATATGTGACGTTGCCAATCGGGATGCCCATTAGGTTCATTACTTGAAGTATTGGCAAAAAACCTTCGTTAAGGGGGTCTTCTCATTGAGCAACTTTTTTTTTCAACTTTTTTTTGCATTTATTTATAGCTTGGGTAGTTGTGAATATGCCCCTAAAAGGATTTTTAGAAATTCGAAATACTTTAGAAGATAAAGCCTTTTTTGTGAAGCAAGGTCTGATGGACAAGAAGGTGATGGAGGTAATAAAACCAGCTTACGAAGCGCTGTCGGCAGATAATTTGCTTGAAAGATGCCTTGGATCTGAAACTCAGAATTCCAATGAGTCCTACAATTCTGTTCTTTGGTCACTTTCGCCCAAACACATCAACTCAGGCGCACGCACCATCGAAGTGGCCAATTTCATTGCAACGTGCCTCTTCAACGACGGTTTTATACCCATACTTAAAATTATGGGTTTGATGGGTATTGCGATTGGCAAAAACGCATACGAATACGCACTATCTCGCAATGAAGACAGATTGAACCGATCAGAGACTCGAGCTGCGGCATCATCAAAAGCTGGCAGAACGGCTCGCAGAGCAGAGAGGGCAGCAGAAAGCAGTTTCTACGAAAAAGAGGAAGGTGGCCTGTATGGAGCTGGCATCGCCGACTAATATTTGTAAGTAAAAATTGTCAGCTCTTTAAAACTGCATTTAAACATTTTTGATTTTTTTTTTTTTCCCAAAAAAATTACTTCAAACTTTAAACGCGTTTATTTCGAACCCACGTTTTTCGAACTGGCGGCCATGATATCTCCAGTTCAACTGAACCGATTTTCATGAAACAAAATGGAATCGACGCAGAATTGTCACCATTCTCGGGTGAACCTCGACCATAATTTTAAAAAATTTTTTACTATTTTTTTTTTACACTAAACTACAAAAAAAAAACCCCGAAATTGAAATTTTTTTTTTGAATGTCCGCCATTTTGTCAAAAAAAATCACAAAATTAAGCTTGAGGTTCACCCGAGAATTACATCTATACTGATTATAACCCCGTTTTTTTTTTCATTTCAGACGCTCCGGAGGCCCGGAATCGTGGCCGCCGTGACGACACCTTTTTTTTCACCACCAACTTTGAAGTCTCATTACTTTTTGAACAGCCCACGTATCGAGGCAAAAAAAATTTTTTTATTTACTTTGAACCTTTTGTAATACAATAAATAAAAAAAGTTTTCAATTATTCTTTGCGTTTTCAAATAAGAATTTTTTTAAAAAGGGTCCAAAAAACGGGTTTTGAATGAGAAGACCGCCTTAAATATGACAGTTGAAATATAATTGGCAATCTCAATAATGCGTGTGCCAGTGTGCATATGCTTCGGTGCGAATGACCACAGCACTGCGTTGAAAGATTCGTTGCTGTTTTGAGTTTCGGAGCCAAGGCATCTGTTCAACAAATCATCGGCTGACAGTGGTGCATACGTATGCTTGAAGCGCGCGCGTCCGGTTTATAACTCAATTCAAAGTGAACTGAACGCTGCCAACATTCGAATACCTAAGCTCTAAAAAGTGTATTAATTTATTTTTAAAATGCGTATACAAACAAGTTATTACCTACTAAAGAACGCGTTGAACGAAATTCGGTGGTTGCTTCAAACCGTTACATTCAAAAAGTAGCCAAATTAAGCAAATCGCATTTTAGCGAAAACATTGCTGGACAAAAAAGGCCATATCTCCCAAAGTATTTCAAAAACCCTTTTAGGACGATATCCTCAAATATCCAAGCTATAAAAATAAGCAAAAAAAAAAATTTTAAAAAAATGTTATTTCAGCCAGGAATACTCCCATCGTTTTTTTTTAAGCTTGATACCATGGTACGAGGCTGCTCATCACTATAAGATGTTAGTTCAAATTATTCGTCCTTGGATTTGACTGAGAAATTCAACGCTGTTATGAACCTACTAAACTAACCAAAATTTAAGAAATGTTTAAAAATTTGTGAAAAAACAGTTCTCAATTAATTTCTTCTCTTTCCTTAGAGAACATTGTAGCTAAAGCAATAACTATTTCTATTTCTATTAAACTGTGTCAAACTTTGCAACCAAATAAGAATGCCCAACACTAGGAAGCTTTTAGCATTCCAACCCAACCCAGTGCTTACTCATCCAAACGACTTTGTCTAAACTTAAAGACAATGGAGAAAACTTTCACTTTACTATACATTAGGAAACGCTCGCGCAATTAAAATAAATTAGAACTTGATCCTAGTAACGAACTGAAGGTAGAACTTAAAAAATGCGCCACATCGACATTTTTTGTTTGAAAATATGGCAATGTAAAGCAATAGCGGGAATAGAAAGAGGAAACTCTATCCAAAATGGTAACAAATAAATAAATGCACTAAAGGGCAGAGGGCAGATCAAATCTGCTTCCAGCAACAGTTAACAAAGTGTTGAGCTCGAAATTCGCATGAGACCGAAACTAACAATGCATAAGCTAACAAATGTCGCCTAAATAAAATGGCGAAGGATTAAGTTTATTTCCACAAACAGTTGATAGGTAGAGTACAGATAAAAACGTGGTTTTAGATTCACTTAAATATTTAAAAAAACCACAACCAGGTGGGAATAGCAGAGCAACAAAGAGCATTAAGTAAAAACAAAAACAACATGGCTTCCGCTAAAAAGACCCTTGAGCTAGTTGACTAAACTATTTACTTCTGCTGTGGGAAGTGGTGAACGTGAGTTGAAAGTTGACAGTAATGCAGTCTGGTAAGTAATTTTTTTTCGCAAGGAAATACCTTCGTAAGGGAATTGTAATCGGTGTATTAAATCTGGCTAATTCAAGTAAGAGCGTGTCATGTGACGAAAACTATGCAGTCGTGACTTGTGGCAAATTCAACAGTTACAACATTAATGACTTATATTTTATACTGTTCTCGAAACATAACGTGATGATGTTGATGTTGATATCCCAAGACTGAAAAAATATTTTCAATGTCGTATAAAAATCGTTTGCAAGTGCAATTATTTGTAAAACATGTTAATTTATTTATTAATTTATTTATTCGCCGTCTTTGGATTACAATATCCTTACACACTAATATAATAAGTAATTTCTTAAATGACAGTTTCAAAAAAAAAAATCTAAATTATTCTCAATAGATATTTCATTATACGATGATAACGCACGAGTAATAGGCTCATTAGGTGCATAAAGAGTTCTATGAATTTCTAAATGAAATAACGAGTAATGGCGTAATGTCCTTACAGGAATATTAAAATAAACAAATTGTAATAACTGGACACAGTCCATATGACCTGCTTTGAGCTCATGGATAAATGTTAATGATTGAATTTTTCTTCTAGTTTCTAGTGTTTTCAAACCCAATAGCATAATTCGTGTATCATAAGAAGGCACAATGTATAATGAACGAAGAACAAACCGAGTAAACGATTTTTGGATTTTTTCCAATCGAGAGTAGTGAATAAAATAAAACGGAATTCAAATAAAGGAAGCACACTCTAATCTTGACGTCACAAAAGAGTGATAGAGACAAATTTGAGTAAATGGATCAGAAAACTCAGAACTATTCCTTCGCACAAAAGCAAGTATATATGATTTTGGAACCAGATAATTTATGTGCTCAACAAAAATAAACTTGAAGTCAAATACCCGTTCTAGGTCCTTGATGGAATTACCCTTCTGTAAGGGAGTACCAGAGAGGAAATATGAAGAAATGGATACATTATTGGACTTTAAGTACGCCATAGAAAAACATTTATTTAAATTAAATGGTAAACAGTTCTGTAGAGACTCAGAAAGCAAATTATTAAGATCATTCTGTAATAGAACAACATCAAGTAAATAAGATATATTACTGAATAACTTTAAATTATCAGCATAAAGTAAAAATTTTGCTGATTAAAGACATTAACTGACATCATTTATAAATAAATAAAAAAGCAAAGGGCCAAGAATACTACCCCGTGGTAATCCAGAAGAGGCAATAAATTGATACGATTTAATTCTATTTAATTCAACGAAACGAACTTTTTTTTCCAGATAAGACTAGATCAAATTCAATAAATCAGAATGGAAACCCATTTTGGCCAGTTTCGCTATTAAAACATTATGAGAGACCTTGTCAAAGGTCTAAGAGAAATCAGCATAGAGAACATCAACTTGATTCAAATGTGACGCTTAACTGAGAAGAAAAACTTATTCTTAATAACAGTTTCGAAGAGTTTCGAAACACTTGAAAGCATAGAAATAGGCCTGTAGTTGGAAACATAATTTTTACTGCCATATTTAAAAACGGGTGTTATAGAGCCCATTTTTCAATAGTCAATAAAGGTTCCAGTACATAAGACTTGCTGAAAAGTTTACACAAAGGCTTTGATAAAGAAAAAGCACATTTATTAAGCAAAATAGATGAAATGCCATCATTGTTAGCTTTAACCTTTCATATTTAACAAAGCTTCGCAATTTCACGTTTAAATAGAAATATAAGTGATTCGAATACATATAAGAAATATTCGAAAAATTGATGGTGAAAAATTTTTTAAAGATTTGGAGAAATTTTAATTATTATCGCAATGAATCTATTATCATGCCGTTATGCCAAAAAGTTATGATAAAAAGTTGGTAAAAACTTTAGAGGCACGAAAAATTTAAAATACCTCCTATCTTCCATTTTCTTCAGTAATAAATGAAGTAGAAACTATTGTGATAGAATGGGAAAAAATTAAAAATGGAAAAATTTAAATAAATTGCAACTCTACTCGATTGTAACACAGTACCTACCTATTGCACAGTCAAAAATTTTGGACTTATCTTTAACCCAATTATACGAACCAATTTTTTCTTAATAAAACGTGGAACGAAATTTAAAAAATATTTTAATTTTTTGGCGTCCTTGGCATGAAGGTTAAGGGGTTACATGACATTGGCAGTTTTTTGAAATCGAGCAAATACTCTTAAGATTCTAAGAATTTCATGGAAACATTCCTACGGGTTCAAAAGTTACAGCCGGATTAGTGAGAGCGCATTTTTAATTTTTAACCTTTTTTCATTGTTCACAAACTTTGAACGCGTTTATCTCGAAACCATGTTTTTTGTACTGGTTGCGGCACTAGCGGGTTAATTTTTTGACGAAATTTTTTTTTTTATTTATTTTTTTTAAACTTGATTCGCTAAATTTGGAACATCACCAAAAATTGAAAGAAAATTAAGAAAAAAAGCTCGTGTCATACGATAACTAATTTTTTTAAGATTTAAAAAGTAATTTTTTTTCCAGATCGGACAATTTTTGCAACTCCCAGCCTTGCAACCACGAGGCCCCGTTTTTTTTTTTTGCCGCCAGTTTGGAGCTCTATAAAACCATGTTGGAGTGAAAAATATATTTTTTTGACTTTTTTTTTTTTTTTGTAATTTATTCAATTCTCTATAATAAAAAAATTTTGGAAAAATGTTTGTTTTTGACTGAGTTATGAATTTTTTAAAAAAGGTCTGTTTTCTCTGCCGCGAATGTCATGTCCCACCTTAAAGTGTGTCGCAGGTATACCAAAGAACCGCGGTAGATCCGGGATTAAATCGAAATTGACATACAGAATTTTTTCAATAAAAATATATGCTTTGATCGGCCATCATCTCTCTGCAGACAATGGCAAGCCTTAGAAGGTAAAAATAGTAATGTAAAGCTTTTTGAGAACATAAAACGCAGGTGCAGTAGGCCGAATCGTTTTGTATGGAAAAAAATGTATGGAAAAAATCGGAGAAAATTCCACGGAACCTTTTTGATTCTGATGAAGGTCCTTTTTTTGAAAAAAAAAATATGTGTGTGACCACCACGCACGCTAGAAGTGAAACTTTTACCAAAAAAAGGATTTCTGGGAAGATTGCTAGTTTATTTTATTAATACTCGTATTCCCTCCTTCAGTGCAACCAAGTGGTTAAAAAACATACCAGTCGTAGTTCAAGGAATGTCTTTTTTTCATAAAGCCAACTAGTATTTTCAATATGGCGATGTCATGGGAAATATCAATTGTACCTTTTGCTTATGGACAATTGCTGAAATGTTCAATATTCACATACAGAATTATATCGCAATTTTTTTTTTTAATTTCGTGGCACAGTTGGTTATTAAAAGGATTTATTATTTTAATTTGATGACTTAAGTAGTACCTAGGCTCGATTTTAATAGCACATACGACAGATCTTGCTGTTTTATTTTTTGTTAATTATATTTTTATTTATATATATTAAAAAGAAAAAATTTGTCGAAAAACCTCTGTCGGAATAATGCATTTTTCCCCTTCCATACTCGCATCGAACCAATTACAATTCGGCAGCAAGTTGAACGTGCTACCATCGCAACATTGCCTCCCTTGCATCAAAGCGAATAAAATACGAACAAACCTGAAAGCAAGCTCCATAGGATTGATGACAAAAAATAAAAGTTATTGCTTATCCAAAATAATCATTAATCTATTATAACTTCGCTTTGCGGTTAGAAGCCCTGGCCTTATACTACCGCGCATACTTGTTTTGGTTTAATTTACCGTGCCTACACAGTTTAAAATGTTGATGCGTCTTTCGTTACAAGACTTGCATCGTATTTTATGTTGCATTTGCCAATACATTTAATGCTAAATGATGCAGGCATCATCATATATATAGAAGAAACTCCAACATTAGCTGCGTTTTTTCATAACAGATCAGGATCAAAACATCGAATTTGCAAGCAAAGCAAAACTATACATGATCCAGCAAGTGAGCGGAACAATTCAATCGATCCAATTTTATATTTTTAAGTCTTGTGACCGCAACTGTAAAAGTAGGCAACACTTGACCTTGTGATGATGGCTAGATGGCGCTTTTTATCTTATCTATCAGCATAAAAAGAACATCAGCTGTTCATCTGTATGCAGAAAATAGCGACATCTGTCTGTAAAAAAAAATTTCGCAAAAATTCATTTGTAGCGTTTTTTCATTAATAGCCGCGTTTTTTCCAGCATCCCAATCGGATTGGATTACGATTAAGAGTGCAAAAAATCAGTTTCACACCTAGATGGCGTCGTGAACATATGATGAGCAAGATTTTGTTTCCCATGCAAATCGGATTTGGATGTTGGAAAATCGCAGCTAATGAACAAGTCAATTTTCGGCACAATATTAACACAACATCACCATAGTAACATAACTTTCTGAAAAGTGAGAAAAGTGAGTTATCTTGGTGCTTAAGCCATGAATTGTCCTTTCATAATTCTGGCCTGGATAGTCATAGTGCCACTCTCCAGATTGTTGAGCTATTTCGACGTCATACTCGTAGACCCAAGTCTCGTCACCACTAGTGATGCGCAAAGATATGCCGGTCTCAAATGGCGTAGGAGAAAAATCCTGAGAGTTTAAAAAATTATTTTTTTTCGAATACGAAATATCCATATTTTTAATACAGGAGAGTAGTTCTATTCTATATATAGACTAAAAGGGTAAACTATGATCGCTTGGATTCAATATTAACTGCAAAATTCCATCGCATACATTAAAAAATTCGAAGTATTGAAATCGGATCTGTAAAAAATTCCAATGATCATATTCAATCAATGTTTGATTGAAATTGGTGGCAATGACGATTTTATTTTGATTCTTTAAAAAAAGTAAATGTATAAAGATTTACTAAACATATTTATTTTCATGATAAAGGATATTTATAAAGTTATTAATGAAAATGATAAAAAGAATAAAAAAATTTGTATTGAAAATCGCTGCGGTTTATGAATCTACAAATTTTGTTACAATTTGTCTTCAACTTATGGGGGTTAAAGATGATGTATTTTTAACGATAATTTTAAACTGTTTTTCCTTGTAAATTTAATCATGTCGAAATTTTGTGAAATTAGCTTTCACGTGCTTACAAATTTGCCATACCTTAACGATTTGAGACCGACAAAATATTATTGCACCAATTGGTTTATAAATAAAAACAAATAAAAAATAAAAAAAAAATTTAGGCGTGGGGCCTTCATCTGGAGGTTTTCATTTCCATTAAGTTTTCAGGTTTTTTTTTAAAAATTTCGGATGTCACAAGCCGCGTTTCTCTTCATAATTCTTTATTTACTTACATGCGTCGAGGAAACTTGAAAAGAAGTTTCTTGCTAGTTTGTTCAAGTCACAAATCATAATTCTGTAAAGTTCCCTGCATATAGAAGACTTGCATATATCAAAGCATCTGACGTCTCTGTTAAACACACGTAAGCTGATGGTATAATGTACATACAAAAAAGTGTGAAACATGCACTCATTAAGCATGATCTGAAAAGTTTACGTGTGCTTAACAGAAAAGTCAGATGCTTTGATGTATGCATGTCTTCTGTGGGTTATGGACCTAAAAAGTGAAAGCTTTTGAAAGAGCCTCCACACATTTGCTGACGTGTTTTCGAACTATTTTAGTTTAGATTGCTATAGACGTTAAATATTTGGATTTGTTTATCGAACTTTGGAAAATTATTGGTGAAACTAAATTTATCAGATTTCTAGTCTAAAGGGGGAAGGGGGCTAAAACGGCTTTTTAGGCTTATTTTCATTATTTTCCCAAACAAAAAATTCTCTAAGAGGGGACTAAATCCCTTTCAGCCCGTATGCAGATCCGCCACTGGTTACACGTATATTATACCTTAAGAAAATAAAGCTTTATAATAAAATTCATTACACCTTGACCAAAAAAAAAACAATTTTGAAAAATTTAGAACGTTAGAAATCGCATTTAGAAATTTACAAAAAATATATATTTCATGATCATGCAACCATTTTGCCATAAACAATTTTTAAAATTAAATTTTATCTATTATAACTCTTATTGACATCCAAAAATGAAATTATTTTGCTATTTTTAGAAACACTTTTTGCGAAAACTACTGCACAAAAATCTTTTTTCTTGTTATAATAAATTTGATTCCAACTTTGTATACTTTTCACTAGAATGTTAAGTGGAAAAAATATGTCCTAAGCTATTTTTATGAATAACCTCCTTGACTTCACTTACAAATTTTACGTAGCGTTCAGTATTCTGCGTGTGTCACGGAAAAGCTGCAAAACATTTTATGATTAAGGGGGTCTTCTCATTGAGCAACTTTTTTTTTCAACTTTTTTTTGCATTTATTTATAGCTTGGGTAGTTGTGAATATGCCCCTAAAAGGATTTTTAGAAATTCGAAATACTTTAGAAGATACAGCCTTTTTTGTGAAGCAAGGTCTGATGGACAAGAAGGTGATGGAGGTAATAAAACCAGCTTACGAAGCGCTTCGGCAGATAATTTGCTTGAAAGATGCCTTGGATCTGAAACTCAGAATTCCAATGAGTCCTACAATTCTGTTCTTTGGTCACTTTCGCCCAAACACTTCAACTCAGGCGCACGCACCATCGAAGTGGCCAATTTCATTGCAACGTGCCTCTTCAACGTCGGTTTTATACCCATACTTAAAATTATGGGTTTGATGGGTATTGCGATTGGCAAAAACGCATACGAATACGCACTATCTCGCAATGAAGACAGATTGAACCGATCAGAGACTCGAGCTGCGGCATCATCAAAAGCTGGCAGAACGGCTCGCAGAGCAGAGAGGGCAGCAGAAAGCAGTTTCTACGAAAAAGAGGAAGGTGGCCTGTATGGAAAAAAACTGCATTTAAACATTTTTGATTTTTTTTTTTTTTTCCCAAAAAAATTACTTCAAACTTTAAACGCGTTTATCTCGAACCCACGTTATTCGAACTGGCGGCCATGATATCTCCAGTTCAACTGAACCGATTTTCATGAAACAAAATGGAATCGACGCAGAATTGTCACCATTCTCGGGTGAACCTCGACCATAATTTTAAAAAATTTTTTACTATTTTTTTTTTACACTAAACTACAAAAAAAAACCCGAAATTGAAATTTTTTTTTTGAATGTCCGCCATTTTGTCAAAAAAAATCACAAAATTAAGTTTGAGGTTCACCCGAGAATTACATCTGTACTGATTATAACCCCGTTTTTTTTTTCATTTCAGACGCTCCGGAGACCCGGAATCGTGGCCGCCGTGACGACACCTTTTTTTTTCACCACCAACTTTGAAGTCTCATTACTTTTTGAACAGCCCACGTATCGAGGCAAAAAAAATTTTTTTATTTACTTTGAACCTTTTGTAATACAATAAATAAAAAAGTTTTCAATTATTTTTTGCGTTTTCAAATAAGAATTTTTTTAAAAAGGGTCCAAAAAACGGGTTTTGAATGAGAAGACCGCCTTAAGTTGTTAAGAACTTTATGTATGGTCGTTGCTTTTCTGAAAAACAATTGTTTATTTAGAATTAGCATAGATATGAATTAGCACAAGATAACTCAATAAGTCTTTTAGTTATTTCCTAAATATAACAATTTAGTTAATTTGTATGTGTTTCAAAGATATTGATTTCATAACCTACATATCCACAAATCTTAAAATCGTCCTAGAAGTCAAAACAATTGAAGTATTTTAAAACTAAAGGCAATTAGATGTATCAATGCATTAATTATTTATACATCGCGTGTAAAATTTTCGATGCAAAACATTTATATTTTCGATGCATCGATGTTTTGTTTCGATGCCGACATACCTACCTGGAATTAGAAACGACAACGAACTCCCCCATAGACCGTTTTGCAGCCGTATTGATAGGTCCCAAATCCGCCATTTTCCTCTATAACCTGACTAAAGGCCCAAACATAATAGGCTGGAGCTGGCTGCATCTAATGCCAAATTTTATACGAATACAAAGAAATGATACGTACAAACCATGTTAGCTCAAGCCAGCTTTTTTATCATGTTTCGTTAACTTGATCTGGCTGCAACCGAAGCTATTCAAATCGAATGCTCCGAACGTATCTGTCAAACTAATAATATGTAAATGAATTTAAATTATATTTCTTTTTGTGAATTGTGAATTGTTGTGTTTGTGAATTTTAAATAATGAATTTATTTTATGTTGACAAAAAATTATCTTAAAAATATAAAAAAAAAAATGATTGCAACGATTGACATCCAAGCGAGCCAATTAAACTTTATTATGTGCAAATTAAGTGTTTGACAAAAATTGAGCTGGCTGTTCGTTAAATTTTAAAAGTAGCTGCAGCCAGCTCGAGCCTATTATGTTTGGGCCTTAAATTTCAACCAAGCATTACTTATCGTCGTATGAGAAATTAAGTGTCTTATGGGGCTTTCGATAGTTTTGAGTAAATTGAATTCAAAGTTTGAGTGCTAAAAACTTTGTTATAGCTCTCAATTTCCGATTTTCTTCAAATTTATACAGGATACGCATGTGCGATTTAACTGTGTAAGTATAAAGTTCAGAGATCGCACCTCAGATCGCACCTTATTTCGGACAAATATCAGTAAGGACTTAATGTGATATTTGTTTAGAATTGGCTTGTCGTATGTGGCGACTTCAGAGTCGCCTTTTTTACTTACCTAGAATCATACGACATACATTTTTTAAAAGCCTATGGAGAAACTCTTACATACGACACTTAATTTCTGAATTCGATTATAAATTGCCACATATGGCAAAATAATGCCTCTGAATCTCGTTAACCCTGGATGGTTATACTTATTTTACATACTTTCAAACAAATCCGCAAATCTCCTATTTATAGGTATTTTTTGTTTTGCGACAATGATGCTTTTTAATTAACAGCTTAGCAATAACTAACATTGTAAGAATAAATGGAAACGTGCGACGATAAGATACAACAACAATACAAAAAATATAATACTATTGCTTCGTCGATTCGACGAAGTATAATCATCCAGGGTTAATGACTTATCACCAATTTTTGGTTTGTGCTTTAACACTGCAACTAACTCGAATTTTAAAATGTATGAACATAGTCAAACGGTAAGTTTGAGAAGTTATTAAATAACAATCATACCACTTCAATTATATGATTTGACCACAAGATGGTAGATTTTTGTTCCAACAGAATAGCAACATTAAATTTTCAACACATTAGCTATTAATGTAAGAAAAAAACATGCAAATTACTTCTGTACTGTCAACCTGCCTTGGCAATAAACATCCTTGGTCGCATTATCTTATTTTTTTATAACTACTACTAGCAGGATCCAGTTGTCCGCGGCTTCACCACGGACGTTCCAGCAACCATACTTTTTTATTTGTGGGCTGTGAGGGAAGGTGCGGCAATCATATTTTCCCGAAAACCATCTCGTGCTCGAAAACAATCTACTGCCAAAATGTCAGCGCAATCGGCCCAGAAGTTTTGAAGTCTTAATGATTTTTAACCCTATTCCTGTCAGGCTGTGTCTGTGGGTCACTATTCAATTTAAAACCATTATAAATGATTTAAGACTTATTTTAATGCAATATTGTATTTCATTGTATATTATTATTGGTAATTCTGTATCTGAAATATACATTTAATATTTTTTTATTTTTTGAAAATATTTATTTATTACACAAAATATTCAAAAATAACATAAACCGTTACGTAGTGACTCTGAGACACTATGCGACAGTTAATTTGCAGTTTGTTGACAGCAGCGCCACAATCTCTCCAATCTTTTAGAACAACTTCGAAATATCCGTGTGTGTTGTAATTCAAGGAAATTCACTTGCTGGCGCTCGCTTGCTTCATGATTTGTAGTGTTTTCTGCTCATAGTCGATCACGGTCGCTACAAAACAAGATTAGATTACATGTTATTCTTATATCTTGACTGTTAGTAATTTTGAATAGTGATTCTTTTCAAAGCACGTTGCATTCTTTTTGTGTTTTTTACTTTCTATTTTTTACTCTCTGAGGTTTGCCATTGTTTTCAAATTCAATTGAAAAAACTTTCTGTGTCGGATGGAGGATTCGAACCTGGGTTCTCTGGCGTAAGAGTAACACACTTTACCCACTACGCCACGGCCGCCACTAACAAAATTAAGTAGGTATTTATAAAATTATGATTTTCACTAATAGCATGTATGGACTAAGAAGAACAAAATGTCTAACAGATGCAGAAATCAGAAACGCAATGGAAAAGCACGATGATGATAGTGCAGTAGAAGACACGGCTGAAGATTTTGATGAAGCTGGCTATTCGGATAGTGAAACAGATGTTTTGGAGAGTGCATCCGAATCAGAGGATGAAATAAACTTCAGCGATTCTCATGAAGAAAATGAAGTTGGTGACTATAGTACTGAAGTATTTATTGGTAAAGACGGCACCGAGTGGTCTTCAATACCACCAAACTTGCAAGGGCTACCATCAGCTCGTAACATCATCCGAGGCAAAGTAAATGAAGTTGTGTTGCCACCTGCAAAACTCAGTGAATATCCTGTGGATGCATTATCGCTTTATTTCACTGACGAACTAATGGAAATTATTGTGAAGTACACTAACTTGGAGGGAATCAACACAGTCGGAAACAATTGGAAGATGACCGATATGTTAGAAATTCGAGCGTTCATAGGGTTATTGATAGATGCTGGATTACGCAGACAAAGTAGCACGTCCTATGAAGAATTTTGGGATCCCTTATTTGGAAGTCCAATTTATCGGGCTTGCATGTCTAAAAATAGATTTGCTGCACTATTGCGACATTTGCGTTTTGATGACAAATTCACACGATCAACTCGCAGAGCGAAAGATAAATTGGCGCCAATAAGAAACATATGGGATATTGTCAACAAAGAATTGCAAAAACATTACATGCCAGGTAGCTACAATACTTGACCATAGATGAGCAACTAGTACCCTTCAGAGGTAGAGTATCATTCCTCCAATATATGCCTTCAAAACCAGATAAATATGGAATGAAAATTTGGTGGATTTGCGATTCCAGCTCCAGTTATCCACTATATGGCATTTTGTACCTCGGAAAAGAAGGGAACAGTAGAGCAACCAATCTCTCTACTCAAGTTATCGAGATGCTATGTGCATTTGTATATTATTGTTTTGAAAGAACAAATAGGAACGTGACGTTCGACAATTATTTAACTAGCATTGAACTAGCACAAACATTGCTATCGAAGGGACTTACATGTGTCGGCACATTACGAAAAAATAAAAGATGCATTCCAGCTAATTTTCTACCTCATAGATTAAGGGAGGTTGAGATCGACGTGTTTGGATTTCGTCGAAGTATGACAATTGTTAGCTACGTACCGAAGAAAAACATAGCCGTTATACTTCTGTCAACGATGCATCATACGAATGCAATTGCTGTATAAAATAAAAACAAATCGGAAATAAATTTGTACTATAATAGTACAAAAGGTGGAGTAGACACGCTTGATCAAATGTGGCACGCTTTTACTGTAAAGCGAAAAACGCGTCGATGGCTGCTTGCACAATTTTATAATACCGTTGACGTATGTGGTATTGCAGCAAAAGTTGTTTGGCTCAATTTGTATCCTAACTAGAACCGGGTGAAGCTAAATTCTCAAAGAAAACTATTTTTGAAAGAACTCGCCAAGGACTTAGTCATTCCAAATATACAGCGTCGAAGTAAGCTATTTTTGTCAAAATCAATCGTTGCTGCAATAGACGACATATTGGGAAACCCATCACTAAATCCAGCTTTGACTGTATCAGCAGTAAATCCAAATAAAAGACGACGATGTTACTGCTGCCCTTACGAAAAAGGACGATCTTCTAAGCAATGCTGCGGAATTTGCCAGGAACTCGTATGTAACGAGCATTCACAGAAAAGTGCGTCACATTATTTATATTCAATTTTCTAAGTTTTTTCAAATTAAGTTAATGAATTATCTAATTATGTATTTTGCATAAGGGTTTCTATGTCACACATATTAAAAATTTTTTTTTTCAATAAAATAAATGAACTCATGTATATATGTGTATTAGTGTCTCTAAGTCACACCGTGACAGTTTACGTTATTCAGAAAGCGTGGCAGGAATAGGGCTAAAAAGTGGGCGTAATTATAGTCCATTTTTAGTTCAATTGCCGACGGTGAGCATACAAACTTATTAACCAAATTTCAGTCTTTTACGTCGAAATCGTCTGAAATATATCATTTTCATTGATTTTATTGCGGTAAAAGTGGGCGTGGAAGCCCAGTTTTATTACAATTGCCGAAAGTAACCATACAAACTAAATTACAAAATTTTAATCTCAAACAATAGAAACAGTCTGAAATATTAAATTTTTATTGATTAGTGGGCGGTAAAATTGGGCGTGGCTAATACTAAGTATGCAAAAGCCTAATCTAGGACGTGAGTCATACACTTTTTAAGTTTGAACGAAATCTGTTCAGGCGTTTAGATTTGTATAAAAGTCAAACAAACAAACAAACAAATAAACAAACAGAAAATAATTTTTATTAAAATAGGTATCATTACCTTCAATATGTAAATATCAAAGCTATAAAAATAATAAATATGTTATTTTTACTCGGTTTTGATTATGTATTTAAAACAGTATACTAGAAATATTGTTGCTTAATATTCATCCTTTAAAGTTTAGGAGTTTAAGTACACTGTGACAAAAGATCCAATATCTGCATTTCCTTACAGCTTCATCTACTTTAGTTTAATAGAAGTGTTTTAAATATTTTCAGATTCCTTATTTTCATCATGCATTCTTTCAATAGGCTGCATGCTATTTAATATCCATAACACCATGTTGATGTTAGACACAACACAAACAACAAATACAATTGAATAACAAACTCTGCACTTGGTCAGCCTCCAAATCATTAGCAAACTGTCTGAGAGGCGATTTTCACTCTACGCTGGTACAACTACAACAGGACCCTAGCTGGCACAACAGGATGTGGAAAAGCACGAACAACAACAAAAGCCATTTACAACCGAATCCACTTAAAATTGTGGATAACATTTTAGGCCGAACAAAAGCCAACTCATGTGGTTTATTGTCACTTTTACAGCAATACACACACACGTACATGGGCAGCAACAACATCTAGGTTGGATTGAATTAGGTCGGTTGACTTGGTCAACGCAGTACTTGAGGTTTGCTCACTTTAAGCCTTGAATTCTTGAAGCTTGTTATGATTTTTGCTATCATTCAAAACTTGTTGCTGTTGTCTTTTACGCACACACACACACACACACAGATACACACACAAACACACCTACATAAAATTCCAACTCCGCTTCCCAACAGGCAATGAATTACAAATTCCAATTACATTTCCTTGTTTTTTTATGCTATCTTCAACAACAAATGTTGTTGTTGTTGTTGTTGTTTGTAAGCTACAAACGTTTTAATATTCATTCCCATCGCAAATAAAGTTGCTTTGGTAGAAAATAATTGAAACTCAAACATTGCTGCATAGTCGGCATATATTTTAATATGGTCAATAATAAAACTAATGCCAAAACATTCACAAACACGAACGAATACACACGCATTGACCAGTATTTCCATTTTACATAAATTATTTCGTTCAGTGCTTTAAACTTTTTTCCAATTATTTTTTGCTTCATTTAACTTTGTTTCAACTTATTTTATTTTCATAGTGATAAATATGAAGTTTTTGGTTTTTTAATTGCTAGGTAATGAAAATACGTCCTGGCATTTAACTGCATCTGTTCAGGGCTAACCAGTTCTCGGCCATCAACCGTCTGAATATGTAAATATAAGTATTAGAAAAGTGTGTGTGTGTTGTTATTTTGGTTTGATATTGCAAACAGAGGTCCACATACGGTGCGTTCCAATGTGTTTCCAATGCACTTTGATGTGTGGTTCAGAGTGCAATAAATAGTTACATGACTTTCTAGGACATGTTTACAAATAGAAATTAGAAAACGGACAAAACAGATAGAATTTTAAATAGTTAAAGAAAGTTTGTTTGCCTTAAATTAAAACTATATCTTCCTGCTTGAAAATTAAAAATATGAGTTTCATATATCTTTTTCCAACCTACCTCGCAAAGTTATGAGTATGTAAAATTTAAAGATAGGTGAACATTTACAAAAAAAGAATTTATTTCAAAAAATTGCGTGTTAATCATATTTCAAGCAGGGTACACAGTTTTTTGAAATGTAATGTTGTTGAATATGAGATCTGATGTCATATTTGTACCTACATATGAGTCGTTCCGTTTCAAAACTCGTCTTATCCACTCTATGACACGAACTGAGTTGATAATGAGAAATCGTTATTAATGGTACACTTCGTGAGCCCTCAAATCTGATATATAAAAACTTGCCTTAAATCGAAATTATAAGACGGCAAAGAGTAGCTTCCGTATCAAAACTAGCTTTATCCTCTTATACTGTCAGTTCGAAACTTGGCTTATCCATAAAATTAAAACAAGTTTTGATTCACGCTTAAGAGGAGGTTCTCACGAAACTCGACCAAAAATCTCAATTATTTGTTTCCATTCCCAAAGCTTTGATTCCCAAAGCCACTTTGATTCAAACACTACACACATTATAGTTATAGTTATAGCAAATACTATAAATGTTTCAATAAATCACTCCAAGAAAATTAATTCAGTGTACTGCTCTTGAACACTTCAATGTATTATGGCAAATAACACCAGGCGCCAACATCAAAAAAAATTTCTGTGATCCACATGCCACTAATTTTTTCTTATGGACTTTGGCCTTTTAAGCACGAATATCTCAATAAAAAAATTTTCTATTGTTAGGTTTTTGAGATATGATTTTTTGAAAAAATTTCCCCTTTTTCCAGGATGTAGTGTCATAAATAGCAACCTATCTCGATAACGAATTAACCAATTTAAAAAAAAAAAAATAAATCAAGACAATTAAATTACTTACAAATGCTTAGAAGAAACTTTGTCATTTGGCTCAGTAAATTTGACGGAATTAGAAGAAATTCGGCGAATTTTTTTTTTTTTTTTTTGAAAAAAATCAAGTCGAATAATGTTTCAAAAATCTATAAAAAATCGAAATCTCAAGAAAAATCTCAGTTTATCATTTTATATGTAAATATAGTTCTTTGAATAAAAAATAACACTGCCTTTGAGGAAAATTCATGGTAGAATAATGAAGTTATAGACCATTGAGTGAAGGTACCGAAATTCTACTTATTTATGATTTTTTCATTTAATGCCGGTTAATTTAATATAAACACATCTGATATTAATTTTTAATTAAAAACTTTTATTTTTAACGAAATATTAAATATCTACATAAATCCTTAAAAAGTACAGAATAAAAAGAGTACCAAAAAAAATATTGACTTAAATAGGAAATAGGAAAGGAAATAAAATACAGATGTTGAATTAGAAAGCGATAAAATAAGTTCATAAAAAGTATTCGAAAATTAAATTGTTTGGCAATGGCAAACTTTACAAATGATTTTTCCCTTTTATTCGATTATATTCAGAATCAGTTCCTCTAATGAGAAACCAAATATAATCGCTCATCATATTTGAATTCCAGGATCCCTGATAGCGTCTCTCCATGGATTTCATTTGTTGATGAAAACGTTCACCGTGTTCGTCTCTGACGTCACCAAGGTTTGGGGAAAAGATCTAAGTGGGAATGCAGGAAGTGGATCTTCAAGGACATGTTTGCGCCTGTTGTAAGAATGATAAGAACGGGAAACCTGCATTAGAATAGGCACTAAAGTTAAATTCATTTAGAGAATGCATATCAATTTTTGCATAATTCTTAAGTAAATCGTGAACAATTGTTTCGTATTCTGGATTCCTATTGTTACCCAAAAAATCAGATACAATCAACCGAAACGAATTCCATGCAGGTTCCACTCAAGCCTTTCACTCAAAAGCAGATATGCGAAAAGGGTACGCTATAAGCAACTAAAAAAATAAAAAAAAAGTACAAAAGAAAACCGGTTTGGCCTGCTTTACGTCAGCAACAAAAGAACAGGGAAAAATCTAGCGTATCAAGAGAATCTAGCAAACACATACTGAATTTTTAGCTTTACCTGCTTGTAGCGTACTCTTTTTTGTATTCCTAACTCTGAGTTAAAGGCTTGAGTGGAAGCGAATAAGACCTCTTTTTATATATATATATATATATATATATATATATATATATATATCTGAATACAATTGACAAAAAAAGCTCAAAATAATTATTAAACCATTGACAAACAATTTAATTTCAAATATATCAAAGCTTTTTACCACTCACTGGCATGTTACTTTGATATATCTTCGAAGAAAGAGCTTACACCAAATAAAAGTGAATCTGAAAATTCGAAGAACTTTAGCTGCTTTTCGTATCACTTGTGTGTACAATGTAATTCAGAGTAATTTTCTCTAACATTGACGGAAAACAAATAGACATGAACGGCTACGTTTATCATCGCTATCATATAAAGGCTACTGATGAGTTGGTGTAGCGGCCAACGAAACAGCTGTCTAGTCTGCTGTATGATTGCCACTCTATACAAAGGGTATTGTTGTTGTTGTTGGTTGTTTTCTTCAGAAAGCAACATAGACCTTGACCTCAAAAATAAAACTCTAAATTAATAATTGAAAAATTGTTAGAGTTATAAACATAACACAAAAACTTATGAAAAGAGGTCGAATAAATTTATAAATTAAATTTAAAAAACTTTTAAATAAAACGTTTTCTGTTTTTTTTTTTTTATAAACATAAGCATACGTGGGTGCCTTTTATGTTTCGGGATTTGGCAACCCTGGTGTTGCAATCTGTCAACTGAAAGCTCTATCGCAAAGTTTGACATTTGTTGGCTTATACGTACTCAGAACGTTTCGACATACGAGCGCTATTTGTGTTGTTTATAGTAACATAAAAGATTCATCTCGGTTTAAAAATGGAATTAAATCGTGAACATTTTCGTGCGATTATTTTTTACAACTTTCGACGTGAATTAACACAGCAACAGTGCATGGATGAACTTAATTCAATTTTTGGCGATGAAGCTCCATCAAGGACCAGTGTTTATCGATGGTATGGTGAATTCAATCGTGGCCGTAGTTCACTCCAAGACGAATTTCGTGAAGGTCGTCCGAAATCAGCTGTTGTTCCGAAAACCATTGATGCTGTGCGTTACCTATCGTGAGATTGAGGCAACCTTAGGCATAAGTGGGACCAGCATACATTCAATATTGCATAAACATTTGACTGTCAAAAAAATTTGTTCGCGTTGGATCCCACACAATTTGTCAATCGCTCAAAAAAAGGCTCGTGTCGATTGGTCGAAGGAAATGCTCAAAAAATACGATCGCGGTGCTTCGAAACACGTCTATGACATCGTGACAGGTGATGAATCGTGGATTTACGCGTATGAGCCCGAAAGTAAACAGCAGTCGACTGTATGGGTGTTTCAAGATGAGCCAAATCCAACAAAAGTTGTTCGCGCACGAAGCACTTCCAAGCAAATGGTCGCCTGTTTTTTCGGAAAATATGGACATGTCGCAACCGTACCACTAGAACAACGCAGAACAGTCAACTCTGAGTGGTACACAACCATTTGTTTGCCAGTTGTCTTCCAAGAAATCAGGAAAACCAACCGCCGAAGACGGATCACTCTTCACCACGACAATGCGAGCTCTCACACATCGGCTCAAACAACTGCATTTTTGAGCACCCAAAACATCGATTTGATGGGTCATCCGCCGTATAGTCCTGACTTGGCACCGAATGACTTCTTTTTATTCCCAACCGTGAAGAATAAACTGCGTGGACAACGATTTTCGACGCCCGAAGAAGCGGTTGCGGCATTCAGAATGCATGTTTTGGAGATACCTCAATCAAAGTGGCAAAAGTGCTTCGACAATTGGTTCAAACGCATGCAAAAGTGTATAGATCTTAATGGAGAATATTTTGAAAAACAATAAAGTGATTTTCGATGATTAATATTTGATTTTGTTCTCTAATCCCGAAATATAAAAGGCACCCCTCGTATTAGTAGCATTACCAACGATTATCTTAAACCGACCAATAGGAATGCAGCAACTATCAAGGAAATGCAATTGTAATCAATTCTGGTAGCAATTGTGCAAGGTCTTCCACTAAACCTGACAACAAATTGCTTCATTGTGGTTAACAGCGTTTAGGTTAGACTGGTGAAGGACAAACATTTGTTTCGGTTTTTGACAAATAGTTGTCAGCACAATCTTGTCAGCTACTTAAGCAGAAGTTTTGAAAAGACCAACCAGAATGTAAGCAGAATAACAACGAATGCGACGAAAGATAGAACACCGAATGAAGTGTTGAGTCCTCAGCTTAGTAAACATGCTTCCGTTATTTCATGCTCCATTGGGTGGAAGGCTGACGTGGTAACGGAAGGATCCATCAGCTCTCTTTGTATAGTTTCCTCTTTATATCACACACTTAGGCAACCAGTTGGAGCCACATGTTTTTTGCTTAACAATGCAAAGCTTTCAAGCCCACAAGAGCCTCTGATAGTTTTGCACCAATTTTTGGAGCACCTAAAACAGAGTTCTTATAAAGTTGCACAAATACACACACACACACACTCATGAGTAGGGTGCTGATTATTTGTAGCACATTGTTTGCTTGTGCACTATGTGTGAGTAACTTTGTGTGCGTGTAGGTAAATATTTAGACATTGCCATTGCCTGACAATTAAGCCTGTTTGTGTTGGTACCACAAAAGCGATTAATCACACACACACAAACGCACTTGAATCACATTGAGATCGTTTGAGCCAATTTGGACAATCATCTGCCTTGGCTACCGAGAGCTGTTGATGTAGTTTGAGTTAAGCTGCCTATGATCCTTGTTGTTGGTCTTCCAGGTTGCCCAACTTAAGCACACTTGTAACCATATTTAAGTGGATTTGGCCGGTGAAGGTTTCATTGAAATTTAAATTTTGTGCTGATGTTAGTTCGAGTTTTAATTCCCCCAAAAAGAGAAAAAAGTTTAACTATTGCTACACAATGCAATGCACATAAAATTAAATAAGAGCGGACATGTTGAATATAATGTGCTGTCAATTCTTTTACATATCCTGATGCTTGATGGCCAACACTGACTGAATTATAAATTTTGTAATCGTAAAACTCCATCAATCACTTTAATTAAAAACCAAAACTCACAAAACTAAAAAATTATTACAAAATACTTTCCTCCAAGCTTAAATGTCAAGCGACAAGGAACCATGGTTACATCAAAGCGGTTACGCCTGGTCATCCATCCATGGGAATCCATGGGCATGCATGACGTATGAGGAATGTAAATTATTTAAAATGTTTTGCAAATTTTCGGCGCTAACAAATCTAACAACAATTGCCACGCCAACATCACTATATCCTCCTTCTATCTCACGCACTCTATATCACTTCCTCTTTCTGCCATGGTTTTGTAACTGTAATTGTTGTTGGCCCATGCATGGTTTTGTTACAAGTATTTGATAAAAATCCAAGCTATTTGTTTTATTTTATTTTCCTTTCCTTTCCACGCCATTTCTGTTGTTTGTGCGGCAAACATTGAAAATTATTTGCTGCATATTTTTTGGCTCTTATTGTTGAAAATTTATTCGATGTAAATCTTTTTGATGCAGCTAATTTTTTGAACATATAACGAATTTGTTGGTGTATATTTTGCATATTTTTTCTGATTTTATATTCGCGTTGGGAATAAAAAAAAAAAAAAAAATCACGCTATGCATGACAACTTTAATATGAGGTACTTAGTTAAAATTTATGAGAAGGCAGTACCTATTTGGTTAGTTGTAAAATAAATCTTTAGAACAGAAAATATGTAATCTGTTAACATGGCTGTTTGTACTAAAATACTTATTTTAATAAGTAATATTAAAATTTTATAGCAAAATTTAACAAAACAAATAGCAAATAATAAATAGGTTGTAGCGTAAAAACGAAACTAAAAGTGGTTTATTTTATAACCAGCATACTTTGTATACTGCAAAATTGATTTTTGGTTTTTATTAAATCGACAACTGTAGCAGGGGTAAAATTCATAGCAGTTTTGTGAAACAATTTGAAATTTATGTTAAATTTATATATGATTTAATTTATATGATTGTGATGTGAAGAATTGTTACAAAATACTGCTGCCTTTATTTTTTATTTATTGTTTTTAAAACATTCAATTAAAGATCGAAAATAATGTTGAAACCAGTAAATTATGTTCTGAATAATTGCTTGATTTTCATTACGAAACATTTTAAGTCTTTGAGTCATACAGGGTGTCCCGCAATTAAGTGCCACTATTTACGAAGGTGAAAGGTTATGTCGAGCTAAGCAAAAAATCGTATGGCAGGGGGGATCTATTTTCACATTCTTAGGAGCTACAGGGTTAATTAATATTTCATGACTTTGATTCACATTATTGTTTCTAGCAGAAAATCTAACTTACGGAAAAAAAGGCAATGAAATAACATTTCCAACGTTATATCAACAAACCCCAGCCAACTTAACGGTTACCGAGCTGTGCTCTTGTGAAGATGAAATCAATCGGTTGAAACTACCAAATTTCAACTTTGAGAGTAAATTTCTCAGAATTTTGCGTAGTAAATGAAATTTTTTTATGATCAATTTTGTAATTTATTCAATTTTTTTTTTCAATAACTACTTATAGGAACAATTACATAAATCAAGATCGTGAAATATAAAGTAAGGTTTGTTATTCTGTAAAATATTAAAAGTAACACCGTGCGGCTTAAAATATAACTACTTAAAAACTAAAAGTATTCTTAAGTATTCTTTCAGCACACTTAATTTAAAACAAATTTTTTTAAAAATATTAAACTATCAAAAATAATACCAGTACATAACTACCTTAAGAAAATATTAATTATCAAAAATATTTTTTCGGATATCCAATGCCCAATATATCCGCCTTTTTATTAAAGTATCCGGTTATCCAGATATCCATATCCTGATTTATGAACTCTAATCCATAAATATGACAACATATTTATGATTATTACATAATTTCAGTTTAATTTCAATACGTGGATGTTTCATTTGAAACGATATGTAAGTATCAGAGACTATCAAAACGTAACTTGGTCTTGTTTTCATAGTTTCCGACAGTCTTTTGATTAAATGAGTTTTATAAAAAGAAGAGCTTAAAAATCGCATAATTTATTGTTTTCCATATAACCAAATTAGATTAATTTAAATTTCCCATACGCAAGTAAAAAAGCGTTTATCGCCATTTTGCCGCAAACGAACTTTCTTTATCGTGCTTGAAAACGTTTTTTGCAAACGTTTTAGCAGTTATGGAAAACGGTAAAAGAGGCGGGACACGGGTTATTTAGTTGCAGGCAATGAATTTTGTTTGTCATAAGCGCGTCCGATTATCAATTGTGGCAAATGATGAATTTGTTTCCTGCAACTTAAAACTTCGTTTGTAAGAAACAAACTTCTTTTCTCATGAACGAACATTTTATGTGATGTGATGTTTTATCCGATGTGATGATTTTAATTGAAAGAAAAATTTCAAATAACACGTTTTCAACCTCCAACTTACTATCACCCGTCTCCTGAATCAACAGAATGCTTTCGCTTTGATGGGAAGCAACCCCTGATTGTTGGTTAAGTCTAGAAAAAAAAACAAATTAAGGTGGACCTTAAATGTATGGGAAAATTGAAAACACATCTGATTCAAAATTGTAGCCCAGTTTTGCGTTAGGTTAGGGTAAAAAAAAAAATTAGATAAAAATATTATTTCATCGGTTGAAAATACCAGTGCCGCAAGCGACCTCTAAATTGAAAATCTTATTTGTAGGGGAAATAGTGCTGTTTTCCAAAAAAATCCCAGTTACATATTTTAGGCTCAAATTTTCAAAAACCTGCGGCCCTACTCCGTATTGCGATGCGTCAATCAATGCGATGCGAAAATGAAATTCGATGCGTACGCAAATCCGCACAATCAAATCAATTTTGCGAATTTTTTGTCGCATCGCAATAGAGAGTAGGGCCCCTGGTACGCACTCCGTTTTTTATAAATTTTTCTTTAAAACGAGTAATCAAAATACGAGTCATAAAAATCGGAGTTAAATTACTAGAGTTATGTTTTTGCTTTTGAAGAAAAGCTAATTTTTTTCTTGATGTATTAAAAAAAACGCAAATATCCAAATTTAAAAAAAAAATCAGAGAAATGTTGATGAAAATATGAATGAATGAAAATATTTTTTAAAACTGTACCTTATACAGAAACTAAAAATAATGCAATTACGTTCAATAATTTGGTCTTTACGAAATTTTTTGCTAAAAAAAAAACACGAAAAAAATTCCCGAAAATCCAAAAATACAAATTTTGTAAAAAAAAAACAAAAAAAATAAACCAAAAATAGTTTTGACCTATTGAGCAAAAAATTGAAACAACCAAAAATCGTATCAAAAAGTTATAACTGTTGAAACTTGACTTTTTTTAAAATAATCCTTAAAGTGCCCTTTTCTGGCATACAGAACGCAGAAAAAATCATAAAAAATCAAAAAACATATTTCGCTTCTAAAATGACTTCAATAATTCTCAATAATATATTTGATTTTCTTTCGAAAAGTTTCGGAGGAATAATTGTACTTTAGAGCCCAAGCTCAAATATTTTTTTTATTTTTATTAGATATATATGGGCCTCCTAAACCTAACGGTGCAATAAAATTTGCCTGCTCTCGTATGGTTTACGAGATAAAAATCGCGAAAGTTTGAAAATTCAGTGCAAATTTTTTAGTGCTTGATGCAATTTTCACAGTTAAGAATATAATACGTACCATTTATGTGGTATATCGAACCTGTCAAAATAAGTAATACCGCATCATTTTTCATCATTTATGATAAAATTATTTATCGATTTATTCGTCAGAATCAGTGCTCGAATCTTGTGGTGACGATGACATACTCGCTCTAAGATCGTTGCGATTTTTAATAAAAATGTTTCACTTGGTCCTGCAAATGTACCAATTTCTTAATGATTCAACTTAACCTGTAAGGATTAAAGCTGTTTTTGACGATGATTTTAAACAGTGTTTTTCCTTGTAAGCTTGATCATGTCGAAATTTTCAAGCTTGTAAGCAATGAGGAATTCGTTAGAAATTGCAGATTTTAAAATTTTCACGATTTTTATCTCGTAAACCGTACGAACGCGGGCAAATTTTATTGCACCGTTAGGCTTAGGAGGCCCATATACATGTAAAAAATATCATGTCAAAATTTTCAAGCTTGTTAGCAATGCGGCATTCTTTAGAAATTTGCATTGAATTTTCAAACTTTCACGATTTTTATCTCGTAAACCATAAAAGAGCGGGCAAATTTTATTGCACCGTTAGGTTTAGGAGGCCCACATTCATCTAATAAAAATAAGAAAAAAATATTTGAGCATGAACTCTAAAGTACAATTGTGCCGTTTCGGAATTCCAGGGCTGCCAAAATATATTTAGGAGAATTTGGTTTTCCTGGATAAAAGCACCTCATAAATCGGAAATCAAAGTTCAGAAATCAAGTTTCAACAGCTATAACTTTTTTCATCCACTTTTGATTTTCTTGAATTTTTTGCAAAAATTGCTCAGAACTATTGTTCATTTATTTCTTGTTTGATTTTTTCAAAATTTTTACTTTTGGGTTTTAAGGAATTTTATTCATAAAAATACTTAAACTCGAAATTTCCAAAAAGGCATGCTTCTAACAAAAAATTTCGTAACGACAAAATTATTAAACGTCATCACACCATTTTTTGTATATGTATTATGTATAGTTTTTAAAATAATTTCCGTGATATTTCACTGATTTTTTTTTAAATTTGGATTTTTCGATTTTTTTAATACAAGAAGCCAAAAATGAGATTTGGGGAAAAAAAATTACCCCAACGCGTACTGCGTAAGGGGTATATTAACTTTGTCATTCCGTTTCTAACGCCAATAAGGAGGCGTGGCAGGTATAGAAAAGTATATAAATTTTTGATCAGAATCACCTCCTGACTCGATTTTCGTGTGTTCGTCTGTCTGTCCATCTGTCCGTCTGTCCATCTGTCTGTCCGGCTGTCTGTAATAATTCGATATGATAAAAATTTAAAAATTTGCCCTACGTTTTGCAAGAAAAATTAAAAAAGAAATTAAAAAATCTGTCTGTCGACACTATTAAAGCTATCGCGATGAAATTCAAAATATTTAACAAAATGAAGATCAAATTCGAAAATGAGCCAAATCGGATAAAAAGCACGCCTACCTCCCGTACAAAGTGACTTCATTTTTATAGTTAAATCTCTTAAAAATCCACAAAAATTTTTGCACATAAGCTTTGATCTTCAATATAAATCATGACTATGAAAATTGGAAAAATCGTATGAAAACCAAGCCTACCTCCAATAAAATCTCTTAAAAAGCTGCTCAAATTAAAAAAAGGTCTTCAGATTAACCACATTGGCTTTCATATTTAATGTAGACCATTACTATGATATTTGACAAAATCGGATGAAAACCACGCCTACCTCCCATACAAACTGGCTTTATTTAAAACGTAAAATCGCTTAAAAATCCACAAAAATTAAAGAAATGTCTTGAAAAAACAAAGCACATGAGCTTTGGTATATAGTATGAAGCATCTCTATGATATTAGGCAAAATCGGATGAAAGCCACGCCTACCTCCCATACAAAGTGACGTCATCAAAATAGAAAAACTTTCGTTTCCCAACTCTACTCACATCGTTTATCCAACACATACCAAATTTTGCACATATATTCTATATACACATGTAGTGTAATGTGAAGTCCTTAGACTTGGAAAGTGGGCGTGGCATCTTACTTTTAATTTAACTTCTTCAACACCGTGTGTCAGACATCAACAAAACTTTGCACATATTATCCTTGGTAATTTTAGCAATCGTACGAGTAAGTTTATAAAATTGGGCGGTACTAGACAGGGGGCGTGGCACTTTATTTAAACTAGCTTTATCTACTCCATTTTTCCGATTTCAACCAAATTTCTTACATTTATTCTTGAGCAAAATAAAAAGCTTTAAGCCTACAAAAGTGGGTAGGATTGGATAATTTTACTCTAATCGAACTCCATCTACACTGTTTGTTCGACTTAAACCAGATTTTGCATACATATTATTTGGCATAAGGATCAGTCTGTAGTTTATAAAAGTGGGCGGTACTACGCAGAGGGTGGCACAATATTTTTAATATACTTCCATCGACACCGTTTCACCGACTTCAACCAAACTTCGCACATATGTTCATTAGTATAATGTGAAGTTATAAGCTTACAAAAGTGGGTGGGATAAGACAAGGGGCATTTGAATTTTAATTCTAATCGAACTTCATCTACACCATTTTTCTTATTTCAAACAAATTTTGCAAATATATTCTTTGAAACAATGAGCAGTGAGTAGTCTAAGAAACTGGGCGGAATTAGACAGGGGCGTGCCATTTAAATCTATATCAATCTCCTGCTATAGCCTTTGTTTATCTTCTTCCAAATTTTTCATATTTTTTGGAATAATGAGCAGTCAGCAGTCTAGAAAATTGGCTCGAATTGAACGGGGCGTGGCACTTTAATTTTAAACGAAATTATTTTACACCGTTGGTATGAATTTCCACATACCAACCAAATTTTGCACATATAAATTAAATTAAACAAAGTTTAATTTGTTTAACCCTCCGATGAGTGAGAAGGTCCCTAGGGACCTTTTTGCCTTTTCAAACTGAAATTACTCCTACTTCGGCCACTACAACCCCCCCAAAGTTACTCTGTATTTTGTTGCGCATCTTTTGGAAAAAAAATCAAGCCGATCGGATCATTACTTTAGGAGTTATTGACGTTTTAGTGAGAATAGTACGCGGACGTGTGAATAGGTCCGTATGGACCTTGTACTGAATTTCACTAATAAATGCATGTTTTTGGGCATCATTATAATTTTTTTATTGTTTCAACACATAATTTACTTGTTCTGAACACAAAGACCTAAACTCAAAGACATTAGGGATGATGGTAAAAACAAAAAATTCTAAGGAAAATTCGAAGACATCAACTTTATTGCTTTCAAGGAAAGGCACAATATTCTAATTTTATACTACTAGCAATAAACCAGTTCTTAGAATTTTTTGTTCTTAGTATTTTACTTGGGAATGGTATATTCTGGAAAACTGCCAAACCAACGGGAGATAAACCAAGGGCAGAACGTAGTGCTGGATCTTGTGGAAAAATATTTAGATGCTGGCCGTACTATATACGCGGATAATTTCTTTACCACTCTTGACTTGGCGCGTATTTTGTTGAGGAGGAAGACCGCATATGTTGGTACAGTGCGCTACAACAAAACATTCATTCCACAGGAGTTCAAGAAGAACACGAAGCGCACCATCAATAGTACATTATTTGGGTTCAACGAAGGGGATATAGCGTTATGCTCATACGTGCCGAAAAAAAATAAAGTGGTGAACGTGCTCTTCACAATGCACTACACCTGCCTCGTTGACGAGCAAACCGAGAAGCGGAAGCCCTATGCCATATTAGATTACAACGCCAACAAATGCGGCGTTGATACCATGTATCAAATGCTAGGCACTTACAGCTGCAAAAGAACAACACAACGATGGCCGTTGGCCATGTTTTATAATATGCTGGACGTCGCTGCATTTGCTGCTTTTACGATTTACAACGAAATGAAGCCTATAAAAAGGAGTGACAGACGGCGGTCGTTCTTGTTACTGCTAACGAAACAATTGGCCACACCAAATATCGAAGAACGTGCCCTGAACAACCATATAACCTCATATCCAAGGATACGCAATGCGATGGAAGCATTCGATGTCAGGGTAAGAAAAACATCTTCAAATTTATGAATAGAATATATATTTATTTGTTTTTTATTTTTCTTTTCATTTCAGGTATTACCAAGACCGATGGAAGGCAATGCACCGTCGTTTGCGGCTAGGTCAAGTAGACCGTCATGTCGCCTTTGCCGTTCTGAGTACGGGCGGCAGCGGAAAACGCGGGCACACTGCTTCGGCTGCGGCAACGCTGTTTGCGGAGAACATAGCACACTTTTACATCGCTGCAACACTTGCGCACAGGGCGGGGGACAAGAAGTACAGGCTCAACAACAATAATTTTTAAACTTTTTTATAATAGTCTTAAGAAAATTCAAGCAAAAAAAAAAAAAAAAATTAAACAAATTGAAAAAATTATTTTTGTATGTAAACAATAAAACAAAAAAATATTAAAAAAAAAAAATTTTTATATGAAAAAAACATGATTTACAAAAAAGGTCCGTAGGGACCTTTTCACACGGCCGTGAAGTTCAGAACTGTCACTCATGGGAGGGTTAAAAAAAATATTTTTATTGCTATTCGCGAACTTTATTGTTTGAACTCGAAATAAGAACTAACTTAACAAAATTTTTAATATCTTAATAATAACTTAAACTGCGCTGCTACCTATGTGTTTTTGTTGGTGGCTTAGTTGTTGTTTTTGATCTGTTTGTTTTGTTTTGAACGAATCCAGTGCTGGGGCGAACACTAGATAAAAATAGGTCGCTAAATCCGATTCGATCCGTTGTCAGAATTTTAAAATTATTAATTTTTTTGCAAAGGGTTTGCTACCTAATAAAATCTATTTAAAAAAGTTCATCAGCTAACAGTTTCAGGGGGTCGCTGATTTCGAAACTGATGACAGAATTTTAAAAATTCAAAATGGCGAATAGGATTTCCACCTAAGTTTTTTTGTATTTTTGCGAATCCTTGTAATTTTGAACTTCAGAAAACAGATTGGATTTCATAATTGATATCACAGTTTAAAAATTCAAGATGGTGGATAGAGATGCCACCTAAATCTTTAACCACAGGGCTGCCACCTTATGTGTTCTACGAAGTTTAAAAGTTTTAGGGGTCGCTGATTTCGAATCTAATGTCACATTTTAAAAATTCAAGATGGCTGATAGATGGCTGACAGAGCTGCCACCTAATAAAATGTATTTTTAAGAGTTGTAAATATCATTTAGGAGTCTTAAACATCATAATTTTAAACATCATCATCATTTCATCAGTTTGAAAGGATTGATGATTTCGAATCTGATGTTAGAATTTTAAAATTGAAGATGAGAGATAAGGTATTTTAACGAATCCGGTGCTGGGCAAGCACTAGATAAAAATGGGTCGCTGAATCCAAATCCGTTGTCAAAATTTCAAATTATTTAATTTTTTTGTAAAGAGTTTGCCACCTAAAAAAAGATATTTTTAAGAGTTTTTAAAATCATCTAACAGTCTTAGGGGGTCGCTAGTTTTAAACCTGATGTCAGAATATTAAAATTTAAGATTCCAGAGAGGATTACCACCTAGATTTTGTGTATTTATAAGAATTCTTGTAATTTTGAAATTCTGACAACGTATTTGATTTCAAATCTGATATCACAGTTTTAAAATTCAATATGGCGGATAGATTTGCAAGCTAAATTTTTTTGCATTTTTGAGAATTCTTGTAATTTTGACTGAATTCGTAAAAATTCAAAAAATTGAGGTTTCATCCTTATCTGCCATCTTTATTTTATATATATGATTCAATATAAAGATGGAACATAAAATCCATATGATTCTCCGTGAAGATTTTAATGTAAATTTAACATAAGATGATTGTGTACCGCTAACTTATTTCTCTCACGAAAAATTTTATTTGTATATAATAACAAACCCAACGAATCGACACAAAATTCCGGAACTACAATACATGAAATTTTTTCTCGTTTTCTCGAAATTTTGAATTACGAACATAGGTATATCTCATATCTTAGTTATCACAAGCCATTAATGTCAGTATAACTAATTGAAGCACAAAACATTAATAGTAGAAATATTGAATAAACGGAATATTTTTTGTATATTTTTGTAGTGTATTTCTTTTGAGATGCTCGCTCTTTCTCTCTCTATCTCTCTTTGTCTCTTAACCTTAAATATTTCTTATTCTTGAAGAAAAAGAGTGTATACAGAGAAGATTTTGCCATAACTGTCAAAACGAATTTGTTAGCTCATAGAAAATCTGAAAGTGATGAAAAAGCTTTAATTGGATAACCGTAAACAAAGAAGTGATTTGTATTGGTTTTGACAATTTTGGCTATGAGAAAGAGAGCGCAGTGCGAAACGCATATACCTTCTATTATTCTACCATGGCTTTACTGTTCCTTTTTTTTTTTGAAAAAACTATAAAAAATTATAATAAAACTCAACGCTGATTTTATTTAATTCAAGTCAAATAAGGTTTGGTTTTCGTTGTTGTTGGCTTTTGTTAACGGCAAATTTTATATTTTTGCTATAACAAAATTATGCAACACTCTCTTCACGGGCTTCTGTGGATGACAAACGTTACACTTTTGCCATAAACGAAAAAAATGTGTACCTTTACTTCAACACTCAGTTCCACGCAGCAGCATTAGCAGCACTCGGCAAATATTAGACGACTGAAAACACAATCGACGGTCTTGCAACAGTTTTAGCGTGCAATGCTCTTACACCGAGAAAAAAAAAACAATTGATAAATCACCTAAGTCGGCTTGGGCAAAGAGGATTGTATGGGAATTATTAACTTATGCTTATTTACCTAAGCAATTTATTGTTTAATACATTGTTTTTAAATCACGTACTTCGATACCTTGCCAAAAAAAAATATTTGATTCACCTAAGCCCAAAATCCAAAAATACAAAATTTAAAAAAAACTAGCATTGATGGCTTAAGCATAGTTTTGAGCTATTTTCTGCAAAAAAAAACACAATTGCGTCATTAGACACACTAGAGAAGGATAGATTTGATAATTTAATATTTTTTTTTTTTGTAATAAAACCACTCTTAAATTCAAGAATAGCATAAAGTTAATTAAAAAACACACGTTAATATTCATGTCATTAAATTTTATTACATTTCATCAAAAAGAAAAAAAAAACAATTTTTTTGTCCTTTGTGCCGAATCGAACCCTGGAACTTTTCGTGCCAGCCCATCGCGCTACCAACTGAGCCAAGCAGCCTTGCTTCTGTTTGCTGACATACATTGCTTTGAAAGCACATACTTCGATACCCTGTCAAAAAAAATATTTGATTCACATATGTTAACCGATGCTGTATTAACCTATGCAGTTTGTCGTAGTATTCTGTTGATAGCTGCAGCATAGCTTCAGTTGTAATTAATATTGAATAAATCACTCAGCGTAACAAAGGAGTTTGGCTCGAAGCGTAGTGTAGTAACTTCATACACATTGGTATCGGGTTGGCGTGGGTTCGAATCTCAACGGCAGCGAAGATAAAATTTTTATATATGATATTTAATTTAATTAAATTTAATGTTCTTATTAAAATAGACGTCAATCAGCAAGAAAATCCGAGAAGTAATTAATTTCTAAGAAAAAAACGGTGTTGATAAAAGAAAAATTTTTTGTGTTGTTGCCGATTTCAGTCAAGCAAATCACAGAACGAGAGGCGGCAGCTTCAAAAAAAATGGAAAATAGAAAAAAAACCAAAACCCGAAAAAAAGTTATATTTTTAAAATTCAATTTTTCCTTTAAAGTAGTGAATAAAAAATTACCAAATACTTGGTTAATTTATCACCCAATAAAAACTGGCAAGTCAACATGCAAAAAGCCATCTTATAAATTATAGTAGGTTTTTTTTCAATTTAACATAGCTTTTATCTCGGATGGAAGTAAGAATGTTTAAATTTTTTCAAATCATATTCAATAAACGTGTTGAAAAGTTTTTATATAAAATTTATATTTAATTATAAAAAAAAAAATAGTTCGAAAATTGGCCAAAGTATGTAAGAGTATAATAGGAGCTGAGAAATACCAATTAACACAAATGCATATATCGCTATAGGGATCATAAAAAATATGGCCACGATTTTAAAAGAAGAAGAAGATAACGTTTTTGAAAGCTGTTCTGTGATTCTAATACATTGGACAACTGTTAATAAAAATTTCTATTTTTTCAAAAATGGTCGAGCAACAAGTGTTGGATCAATTAATTTGGACTGACTCTTAAACCGAATTCAACGTCGTGCGATGTATATGATAGGATATGAAAACATTTTATCTGCTACCAGTTCTCTTTGATATCGGCGTAATGTTGGTTGCCTAAGCCTTTTGTATAGGTTCTACCATGGGAAGTGTTCAATGGAGGTACATGGCCTGACGCCACCAGTTCCTGTATTTCCTAGGTCTACTCGGGCTGCTTTTCAAGCCCACCCCTTTCCCATTGCATCGGTGCCTAATAGAACCTCCCATTACCGAGATAATTCTATTATTATTAGTCGCTGAGTAAGATTGTGGAATAATCTCCCTCTAAACGTGCTCCCCGACAGTTTTGATATGTGTAAGTATAAAGAAAATCTTCACCGTCACTACTCCATCTTTCCACCCTCCAACTAATTATCACCCGTCTTCCGAATTAACGCAATGCTTTCGCACTTAAAGGGGGCATCCCCTGAGCTCTGGTTATATGGTAAGAACTTTGAATTAAGATGTATCGAAACATTTGAATAAGATTTAAGCTGTTGTTGTTTATTGATATAGAATTTTCATTGTCCTGTCACTATTACCTTATTAATTTGTTATTGAGTCAAGTGTCGATTTAAATTTTTAAAAAATGTTTATAGTTTATAGGAAATGTTTATATAAATTTTTCAAAAAATCGATCTTGCATTTTCTAAAAGATACAGGTAAAAAAATGTTTGTTGGAGTTAATATTACCAATTTTTTTTTTAAGCTATACAGAGATGCAAGGCCAATCCTCTCAGTCGAAGAGAGGTGAAGACTGTTGGCAATGACAATCAAGTTCAGCAATGATTGCTTACTTACTTACATAGGTGGTCGTAACAACCCGTGTCCCGGTTTCAACCGACCTCATCAGCTCTCGCCAGGCGCCTCTGCTTTGCGCGCGCCTTCTCCAATCGGATACACCAAGTGCGGTTAGGGCTTCCTCAGCCTGGTCCATCCATCGGAGGCATGGTCTCTCTCGTCGTCGTTGACCAGCGACCCTCGCCTCGAGCACCTTTTTCGCTGGAGCTTCGTCGTTGATACAATGGACATGACCCAGCCAGCGTAGTCGCTGCACAGTTATACGCCGAACTACGTCAATGTCATCGTAGAGCTCGCCGACTCGAACAGGACCGAAGATTTTGCGAAGAACTTTTCTCTCGAACACCCCCAGAGCGGCTGCGTCAGTTTGCGAAACTACCCATGCCTCAGCGCCATAAAGCAACACAGGTAGAACGAGCGTCTTGTAGAGTGTTAGTTTTGTCGATCGAGAGAGGGCTCTGGAACCTAGTTGCTTACTGAGCCCGTAGTAGCACCTATTAGCAACTATCTCCAGGCTGATTTCGTTTTTGGTATTAATGGCAGTGCCAAGATAAACGAACTCCTTGACTACTGCAAAGTTATAGCTGCCGGATGAAACGTGGGAGTCTAAACGCCGAGCTCCCTTGTTTGTAGACAGCATATGTTTTGTTTTGCCCTCATTTATCGTCAAACCCACTTTGGCTGATTCCTTTTCGATAGCGGCGAAAGCAGCGGTAACATCTCTCTTGGTTCTGCCGACAATATCAATATCATCAGCGTACGCAAGGAGCTGGACGCCTTTGTAGAAAATGGTGCCATTACAATGCACACCGGCCTTTCGTACGATTTCCTCCATGATGATGTTAAAGAGATCGCAAGACAGTGGATCGCCTTGCCTGAAACCTCTTTCGGTATTGAAGGTTTCGGAGAGGTCATTTCCTACCTTGACGGAGCTGCGTGTGTTGCTCAACGTCATTCTGCAAAGTCTAATCAACTTTGCAGGTATACCGAACTCAGACATTGTTGCAATGATTGCGTTGAGCAAAAAAAAATTAATACCTTGGTTACGAACAATTTCAGCTGAAGCAATCCATCGCTATCCCGGAACGGTTATGGAAACTATATTAGTGGCTTAATTCAGACATGAAGTGCTCTTTCGACTAATTATAAGCAGTATTAATAACCAAAATTTTTTTGAATTACTCCAATAAACTTTGACAATTTCATTCATACAAACTTCATTTTCTAGACAAACCAGTTCTGCTCCAAATTGAGTGTATAGATTGGCCCAATGGGTAGGTTAGGATAGGTTGAAGCGGCTGTCTCCCCTGAGGCACACTTAGACCAATAAGGCCCATTGTGATACCATGGGTTAATTTCCCTCTCTATTTAAACCAGTTTAAGCTGTTGACAAAGCCAAGGATTCGGTAGACCGAAGATTCTTAGAGATCATCGAGATCCCTATAGAACCATTTACCTAAGTGAAGGTGGCGATTTTTAGCTAGCGCTGGGCAAGTACAGAGAAGATGTTTTGTAGATTCCTCCTCCTCCTCATTTCTGCAGCTTCTACAGAAGTCGTTGTGGAGGATGTTCAATCTTCGTGCATGATTACCTATTAAGCAGTGTTAAGACACCTATCGTAGTACTGATTTGATCCCTTCTCAGAGCGATCAGTTCTTTTGAGCCCAACGGGTAGATAGAAACAAAGTTTTATCGAATTTATTTTGATTAGACCCAAATCAGCCTAGATTCAAAAATTCACAAAAAAATTTCAGCGAGATCGGGTACCGAGTCAAAATGGGTTAAGTATCATGGTATACTGTTTATTCGCAATTCAATTTTAGACAATTGACGAGGCAGTAAATCTGATCAACCTGATTGATTTGTGTACAAATAAAGATATGAATTCTATTTTAGTGGTGGGATTTGTAACTCAGATATTAAGTAAAACCCTTGAAAAGATGTGTCACTTATGGTGATGTAACGACTGTCGAACACCCATGATTAATTTAATATTTGTGACAAACTCGTCATTGTCATGCTTTATTTTAAATCTTAAAATACAAACAGTTAAAAAAAAACAAACTAAAATTTAATATATTTATTTACATAAGTATTTTTTGAAGTAATTCCAAAGGATTCTGGCAAACCCCACGTCGTCAGGCAAAATTTAACTCTTTTCGATCTTATAACTCAATTTCTTCAACTTAAATTCAACAGTGACTTTGATAAGATTTGCTTAATAAAGTAAATAAAGTAAACGAAGTGAACCTCGTGTGCATTTATTTGCACAGAGAGCAAACAACCGCCAGCTTAGTATCCTTACCAGGATACAAAAACAAACATGGCTCCTTCCGGTTTGCTATCTGTGGGGCATATTAAGAAATTGCAATCGCGTGCCGTGGTCGCATTAAATCTTTACAAACAGAGCACAAATAACAACAACAATATTTGTGGCTAATATCGAATCGAATGAATTGTAAAGAAGGTAAGTAAGCAATAGAACAGAAAAGAGTTGCCCTGACTGGGTCAGGCGTAGGGCATCATTAGGGAATTCAATAAAAGCTGTTGGTGGTTAGAAAAGTGCTTACGCGCAACTCAATTGATTAAATAGAATTTAATAATTTTAAACAATTCGTACATTTTGTACTTTACTGCTATTGACAGTAGCGTTACAAACACACACACCGACTGACACGTGCCAGTTTTCTTTTACTTTCTTTTCAAGTCTTATTTATGTGAATTACAATTTATTTCTAACGGAAACGGAAGTGCAGTTAAGGCGACGCGTGTGGCAAAGTGCTTGAATATCTTATAGCTTGTGTGTTTGTATATCGGTGTTTGACATATGTAATCTTGATAACAACAACGACAACAACAAAAGTAATATGCATGCTTACTAGCACTTGAATGCAGCCTGCAACTTGTAACTTGCATCCAGTCTGTTATTATGCTGCCTTCGCTTAAACTTCCTTCCACCACTAATCTTGAACTGACTTGCTACGCCATCATAACTCATACGAACTTCATGTTTTTGCCGCATTTTTCCACTTTAAATGTCACTAATAATGGCGTTAATCGCAATGGCAGCCGTAGGAAGTATTTGTAGCAATTTTTTTTTTACTGTTGCTGTTATCGATAAAGGACTCTTTATATGAGAATTTCTTTGTATGTGTGTTTCGTCGATTTGCATTTTGTTGGGTATTTAGGAGTGCATGTGCATTAGGCCGGGTCGATTTGTGGGGAGGCAAAAAAATCGCCCATTGCTCTGTGAAAATCGTATTCTAGGGATCAAAATAAGAATCTTTGCCGAAGGAACCATACCTCTAAAACGAATTCTGATGTCCCCCAATTTGGGTCGAACTTTTGGGAAGGGGCAAATTTTGAAAAATCCCACTTTGACCCCTTTAGAGTGCTCCAATCGAGTCCAAATGTATGACCGACCCCCACTAACTTTAGAGGCCCGGCCCACCCATGCCAGTGGCACACCCCCTGGAACCCCCTGGGGGTTCCCCATACAAACATTTCAAAAAATCGCCAGTTTTGGCACTTTACATGAAAAAATCAGCGAAATGCCTATGTTTTTTTCTTTTTGGAGATTTTTTTCTCTTTAGAAATTTATTCAACCCTTTTAAAAAATGAAGGTATCACTGTGACACAATTGCAAATCGGAAAATTGCTTGTGTGCGTTTTTTAAAGCACCACAAGACACAGCTGCATGTCGTAAACTTACTTGTGTAGTTTTTTTATAGCACCTACTTAAGAAATGAAGGTTGTTTTTACAACCCTTTTTGTGGGTATTTTATGGCACCTTCTTAAGAAATGCGCGTTTTATGCAACCTTTTCAACAATTAGGGTATCACTGGAATGCACTGCAACCCTTTTAAAAAATTAAGGTATCACTGTGACACAATTGCAGATCCTAAAATTGCTTGTGTGCGTTTTTAAGCCACCACAAGACACAGCAGGTAGAATTGAAATTACCATTTCATTCTTATTACCTCGTCTCGTAGACCATATATAACGCAACAGTTTTTGTGAATGCATTAAGTCGTTGTGAAGAACTCAAAGTGTGAAGTGCTAATTTCAGATAAAAAAATATTTAAAAAAAAAATAATAAGTGAAGTTGACCATTCCAAATCTAAAAGTTTACAATGAATCCACCATCCCCTCTACACCGCAAGATGAAGCAACAACAACTATCGAAAACCCAACGAGTCATATACCCAAGCACGATGTTACTGTTTTTGGTGTGTCTACTGATTTGAATGATCTTAATTTACCAACCCATCTAGATATCTTGAGATATTATTTTTACTTAAGCGAACGTGCTAAAACAGAACAAAAAAAGTTTTCCCATAAATCATTCACTATTCAAGTACAAGATAATTTGAATGGAATTTGGGAAAAACTTGGTATCGAAATAATGCTGAAAAAGAGTGTATTTAATAAATTGAATAAATTGCGTGACAAGTATCAAGAGAAAATCAAGAGAAGAAACAAAACCCAACAATTTACAGAGTATGTAAAATCTCTGCAAGAACTTTTTACATTGGAACATGTAAATGCGATTTGAAGGCAGCTCCATGTGCATGCGGCTGGGTTCCCGAACGCCTCAAAGAGTTCATGCACGATCACCATAATCAGAGAAGACTAACAATGGATGCAGTTGTGATGGAAACTGAAGAGCAAGGAGCAACGTCTATGTCATCAATGCCAACATACCAAGATCCCGATGATTCAACATACGCACCTCCACCGGTTCAAGAAGATATGGATAGAAGCACAAGTTCACAATACACAGAGAGATACGATTGTTTTAACTTTGCCTTGGTATGTGACAGATTTGGTGTGCCTGATAGAGTAGCATCGGCATTGGGAACCGCTCTTTTCCAAGATTTTAAAATGAAAGATAAGCATGGCAAACCTCTCATCATGGATAAATCGAAAGTTCGCAGAGAAAAAGAGAAATGCAGACAAGAAGTGGTTCGCAAACGGTTAGATCATACCAATTTGTTAGCGTTTTCATTCGATGGCAGAAAAGATGATACTTTAACGACAGCTAAAGTTGATGAGAAGTATTATACTAGGATGGTAAAAGAACCTCATCTTGTTATTTTGAGAGAACCCAATTCTGAATTGATTGGTTACGTAAGACTGGAACATGAAACCGCTGAATACAAAACAACCAAATTAAATGATTTTTTCAACGATAAAAATATATCACTGGATGCATTAAATGGAATATGCACTGACGGTGAGCCAACAAACACTGGCCCACAAGGTGGAATTATACGACGATTCGAATTGCTGTTAAAAAGACCATTGCATTGGTTCGTTTGCCTTCTACACTTCAACGAACTTTCGTTTCGGCATTTGTCTGAAGCTTTGGATAAATCAACCAGCACTGGACCAAGATCGGCAACCGGAAAACTGAGCCGTCAAATCGAAACTTGTGAAACTCTTCCGGTAAGTTATTGCTATCACTCATTTATTATAATTGTCAACCATTTTTAATTATTTTATTATTATATATTTTCAGGTGGTGGACGGCTTCCAGAAAATTGAGTTGCAAAATATGCCCCCGCTCCAGAAAAAAATTGAATTTTCCACCGATTCGAAGTACTTATACAACATGGCCCATGCAATTTCTAGCGGCGTGATTTCGGTGGATCTGGCTAACATCAAACCAGGAAAAATTGTACATTCTCGGTGGCTCACCAAGGCCGCTAGATTATTACGATTATATGTGACAACGGAAAATCCAGATGCAAATTTAAGAATTCAGGTTGAATTTATAATTAAATGTTATGTGCCAATGTACTTCAATATCAAGTATTACAGCTCTGTCGTGTACGGCAGTGCATTATTTTTCAACTTCATTAGTTGGTCACGATTTCTAGAACATCGTTTACGCAAAATTGTCAATCAAGTAATTACAGATAATTCATATTATGCGCATTCGGAAAATATCTTGTTATCAATGTTGTTTGATGATAGCAAAGAAAAGCGCGACTGTGCTATCAACATAATTCTACGCTATCGAACAGATGTTGACGACCCAACGCAACTTAGAGCTTATAAAAAACCAGATATAAAGTTTAATTGCACAAGTTACACGGAAATGATCAATATGAATGACATAAATAACGTATTTGAACCACCATTCACGCGAAGCATTCCGTACGATACATTGAAAGAATATTTAAATCAAGATGATCCACCGTTTAATGATCCAAAAATTGCATCACACATACAAGGAACGGAACGACATGTTCAATTGATAGCTAGCGTTTCCAAACGGGTTATACCGGAAAATGTAGAGGCTGTTATGGCGACGACATTAGAGAGCCGTGCGAAATTGTCCAGACTTGAAAGTAAAAAAGACTTCAAACAATAATTTTTTTAGTTTTTTTTCAATAACTAACTTAAATTAATTTTTTCATTTACATATGTTCTGACTAAATAAATTTCAAAAGAGAAAAAATGGATATTATTATAAATAAAAAAAAAATATAATTATGAATAAATAAATAAAAATAAACAAAAAACAAAACTGGTGATTTTTTGAAATGTTTGTATGGGGAACCCCACAGGGGGTTCCAGGGGGTGTGCCACTGGCATGGGTGGGTCAAGCCTCCAAAGTTAGTGGGGGTCGGTCATACATTTGGAATCGATTGGAGCACTCTAAATGGGTCAAAGTGGGATTTTTCAAAATTTGCCCCTACCCAAAAGTTCCACCCAAATTGGGGGACATCAGAAGTCGTTTTAGAGGTATGGTTCCTTCGGCAAAGTTTCTTATTTTGATCCCTAGAATACGATTTTCACAGAGCATTGAGCGATTTTTAAATCGACCCGCCCTAATGTGTATATATGTAATCGGGCTTGTGAATATTTGAGTTGAAATCTGATATCGTGACTGTGGTAATAATTTATTGTTACTTGTGTGTTCTTTTTGTTCAGTGCAGGTGTTGAATTTTATTGTTTCTCTTTTAAGCATTCTTTAGTTGGGTTCCTTATGGAAATAAAATTTCACGTGTTGAATGCTTTGTTCTCACTCTAATTAGAACAAATGTATGTGTCAAATATTTTGATGAATATATCGCACACTAAATACAATACAGTCACACCTCAAAATTTTTAAATTCCTAGGGGAAGCAAAAAACAATTTTATTTTTGAAGGAACTACATAAAAAGCAATAAGATAAAACTTTTTATTTTAAATTACAGAGAAAGAAAATGTGTACAAAATATATTTGATGTGTTACAGTCAAAGTATATGATCACTACGAATAGTTTTATGTTACATTAAAAAGTAAAATTTTGTAAATTTTGAGTTGTGACTGTTGTGTATTTAGTGTGCGGTATGTATATTACTAACCTTTTAGTACCCGCCACTGTTGATTAGGATATCACTGGAAGATAAGAAATTGCTTTATTTGACAAATGGGTCTTTCAAGCCCCTGGGCGGCATCACAAGAGTTATATTATTTTGAAAATCTTAATTGGCCACATTAGCTAAATAGAGATTATGTGGATATGGTTATATGTTATTCATAAATATATGCAATTTAAGTCTCCAAGTTTGCAACTAATGTTAAGCAAGGCTCCACTTAATAACACCCAAATAAAATAAACAAAAAAAAAAAAAGTATATAAGAAAACAAATTTCCATACATTTTGAAATATATTTTATCTTTTTTGGGCAATATTTTTATTTTTTGTTATTTCATTTATTTTATGGATAATTTCATTTTGTGTTTAAACTTTTGTCTTGTGGCTTATTGCATTTGTTTAGGGGATATTTCATTGGGGCTAATTTTATTTTTACGTTTGGTGTTAATTCAGGCTCTACGAAATAACACCCTAATGAAATAAGCTCAACGAAAATGAAGTAACCCTCAAACTACTGAAATGAAATAATGCCCAAATGCTATGAAATAACAGCCAAATGAAAAATGAAATAAGCCCCAAAACTCGGAGCTTATTTCATTATGAAATAGCACCCATTGAAAAAATTAAGCCCAAAAAAAAGTTTAAAGTTAAAATGAATTTATCCCCAAATTAAGTGGAAAAACCGCAATGAATACTCACTGCAGTAATTCAGGGCTCTCTGCAAAATTACCAAAAAAAAAAAATTAATGAAAATCGTCCAAAACGCAAAAAAACGAAATTCCACTTAAAAAAACGAAATTCCACTTAAAAAAACGAAATCCACCTAAGAAAACGAAAAAAGTAAAAAATTTTTGGAAAAATTACCATAAAACAAAAACGAAAATTCTAAAAAAAAATAAATGAAAAATCGCCCAATTTTTTGCACTGTATTCCCACACGAGATACCAAATTCCTTTATACAAAATGATCATTTTCAAAGCCCATTTTTAATTTTTTTCTTTAAGTTTATTTCAATCCAATCATATAAATTTAAAAATTTAATTCATTTTAATTTTTGCTAATCTCATTCGTAAAAATCTACAAAAACATTTCGTGCAAATGAAAAATCGCTCCAATATTACATGAAATAATAAGAAAAAAAAAAAAGAACAACAGCTGATTGGGCAAAATTTCGCCCAAAAGCAAAAAACGAAATTTAACCCAACAAAAATGCAACATCGCCCAATTTTTATTTACTGGTGTTTTTTCCTATGAAAAATCACTGAAATTCCTATTTGTAAAAAATTTGGGTGATTTTTCATTTTTTTTTTTTAATATGGGTGATTTTTCTTAGGGCGATTTTGCGGAGAGCCGTAATCCAGTTGTACACTTGATAATTTTGCGAAAAGCTTAACATTTTAAAAATTTTCATAATTTTCGGCATTACTTTTTCCATGTAGCTTTAATCTTTAATTTTTGTGGATTTTTAAGAGATTTCACTGTTAAAATAAAGTCACTTTGTACGGAAGGTAGGCGCGGTTTCAATCCGATTTGGCTCATTTTCGAACTTGATCTCTATTTTTTAACCGACTTCAAAAAGAAGGAGGTTCTCAAGTTCGTCGGTTTCTCTGTTTTTTTGTTTTTTTTTTTTTTTTTTTTAATGTATGTACATCGAGAACTCCTAAACAATATGCCTGATTGCCATAATTTTTGGCGAACAGATAGATATCATAAGCATGGAGGTGCCCGTAAAAAAGTGGGTGGTATTCGAGAACTGGGCGTGGCAATACTAGATCTCGCAATACTAGATACTACTGTATCTCGAATAATATTGATACTAGGGTACTGCAATTTAGTGTAGGGGTAGACATAGTTACTACAAATCACGGTCAGGAAAATGGGCGTTATTTGACAAATGGGCGTGGCAATATTAGAAAACAGTGTATCTTGAATAATTTTGAGACTAGAGTACTGCAATTTAGTATAGGGGTAGGCATTATTATTACAAATTATGATCAATAAAGTAGGCGCTATTCGACAAATGGGCGTGGCAATATTATAAAAACACTGTATCTCGAATAATATTGACACTAGTGTACTGCAATTTAGTGTAGGGGTAGACACAGATAATACAAATTACGGTCAAGAAAATGGGCGTTATTTGACAAATGGGCGTGGAAATATTAGAAAAAGAGTATATCTCGCATAATATTGATACTATGGTACTGCAATTTGGTACAGAGGTAGGCATTATTAGTACAAATTACGGTCAATAAAGTGGGCGGCATTCGACTACTGGGCGTGGCAATATTAGAAAAACAGAGTATCTCGGATAATATTGACACTATGGCACTGGAATTTATTGTAGTACAGGGGTAGGCAGAATTATTAAAAATTACGGTCAATAAAGTAGGCGTTTTTTGATAAATGGGGGTGTGGCAATACTAGACAAACACTATCTCAGTTAATATTGACGCTGGGGTACTGAAATGAAGTACAGGGGTAGGCACAATTATTGGAAATAACGCTCAAAAAAGTGGGCGCTTATTCAACATATGGGCGTGGCAATATTAGAAAAACACTATATCACGAATAATATTGACGCAAGGGTAATAAAACTCGTTACAAGAATGGGTGTAAGAATTTCAAAACACGTGACATCTAATTAAAATTTAAGAGACAGACATTTGAAATAACCAACAAACTTTCAGAATTTAATAGAACACATTTTTTTAAACTTTCAGAATTTAATAGAACAATTGTATTTATGTTGTTTGTACAATTTTTTCGAAAATTTATCATATTCCCTTAAAAGGAAGAAATAAAAACTTTAAAAAAAAAAACAGCCGACTACAAAATCACTACAAAATAAAAAATAATTTCAAAAATACTTTTCCTTATTTCATCTTCCTTATTCCTTCTTAATTTCTTGGTCAAATTTGATAATTTATTTAAACATATTTTATATGAAATCTTATTATTTTAATTTTTTTCTTATTTGTTTTATCATAAATATGTTAATTTCCTCATGAATACAAATGCTTTGAAGTTGGCGCTTCTAATTAAAAGTCGGATTATATTAGCGCCGACCATAAAAGCTTTTGTAATCATAAAGAAATTAATGTATTTATGATAATAAAACAAATAAGAAACAAAACAAAACAAAACAAAACAAAACAAAACAAAACAAAACAAAACAAAACAAAACAAAACAAAACAAAACAAAACAAAACAAAACAAAACAAAACAAAACAAAACAAAACAAAACAAAACAAAACAAAACAAAACAAAACAAAACAAAACAAAACAAAACAAAACAAAACAAAACAAAACAAAACAAAACAAAACAAAACAAAACAAAACAAAACAAAACAAAACAAAACAAAACAAAACAAAACAAAACAAAACAAAACAAAACAAAACAAAACAAAACAAAACAAAACAAAACAAAACAAAACAAAACAAAACAAAACAAAACAAAACAAAACAAAACAAAACAAAACAAAACAAAACAAATCAAAACAAAACAAAACAAAACAAAACAAAACAAAACAAAACAAAACAAAACAAAACAAAACAAAACAAAACAAAACAAAACAAAACAAAACAAAACAAAACAAAACAAAACAAAACAAAACAAAACAAAACAAAACAAAACAAAACAAAACAAAACAAAACAAAACAAAACAAAACAAAACAAAACAAAACAAAACAAAACAAAACAAAACAAAACAAAACAAAACAAAACAAAACAAAACAAAACAAAACAAAACAAAACAAAACAAAACAAAACAAAACAAAACAAAACAAAACAAAACAAAACAAAACAAAACAAAACAAAACAAAACAAAACAAAACAAAACAAAACAAAACAAAACAAAACAAAACAAAACAAAACAAAACAAAACAAAACAAAACAAAACAAAACAAAACAAAACAAAACAAAACAAAACAAAACAAAACAAAACAAAACAAAACAAAACAAAACAAAACAAAACAAAACAAAACAAAACAAAACAAAACAAAACAAAACAAAACAAAACAAAACAAAACAAAACAAAACAAAACAAAACAAAACAAAACAAAACAAAACAAAACAAAACAAAACAAAACAAAACAAAACAAAACAAAACAAAACAAAACAAAACAAAACAAAACAAAACAAAACAAAACAAAACAAAACAAAACAAAACAAAACAAAACAAAACAAAACAAAACAAAACAAAACAAAACAAAACAAAACAAAACAAAACAAAACAAAACAAAACAAAACAAAACAAAACAAAACAAAACAAAACAAAACAAAACAAAACAAAACAAAACAAAACAAAACAAAACAAAACAAAACAAAACAAAACAAAACAAAACAAAACAAAACAAAACAAAACAAAACAAAACAAAACAAAACAAAACAAAACAAAACAAAACAAAACAAAACAAAACAAAACAAAACAAACAAAATGTTCTTGGGGTTCCATATAAATTGATTGAGCAACAATGCTTTAAAATTTGTTCTAATTTTTGTAAGTTTTTTTCTATCCTTATCAGGGCCGTAGATAAGGGGGGGATTTTGGGTGTTAAAACCCCTCCAAAAAATTTTAAAAAAATTTTAAATTAGCTTTAATACTTCTGATATTTGCACAAACTTGTTGCGTGTACGCCAGCCTTCAGTATTAATGTAAACAGTAAGTGTACACAGCTATAGCGAAAACAGCAGCACGCTCAATTTATCGAAAAATGTTCGATACATTCAGTTTGTCCACCACCAGCGTTTCAATAATTTATTGTGTCAAGGAAAGTGCAAAAGTGAGAAAACAAATAAAACAAGGCGTAAAAGTGAAAACAATATAGTTATGAGTTGAAAAAAGAGTCTTTATTACTTGACATCAGCTTACAAACTAAAACTTACATACTAGGTCACATCATAAATAACGCAAGATTAGAAATTAAATTTACAACAACAGCTTAAGCTTAAGCTTATATAATATAATAGCTTAAGACTAGGAATAATAATGGATAAGCATAATTAAAGAGTAGTTAAATAGAGAAAGAGATTAATGTTAAGAGAAAGTAAGAGTAAGTATAAGGTATATAAGGTAAGTATGAGGTAAGAGTAAGGTAAGTATAAGTATAAGTTAAGGTTAAGTGGAGGTCAATATGTGACTCCTCCCCCCATAAGATATTTGCGTCCTCGCATATATTTTTATTTTAAATTCATTAAGGCTTAAACTAATTTTGGATAAATTTATTACAACATGAATATATACTATGAAGGTTAACAGTTAACAATAACATATTAAAATAATGAAAATTAATTATTTTGTAAATCATATCTTCTTTTCCATTGTGTTTTATAATATTTTATTTTACGTTTGTTGGAAGTATCCATAACATAATTTCCTTGTCGTTCAAATTTATCAAGTTCCTTATACTTTGGTTTGTTTTTATAAATTTGTCTGTTTTGTACAATATTTTCTACTTGATTGAAATCATGATCTCTATTTTGGTTAAGTTTATTAATTTTCTGAATTTTTTGTTGCTCGTATTCATTACTCAAATTTTTTATGAATTCTTGATCGAAATTTTTTATTATAAAATCAATAGGTCTCTTTTTTGTACAAGAATGAATTGTGTTATTATAACAGCAAAATATTTTAAAAAGTTTTTCTTCTAAGTCTAAGTTTTTACCAAGCTTGTCTGCTTCCATTATTCTAAGATGCTCGTTTAACGTGCCATGTAATCGTTCAATGTCAGAATTGCCAGTCTTTGAATATGGTGTCGTTGAATGAGTCTGAATGTTTTGTTCTTTTAAGAATATATTTACTGCACTGTGCAGAATGCACCTTTCATTATCAAACACAAGTTTATTCATTTTACCTAAAAACTGTATGCGTTGTTTTAGGGCTTCTAAAATCGCAATCCAATTTCTGTCACTGAGTTTATGAAATGTGGCATATTTAGAAAATTTATCAATAGTGGTAAGGTACATTATATTTCTGTAGGGAAACCAGATATCTATATGAACTATATCATTAAAATGTGTTGGAGTTTCTGTTATTTGGTAAGGAATTTTTAAAGGGTGTCTGTCATGTTTAGCTATTTTACAAACTTCGCAATTATTGATTACCAAAGCAATCATATTGTGGATCTTAGGAAAATAGTATTTGTTCTTTAATTCAAAGTAAATTTCTTGTATTCCCCTATGGTTGTTACGAAGGTGTTCGTTTTGTATTATTGTCAGCATATCGTTTCTATCTAATATTTCAATAAGCTTTAATTTTGACCTCACTAGAACTAGATTACTTTTTTGAAAAAACTGAACCCAAATATCTTGAAATTCCATAAATAATTTATCATTTTCACAATACACACACATTAGCCCTTTTTTTATTAACACCCTTTTCATGATGTCCATTAGATTAGATTGCTCTGTTACTAATATATGATTTTGACACTTTTTGTGTATAATCTTAGTAAAAACTCTTTCATTTTTTCCATAACTTAAGTAAATTTGATTTTTATAATAATTTACAGATTTTTCTGTTATAAAAATATAGTTTAGGTTATCTTCAAGTGCACTGTGCACCGTTGCATCTGTTGAGCGCATATCTAGATCTTTGTCATCTTCGTTGTTACCTGAACTTTCCTCAATTTTTTGATTAATAAACATATTTGCACTGTTGCTATTTGTATTATCTGTTTTCATATATCTACTTAAGCTATCCGCAACTGCGTTATCTTTTCCTTTGATGTAACTTATATCAAAGTCATACTCATTGAGAAGAATTTTCCATCTTTGCAACTTCATATTCGGTTCTTTGAGGTTATGCAACCACGTTAAAGGTTTATGATCTGTTTGTATATGAAATTTTCGACCGTATAAGTAAGTGCGGAAGTGTTTCACAGACCATACAATAGCAAGTGTTTCTTTTTCAATAGTCGAATACCGAATTTCGTGATCAGACAAAGTACGAGATGCAAAGCTAATTGGGTGACCATTTTGACTTAAAACAGAGCCAATAGCGAATTGAGATGCATCCGTCGTGAGGGTGAATTTCTTATTAAAATCTGGTGATTGCAAAACTGGTTCACTTGTTATTAACTTTTTTAAGGTTTGAAAAGAATTCAAAAAATCATTACTCTTAAAGTCTAACGTTGCATTTTGTTTTAAAAATGTAACCATAGGATATGCTACTTTGGCATAATCACGTATAAATTTCCTGTAGAAACCAGTTATTCCAAGAAATTGTTTAATTTCCTTTAAGTTAGTTGGTGGTTGCATCGCACTGATAGCTTCCACCTTCGAAGGATCAGGTCTTATACCATCACCTGAAACAAGATGACCTAAAAATTTAGTGGTGAATGCAGCAAACTGACATTTATGAAATTGAATTTTTAAATTAGAAGCTCTTAGTGTGCTTAAGACTTTTGTGATAGATTGAATGTGTTCATGAAAGCTAGTAGAAAATATTAAAATATCATCTAAATAGACGACGCAAATTTTATTTATGTGTTCCCGCAAAACATAATTTATTAGCCTCTGAAATGTTGCAGGTGCCGTTTTGAGGCCAAATGGCATGCGTGTAAATTCATAATGGCCATCTGCAGTTGAAAAAGCAGTTTTAGATCTATCATCAGGATGTACTTCAATCTGGTAAAAGCCTTTTGCAAGATCAATTGTGCTAAAATAAGAACACTTTCCCAACTTGTCAAATATCGCTTCAATATTTGGGATTGGAAACCGGTCATCAACTGTTTGTTCATTCAATTTGCGGTAGTCGATTACAATTCGCCATTTCGGTATTCCACTGCTGTCGGGTTTTTTAGGTACAACCCAAAGTGGCGAATTGTAAGGACTGTTGCTAGGTACAATTATTTTTTGGTTTAACATATCTTGTATTTGTCGATCGACTTCTGCGCGATGAACAACAGGGTATCTATAAAGCTTACTATATATTGGGATGTCGGTTTTTGTATTTATTCTGTGTTGTATTTCAGTAGTAAAAGGTAGGTTCTCCCCCTCTTTGTAGAAAAGATCATTGTATTTATTTAAAACGTTTCTTAAAATTTGTTCATCTATTGGATTTAAATGTTTAGAAAATAAGCTGTTTAGATCTTTATCATATATCTCTTCTTCACAGGTAAGTACTTGCAAACGTTCGTTTTTTAAATAATCGTCAACGCTTAACTCTTCTTCTTCACTAAAAAAAATTGGTAATGATGCGTTCTGTGTTATTAAACATCTCGATTTATAATCCACTATTGCATTTAAATTTAAAAGTATATTATTGCCTATTATACCATCAAAATAATTGTGAAATGAAAACTCCAGAAAATTAACAAAATAATTTTTTATATTAAATTCATTAAAAAGTGGTACACTGTATTTTATATTTGTTGAAATATTTCGATTCAATACTTTTAGCGTGAGATTAGATGAATTTACTCTCCATTTCGGATTGCATATATTAGGGTTAATTATGCTAATTTCTGCGCCTGTGTCAATAACAAATTTAAGTTTCTTTATTTGTGTACGTATTACTATATAGGGTAATTTTCGTGAACGGCGAATTGAAAATTTGGATTGTTATTAATTACACCTATTTCCATTGATTCAACAGGTTCATTTGGAAAAAAATTTGGATTTGGATTATCGACTATATTTTGATTATTGTTACCAAAGAGCTGAGTTGAGTTATTTGTTCGGCTATTGCCCATTCTTTTAAATTGATTTTGTGCTCTATTTATTTGAAAACTATCGTTGTAATTAGGTCTTGACTGTACAAAAGAGTTTTGTTGAGAAAAAGTATTATTATGTCGTCTTTGTTGATGTTCGTTTCTATAACCGTAGCTGCTGTTGTCGTTGTTGTTATTGTTATTGTTATTTGTGCTGTTAGTATTGTTGTTGTAATTGTTATTGTTGTACTGTTGATGTTGTTGATTTACATGAAACTGTCTGTTATATGCTTTCTGATGAAAACCGTTACTATTATTTTGAAATTTTGAATTGCTGTCAAAAAATTTAAATTGATTATTGCTATATTTTAAATAGCCGTTTGTTTTTATAATGTCATAAGCATCTTTTAGATTACTCGGATTTCTGCTAACGATAATACTTTTAACAGGTTCAGGTAAACCATGTTTAAAAGAATTTAAAGCAATTCTGACATTGCTTTCACTATTAATTGCTAAATTTTGGTTATCACTAAAATATAATGCGTTGTTCAAACGACACAATAGAGTATTCAATGTATCGTAAAAATTTTCGATTGTTGAACAGCATCGACAGGCTCTAATGTTATCGATAAGTTCATCAACCGAAAACTTTTCTCCATGGTTGTCGATTAATATGTGTTTGATTAATGGCCAAGTATCAGCATTTCCATTAATAATAAGTGACTTTCTTGCACTACCTATGATTTTGTCTTTTATACTGCCAATTAGCAAAATTTTAAAATCTTCTGGAAAAGTTTCCAAAATAGGTATCATTGAATCAATACGTTGAATAAAATTAATTAAAGCATCTCTATCCCCATCATAATTTTAAATACTATTAAGATTAGTACAAATAAGCTTAAATCTAGTGTTAATATCCATGCTGTCCATGTCTGCTGATTTTTTTTTTTCTTTATTTCGGCAGGTCTTCAAGGTGACTTCTCCGTTTGATGGGCAAATTATTAGGGTTACCTTTTATTTAATCTGTCAAGTCCTCAAGGTGACCTTGACTTTGATTCAGCAAGCCTTCAAGGTGACTTCTTCGTTTGGTGAGCAAGTTTTCAAGGTGACCTTTTCCTTACACACACGGATATATTATATTTGTTTTAAAATTTTAGGTTTGCTAAAAGTTTTAAATCACTTTCTTTCACAATAATTGTTTTTTAATCTTTTAATTTCTTTTTTTTTTTTTTTTTTTTTAAATTTTTATCAAAATTTTACAATCGAAGTTCTTTTCAACTGTTTTTTATTTTCTTTTATTTTGTTCGAGTCCGACTGCGCCAGTTATGAGTTGAAAAAAGAGTCTTTATTACTTGACATCAGCTTACAAACTAAAACTTACATACTAGGTCACATCATAAATAACGCAAGATTAGAAATTAAATTTACAACAACAGCTTAAGCTTAAGCTTATATAATATAATAGCTTAAGACTAGGAATAATAATGGATAAGCATAATTAAAGAGTAGTTAAATAGAGAAAGAGATTAATGTTAAGAGAAAGTAAGAGTAAGTATAAGGTATATAAGGTAAGTATGAGGTAAGAGTAAGGTAAGTATAAGTATAAGTTAAGGTTAAGTGGAGGTCAATATGTGACTATATAAAAGACAAAAATGAGTCTTCGTAATTGGCTGCAGAAACCACCACTTAAAAAGGCTTAAATGGAAGAAGGTAAGTAAATTTTAACTTTTTGTTGACTTTGTTTATCCAATCAAAGCATTTTGGGTACGGGCGAAGCTACTAGCGTCCACAGAAAAATCTGCAGGATGCAGCCGCACCATCGTTAATGTAAATCGTTAATGTAATCTTGTGTATTAAAAGTGACTGCATCCTTTGATAGACATTTTGCTGTAGATGCTAACATCCGCCTGCTACCAAGGTTGTGCTGATATGTTTATTGGGGAGATCTCTACCTCATTAATTCAAAGTGCTGTTTTGAGCAGTCTTGGTTCCTGGCTCCTATAATTTATAAACCAGTGCATTAATTAGCTTTGCGTGTTTTATTTAAATGTGTCAAAACTTACTGCAGCAAACTGCTGTCAAAACTTACAACGATGTACAACGATGTAATGTAATTTTGTATATCATCTGTATTGTAGAAAGCGCTGCAGAAACTGTTGAACCTGAACAGTGTCCAGCACAACCTTTGGAGACGGCAGTTATAGAAGGTGGTAGTTCCTTCAGAGATGTAGAAACCGGTAGTAGAAGCAGCGGTATTGTTTGATTTTTTATTAATTTTTATATCTTTATGAGTGTATTCTTGTAGTAGTTGTTGCAGAAATAAAGCAAACATTTGACGTATCGGAATTGCCTTCGACGTCTGCAGGTTCAAAAACGACATTTCCATGTTGATGAAAAATGTTTGAGATTTAAGTCGCCTTGATTGTTTTCAAAGCATTTATACGCCCCCACCAAATTTTAATTTTCCAGCCAGCGGTTCGTGCAAAATGCGCTTTCAACATTCTTGGTTGAACCGTTGGCATTGGTTGGCGTACTCCAAATTAGAGAACGAAGCATATTGCAAGTTTTGCTTTTTTTTTAGCACTGGTGTTGAAGGCTCTGGATCACAATCTCTTGGTAACTTATACGGAATGAAAATTCGAATATTTAAAATACAATGCTCAACCCTTTTTTTCTGGCCTAACTAAAAGTCAAAAATTTTGGCGACTGATCTGTTATAGTTTATGAGTTGGTTAAGGATTTACTTATAAAAAAATGTTGATACTTAAATCGTATTTATATTTCTGCTAATCTAGTGAAGTGGGTTTTAGGTAAACATTACATAATACAGAATTTTAACCCGATACAAGCATAAGTAAGTTCTTAAAATACTATGATAAGTAGTAGATCCCCAACGCCTTAATGACACTTGTCGCTGTAGTTAACTACCGAAAACTGTCATTTACTATGAAACTGTGCATGTACAATGACCGATAACGACAACTATGATTATCGTTAACTTTTTAGGAACTAGCTTTCAATTCTCGGTTGAAAAAATATAGTTTTTTAAAGATGTATTGCCAAAGAGAATATTTCGAACAATTCAAGTTGTTTATTAATTGCAATTATTTAATTATTTGATGAAACAATTATTTAATTATTTTATTTCATTAATATGTCATCAACAAATTCTCCCCATATTTGCACATTTGCATGTTCATGCGGGAGAGGCAAATTCAACTTCTTGCTTGCCATTTTATTTTATATACATTTTAGGTTTGAAAATTTCAAATTATTAATTTCTAATTTATGTCAAATTTATAAACTTCTTTCAGATTTAGGTGTGTTTAATAAGCAAAGAAAAAGCTTTTCTGACATTTTCTGGCGTTAGCAAGAACTTAAACCAACTGTAGAACGTGTTTGGAACGCGTTTAATAATTTAATTCGTTTCGTTTCCAACAACAATTGTACACATTTTACTTCATCAAAACTTAATATGAGAACTTATTTTTCAATTAAAATTCATTAACTCGATTTAACACAATTAAGGGCTCGGTTTGAACATAGAAATAATGAATATTAATTTTTTTAATTATCAAATTATTGTTTGCCTTAAATATACTCAAATACAGAAAGATGCCTATAGTTTTCAAAGAACAGATATCAAAAATTAATTGAAATTCTATTGTAGGACAAATAGTTACCACATCGTTCTCTAACTGGAAGATATCGGTAGAGACGTTTACATTACATTCGAATTATAAATACCACCATAATTCCATTATCAATTATGACCAGCGATTTAAAATTGAGCAAGATCAAAACATTTCAATTACCCATCAAATCAATACAGAAATGACAAGAGATGCACAAAATAATAGAGAAAAGCTAAAGCCAATAATTGAAACAATCATCCTTTGTGGCCGCCAAAATATTGCTCTTGGAGGATCATATGATACTGGCGATTTGGACCTAGCTCCTAAAACTACAAATGATGGAAATTTTCGTTCTATAGCGCGCTTACTAAGCGATAGCAATGTCGTTTTAAGGAAACATTTAGCAACGGTAGGTAAAAATGCTCGATATTTGAGCCCAACAATCGAAAATTAAGTCATTGAAAGTTGTCACAGCATAATATTAGGACAAGTTGTTAACGAAATAAATAGAAGTCAAGGATTAAGTATATTGGGGGATGAAACGGCTGATATATCAGGTACAATTTCGGAAATACGCTTGGCAACGGGTCAAACACAAAATCATTATCAAATTTGTTTGACTTAAGTTAACCTTCCGTTAGACACAGTGCTTTTTAACGAGACTAGGCGCGGTGTTTCAAATTTATATAAATTAAGATACAGATATGTTAAAAAAAAATTAATCATTACTTATTTTTATAAACAAAATAGCACAATATTCAATTCAAAATATATTAAAAAAATCTTATGAATATATATAAGTGCTAATAATAGTAATATATGTATATAAGTACTAAAGTTAACTGCGCCTAATGGAAGGTTAAGTTTTTTTTATGAATAAAATGATAAAATGATTTTTATGATAAAATTAATTTCATCTTTACCATGATTTTTTGGTTGCGACTTTTTTTATGTTACATGATTTCTTCCTCCTCACATCTTAAAATGTTTAGGTGTTGAGCAACTATCCCTTTGCGCGCGTTACGTATCTACATCAGTCCCACATATCATCAAAGAAGAATTTCTCCAGTTTGTTGCTATTACTGACATCGCTGGCATAAACTTAGCTAGAGCTATCATAGACAATTTCAAAGCAATGGGCATAGACTCTGATTTTATGTTTGGACAAGGATACGATGGTGCGGGTGCCATGAGTGGTGTACTACAAGGTGCACAAGCGTTTCTAGCAGAGGAATGCGATCTTGCCACTTATGTTCATTGTGCCTCCCACTCATTGAACCTGGCAATTTCGAACGTTTGTGACATAAGTTGTATCCGAAATGTTTTTGGCACGTTGAAAAATATATTCAATTTTTTTTGACACTCCTAAGCGGCAGCTTATTCTGACAGAATGTGTCGAAAAGTACACATGCTCTATTTAAAAAAAAAAAATTAAAAAATATTTGTCCTACAAGATGGGTTGCACGACACGAATCTGTTATTACTTGCTTGGAGCTGCAGGATGCCGTTATTGCAGCTTTAGTTATAGCAATGGAACTACGCGACACTGCAACATCATCTCTTGCTTATCAGCTCCTAAAAGCTATAAAAACTTGCGATTTCCAAATTTCTGTCTTTGTGGTCGCTGACATATTTTCAGCCTCCCTACTGCTTAGGCAGAGCCTACAAAACAAAGAAATTGACATGAAAAACGCCCTTAATTTATGCCGAATAGTGAGCGATCATTTACAAAACAAAAGGGAAAATGTGGACACTTACTTTAAGAATATTTATAAAAAAGTAGATGAAGTTTGTCACAAACAAGATATTGATTTAGTAATTTCCAAAAGGAGTCGCATAACCGAAGATGTAGAGACATTTGATAGAACAACAAACTATATATTCCCTTCTTGGATGCAACAATTAGCAACTTGGAAGTAAGATTTTCTAAACACAATCGGCTACTTTCGTCATTTAGCGTCATTTTAACGACAACTGAAGATGAGGAAGGAGCAACATTTTTAATTAAAAAATACGCCAGAGTATTGCCTTGTTATGGTAACACTGAAATATTAAAAACCAAAGTAAGGATTTGGCAGCGGATGCTGGCACAAATATTACAAAAGTGGAGCGATAGGCGTTGGAGCGTAATTGACGTTTTAAATGTATTTTTACCACTTCACTTGCTTTGCTTTTTATAGTAATTTCTGTTTCATTTTTTTTAGGAATGCAATGAATTTGTCTTACCAAATGTGCATTACCTTTTAAAAATTCTTTGCACCTTACCTGTAACGACAGCAACAAACGAGAGATCTTTTTCTTCGTTAAAATTAATTAAAACTTATCTCCGCAATTCAATGGGCGAAAACCGCTTAAATGGCTGTGCGTCCATTAAGCATACATAGGGATCGCACAGTCTTAGCTGACGACGTGATATTAGAACTTGCCAAAAAAAAAGAGAAGACTCAATATAAACATATAAGCAAACAAAAATAAAATGTATATAAAATAAAAAAATGATTTCACATACAAATAATATATTTTAATTCATCTACTCGTATGTAAAGAATATCAATATTTTTTTCAAAAATATCAACATTTTTTTGTATCAAAACGCCCCCTTGGGTAAATCCTGGCTACAGACCTGAACCTTATCATAAAGTTATTAGCATATTAGTGAAGGGATTGTAATAAATACAGAAAGGATGGCTATTTCAGCCCTTGAAAGGACTTTAACCGAGCTTCTTATGATCAATTGTGTTGTGTGTGTTGTGAAATGTTTGAACACAAATGATTGAGAACTGGACCTACCAGCTTTATGCCAACTCTGGGCGGCTTATGTTCTCAAGAAGCTTTTCATGGCAGTTTTTACTCTCTGAGGTTTGCCATTGTCTGCAGAGAGGTGACGGCCAAACAGAAAAATTAATTTAATTGAAAAAACTTTCTGTGTCACGTGGGATTCCAACCAGGTTTCTCTGACGTATGGGCCACACACTCTACCCACTGCGCCACGGCCGCCACATATTAATGAAGGGAATTAATATAAAAAAAAAACATCAAATTAAAACATATTTCAAAAATAGTTTAAACATTATGGAAAAGTCGGTCAAATTTAAAATTTTTAACCAAAATATTAAAAATTTAACTTTAGACTTAAATATCTCAGAGAAGAAACATGCGATACAAATGGTTAACACACTATTGGATAGCTTATTTAATTATCTTTCAGATGGCATAAAAATGATTAGATGCAACAGTTTAGTATCTAGAGTAGAAAAACTGGATCAGTCTAAAAAATGCAAATCACCCTGTATCTCAAAATTTCGACCTATTAGGGAAAAACTGAATATAGACGTAAAATCAGCATAAAATGTTCCTCTAGAAAAGTATTTGAGGTCACTGGATGAAAAAATTTTCCTGTATTTGTAGGATGTATTAGTATTATTAGTACAACATTTTTAAAAGTGTAGGCCTTGTTAGAAAATGTCGAAACTTTCTATGAACGTACCGAACTATTGGTAAGGCCCGAAATGCTAAGAATGTAATTTATTAATATTAGTGTATGGAGATGATAAGAAGCCATAAAGAAAAGCTAAAGGTCAAAATAGATATGTTAAAAGACAGTTGTTAGGAAATTTATGTTATAATGTTTCTTGAGCTATGTTGGTTGTGATTCGTTTATTAGTCAGCTACAAATTAACATGCGAGTCGAATATCATCTAAGTTTCAAGCAATTTCTACATATGTCAAACGTATGTATGTATGTCGCAAGGAATATTTGTTGTATTTACATAAAACTTTTTTATATTTATAAAACTACAGTATCTTTTTTTACCACAACGAATAGCTTTCATATCAGAGCTTTTGTTTCATCATGGGCGGTATGTCGAATACTCCTCTAATTACTCAGGACATGCATTTAATTATTATGCAGAAAATTATGTAGATAGATGCACGAAGATACACCACGAACAACGCAGCTAAGTTCATTGTTTCTTACGTGAATAGAGTTTCGTTATTTTGATATTTAGTGACTATATAGTTTGTTCTAAATTTGCTACATTTTCACTACATTTGGCAGGTTAGTGTTGTTTATTTAAGAAATAATTTATTTAATTTTTAATCACTTACCGCTTGCAGCAGAGTTCATGATTGATCAATGTTGATTGAAGATATATATATATATATATATTATAATTATTTACGAGATATGTTTATACAAAAAACATTATGATGTATGAAGGAGATATAGTAAAAGTAAGACTAATTTTAATTTACGTTATATTACTTGAAGCTTGCATGATTAAAAAATTTTTACTTTTAATTTAAATTTTTTGTTAAATTTACTTTTGCTGAAAATTTGGTTGGTTATTTTGTGACTTTTTATAACTATTAAGAAATTTTTAAGAATTGAATATATTGCTATTTTATACATGATATTATGTATTTATTTATATGTAAGCTTTTTCAATTATTACCTTAACTATTTTTCGATTAGCTTAAATTTAACGTTAGTGTTGATTGTTGTGTTGGTGTTATAGTTGATGTTATTGTTGTTGTTGTGAATTAAAAGTTGCTTGTGGTCAATTTATTGATTTTTATTGAAGTGTCTCGGATGGATGCGATATTCGGGTAGTTATGTTTATCTCAATAATTAAAGTTTATCCCCATAACAATCTTATCATTACTCACTTTAACAGCGAACTGGCTCTCATTTCAGTGCTGACAAATGTCTGTGAATATTTAATATATAATAGTTTATAATTTGTACTTTTGGTTAAAAATTGCATTTTACATGTGCTCTTTTAAACATTTCACAAAAACTTAGGAACACTTTTATTCCAAAACTATCAATACATCTTACTTTTAACTATCATACACTGAACCAAAAATTTATATAAAATTCCTTATCCTTATTAAAGTTATATAAAAACTTATATCCATTTTTTTTTTTTAAATGTTGTTGTGATTTATGAAAGGATTACGAAATAGTGGTTAAAGATATTGTTTTAAAAAATATTTGTATATTTTTGAGACGTCATTTCTACGTTGAAATAAAACCTCTGAGGCACCAAGAAAAACCTTCTCTTTTGGAGGGCAAGAATCTCGGATTTGGAAAAGTAAAAAAAAAACATTAAAAAATTGTCAAAGTACACACTAAAGACTTAAGAAAGTCAAAATTTAAAAAAGTGCTTATAATCTGAGGATAAAAGTAGGTGCATACGATTTTTTAGACCTTAGAAAAAAACCTAGATGTCAATTCCTGAAAATTGAGTTACTTAAGGTACACAAAAAGTTTAAAGTCAATCGGCCGATTATTTTTTGAGAAATCTTTCAGGGGTTTTATTATTGCGAAGAAATGACGTCACAGAATTTTTTTTTTAATTTAATACTTCTTTAAGAAAATTAAAAAATGCTTAAATTAATATTTTTAACCATTATTTTATAATCTTCTCATAAGACACTTCTCAATTCTTTTAAAAACAATGGATTTAAGAACAAGTTTTTAAGCGTATAAATTGTTCCCAAATTTAAGAAACTTTTCATCGTTCAAATAAAAAACGTTCTTTGATTTATAATTAACTTTTTCTGAGAACCAAAAAATTAGTTTTTGATTAGATGAATGCGTTCTTTGAATGTAAAACTTGTTCTTAATTGTTAAGAATTGTACATTGAAATTACTGTACTGTACATTAATCTATTGTAAATAATTCGTTCTTTGAAAGTAAGAACAAATTCTTACGTTGTAAGAAAATGCGTACTAAATTCAATGAGTGTGTTTTTTAACATTTGCAGCTTGTTTTGAAGCAACAACAAAAATAAGAGAAACATTTTAATGAAAGCAGATTCTTACAAATATTGAAAACAAATGAAACTTAAAGAATGTATTCCTTGAGATGAATTGTTCATTGAAATTAATAAATTTCGTGTAATGAATTCCTAAAATTTCGAACAACATTTGGCTCAGTGTAAATGGGAGTATTACTATGATTACTACTATAATAATATAAGAACTATTAATATTGTATACTAAAAATTATTTATTGCCATGATACTAAGAATTTATTTTCGTATTTAAGATTTTATCACGTATTAACTTTCTATAATTTCGTATACGTAAATTGCAATAGTTTAAGCAAGTAATGGTTTGAATTATAAAGCATTATTTTGAATATCTAAGCTACTTTAGGAAATGCCAATACAAATTGTTATTTAGAAAATTTTGTAAACGATCTACTTTGACTACTATCTTATCTTAAACTTCTTTCTAAGTTAAGCAAATTTTACTTTAACTATTTTATAAACATTTTTTATGGTTCTTTTTACTACAACTGTTTTATAAGCTACTCGTACATTTTAGTATACATCGATAGAGTATTGTTTCGTCGTCTCACGGTTAGAATATTAGCTTTGAGTTTTGAGTATTGAATGGTTGGTTGATGATATTTATAAATATTGATCAGATGTAGAATATGTTATTTACAAAGTTTACTGATTGGAGATTCTATTTTAAGACCTTAATATGGGCGTATGTATGAAATATAAGTTGATTTCAATAAGTTTCTGTAACTTCAGTAAAGTCTGATACAAGAAACTGGTGCAAAAAGCTTATATTTTAGCATAGCTGCCACCTTATTAAATAAATTATATCAATAGTTTTTCTAAAAATATTACTTATTAAAAAATTTCAGCTCTATATTCACTCTGAATGTGTTAACAAAACTACGTTTTTACTAAATTTATAAGCAGATAGTTTAATCAAAACATAAAAACTATATTATTAAATTCTAAAAACTACAATACTTCAAACATCTAATACAAACAGCTACAATTTATTTATCAAAGTCTATGAGTTCAACTTATGATATGTTTATCATAAATATGTTTTCTATTTGATTTTTTTTTTTTAAAAGTTGATCTAATCCTTACTTTTATTCTTATGATATTAAAACTCAAAACTGCTCGTGATTAATATTGTTTTGTTAATATTTGATATAAGTTGATATACGAAGAATTTCTTTGATTTTATTTTATTTTTGTTCCATGTCTTTCCCTATTTTATAGTTACTCTGTCAGAATGCTCTGCTTAATACATACTTATATTATAAACCGTTCTTTTATTTAATTATTTCAAATTTTTGTTGTTTCTGACATATTTAGAAAAACGTTTAGTATATTTATATCTACTTGGTTAAAAATGTATTAATATTTGAATGTATTTCGTAAATAGTTCAAGAATCCTACAAATGACTCCAATGAGTAAAATTTTTTGGCGTTTTGTCTTACAATGTGTCTTGATAGCTTAGCAACCATAAAATATTTAAAGATACATTTTTATAATACAGATAATGTGGATATATTTCCTTCTTCTTCTCATTCTTATTTTTAAGTTCGTTTTTTTCTTTTTCAATTGGGTAGTGGGGATAAAGTCCATGAACCAGCTAACGCTTAGGTCTAAACCAACCAAAATTTGTGCCATTTGAATTTATATTAATTTTCTAATGAAATGACAAACAGTTTAAAATACTGTCCTGACATGCAATTTTATTATTTGTTTTCATAAAAGCTCTCGTGTTTAGTTAAAATTTAAATTATTTGTTTTTATTTTTCTTTAAGCCAAATTATCTAGTATTTAAGAAAATTGTTTTCTTAGTTGCTTGTGTAAAGGAGCGGTTTAAAAACACTTTCTTCATTTTTTATTTTTTTAATTGTTGATTGGAGAACATTTGCTTTTGTTGATTGAAGAGAAGATACGTTAAAAAAATTGTTTGGTTATTTCTGGTCGCGAGTTGGTTTCGCTTTTAACCTTACCTCCGCGGTGGTGGTGGAGGCGGCGGCGGCTGTACATCGATGTTTTCCAAGCTAGCACGTTTATTTGCAGTCTGTAAATCCAGCGCCAATGTGTTGACTGGACTTTCACGCGGTCGCATTGTTGTATGTGGACCGCGAAAAAGTGCATACGGATGGCCAAAAAAGTCTGGTGAGGTGGCCATCATGTTGTCGATGTTGTTGTAACTGTAAACAAATAAAATAAGACATTTATTGCGAAGCTTTTTATGTCATTTGTGCTAGTTTTTATAATATGGTAAGAAATTCGAAAACAGAAACCAGACCAAAAATGTTTTCTTCTTCAATTTTTGCCAACAGATCCCATACTTCGCCTTAATATACTAAATATAAATATTAAAATGATATTTAGAAAAAAGTAGTTACATAGATATTTATTTAGCGGTGATTTAACATCAGCATGACCGCCGAGAGGGGATGGGATGTTTCTTCCCGGACCCGGTGTCTTAGGATGTGCCCGGAATTTTTTAAGAGTACCTTTCAGAACACAAGATAAAAATTATTGTTGATGAAATCAACAAAATAGTTTTTTTTTTGTTTTCTTAACCTTTTCTGTTATTACAAAATATGCATACAAAATTGTCTACTTTTTATGTGCGCGCGTTTAAGCTGACATAGCGAAATGCAACACGCGCACATAAACTAGGTCAATTTTTGTGTTTTAATTTCTTGCAAGTTAATTTCTCAAGAAATGACTTTGCAATCTTTGACTAGCAACAATTAACTATGGGTCAGTGTTTTTAAGCTAATTCTGTAATATTTATGTTTAGGTAGCAATTATTTAAATATGGGTCCACCACAGTTTGTGTGACTTACTTGTCACCCAAACTGCTTAGTTAGCTAAGTGTTTTCCTTTATACACTTTAATTTGTAAACTATTAAGGATTAATAAACAATTACCCACTTGATGTAGTTCAAGTGTGTTTATAATCACGTAATTAAACAGTCGTTTCATTCAATAGTAATATCATAATAATAGAAATTGTAACTAAGCAAATCCAGTTTTTAACCCTAGAATGGGCAACAGGGTCTGGCCAGACCAAATTTGACTTTGATGTTGAATATCTTTTTCCCACGAAAAAAGTGTGATTTTAGACTTAATGAATTCTATAAGCTATGAATTCTGAGTGGATTGAAGCTATTTTCGGATTGATTCGGATAAGTTGGTAGTACAAAAATTGGGTTCAAAGTTGAAAAGCGCTAAGTTAACCTACATGGTCTACAACTATTTTGAACTGTCGGTTTAGTTATGTAACGCACAAAGCTTGTTCGTGCATGCAAACATTTGTTTTTTCGTGTGCATAGAAGAGCGAGTTATGTTTTCTTTTTATAAATGTTGCGATTTGAGTATGTGTGTGTGGTGTTTATACTTAGTAGTTCAGTCAGCGGTCACAATTTTAGTGTGTTTTGTGCGAATTATTTTTTTGTTTGTGAAAATTAGTTTTTCAATTGGAGATAACACTGAGCTGAACATTGTTGATATTGTTATTAATAAATCTTCCAAATTTAAATGCCTAACGCCTTCTCAAAGAGAAGCGTATGAGGATTGAATGATGACATATCTTGCCAATAGCGACGATGAGAACGATGGTGATCCATTTCATTGCAGTGACGACGAAAGCGATTACGCACCATCATATATCGATAATGATGCATCAGATGCATCAGGTGCAGAAACTGATGTTGTTGTTGCTGAGCGTGCTAAAGAGTTTGACGATGAGACATAATTGTCAGAAGAAGATATGGAAGAGCTTATACCTGCTGAAAAAGCCACAGTTGCTGCAATTGTTGTATTGCCAGATGATAGCTATTATGCAAGCAAAGTCGGTATATTGTGGAAACTTCAAATGCCATCAGTCACCAAGCCGCAAGCGCACAACATTGCTGTGCCTACCAGAACTGGTCCAGCTCGTCATTTTCTTCCAAACCCTATCAGCATTTTCAAGGAGATTTTTACACCTGAAATGGTAAATGTTATCGTCCGTGAAACCAACCGCAAAGCGCGAGAGATATTGCTTGCTTGGAATAAAAAAATCCAACACAAACAGCAAGAGAATGGGAACCAACCAACGAAAAAGAGCTGTATGCATTTTTTGGCTTGCTGTTGTTTGCCGGCGTTTTCAAATGCGCAACACAGCCGGTGAAGGAGTTGTGGGCGCCATATCACCATGACATTTATAAGGGCACAATGTCTTTGAAACGCTTCCAGTTTCTACTGCGATTTATCAGATTTGATAATGCTAACAGCCGTCCTCAGCGACTACAATCGAGCAAATCAGCTGCCATAGATGACCTTTGGCAAATGCTTATGACAAACTTGGAGTCATCATACACACCAAGTGTTAATTTGTGTGTCGATGAACAGCTTTTCCCCTATCGCGGACGTACACGATTCTCCCAGTATATACCATCTAAGCCAGCCAAATATGGATTGAAAGTTTGGTGGATATGTGATGCACAAACAAATTATCCTCTAAAAGGCCAAATTTATACCGGTAAATCTGCTGATGGTATACGAGAAGTTATTCAAGGGCAAAGAGTTGTCTTGGATTTAACACGAAAGTATTTTCATTCAGGGTGTACCGTATATTGTGATAACTTTTTCACAACATTAGCACTCGCAGAGAATTTGATGGATAAGCGCCTGGCTATTGTTGGCACAGTTCGTTCAAATAAAACATTTGTACCATCGTCGTTCAAAAAATCTAAGTCACGTGAAAAATTCGAAACTTTATTTGGTTACCATAACGAAAAACTTGCATTGTGTTCGTATGTTCCTCAGAAAAATAAAGCTGTTATTCTGTTGTCTACACAGCATTATGCAAATGTCATAACACCATTCATAACCGAGCAGGACGAACCAGGTAGAGCAGAAATCCTTGACTACAATCGGAATAAAGCTGGAGTTGATACAATGGACCAAACGGTGTCGGGCTATAGTTGCAAGCGCGGAACAAACCGCTGGCCATTAGTCATGTTTTTCAACATGCTAGACGTAGCTGCCTTGGCCGCATTCGTGATACATAGTGAAATGATGAAGGTGAAGCAATCAGATCGGCACAAAATTTCTGACTGAATTGGCGGCGCAGTTAGTAGTTCCCCATATGGAAATGCGAGCCAGTATTTCCCATGATAGTCGTTGGCCACACGTCAAAAATGCGATGTCAAAATATGGTGTATTGGTATGTATTTAATCAATCACATATCTTTCTTATGCTTTACAAATGTCATTTCTTTCCAGGTACCAACACCACCACAACAACAAGAAGCAAGCACTTCGGCAAAAGCAGCCCCATCATCATCAACCTACCGCCCTTTGTGTGTAAAATGCAAGGTTAGCACCAAAACAAAGCGCAAAACTCGTTTCAAGTGTGGTGTATGCAGCAATCCTATGTGCCTTCAACACGGAATAGAGAAAAAGTCCTTCGTTTGCGATGATTGTCAACGACAACATGATAAGCGTACAAGTACAAATATAAAAACGCAAAATCAACAATAAAATATTTAAAAAAATTAATGTGCCCAAAATATACAAAAACAAAATTATTTTCTTTTTAATTTTTATATTTATCTGTACCTTTGCTGTAAGTATATTAACGAATATACACACAATTTATTGCTATATACATCATAAAAATTAAATCTAAAGCGATTCGGGTCAACCGCCTCGCCAATAGAACACATTAAATAAAAAATCGCCCTGTGGTCTGGCCGGACCATGAAGGTTAATTTACTGCCCTCCAAGTAGTTGCCCATCCTAGGGATAAATAAAGCTTTCTCTTATTCAATGCAATTTACGCAAAGAACCTTGACGCTCTATCCAAACGTTTGCATTGCCTTGAGCATTTTTGAAATATACCTGTTAGCAGTTTTGTCAATAATCCCAAAGCACTAACTTGAAAAACACAATACGTGAATATCAGTAAAAAGCACACAATAAAATAAATCGAAAAAAATTATAAATTCTTTTTCTGTTTTGAAGCGAAACTTTTTAGACCTCGTTTTGTGATGTGCTGGAGTCAAATCTCAAAAACTAAATTTTTTTCCGACACCGTTTTCTTAGAATTGATGTTTTTTTTTGGTTGCGTCTATTACAACGAGAAAATGTAAATATTAGAATTAAAAATATTTCTTGAACCGCCGTGGTAATCGAACTCGTACCCATCGATTGATACAGAAGGGGGTCAAGCTATTAGAACGCAGAGTAATAAAACGAAATTTTAAAGTTTGAATACAAATTATATAGTTTTGTTTTTATTTCAATGATAAAAAAATTAAATGTGTTAAATCAGTGGCGTGGATAGCTTTTGGTTCGGGGAAGGAGGGTCCGAAAAAAATAATTACCCTAAAAAAAATTTTTTTTAATACCCGAGTACCAGGGTATTTTCTGACGCCGAATGTCAGTTCCTCAGACCAACTTTGTTTAAACATCGAAAAGTATGAAAAAATGCGCTATGGCATGTTAAATATGTATTTATATTTACATACATACATATCGATGGTTAAGCACTCAAAAGTGATAAGAGCTCTTTTGATGAAAATGGGTTAACTCCAACTCGTCAAGTTTATAATCTATAGAGTGTAATATTATATTAAGTGAAATCTGTTGGAAAGATGATCAGAACAAGGCTAAAATAATTGTTTTGTACTAAAATTTTTAAAATTCAAAAACATAATCAGCGTTGCTGAACATTTTAAATTTTTCACTAATCACTTTAGTGAGCTATCGATATATATACAGTGAATCAAAAAAATGTAGGCACAGAGCCCACCTAACGAAAAACAAAAAATATTATGGCATCATTTGAATATATAAAGTTGTTTTTATTATTCACTACAAAAATATTTCATTTTTCCATTTTTGTTTTATGTATTATGTTATTAAAAAACAAAAAAGTCACAATTTCACACAAAAAAGTTTGGGCACATGTGTAAAAAATTTTAATTTATTTTTGGTTTTCACACATTTAATATTTTGTTAGGCCTCAAACTAAGTTTGATGTATGTGAGGGTGTTATATTTCCCCATTCTTGGCGAAGGGCCTCCTTTAGTGAACCTTTTGATGATATGCTATGGCTTCGAATTTTTTTCTCCAATAATATGTCAAATGTATTCAATAGCATTCATATCTGGCGATTGTGGAGGTGTTTTGAGCTGTTAGCAATGCTAAATAAGCCATTCCTGCACAAGGTACGACGCATGTTTCGGGTCGTTATCTTGCTGAAACGAAAATAGCGTCCCATTCATGCCCAAATTTTTAACCCTAGGAAACAAATTGTCTTTCAAAATATTCAAATAAAAGCATTTTTTAATTTTTTCATCTATAAAGACAAGATTTTCCACTCCGGAAGCCACCATAAACCTCCACACCACGACATTACCACCGCCGTGTTTGACTGTTTTAATCAGGTTTTTTTTCTTGGAGCTCATTGTTTGGTTTCCGCCAAACTTTTTATGCACCATCTGATCCAAAAAGGTTGAACTTCGATTCATAACTAAATACTACACTGTTCCAGAATGATTCCGATTGATTTGCATGAAGTTTTGCAAACTCCAGCCTCTTTTTCTTATTAATAGCCGAAATATATGTTTTGCACCGAGGAACTCTTCCATGAAAACCAGCTCTATGTAGAGTATTGCCTATTGTTTGGGGATCAAGATTTTATTGAAACTTTGCTGCATTTCATTGCATAATTTTACAACCGAAATCTTAGGATTTTGAACCACAGCAGCTACTACAGTGCGCTCCTGGCGTGGTGTTAATATTTTTGGGCGTCCAGGTCTGCTTTCACGCTCTAATTTTCCCGTATTTATGTAATGTTTTATAATGTTTTCCACTCTTGTATATGGCCTCTGCACTATGACACCAATTTCGCGATAAGATTTTTGCTGCACATAAAGGTTTATAATAACTTTTTGAACATCTACCGAAATTTCTATGCGACTGTTCATTTTGCTGATTCAATCACGACTTCAAGATCAACATTAACTTAAATCAATTGACAATTGGATGGCTGCGCAAAATGTATGTGCCGAAAACGGATAGATCAAACATAACTTAAAGATTACCGTTATATTTACAAAAACAAGGTACACATACAGCCTGTGCCTAAACTTTTTTTACATGCATTTTTTCTTATTCCGCTTATATTGCGAGTAGTGTATAAAGAAAAGGAATGTTTTTTATTCTCTTATTCTTCGCAAAGACAGAATTAAAATTCATCTAATGATACTAGCTGCTTCAAATAGTTGGCCAAATTAGTTGCTTTAAATATTAAAGCAAAGTTCTTCTCAGAAAAATTGACTGTGCCAAAACTTTTTTGATTCAATGTATATATATATATTAAGTGGCCCTAAGTTGTATGGAACAAATTTTTTTTTTACAAATTCAAAATGTGCACGGGCCTCGATTGTTCCTTTATATGTAAAAAAAAAAACTGCAATTTTCAGGAAAAAGTATTGATATTTTAACGTGCCTGTAGCGACGTTTATTTTGAAAATTTGATTTATATGGGAAGATAGTGTTCTTTTTCCAAAAAAATCCGAATTACATTTTTATAAGCTCAAATTTTCTAAAACCTGGTAAGCACTTTGCCTTTCATTTAATTTTTCTATAAAATGAGTTATCAAACATGAAAATCGGATTTAAATTATCAGAGTTATGATTTTTTACTTTTGGAAAATAATCTCATATTTTTTCTTGTATTAAAAAAATCGCAAAAATTCAAATTTAAAAAAAATTCTGTGAAATGTCGCGGAAATATTTTCTAAAACTGTATTTAATGCAGATACAAAAAAATGGTGCAATTATGTTGAATAACTTGGTCGTTATGAACTTTTTGCTATAAATGTACCTTTTTGAAAATTTCGAGTTTGTGTATTTTTACAGAAAAATTCCCAAAAATCTAAAAATACAAATTTGGAAAAAACCCACGAGATATCAACTAAACATAGTTTTGAGCTATTTTGTGCCAAAAGTATAAAAACCAAAAATCGGATCAAAAAGTTATAGCTGTAGAAACTTGACTTTTTTTTTAAATTCTTAAAGTGTACTTTTCTGGCATATCGAGCACAGAACACAGAAAAAATCATAAAAAAGCGAAGATTTCTCATTTAAAGTGACTTCAATAATTCCTGAAAGTATATCTTCTTGTTGTATTAAAAATTAGATTTTTTTCCAAAAGTAAATATTCATAACTCTAATAATTTAAATCCGATTTTCATGTTTGAAAACTCATTTTAAAGAAAAACGTAATTAAAAACGAAGTGCTTACCAGTTCTTACAAAATTTAAGCTTAAAAAAATGTAATTGGGATTTTTTTGGAAAAAGAACACTATTAATAATCAAATCAAATTTTCCCATATAAATCAAATTTTCAATATGAAGGTCGTTACAGGCACGTTCAAATGTCAATATTTTTTCCTGAAAATTTGCAAAGGATACTTGCAAAGGAACAATCGAGGCCCATGCACATGTTAAATATAAAAAAAAAAATATGTGTGTGGCCGCCACGCTCGGTACAAGTGAAACTTTTACCCAAAAATAGAATTTCTGGGAAGATTGCTAATTTAATTTATTAACATTCCCTCCTTCAGTTCAACCAAATGGTAAAAAAGCAGTCTGCCTTCATACCGTTAGTAGTTCAAGAACTGTCTTTTTTTTTATAAAGCAAACTATTATTTTTAACATGGCGATATCATGGCAAATATCAATTGTCTCTTTTGTTTATGGGCAGTAACTGAAAAGTTCAATATTTACGTACAGAATTAAATCGCAGTTTGTTTAACTTTCGTGAAACAGTGGCTTATCAAGAGGATTTGTTATTTTAATTTGATGTCTTAAGTAGTACCCAGGCTCGATCCTTATAGCACAGACGACAGATCATGCTGTTTTATTTTTTGTTAATTATGTTTTTTATTTATAAATATTTAAAAAAAATTATTCCTGTGGCGAGAATAATGCATTTTTCCATTTCCGCAATCGCATCGAACCGCGTACAATTCGGCTGCAAGTTGAACGTGATACCATCGCACCATTGCCTCCTTTGTATCAAAGCAAACTAAGAACAAGCCCGAAAGCAAGCATAGTATACATCTTCCAATTTATCCATTGATGACAAAAAGTTATTGTGTATCCAAAATAATCATTAATCTATTATAACTCGGGCTTTATTTATATATTTTTTTTTTCAATTTTTCTTTAGAAAAAACCAAAAACTGCCGGTATGATTGTAAATATTTTTAATTTAAAAAAAGTACAAAATTTCATCCGCATTAAGAACCGCGCATACTTGTTTGGGTTTACTTAACCGGGTCTACACAGTAAAAAATGTTGATGAGCTTTTCTTTACAAGACTAGTATAGTATTTTATGTTGCATTTTTAAGACGATGTTTTCCAGTAGTTCAAATTTTAAAGAAGTGATAAACGAGTCATGAACGATTTTTCTTCATATTTGACGAAACATGCTGATTCGGCCATACATTTCATTGCCGAAAATCCCATATAAAATTCCTACGAACGCAATACAGAAATGTTAAAATTTTTCATGCAATGCATTACTGAATATATTACTGAATCGTTGCGGAAGTTTTGTCACCAAACAAGACAGATATATGAAAAAAAAAAATTGTATTTTTCTGTTTTCCCTTTTTATATTTTTTTTTATAATTTATTTTATTTTATGTTTTCTTGGATCAGATTATTTCCGATTTGTAATCTTTGATATATCAGTCACGCAGTCTATTAATGCAGTACGTTTTTAATATGATTTATATTGTAACTTTTAACGAAAAAAGTTACCTTTAGTTGCTTTTAAGTTACTATTACTATTACTTACAATATATAAGCCTTTGTAGGGAAAACATGAACGAATGCGAAGCAGAAAGGTCGAAAAATGTTCGACAATTTTTTTAATGAACGAACACAAGCCGGATGCGTTAAGAATTTTCAACAAGAAATACAAGAAATAAGAGTTTTCGGTTATCGCGTGTTCTACTGTTTACAGTGTTTCCTTGTTCTGTTTGTTGACAGTTATTCAAACCAATGCAGATGAGTTAAAATATATTCTGCAAGTCTTGTATTGACGAGTACAAGCCAGACACGTTAAAGAATATTCTGCAAGTCTTGCTTATGCAGCAATTTACTTTAATTTATTTAAGAGTAGAGTAGGTAGTCCGGTAGCTCAGTTGGTAATGGAAGAACTTGTAATCATTAAGTTGTGTTTTCAAATACCGCAGCATGCGATTTTTTTTTATTTCGATATAAATGTGTGTAGAAAACTCCATTTGAGTTATATGAAAGATATGGTATTCGTATGAAAATTCACAGATCTAAGAATAAAACAACTTTTAGGCCTTTTCCACATGGAGCAATTGAAAAAAAACGCAACATCAACAAATGTTGCTAACCCATGTAAATATACTGAAACCTTCAGATGAAGCAACTTTTTTACAACTAGATAGCAGCACGTTCGCGATAAATTTTATGCAACACAGCTTGCTGCAATTTATATCAACGACTTGTGTTTTTCTTGATAATTTAAAACAATTGTGTGATACTTCAAGTTGAGAAAAGTATCAATTAAATTCCGAAAAATTGTGTTTTATGTTTTTAATTTTGAACACAGGAAGCAGCAATGAGCGAGCAGTTAACAAATTTATATTTTTTATAGATGATGTAGAGAAATATCGCTGCTTATTTAACTATTAGCTGCAATGAGAGATCAATGTTGCGTTGTGCGTGACTTGCTCATCTGAAAGCATAGGTTGCAATAATGTTTGGAATTGCAGTGACTATTAACTTTCTAAGCAATTGTGTTGCAGTTGGGTTACTTTTCCGTTTCTCCGTGTGGAAAAGGCCTTAGATTCAAAGTTGCATTCGTTAATATTGCAGCATGTGCTGTTTCCAAATCCATCGATGCAAGGCCTGCTTCAGAAAATTGTTTTCTGAATTTATCAAAACTCAACTTGAGAAATGCCTCAAAGTATGCTAATATTCTTAAAGAAAGCTACGTTCAAAAACTCAATTCAATCACAAAGGAAAGAATAGAAACGAAAAACTGATTGTTGATTTAAGATAAGTAAGAGCTACTCAATTAAAAATGTCTCTTTGGCTCAGTGGGTAGAACAGTAAACTACTGATCACAGCGTACTGTGTGGAAGCAAAAATGTTTAAACAGATGTGTTGTTGTTTCCATAAGAACCATTTCGTTACATTGGTTTTACCCCCCATATAGCTCGCCGTATACTAGTATATATACTAGCAGGCCGTAGTGGTCCGCTTCTTCGTCACAGACGTTTTTTTATCAATAAAGAGCGTTATACGTTTTTTCTTACTCCAACAAAAAATTTTGAATGTCGTTCAAACGATCATCGTGTAACATCAGCCCTGAAGACAATGCACGTCAAACGAAATTAAAACATTTTTTCTTTTGTTTTGTTCTGTTTTGCAGCTCAGCACTGCATTTATATGTATCTCTCTTTTCGCCTTGCGCGTGACTCATCTGTTTTTTATGTTGTGTTGTGCTAGCTCAGCAGATAAAGCAAAGAGAAGAGAACAATATTGAAATTCTCGCAACACTAACACGTAAAAAGAAAACGATTAATCAATTCGTGGAATCGGTGATGATTTCTTAAAATATGTACACTTTAATTAAACATACTTATTATTAAAATTTCGAAATAAAAATACGTCTATGCTGTGCTGTATCACAAATATGACATTTTAATACTTATTTCATAAAAATCGACCCAGTACTTTTGGAGTTTACCTGGAAACAAAAATTTGCATTTCAATTTAATATATACCCTGTAGGAAAATTAACTAATTTAAAAGTAGTTGATAAAGTAGCTTTTTGTCAACCACAACTAGTTGAAATTCTGACTTTTTTCCATAGAACGAACTAACTTATTTTGTATGGTGATGTCCGCTAAATAAGTCAATTGACTGTCGTCTGCATATATTTTCAACTACTTGTTAAATTAGCTACATTTAAATTATTTTTTTAATTGCTCTTAAATAACCAATTGAAAACTATTACTGATGGCCAAATATACGAGTATAAGCTTGTAATCTAATAAAAATTTTCAATTAAAACATGCCAACATCAGAGTAGTTGCCGCCTTAATATAATTCAAAGTAGTTCATATACTGGTTTATTTTAAACTAGTTTTTTGATTAGTTGTTTTAATAAACAAGTTAGTTTGTTCCTATAGGGTAAGTATAGAAATAGCGATAGTTATATTTCGGGTGTAGTTGAAAAAAGCGACAATTTTCTTCAGTATGTCTTATGCTAAGCTAAGAACGTTAAGTTGTATACAACGCCTGCTTTCGGCTTTGTTCATATTTTGTTCACTTTAAAACAAGAGAGGCAATAGTGCGATGGTAGCTTGTTGAACTTGTTGAGCCGTATGGTGTGAGTTTCAATACGAGCACGGAATGCAATTGATGCCTAACATTTTTTTTTACCATTTCTACTTTTAAATATTTGAAAATAAAAAATATAAATAACAACAAATAAATCGAAGAGGTAAGTTGGGTAGTTTCGCAAACTGACGCTGCTGCTCTGAGGGTGTTCGAGAGAAAAGATCTTCGCAAAATCGTTGGTCCTGTTCGAGTCGGCGATGACTATCGCATACGAATGAACCACGAGCTGTATGAGCTCTACGGAGACATTGACGTAGTTCGGTGTATAACTGTACAGCGACTACGCTGGCTGGGTCATGTCCATCGTATGGATGACGAAGCTCCAGCGAAAAAGGTGCTCGAGGCGAGGGTCGCTAGTCAACGACCATGACTCCGATGGATGGACCAAGCCAAGAAAGTCCTAACCGCACTTTGTATATCTGATTGGAGAAGGCGCGCGTTAGGCAGAGGGGGTTGTTACGGTCACTTAAGTAAGTATGTAAGTAAGGTGTTTTACTAGCTGAAAAAAAAATTAAATGCCTTAATGAGCAAAAAAAAGTACTAAAAATCCCATTTTTAGTTAAAAGTATTTTGTATGTAAAAATTGTTAGGCAGTTTTAAAAAATCCGTTTCAAATTGCAAGCGTTGATCCAACATAAAATTTTGAGAAGCATTGAAAAATAATACCTTAATACGACAATGATTCAAAACGCAAATAAATAGCTGACAATGAATTATATGAATGAAATATGGCAATAAAGTGATGGCAAAACTGTACACCGCAAAGAAAATCAATTCCAAATCTTTAAAATACGTTTTTGCATTTTTTTGTAGAAGTAACGCTTTTGAAGATATAGTTGTTTTACTACATGTCCGAATAACATATTTTAAAAAATATATGCAAATATTTCCATTTTTAAAAATTTATGAGAGTCGAAAAGCATCCGATTTGACATGGAATCACCGATACATATATAATTTTTAAATCTTTTTCATGTTGTTTCTTTTTTTTATTTATCTTATCCCCCCTGCCCCCTCTGGCGAACTCTAGATCCACCACTGTCTCTGGTTCAAAGTGAAATATTTAAAAATACATTTATTAGGTTGTCTTACTTCTTTAATATAGTTTACCTAATTCAGATCTTTCTAAGTGGCGGCCGTGGCGTAGTGGGTAGAGTGTGTGACTCTTACGCCATAGAACCCAGGTTCGAATCCTTCATCTGACACAGGAAATTTTTTCGATTGAATTAATTTTTCTGTTCGGCCATCTCCTCTCTGCAGACAATGGCAAACCTCAGAGAGTAAAAACTGCCATGAAAAGCTTCTTGAGAACATAAGCCGTTTGGAGTCGGCGTAAAACATGTAAGTCCAGTTCTCGATCATTTGTGTGCAAACATTTTCACATCACACACAACACAATTGATCATAAGAAGCTCGGTCAAAGTCCTTTCAAGGGCTGAGATGGCCATTTCGTTCGTTTAATTAAGATCTTTAATTCTTTTTTCTTCCATTGTAAAAATCGAAGACACGAAAAAAGTTGTTGTAAACAAAACACTGTCACTTTACCAAATGTCAACAAGAGACGCTGATATTTGGCAGCCTTGTCATTGACACATGTGGCAAGCTACTAATTTTCGAATCGGAAAAAAGTTAAGTCCAGTTCACAGTGTGAATGAACCTTTCTTTTTGAACAAGGTGGTACATGCGAGATTGTGGTTGACGACACTAAAATTGTGTCAGTTGAAGTCGACACTTAAAATATCATTACTGCTTTTTGCCTAAACCTAAAATTTATGTGAAATATTATGTGTCTTATTGCTATTCTAATTATGATTTGCAGCTATAGTTCTACTTAGCTGACACAAATTTTGTGAGAAAATTGTGACAATTCAAATTAAAAATGTATCGATATTGAATAAATGCATATAAATATGGAAATATTCTAATACCTGGGCGCAATCAGGTGTTTTATTTAGTTATGCGAATGTATGGCAAACATTTGCATATGCAGCTCTAAAAAAAGGTTATTGTATGAAAATCTAACTAAAATAGAGACTGATAAATTGTGTGCATTTCTATAAAATGTTTATGCAATTCATTTTATTTATTACACCATCTAGCGCTGCAACTGAACTCAGTAACGATGACCACCAACTGCTACAATGGTGTGATTTGGAATTCACATCAAGTTTTCCACATGTTAACCGTTTTAATTGGCGAATAAAAGTTTTCCTCTTTTTTTTTATTTTAGTTCTAGTTATATTGAAGGATATCAATGTGGCTGATAAATGGTTAAAATTCCAATATATGAGCAGCAAAATATTTTGGAGCATTTCTAATGTATAGCAAAATATTTTGGAGAATAAAATAGGATTTAGTATTTAGATGTTCTAAAATAAATTCTCATAAATTTGGAGTTTATTCGTATTCAGCGTTAAGCTGATAGCATCAAATTTATGGGATAAAAAAGCGAGATTATCGAAGAAATTTAAATAAAATCAACTGATTTTGATGCGATGGATTTTTTATAATGAGATTTGTTATTGTTGAAAAGATGTGTAAAAAGTCAGAAAAGAAGTTTAACTGGTGGTTGTGAAAAACAGTTTATCTAATTTTAATTTATGTATTTTCATTTATTTTAAAAGAAAAATCATCAAGAAGTGAAAATTTGGGATTAGTTATTAAAAATTCTAAAGTTCATTTTAAAAATGTGGCGGCAGCACAGTAGTTTATAATCCACCCACAACCATACCTGCCTCCCATATAACACATAAATTTAAAAGGCTATATTTTTTGGATTGAAACATTTTCATATTGTCACTTTGTCAAAAATCTTTAAAAATATGTGTAGAGTGAAAAAGGTATTATTTGCAATAACTACCTGTCATACAAAATTTTCCAAAAATTTGTTTTTGTAAGTTTCAGCTTTCATGAACCTAGCACCAAAACGGTTAAAATTATTTGTTTATAGTATTCAAAAATATTATTTGTTTGTTTTTCATGAACAAAAAAATATAGAAATAAAAAAAAAATAAGAAGTGGGGAGGATTCCGACCGATATGAAAACTTAAAGCTGTGATAAACTTAAGGCTATAAAAAGTAACGTGCTTTTAGCGTAGAATTACGTCTTACAGCGCGGTTTGTATGGGGGTATTTTCACAAATTTTTTTTCAAGGTCATGCTAACGTTTGTGGGGCACAATTTAGGGTATACATACAGCCTTAAATATTCATCGTACAAAGATAAAAGTTATGTCAAAATACCAGATATATCGTTTACTAAAGGAATATCTTACTCTGGATTTTGCCACTTCTTTAATAAAGCCACAAAATAGCAAAAGAAAAGAAGTAAAATTCACATTTTTGTATGAGGAAAATTAATTTATGGTTCAGTTCCCAGAAAGAAATTTGCCACTTACAATATCAATGCTGTATTACACACTATAGAGGAAGAAGCGCTTCAAGTTCTAATACAACTTTCCATTACTTTACACAGCACTTGTCCGCCTTAGAATCAATGAATTTTCAACACGCGTTGTTTGCGGCAAAGTATAAAGTCTAGCTACTTTTTGAATCTGTAAATGCATGAAGAAATAAATAAACTTACTACTTTCTCGATGTATCAGTGTGCTTAGATTCAGCACACATCGAATGTTAAGCAGTAGATTGCTACATATACTTCTGTTATTGTTGACAAAAGTAGTGCTATGGAAGTAATGTATGAAACCATGCAAGAGATTACACAGTACTCGGGTTATTTCCTTCTGGGTTGCTGCTGACGTTCTTGTGCTTGTTGCTTGAGTTCGTGCCAAAATCTCGAACGCAACATCGTGTTGTTTGTTGAATAGAATCGTTTTAGAATTTCTCCTTGCATTTACTTACAAGCAATGCATACGTATATAAATGCTTAAGCCGCTAAAAACTTTCAGTCTGCTGGCAGACTCCAATCAGTTAGGGTGGAGTCGCTTTGTCCGCCTAATGCGCACAGAAAATAAGACGTTGCAATACGAAGAGGAAGAAGCAACGCATAGTTCATTATATAAGTTTATATTTGGTATTTATAAAACCCAGCGCTACTACACATAAGCCATTATATAAATCAAGAACTGTTTTACGAATATTTTTTAGTAACTGCTTGTGTTGTTGTTATTAATACGTATGTACGAAATATTTGCATATAAATATTGCTTTAGTTTGTGTAGTTTGTTATTGTTTTTGTTAATCTTTGGCAAGAATTATACAATAAATAATACATAAATAGTACAAAATATTATATTACTACTATGCGGGTTTACATATACCGAGACTGGAGACTGGCATGGTAGTTATGCTATTAAATTTGAATTATTAATTTAACTGATTTTATATATATACATCACATATTAATAATATGTTTTGTTTCTAAAAATTTAAATTTTCAATTAAATTAAAATAAATATAAGTTTTTTACTGCAGGAAAAACAATCAAATCATATTATTCTGAAATATTTATTTCAATTTATTAGACAAAATATAAAATTATTATTATTTTTAACCAACATAAAAATGAACAAGAACAAATTTATCAACAAATAATCAAATAAAAAATTCTGCGTCCACACTTACGATCAATAGTAAATATTTATATTTCAATCATATCATTATAATCCAAAAAGGCTTATTGTAACTAAAGTAAGAAACCAAAACATTTGATTGGAATTTCTGTAAGTATTGCTTAAAAACTACATTAATGGTCATTTTATATTTAGTAATACTGTGTTTTCAATCATTGCAAATAGTCAATCCTAATGATTGATTCAAAAATTTAATAAAAATCCACTTATTGTCATGGGTGATACATCGCTAAATTGTCTGGTTAATTTTTTTCCAGTATTTTAAAATCTTCTTTTGAATAAAAAAATTTCCGAATAAAAAACTTTCTCGTGAATTAACCTGGAGGAGTAACAAATATGAGCCTATTCCTTTTTCCTACTATTTTTTGCCCTTCAACATTTCTTCTCTAAGCACCAAACCCCAATCTCTCACCCTTCTAGGGGTCTCAAAACCACAAAAACTTTAGATTATAGTTCATATCTTTCCTGAATTGACCCCTAGAGAGGTCAACTATAGACACTGGTCCTATTAACTTTAAGCCTTCAGCATTTTTTCTGTTCTCACCAACCCCCTATCTGCACCCTTTTTGGTGTCTCCATACAAAACCTGTCATTTAAAGTTTATACCAGTATCTCTCTGGGCTGGTCCTATTATTTTTTGGCGACATATTAACAGTGTGAGCATTAGCAGTAGTGATATTATCAGCGGTGACGATATAACTCTGTTGACGTTAACATTTCTGACGTTAACAATGTTGACGAATATTTAAAACTTTTGCCCTTTTAAAGAAGTTTTCACTTTAAACTAGTAAGGAATGGAGCTTCGGTAGGGTACCGAAGCTAAAATACCACCCCGCGGCCATATTGAAGTATATTCGAAGTCTTTAGCTACGACATACACGATGATATTCAGTTTTATATATTCGAAAATTTCCAATTTTGATGACGTCACTTTGTATGGGAGGTAGGCGCGATTTTGATCCAATTTTGCCATATATCATAAGGATGGTTGATATTATATATCAAAGCTAATGTGCAAAATTTCAAGACATTTCATTAATTTTTTGTGGATTTTTAAGAGATTTTACGTTTAAAATAAAGCCACTTTGTATGGAAGGTAGGCGTGGTTTTCATTCGACTTTGCCAAATATCATAGTGATGGTCTATATTATATATCAAAGCCTATATGCAAAATTTCAAGACATTTCTTTAATTTGAGCAGATTTTTAAGAGATTTTACTCTTAAAATAAAGCCACTTTGTATGGGAGGTAGGCGTGGTTTCCATCCGATTTTTCCAAATAGCCAGGATTAAGACGGAAGAGCAAAGCTTACGTGCCAAATTTCGAGGCATTTCTTTAAGCTTTGTGGATTTTAAAGACATTTTACGGTTAATAAAAATAAAGTCACTTTGTATCCGAGGTAGGCGTGGTTTTCATCCGATTTGGCCCATTCTCGAACTTGATCTTCGTTTTTTAAAAATAAACTTATATTTTGAATTTCATCACGATAGCTTTAAAATTGCGGCTGTAATCGTGTCGACAGACGGACAGACGGACAGACAGACGGACACACGGAAATCGACTCAGGAGATGATGCTGATCAAAACTATATATATTTTTCTATACCTGCCACGCCTCCTTCTTGGCGTTACAAACGGAATGACAAAGTTAATATACCCCTTACGCAGCACGCGTTGGGGTATAAAAATCATAAAAACGAACAAGAACATTACAGGGCTTTTCCAACAACTGTCTGGAAGCATGCTTGCCTTTTATGTATGTGCATACTTTCAGGCTGAAAATTTTACAGGGCAGTATATGTTGTAAGACCACAGTAATAATGACAAAAAATAATTACAATTTGAGCGTTAACGCTTCATAATACATAAAAAAAAACAAAATATATTTTTAAACTTTAAACATATTCCTTTTTTTAAATTTGACGCTAAAAACACAAAAATTATAAAAAAAAATGCCCGACGGAATATTATTTCTTTTTCAGCATGAAGTATCAACATGAATTATTGGAGGGAAGCAACTTTAGAGATAAATAATATTCCAGCCAACCGTATTTATGCAGTAATTACATTAAAAAAACATTGTAACGATAACAAGAACCTTAACCGTTTCAACCGTAATCAATAGATTTTTCTCTTACAATTACTTTAAAAGTAATTGTAATTTATGTGCATACCGATTACAGTAATTGTAATAATAATTTTTAAGATTGCTCAGCTCTGCTTTTGACTTTATTAAATAAGTTAAAAAGTTTGGCCTTTTATCTTATTTATTATTCATCGTTATCCTTGTTCGATGATGTTAAGTGCTTTAGGTATACCCCAAATTGTTCCATAAAAACGTTAGCGTTTTTAAAATAAAAACGTTCCATAAAAATTTGTGAAATTTACCCCCATTTAAACCGCGCTGTAAGACGTAATTCTAGTATAAAAAAATTCAAAATTGTATTCAAAAAGATGTTATTGAATAACAAAACTTATATCAAAGCTGTGTCCACTAGAAAATGTAGCTCAATATTTTTTGCCTGTTCACAAAACAAATTACAAATTACAAACAGAAATCGGAATATGAAGATGTGATTTTAATTTGCGTTGAAACCACTGTGGGCTGTGGTCACACAGTGATGCGTGGACCGTATGTCCGTATGTCAAAGAGCCACGGAAGAAAGCGGGTTCAAATACAATCCTACACAGTACGTTCTTTAATTGACATTTATAATTCTGATCGTCCGTCACCTGTCTGCTGGCAATGGCAAGCCTCAGAGACTAAAAAATTCTATGTAAAGCTCCTTAAGAACATGAGCCGTTTGGAGTCGGCATGAAACTTGTTGGTCCAATCTTCGATCATTTGTGTTCAAACATTTAATATCACGCACAACACATATTGATCAAAAATAAGCTCGGTAAAGCTTCTTTGGCAAATTGCTTTTATTTCGACACCAACGATCTTATCCATCGATAAATTTGTTAATTTTTTTAAAACTCATATTCAACTGTGCTGCTCTTCCTCTTTTTTACAAATAATACTTAAATAACTATTTTTTAATAATAGACTTTTAACTTATAACTAAAGCAGTTCTCGTTACAAGAACTAACACTTTTGTTGTTCTTGACTGTGTTCATTATAGGCATTTAAATAAAAGCGTCAAATTGCACTTTACGGCTTAAAAAAGAAACAGCAGTTACACACAAACACACTTAACTAAAGCAAGCACTTCCGTTAGTTGGCGCCACACTCAAGGCATTGGCATTTACTTCAAGCAACAACAGAATGTTTAAAACTCCGCGCTTTATTAGTGGTTCTTGTTTTTGTAATTGTTACGTTTGTTGTTTTAGCCATTATGTAAATTTACAAAACCACAATGGGCGTTTGTAGAAAGTTTAGAATTTAATCGCTAAAAAATTAAAGCACTTCAAATACTAATACAAGAGAATAATTTAAAACTATTAAAGAAGTGAATATTTAAGATTTAGACACCAGTTTTTATAAATTTAAGAGCAAGTGATTAAATCCTTATTAAATAAATAGATGTTGTTATGTTGACTTTGGTATTAAAAAGGCTTTTATAGGCTATATAATACACAATTCTTATTTATGCCTTTTTCTTCAAAATAAAAGCAAATTTAAATGTGTTTTTTATCCAATAAAACCAATTTTAAAGAAGTTTATATATAAAACTCAATTCATTAACGTTTGCAAGAAGGCTTTGCAAGGAGAACGGCAAAATTAAAAAAAAAAAAACTATAGTAAAATGAAATTTGCCTTATAATAGTTCAGACATGGCAAAAACCTACAACAGGACAGACAGCATAAAGAAGTAAAGCAAACTAAAGGGAAGCGCAACGGCATACAGTGGTATTTCTTCGTACATTTGTGGGCAAAAAATAGGATTACTCCAATGATAATAAAATTGTGTATGCTTGGAAAGTTTAAGATACTTAAGAAAAATTTTAAAAATGGTTGAAATCGGTTAGTCTCTAGGGGTACATCTAAAATAATTGGATCTAAAATAATTTTTAACATGATTTTTTTTTTGTTATGAGAGGTACAAACAAAACTTTCCTATCTTAATGGAACTCGGTCAAAATGCTATAAAAATAAAGTAATATATACATATATTCTGCAAATGGTCAAAATTGGTTTGACCTTAGGGTCACCTCTCGTGGACCTATAATAAAAATTTCTAAATATTTTCATTTAAATATAAACCAACTGAGTCCAATATGGTGGCGCAGTGGGTAGAGTGTGTGGCCCATACGCAAGAGAACTCTGGTTCGAGTCCCACCTGACACAGAAAGTTTTTTCAATTGAATTAATTTTTCTGTTCGGCCGTCACCTCTCTGCAGACAATGGCAAACCTCAGAGAGTAAAAACTGCCATGAAAAGCTTCTTGAGAACATAAGCCGTTCAGAGTCGGCATAAAATATGTAGTTCTCGATCATTTGTGTTCAAACATTTTACAACACACACAACACAAGAAGTTCGGTCAAAGTCCTTTCAAGGGCTGAAGTGGCCATTTCGTGTGTGTGTGTGTGTGAGTCCAATATAATCAGACATTTTCAACTATCATTTCTTTGCCTGCATCCAAAAGCTGTTTACGAGGTTGACGCCTTATAATCAAAACATAAATTTTGGTTGAGTTCTATTGCATTTTCTAGAAAACTTCAATCTATACTTTCTTTAATCTTTATTACGCACTTTTTTTGCTTCCTTGGAGAGCATATCAATAGGGAGTACTGCTGTAAGAACTATATCCTTTCCATTTTTCAGTATTTTAATGACAGTAACAAGCATAAAAAACCAGTTAAAATTTTAATAAATAGTGTAGCCGTATCCGTTGTGGCCGTTGCGGCAGTAGCCGTTTTTTAGGCAAATGTTATAATTTGCAAAACGATTCTGGAACGATATAAAAGTTCTTCATTAACTGTGATTTTAGAAAAAGAAATGCCTTGAGGTATTGCCATCATTTGAAAACCTAGTTCCTTGTTGTACAGCATCCCATCGCAAGTTCATTCGTTCCTTGAATTCCTTACTGAATACTGATGAAGCAGTATTGGTAACTATTTGAGCCATTTTGTATCCAGCATTGTAAAAACTAATGGTCCAATTAGCCAATTTGGTTATGCACAACATAAAAAGGCATGACAATGCTCAGATAAAAACAGAAATTCAGCTCTTCGTACATAAATAAACACAGAAGTTCTGCTTAGTTTAGATTTTTGTGCATACTTCATATTTTTGACACATGATGTTCAATAACTCGCTGCTGGAAATTGTGAAAAGCTGTAGGTTTGTAAAAATAAAATATTTTTAAGAAAACCTACGTGCAGTCGCCACGACTGCCGACGGAAGATTTAGTTTTGTAGACCTGATTTATATTGATCAAGACTTGACGTCAATTCTTTACAATTCTCTTTTAAACTGGACCTCTCTCAGCTTGATGTCCGCGTCTTTTATCCACAAATGTAAGACTTGATTAATTAATTATTGACCAATATAAACAGGGACCTAGCATAAGATGTAAAATTAAATATAGTTTTAAATGTTTTTCAAGTTTATTAATGAAATTGATACTTGCTTAAGTTATGAATCTTAATGAAAAATTAAGCATACAGTTAAATTACAGATAACTTTTAAGTAAAAAAACACAGCCAAAAAAGACGGCCAAAACCCCAATGAGTTGTCTTATCTGCATAAAAATATTGACAAAAAGGTTTTTTGGGTCGCTGATCACGAATCTAACATACGAAATTCAAAATGGCGGCTTAAAAATGGCTAACTTTTATAATAACTATATTATGCATTTCAAATTTGGTGTACCGAAAGTTTTCTGGGTCACTGATCACGAATCCGAAGTCAAAAATTCGAAATTTCAAAATGGCAGCTTAAAAATGGCGGCCATGAACATTAGGCTGGGTCGATATTTTTTTTTTAATTTTAATACGCAATAAGTATCAAAAGTTCCGTATTTTTGAGCCGATTTGAAATATGCTTACCATTTTTAAATGAATATAGCTTTTGACCATCTTCTAGTGCTTTTCTGATTGAAATTTTTTCAGTTTTTTTTCAGGTATTTCAGAAAGTAAATATAAATATAAAAAAAAATTGTATTAATATAGGAAAATTTCGCACATATGGGCAAATCCCAGCGTGGCGGACTTTCCATTCGAACGCTTCTTTTGAAAATTTTTAGTACGACCCAGAGATATGTATATTTAGGACAGGTGTATATTATTGCTAAAAGCTATCTATTGGTATATTAAAAAAAAATACAGCAATTGGCATTCATCTCAATTTTAAAGCAAAATTTTTATTTTAAGCATGCGTTCGGATGTTTCACAAAACGGAAGTTATTTTGAGACTAAGTTCATACCATGCCTAGATCTGCGAATTTATCAGCCGTATAAAAAAATTCACAAGACAATATTTTTCATAAACATAACAGGCTTTCAGAAAAGACATACGCCGTCTTATTAAGAGCATAGTGAGTTCACAGTAAATTATTTAATTTGTTCGGACGTTTCATGTCGGACGTTTCAGATTTTCCATTTGGATTATTGGGTAATTAAGTAATTAAGTAACTAACATAAGTAATTAAGTAATTATATAATTCAGAAAAAATTGAATTTGTTGTTCTTTCCTTGCCTCAATCATTTCATTAGTATCTTTAGCCAATACCTTAAATTTTTAACACAACAAAAACATTTACGAAACACTTTATACACGTAAAAAAAAAGAAAAAATACATTTGCGAAACAGTGCGAGGGATTTGATTACCATGGTAAATGAATTAATTTCTTAAATTAATAAAATTTAAATGTTTCTCCAAGATAATATCCTAAAATTATAAGTTTTTAATGACTTTATTTTTCACCTGTGGTTGACCATTTTTGGGATTTTCTTATTTAACATTTTCTAACATTTTTGGGAACTTACTAATTTTGAATCACAGAATTCATCAATTAACTTAACAAAAAGTTTTTGCATAATTCGTTATGTTTTGTTTTCGAGAAGTAACAGTGATTTTTCATATCGTGATTTCTTTTCTTTAATTATTTTGTTTATTGTGTTTAATTTTAAGCAAAGATAATTTCAATGATGATTTTCGGAATAAGCGATTCAAAAGTATTAAAAAAGGTTAGCAAACAGACAAAAAAGAGAAGATTAGCAAATAATAAAAGTTTCAGCCATAAAAGCACAGGTATAGGGCCAAAAGTTATATGGAATTAAGAAATAATTAGCATATTAGGAAACTACGCAAAAATACGCAACTTTCAGTTAATATTGTTTTTCGAAAAAAAAAATATATATATATTCATACAGCATCGGCCCAGCCTAATGAACATGTTAACTTTTATATTGCCTTTATATTGACTTTTTTAAATTTAAGTTGGCGGCCATGAACATATACGCAATAAAAATATACTATCAACGTTAAACTCATTAAGTTTGTTTAATACAATACAAATAAATAAAGATAAAAATATTTTCACAAAAAAAAAAAATTTAGTTTCCTGCACCATTTTCGTTATTCCTTATATATTCCTAGAGTGGCGCATTGTGGCAAAAAAAATTTTTGTTAGTACAATAAGATATCCCACAAAGGAATCAATACCTTTCTAAAGTATGTAACAAGGGGAAAACAATTTCGTTTTTTTTTCCATTTTAACTCCAAATTTTTAAAAAATTTTAATTTTCATAGTATTTTTTAAAAAAATTGGTATGAATATTTTTTAAAGTATATATATATATACTATATTATATATATTATATATTTCAAAAGTTTTATTTTTTTCTGATTTCTTAAGTTTTGATCCAGTACTTGAAAACATAAGACATCTTTAATTACTTACACAAATAATACAACATATGTTCAAACTTGGCTTAAGATATGACAATATTTTGGTTTAGTTAAATTTTTGTGAAACTTTTATGGCGTCAACAATGTGCTTCGTTGGACACACGAAAGAAGCTAAAATTTTCCACAATTTCATAGATTTGATAATTTAATGGTTTTTTTGTAATAAAAAAATCTTTAAGTTCAAAAATTTAAAATAACATTAAGTAAATTAGAAACCACACGTTAATATTCACACCAGTAAATTTTGTTAAATTTCATTATTATTTTATTCATTTTATTGCATGTTACAGACATTCAACGCACTTGTGGGCAATTGTTGATTTTTCCTTCGAGCTATGCAAAAACAAAAAAACGAAAACATATACAAACGCGTTCACGCCAACAAAAAGAAAAGAAAAAATATTTCATCGCCCGCCGTGGGAATCGATCTTGGCCTCCTTCGATTCATAATCCATCGCTCTACCCACCGATCCAAACACCTTTGTTACGCATGGTCATTGATTTAATATAAAGTAGAACTGAAGCAATCTTGCAGCAGATCATAATGATCTATTAATAGATAGAAGATGATGACCAGTAATGTCACTTAAAAATTTTAAATAGTGGTTTATTGAGTCTAAAATGAGTGATTGATTTTAAAAAAGTTAGAATATTTTTTCTTCTTACGAAAAAATTCGACTCAAGTCCTACAGCAAAAAAAAAAAGCATATGCATACTTAAAGTCATTTTTCACGCTTGATTATTTTTATTGCAAATAATTATCATATAATGTTCTTAAAACAGCACTGCATCCACTTTCTATATAAAAGGAAAAAATAATAGTTTAAATAAAATTTTTAGTATTGCAATTATTATGCAATAATTTTTATATTAAAATCAGTAAATTAAGCCTGAAATAAAAAACGGTAAATTTTTTAAAATAACAGTGGTAGAAATCAAAAAGTCAAAAAGTGGTAGAATTACCACAATTGTGGTAAAGTGACAACACTGCTGATGACTCTTGTAGAAAGTGGCTTAGCAAAAATACAACATAGAAACATAGCTTCAGTTGTGCTAAATATTGAACCATTGACTGTGTGTAACGAAGGTGTTTTGATCGGTGGTTAGTGTGTAGAACTATGAATCAATAGGGTACGAGTTCAAATCCCATAACATTTTTTTGTAGTAATGGAAGCAAGCAAAAAAGAAACAATTCTAAGAAAACCGGTGTCGAAAAAAGAGAAGTGTCGTTTTTGAGATTTCACTCCAGCAAATCACAGGCGTAAAAAGCTTCGCTTCAAAAAAAAAAAGAAACAACAAAAACTTTTATCTTAATCAACTTAACCAGAAATTTACAATAATACGAAAAAGTTAACATATCAAAAGTCTTCATTCAGTATAGTAGAGCAAAGTTCGTGATCTAATGAGAATCAAAACAAATTGAAATGTATAGCTTCTTTTTGTTAAGTTTGCTTTGAAAAATATAGCACAATGCCCTTTATGAAGCGCATCTTCTTACGCCTCGTTTTGAAATTTGCTTGCGTGAAATCTCAAAACTTAGAAAGATTTAAAATAAAATAAGTTTATTTTCCAAGTAATCAAATTTAAAAATTTTATCTCATTTTTTTAATAGGCTTAGTATCAGACGTGATGTAACATGTCACTACGTTACTAAATTTCCATTGGAATTGAATTGGGTAAGTAAGTAGTTAAGTAATTATGTAATTTAGTAATTAAAAAACTAAATTAAAATATATTTTTTTCTCACCTTGCCTCAACCATTTTTCATTATCTTCAGCCAATGACTTACACTACTTATTTTTACTACAACAAAAAAATTTACGAAGCATTTACTAAAATTTTACTAAAAAGAAAAACATGGTAAATGAACGTATGTACAAATTGAATGAATTAATAAAATTTAAATGTTTCCCTTAGATAATATTATAAAATAATAAGTTTTCAATAACTTTTGATTTTTGGGTCACTGTGGACTTTTTTGTGGAAATACCCATATGTATACTTTTGTCCTTCACTGTACATAGCATTACTAAAATTCAAAATGTTTATGGTATCAATTAATACACATAAAAAAAAATTCCTAAACTTAAAAGTGTGTAAACATGCACATTCCTTAAATTAATACTATATATAATTTTACATCTAATGCTATGAAGTTAACACTACCGTCGGCAGTCCCAACGACTGCACCTTGCTTTTTTTTACCTCTTTCGTTCTCTATTTTATACTATTTCATAGACAAGCTATGTGTTTCAAACGAACTGTTACTGCTACCTTTATGATCGTATCATCAATAAAATCATAAGCCACATTCATTGCAGACGAATTTCAAGTCCTTCAGCAAAATACATACCATTAATACATACATATATCATTAACGCTAGTGCACTTAACGAAGGAATATTTAATTGTGATTTCATTTCTGCACCCGCTTTTGTACTTGCAATGAAAAGGTCAACTCAAAGGTAGATTAAAAACAATTGTGTAATTAGATCTTTTCCTTTCCCTTTTTGTCGAACAATTGGGTTGTTTTTCAGCCAGTTATACTTCAAATTAGGGCTTTGGCTTTTATTCGAAGTTTTGGAACTTGAAAGTATTTAAAGCTTTGAAGTTCGAAGCTTCATTCCAAGTCTTCGAATAGAAAAAACGAAGTTACAAAGCTTCGAAGCTTGATTATTCGCAGCACAAAATGTGTCTAAATATTCAACACATTTTATTGAAAACTTGCAAAGAAATTATAAAGCAATTTTGATTCGCTAATATCTATTGAACCGGTAATGTAATCCTGATAATGTTTTTCTTAAATTAATAAAAAAATGCTTAATAAATAAATACGATTTCTATATACATACTTATGTAAATATAAATACATGTTTGAAATGCCATAGCGCTTTTTTAATAGTAACAACTATAGTAACAACTATAAACTATAAAAAAAGCGCTATGGCATTTAAAACATGTATTTATATTTACATAAGTATGTATATAGAAATCGTATTTATTTATTTCGGGTGTAGTTGAAAAAAAAAAACCGAAAATTTTTTTCAGTATGTCAGCTAATAAGTTAAGTATGTTAAGTTAATTATGTTCAATATACAACGGCTGCTTTCTGCCTTGTTAATATTGTAACGAAGTTCTATGCTGGGGTGAGACTCGTCGGACTCAGGCTTTCTGCTTACAAATTATTTATTTATTTGAGACCTTAAATCAAAATGCGAGAATGGATTATCTTTAAACATACAATTTTATTCTAATTATAATATATTATCTATAACTAAACAATTTTATTCTAATTATTGTTCAAATTCAGTTCTCTGTGAATTTTTAATGAGTTTCTTAGTAACTAGTATTAATTACACAGCCACACAAAAAAAAAAAAAAGTGTGCGTGTCAGCTCCGACGCGCGGCTGGAGTTTACTCCTATAGATCGATTACCTTGGAATTTGAGATGTATTTAATAGCAAAAGCGGGTAAATAAAGGCATTTTTTATATTACTAAAAGGATTGTATACTGTTTTATTTTAAAATATATTTGTTCACATATTGCATTAATTCATTATAAGGTATATTGATGAATTTCATTATGGTAACGTCATTATTAAATACTGTAATATTAGGTTTGTGTGATCCCAGTGTTCTACCAGAAACTATATCTAAATCAACTTCTTCTTTCAAAAATTTTACTTAGCGCAATCCTTCATGTGTATGATGAAACAATTAAAAATTTCCTTTAATTTTTCTTATTTTTCTATTTGAGATCAATTTACGGACTTCTTTTACTTCGAATTACTTTTACTTTAAAATTGGCTATCAGAGAATAAAGAAGTATATTGAGTGATATATAAAGAATAATTTTTGAAGAAAAGTGCAAAATCTTACAAATAATTTAAGTACATTAAAAGGATCAATAAAATATTAAATTTAAGTGATTCTTAAACAAAAATAAAATCAAAATGAGATTATTTATAATACTTGCCGTCGTGGCTTTTGTGGGCCTTTCAATGGGAGAGGAGAAAAAAGAGAAAGATAAGGATATTGGCACAGTTATTGGCATTGATCTGGGTACCACCTACTCATGTGTTGGCGTCTACAAGAACGGCCGTGTTGAAATTATTGTCAATGATCAAGGTAATCGAATCACTCCATCGTATGTTGCCTTTACCGCCGATGGTGAACGTTTAATCGGCGATGCTGCCAAAAATCAGCTTACTACAAATCCCGAAAACACTGTCTTCGATGCCAAACGTTTGATTGGACGCGAATGGTCCGATACAAATGTGCAGCATGATATCAAGTACTTCCCCTTCAAGGTTATTGAGAAGAACTCGAAACCTCATATTCGTGTTGCCACCTCACAGGGTCTTTGCTCCTGAGGAAATCTCCGCTATGGTTTTGGGTAAAATGAAGGAAACTGCCGAAGCCTATCTGGGCAAGAAGGTCACCCACGCTGTCGTCACTGTGCCCGCCTACTTCAACGATGCTCAGCGTCAAGCTACCAAAGATGCTGGCGTCATTGCTGGTCTGAATGTTATGCGCATCATTAACGAGCCCACCGCCGCTTCCATTGCTTACGGTTTGGACAAGAAGGAGGGTGAGAAGAATGTATTGGTCTTTGATTTGGGCGGTGGCACCTTCGATGTCTCGCTTTTGACCATTGACAATGGTGTGTTTGAGGTCGTTGCCACCAACGGTGATACTCATTTGGGTGGTGAAGATTTCGATCAACGTGTCATGGATCACTTCATTAAGATGCACAAGAAGAAGAAGGGCAAGGATATTCGCAAGGACAATCGTGCTGTGCAGAAGTTGCGTCGTGAATTTAAGAAGGCAAAGCGTGCTCTTTCTGGCTCTCATCAAGTGCGTATCGAAATTGAATCCTTCTTCGAGGGTGAGGACTTCTCTGAGTCTCTGACTCGTGCCAAATTCGAGGAATTAAACATGGATCTGTTCCGTTCCACATTAAAGCCAGTGCAAAAGGTTATGGAAGATGCTGACATGAACAAGAAAGATGTGCATGAAATTGTTTTGGTTGGTGGTTCAACACGTATTCCAAAGGTGCAACAGTTGGTCAAGGAGTTCTTCAGTGGCAAGGAACCCTCTCGTGGTATCAATCCCGATGAGGCTGTTGCCTATGGTGCTGCCGTTCAAGCTGGTGTGCTCTCCGGCGAACAAGACACCGATGCCATTGTTCTGCTCGATGTCAATCCATTGACCATGGGTATTGAGACTGTTGGTGGTGTCATGACCAAGCTTATTCCTCGCAACACTGTCATTCCAACTAAGAAATCGGAAATCTTCTCCACTGCCTCTGATAATCAACACACTGTTACCATTCAAGTCTACGAAGGTGAACGTCCAATGACCAAAGACAATCATTTGCTGGGTAAATTCGATCTGACTGGCATTCCACCAGCACCTCGTGGCATTCCACAAATCGAAGTCTCGTTTGAAATTGATGCTAACGGTATTCTGCAAGTCAGCGCTGAAGATAAGGGCACTGGCAACAAGGAAAAAATCGTCATTACCAACGATCAGAACCGTTTGACCCCAGACGATATTGATCGCATGATCCGCGATGCTGAGAAGTTCGCCGATGAAGATAAAAAACTCAAAGAGAAGGTTGAATCTCGCAACGAATTGGAATCGTATGCCTACAGTTTGAAGAATCAAATCGGTGACAAAGACAAGTTGGGCGCCAAGTTGAGTGATGACGAGAAGACAAAAATGGAAGCTGCCATCGATGAAACTATCAAATGGATGGAACAAAATTCCGATGCCGATCCAAAGAAGCCATCGTGCAGCCAATTATTGCAAAACTTTATCAAGGCCAAGGTGGAGTGCCCCCAACTGAGGGTGCCGAGGACAGCAATGATCTTAGAGATGAAGTGTAAACAGCTGTTAGGCGTGGTTGTTTAGTTAGTACAGATAAATAAGCAGAAGATATGAACTCAGACTGATTCAATTTAAAAAACAAAAACAACATAAAGAACACACCTCAATTAAAAATAACTTCGCTTATTTCAGCGCATTTTTTGCATTAGGTTTCTTTTAAGGTTTGATTATTTTTTGTTTTGTTTTTTTCATCGTAATTAAGTAGTTTTTTTTTTGTTTTCAAATAAACGAATGTGTTCCTCGCATTCCATACAAATACCCTTTCATTTCGAATTAAGTAATATACTTAAAATAACAATAAATTTTTTATAATTGTAAATTAAATTTGAGGAGAAGAAGAAAAAGAAGCAATTTCTGAAATTGCTGAAAGAAAAAGAAGAAATTTAAACATTTATAAAAAAAAAAAACAAAAGTTTTAATTCGGAATGTGTAAGTTATTGTAGAATGAATATGTTAAATTTGAGAGTGCGACCCGTTGTAATAAGCAAAAATTCTTCGATTTTTACGAAGAATTAAAATAATTTATTATAATTTAATAAAGACTAAAAATAAACAAACATATTTTGTATTAAATGCCCCTTTATGTCATAACAATAAAAAAATCTAGCTAGTTCTATATCCAATAGATCTAAAGTTTTATTTAATTAAAATTGGTTGAAAATTCGTCGAGTTATTCAATTTAAAGTATTTCTACTTCGCTACAAAATCACCAAAATAACTATGTTTTACATGAAAAATAAATTGTGGCATGTTTTAATTTATATTTAGTTTTTAGCAATTCTTAAAAAAATTTATTTTTAAGAATTACACTTGTGAGCTTAATGTCAAGTAATTTCATGAAGCATCAGGTTACCAGAACAACAATGTTCTTTACAGAACAACCACCAGCAGACTAGACAGCTGTTTCGTTGGTCGCTACACCAACTCATCAGTTAATGGACTGCATGACCCACAGAAGATTACTGATGAGTCTTACTTGGTCTTACTTGCGAAAAACTCAGTTCAGGCTAAACAGCATGAAAAACAACGATTTTGCGCTGTTTATAAAAGATTAGTGCATAAAATTTAAATAACTTGATGAATTTTTAACTAATTGAAATGAAATAAAACTTTTTAGATTTATAATTAACGAAGCTTTTATATTATTATCAATAATAAAAAAAGCGCACTTAAATACAAGTACTGAATGAGTAAACCAGGGATGAAAAATGAAAATTTCAAAACGTACCTAATTCCCCCAAAAAATATGTACTTTTTTGGTCTCGAATGTACCTACAATTATTCACCATTGATTTTTGGTTTTTATACAAAAACTTGAATAGCCGGCGTCGCTCGGGGGTGGTAATACAATGCACAATGCGGGTGATCCACCTGCAAAAAGTAAATATAATATTATTTGTCGAATATATATTGCTGATATATATTGCTCGAATTTTGTTGACATGTCAACTTTTTTTCTGCTCTAACATAGACATTTTCTGATGATGCGAAAACACTGGGGATTATTAACCCAGGTACCGAGGCCACAAATTTTTAGGGCATTTTTTTGTCATTTTTAGCCATATATGTTTTTTAGGTCCTATTCCGTAGTTTTAGGTCATATTTTGAGTAATTTTTATGGATTTTTACATAATTTTTTATCACTTTTAGTAAGTTTAGCGATTATTAGGGGCACTAAAATATTTCGTAGGTACTTTTGAAAGCGTTCAAGTCAAAGAAGTTTAATTAGTAATTTTTAATTTATACTACGAGCCATTAGAAACTTGCAATGCTGGTGAGAAAGCGATTGAGAAGTTATTTAGAAATTTTTATCAAGTATTTAATAAGAACTCCGGATAAGGTGAATTATTAAGTAGTTTAAAAAGGATATTAGGATGTAAACGATATTTCACCTTTTAAATATGTGATCTTGACAGTGCTGAAGTGGAAAGAAGTTTTTTCAATATAGAAGACATTCCATACCCTTGTACCCTTGGTACACAAAGGATTTAAAGACTCTTCGCAACAACAGGAATAGGGCATGGAAGAAATACATCTGTAGCTTAGGCTCAAACGACCTAGAAACTTACAAAAGTTTGTTTCTGGAATTTGAAAATCGGTCAGCTACATTATATCACGAATATTTAGATAATGTTAAGCTGAGAATATTGACAGATCCAAAGAAATTTTGGGGATTCGTAAACACAAAGAAGAAATCTGATGGATTTCCTCCTTCATTTAGAACTCCTGAGGGATTTACTGACAATCCCGTCAAAATTTGTGGCATTTTCTCCAATCTTTTTAAAGAATCATTCTGTTCAGATTCTTTTAATCCTGATGGAGAGTACTTTGAATATATGAATTCCGAACCCAGAGTATCTTTGGAACATATATCCTTCACTCCAGAGGATATTTTAATGTATATTAGATCGATCGATGAGGAGTTTGGTGCTGGACCTGACGGTGTTCCTGCCGCAGTGTTAACACAATGCGGTTCCGTTTTGAGTCAACCACTGTCTTTATTATTCAATAAATCTATTAACGAAAGTTATTTTCCACTTTTTTGGAAAAAATCATTTATAAGTCCCATTTTTAAAAAGGGTTGCAGGAACGATGTCAGTAACTATAGGCCTATCGCTAAGCTCTCATCGATTCCAAAACTTTTTGAGCGGATGGTGTACGATCGGGTGAAAATTCACTGTGGCAAAGTCATAACAACTCGTCAGCATGGTTTTGTGAATGGCAGATCCACTGTGTCTAATCTTCTCGATTTTACAACATTCTGCTTAAATTCTATTGATTCTGGTAACCAGGTCGATTGTGTTTACACTGACTTTAGTAAGGCATTTGATAAGCTACCACACAATCTAATCTTATTTAAACTTGAGTTAATGGGATTTCCACAATATTTTGTGAACTGGATTAAATCGTATTTGGTGGAGCGTTGTTATCAAATACGTTTCCGAGGCGCATTGTCTTCTGAATTTATTGCTGGATCAGGTGTTCCTCAGGGTAGTCACCTTGGTCCTCTTCTGTTTATTTTAGCTATCAATGATGTAACTCACGTCATTGAACACTCTCATCTGCTTATTTATGCCGATGATATGAAAATATACAGAACGATTAATTCTAGAGATAATTCAGATCTACTCCAGTCTGATCTAAAATCCTTTGAAGTTTGGTGTTCTAAAAATAATATGTTTTTAAATTCAGATAAATGCCAAACTATGACCTTTTCGCGAAAAAGGAATAATTTTATATTTGATTATAAGATTAAAGATACTGCCTTGAGTCGTGTAGACACCGTCAAAGACCTAGGTATATGCATGGATTCTAAGCTATCGTTTAACATTCATATTGATAATATTTGTAAAAAAGCATCTTCAATGCTTGGTTTTGTAAAACGCTGGGCCAAAGAATTTAATAGCATGATAACAACTACAACGTTGTATTATGCAATCGTGCGTCCTCACTTAGAGTATGCAAGTCAAGTGTGGTCCCCAAGTTACAATGTGCATGTTGATTGAATAGAAAGAATCCAAAAACGTTTTGTTCAGTTTGCTCTAAGGGGCTTAAGTGGAACTGACATATTAGACCTTCCTCCTTATGCGGATCGTTTAAAACTATTAAAAATGCAGTCTTTAGGTGATCGAAGGAAATCGGCAGATATCGTATATTTACACCAGCTCATAACAGGTGTATTCAGAACTTCTTTCTCACATAAATTTTAACACTAACCGTAGAAGCAGTAGAAACGCTAACAACTTAATTTATTTGCCATTTAGTAGAACAAATTATATGGCTACTGCTCCTTTAAGTCGCATGAGTTCCTTTGTTAACAATTGTAGCGTTTTTGATGTTAATTTGTCAAAAGGACAACTCAAAAGTAGATTAAAATTAGTTGTGTAAATAGATCTATGTATACGCATGGTTAGTTGTTACGTCTTGTGTTGTCCCTGAGCCCAACCCATTTATTGGTGGGTAAATTTTTCCCACATTAACTTGTTTGTGGTCACGGGTATCCATAACATTGATATTTTCAATGATTACTGGGTAGTGGCTTTAGATGGGTTAATGCTGAGGAAGTGCGATATAGCTGTAGTAGCTGAACTCTATTGTTATTGCATGTTATTAAAAAAAAAAGACAATTTATACTAACTATAGATAGTTGTACGATTTTGATAATTTAAAAGTGTATTTATTGTTATTTAGTTCTCAAAATGCTTTTCATGGCAGTTTTTACTCTCTGGGGCTTGCCATTGTCTGCAGAGAGGTGAAGGCCGAACAGAAAAATTAATTCTATTGAAAAAACTTTCTGTGCCAGGTGAGAATTGAACCAGGTTTTTCTGGCGTATGGGTCGAACACTCTTCCCACTACGCCATGGCCGCCACTCATATATCTACTTGATGAGTATTGAACAAATCTTACCAATATATAGTATAGGGTTTGTTTTCATACGATTTCAATTGAAATTGCTTATACCCATATGTAAATACAATTTATTTTTTTTTTGTATTTTTGTAATTTTTACTATATTTTTATATAATTGTAGTAATTAATAATAATAAAAACTGTTTGTATGAACCTCGAGGCTGCAGTTCAGCATCTGAAAGTATATTTTTAACATCTGACATCGTATCTACAAAATGGAATATAAAAAAGAATCATAGAAAGTTGTGCAAGATTGTGGCCATTTAACATCCATAATGAAGAATACAAGCAAAATAAATAAGATTTATACTGGACACTTGACGACATCACAAGATCTGCTCTACGAAAATTCACGACATGACATGCAATAGAAGACACCGCGAAGGCTAATTTGAACCGATATTATTAACAACAACTTAGAAAACACAAGCCAAAAACACTTTTTTAATAAAATATACACCCCAAGCTTTACCAAAATTCCCTTTACTTGGCAAATATAAAAATGAATTTATTACTCATTCAAAGCTCGAATTACACTATGTGAAATGAAGGAAACATTTATTGCTGTACCTGTTGACATATATGCTATGTTTGAAAGCTCGCAGCTGTTTGAATTTGTAATTAAAAACAAAACAAAAGTTATCGATAAACTCAATAGAATATTGGTAATCGAATTTACAAAAAAATTTACTCCATTCAAAACTTCAAACATTTTCGCCCTATGTGGGCATGGGGATGTAGTGAGCGTGTTGATGTACCGCAGTGCTTGACTATGTAGTGTTGGCGTGACGATGTAACGAGCGTGTATGACGATGTCGTGGACGTGCGTGACGATGTAGTCGACGCGGTAATAAAGGCAGTATAATTGGTTGACGATGTATTGAAGTTGCTTTTCAATATGGTGAATTCTCTGACGAAGGGGATGACGTAGCAAGCGTGTATGATCATGTAGTGAACGTGCTAACACATGTAGAGCACGTATTTGATGATTTATTGAATGTGCGTGACGATATAGCGGACGCGCGTGGCTGTGTAGTGGACGTGCTGATCAATGTAGTGAACGTGTTGGATGATATTGTGAACGTGTATGATGAGGTCGTGGTCGTGCGTGTCGATGTAGCTCACGTGGTTGACGATTTTAATGAATGTGCGTGACGATATAGCGGAAGTGAATGACGATGTAGTGGACGTGCGCTAAATATAGCGCACGGGTCTGTGGATATAGAGAGCCTATATGACGACGTCGTGGACTGGCGTGACGATGAAGTAAACGTGCTGGCTAATATAACGTACTTGGTTGACGATGTAATAAAGTTGCTTTCCAATATGGTGAACTCTTTTACCAATTAAATTATATTTGGTAAGGACACAGAGCACCCGCACACCAAATATAAAGGATATTAGTCGAATTGCGCAGCCACTTGAAAGTTTTCACACGACTTTTGACTGTAACAGGTGACGTCTCTGCCAGCATTTTTAAGTGCCATTCATCGCCAATCACCAAAAAGTGACACCCAAGGTACATCTTGGAAGATAATTTGGCGATAGTTTGTGTTTCACAAAAACAAATACACGAGTTATGACATATTTATCCTCTCAAAAGGCCTCAGAGGATTGTTTGTTTCATTTCTAACGGCTTGATACCATTTTTTCGATTCTGTTGTCAGTTCGGCTCGATTTGCTTGCAGCATAGTACAGAAAGTTATGAAATTAAAATTTGCCACTTATAAAGTAGTGTTTAAGGTTTTTAATAGTGGATTAATTATAAGTAAATAGTAACAGTGCATTATAAAGCAAACCAGAATTTTGTGCAATGTTTTTAAAGTTTTATAAAAAAAAACATTTGGCTGTGAACATTATAATTTAGATATCGTAAATTAATTAATTTAATTGAATTTTTAGATATAAGTAGGTATGTCTATTCTTAAAACATATTTGAATAATTTTTTTGGTTCACTTTTTAGTTTTTACAACAGAATATTTTATTTTGTAAACAATTACAAGCCAACAATAAAAACTATAAGTATAAATATTTTGAAGCATACTTTCAGAATTTGGGTTGGGACATAGATTTCCACTTATTGGCGTCACTTTTGCGTAACTTCCAGGAGGATCGCTTTTGAGTCTTCCTTAAAGTCACTGAAAATAGACTTCTTTTAAGTGTCTATTACGAGACGCCATCAAAGTGACGCCGGCTTGGAACAGTTTTTCTTGATAGAAGTCACTTTAAGGATGAAAAAGAGGTAACGCCAGCGTTTAATCTCAACGCCTAGAAGTCACGCTTTGGTGTCTTCAGCTATAATAAATGTTGGCAGGGGTCGTTCAAGAGCGTCTAGAATAAGAGCGTTTGATTATCGATCAATTGGTTTACCATGGAACTGCGACCACGATGCCAGCACTCTCATAATTTTCTTATCAATGCTTTTAAATATTAGAACAGGAACTTGGTTGAGCGGTCACTGGTATTCGTAGCAGTGGTCAGACAAGATAAATTTGTCGAAGGGCAGACAGGGAGCTAATCTTAACAATAAGGATTGCTAAATATTATATTTGGTAAGGACCCAAAGCACCCGCACACCAAAAATATTATCGCGAGATAGGGAAACCACTTACCAGTTACAATGACGGATATTCAGCAAAAGAGGAAGTTTTCTTTGTAACAAGAGGCTTTATTGCTTTGTTTTCTTTCCCATAAGGCCTAACAAAAATAGACGAAACGAGACGATTGCAACTTGCCGAACGTCTGGCGAGTTGAGACGCTAAACGTTTGGTTCTTATGGAACAAATCGTATGGACAAGCTGTTTCGTTCAGATTCGTTAAATTACGTTTGTTTGTGCATTTTGGGCAATAATATTGAACTGCATTAAAGCCAGCTCATTACGGAGCAACTCGTCTATTTTGGTTGGGCCTAGCCTTGTTGTGTAGTTTGCTTGCATTTTGCGAGCACAAATGTTGTGCAAGCTTTATCCAACCTCAAAAATAGCCATTTTTTGTGTGCATAGCCTCACATATCTCAAAATCCTGACATAATGAGCCAATCCCGAGTTTGTATTCAGAATATATGCAAAAAACTACTTTGAAAACGACCCTCAGCTGGTCAATACTATTGCAAACCCATTATTTGAAGACCTTTGTTACTGATGCACATACAGTTATTTCTAATAGTAGAATAAAGGTTTGTTTTGTATATAATGGTAAATTTTGAGAGCACAGGACAAGCCTTTCTTAGTACACCTTTTAATTAGACAAGCAACTCATTTTTCTGCATACTTACATTATACTGTTACCGAAATCTACACTGTTGTATGCCTAAAACGTTGAACGTTTCTTATGCACATATAATTACTTCATTGACTTTGCTGTTGCTACCAACCTTTTTGCTCTCGGAAAAAGGACAGACCAGCTAAGGAATTCGAGGGTAGCAGAGATCACGCTAAAAGAAGCAAAGCTGGTGATCTAGCGTCTTAGTACACACAACAATATTTAGCTATGGATCACACTACAAGTCGTCTTTTTGGGATGTAATCATTCTTTTGGTTATAAAGAGTGTACTCTTAAGATTACATCAATTTGTCTAAGCGACAGCAATATGCTTTTAGTATCGATGGTGACTTTAACTTTACAGTCAAGTACTGAAGAGGACTATTGTAGTAATAAAAGTTCGTCATCAACCCCATTTTGTTGTTTGATTTTCTTCCGAGACTAAAGGAAAAGTCTTAACAATTGTTGAGAAAATAAGATCCAGTATTACTGCTTTGGGTAAAACGTACGCTTAAGTAAACAGCGACCAGTTTATTGTAAAACACAATTTAGTATTCACAATTCTGGATGACAAAATGGCTCAAACAGTTACAAATACTTCATCATATACCGATCGTTATATTTGTTAATCAAAACCATCCAAAATAAACAATTTGGATATAGTTTTAAAGAAAGCGATTGATATAGATGGCTGTAAGTTAGGAATTTTATCATTACATGCCCGAAAAATCTATGAAATTACATAAAAGATATAATACAAATAATATAAATCTATGAATGATATACAAGACAGCAAAATTAGCATCAGATTAATGGGCTTGCGAGTGGATGCTCTACAACAAGGAATTGTATCTTCGAACGACTCCGAGGCGTTTTTTCTCCAACCCTGCACTCATTGCTGATATCACAGGAGTTGATGAAGAACTTATACTTAGATCATTTCCCAATCGTTTTGCTGATAATAAAAGATACTGCCATGTTTAAGAAATATGCCTGGTATACGGCTAAACTATTTGTTGTAAAATATAACTGGTACTTAATGCCTGTGTCTGTCCATAAAGTTTTAATGCATGGAAATGTAATAATTGATGAAGCTGAAGAAGCGTGTAACAAAGACTAGCGGAAGTGTAGGTTGATGTTTTCAAGAAAGTGCAATAGAACCTGAACAAATATGAACCTGAACTTATAATAAGACGTCAACCGCAAAAACAATTCTTGGAATACGATCATGTAGTTAAAGAAATGAGAGATAATCAAAAAATGTTTGAATATTGCGGGTTAATTTTGCAACCTTTAATTTTTTAAATTCATACCTCATTACACAAGTATATTCTATTTTTCGTAATTAAACATTTCTCTTATGCTTGAACAAAAATTTTAAGGCTGTATAAAGGATCTTGTATATCATGAATTTCATATCAAAACCTATAAAAAAAGGGACATTTTGAAACCGACCCTCTCAGATTTTAATTAAATTTTGCATACAGCTACATTTTATCTATAGAAACACAACCTCATTTTTAGAAATTGCATTTTTGAAAATATGTGGGCGTGGCAAGGTATCGAAATATTTGAAAAATGACGGTAATAGGTACTTTTAAGCTGCGATTTCTTTGGAATGACTCAACCGATTTGAAAGATCTTGGTGCCATTAGAAAGGTATATAAGTAAGCTTTCGAAAACATACACTGTAAAAATTTTATATTACACTGAAATATTTTTTTGCCAAAAATAAAATTTTAAACTTGGAAAACACTTCCAAGATCAAGTTTTTTTTTCCAGAAATTTTTTAGAAAATTTTCCATTTATTTAGAAAGGTCATTTTAATATATATAACATATCAAAAAACTAAAATGGGGTTTTTTTAATTTTTTTTTTTTTAAATTTTTAAGTAAATACATCTCTTGTTAACTTCCTTATATTTTGATATCTTTGTGTGACAAAAAAGAATAAAGTAGCTATACTTTGGAAGTTATACAGATTTTTTTCGTAATTATAATAGATTAGAACAAGAATCGTATTATCAAATTTTTCAGACACCCCCAAAAATATGGGCTTAACCTTGATAAATTTTTTTTATTTATTTTTTTAGATTTAATATACAATTTTGCGCAAGAAATACTGTTGACTTTCGGAGTATTTGCTAACATTTAGTGAAGTTTCATCTATAGGTATAAAAGAATGAAAGCTTCGAGTTCCTGGAATAGTTTTAGCATTTTTATACCTTGAAAATAGCTCTTCTTTTGTTTTGTTGTAGTCGTCAGCGTCTGGATAAGTAACTTCTATGGAGGTCTTAAAAGTTTGTGAAGCCCAATGATAAAGGTCTTTCGCCGTTTGAATTTAGTTTTTATTTGCTATGCTATACATCCGAGCGCCTCTTTTTAATGTCCCACCTATACCATCACATGCAGATTTTCCATGGCTGGTTGCGTAAAAGTGCCATTCAGCGAATATATCAAAATCAATGTTATGATGACATAAATTAATTAAGTTGTATTTGTTTTTGTATTGTGCTCCTGCACCATCTGACACGTAGATTACTCTCGTAATTGAATTGCTTATATTGGTCTAAACAAAATTAATCATTTTTGAAATATATAGATGAACTGCTATGCTATCATGGATATTACAATCGGATACTATGGCAAAGATTCTATGAATTAATTTTTCGTTATCTTTGTAATAAACAACGAACGGATGTATCGTGGCTTGATTATTATTCCAATGGTATAATTGAACGGCATCTTGTATAACAAACGCATAGTTTTCAGCGAAATCCATTTGAATTAGCATTTCTCCTTGCAGCAGTGTCATTTTTTTTTCACTTACGAATCGGGACTGGCGCTAGGCTATGAAATGATGTGGCACCAGCTTATTCATGTGTTCTACAAATTCGTCAACAAATGTGTCTGTAGTAAAGGAAATGGTTTCGAGATTACATTTTTTGACAAATTTAGATAATTTTGTAAAACCGTTGTACATAAATTCTAACGATATTTAGGTATCGATTATAACCCCATTTTAGTTTTTAGATATGTTATATATATTAAATAGACCTATCTAAAAAAATTTTGTTTTGGAAAAAAAATCTTGTTCTTGAAAGTGTTTTCCAAGTTTAAAGTTTTATTTTTGGCAAAAAAAATTTTCAGTGTAATTTAAAAAATTTTACAGTGTATGTTTTTGAAAGCTGACTTATATACCTTTCTAAGGGCACCAAGATCTTTCAAATCGGTTGAGTCATTCCATAGTAGTTGCAGCTTAAAAGTACCTATTACCGTCATTTTTCAAAGATTGCGATACCTTGCCATGCCCACATATTTTCAAAAATTCAATTTCTAAAAATGGGGTTGTGTTTCTATAGGTAAAATTTAGCTGTATGCAAAATTTCATTAAAAACTGAGAGGGTCGGGTTCAATGCATATCGGTTTTGATATGAAATTCCTTATATATATATTGTAATGATATATGTTATATAGCAAATATCATATAAATCTACTTTTTGTATATATATGAATGCTTTACACTCTGCCGTTATATTGCTAAGCGATTTTCTCTATATAATTTTCCGTTACAACTCTTTTTTAAGGTGGTAGGCGTGTCCGTTGGCTTATTTTCACAAAATTTTGATATGTTCACGTTCATACAAAGGTTTGAAAGTGCGTAAAGATATCAAGTTGATGTCTTTATCCGTTCCACTGTTTTTGCCTTGGAATTTAAGTAGGTAGAGGTATATTTGTATGAAAGATATGAATGCACATCTACCGACTTACTCCAAAATTTACCATAATGTAAAGGATTTTTCTTAATTAGAAATCATGTCAATATATCTATTTGTATTTTTTAGGAATAAAAAAGTAAGTTCACTTTGTAAAAAGAGTAGGCGTGTTCATTGACTTATCACGCCTATTTTTGATAAATTTTCTTAACTTGCTGTATTTAATCAAGCATGCAAAATTGCATTGTCATAGGACCACTTCTTCTGTTTTTTCCCCACAAATGTATGGAGCCATCTCACTGTACGGCGTTTTGTGGTGGCTGTACAAAGACAATGGGAACTCTTACACTTAGAAAAAATAAGACTGAAGGAGCTTAAGCCTTGTCGCATGATTTTCATTTAGCTTCGTAACTTCTTTTTTTCTTTGGCTTATAAGAAATGTCCACATGCTACTCGCCTTAAGTTAACTTAAATGAATGCTCAGCTGAAAAGCAACTTTGTGGGTAAAGTAATTTATTTGCCAATTCTAAAATCTTAAATGCAAGAGCAGGGTTGAAAAATCAGCTTTTCTTAATGTACCTTAAAGTTTCTTTGCTTTAAGAATATTTTATGCTTAACTTTTTACTCAAATATGCTTTAGTTCTGAATTTTTTCTAGTGCCTCATTCTTTCATTTTTTCCATCCTATTTTTTTTTTTAGTCTTCTAAGAACTTTCTATAGAGGTTTTGCTGATTAAACTGAATTTGCAAGAGACAAAAAAAAAGTTAGAGATTAAAAAAATGAGCACTTTTAAGGCTCTTCTATGGATTGAGACAAATTTACATCTTCTTTAGGGTTTTTTCTTGAACTTCTTGTAATAATTTGGAGTTAAAGCGATTCAATTAAAAATGCTTAAGACAAATCTTAAATTGAGTATGAAAGCTAGTTAAGTCAAGATAGCAGCTCTAGGCAACTTTTTGGCTTAAAATATAACAAAAATATCTCAATCAGCAAAGGTTAGGTCCTAAAAATTTAAACAATTTTGAGGATTATCTTTTAAGAATATATCTAAAATTCTTGATATAAAAACTTCTATGGAATGTATTCGTGAAATAAGACTATTCAATATGTAAGATTATAATTATAGTTTGATATATATTTGATATTTACTTAACAGTTTTGACAGTCTTTTTCCTCTTAAATAGTCGCAAATATTACCTGAAATAAAAAGAGAAAAATTAACTCAGATTATTAAATACACAAAACATACATTAAATATCAATTCAAAAAATTATATATTATAAATATCATAATGCTACTAATAAATTTTTTTAAACTTCTAAAGTAAATTTAAATTAATTCTATTTTCTTAATTGCCTATGCTTAAATTAATAAATTAATTTGAAAATTTTTGATAAATCATTCCCCTCTAGTAAGCAGAACATATCTCCAGCGACCACATTCTGTCCTTGACTAACCCAAATGTAAGCAAAAAAAAACTCTTAAAATTCTTTCCTCGAGAAGTTTCCTACTTTATCTGATTATTCTGCACTGACCAGGTTTTTTTTTTTTCTAACCAAGCAACATAAACCTTTCCCAACCCACCACTCTTTGGCATCCACGAGTATTGTTGACACGCTGAGATTTTCAGCTCGCCGTTGGGCGTTGAAAAAAAAAATTGCTTTTGGCTTATCAGCACGTATGAAGCTTCTTTGCCAGTGTTGCCTTAGGTTAAGCAACATCAGGATTCGTAGTTGAAATAATTCAAGTTGTTCAGTTTTTGTTAATTTAGCTTTAACATTTCTATTTGAGTTTAATATTAGCTGGAAATTGCTGCAGGATATTTGCAAATACTAATTTTATGTGTGGATACATTTTCAATTGAGCTAAATAATTTATGGAATCAACAGCTGCATTTATTATTGTTATTAGTTTTTGATACGAGTTTATTTTGTGGAAATTTAATTGCTGATTTATAAGTATAACAATGAGAGATTAATACTGAATTACAATATAGTACCAAAAAATCTGATAATATACTGGCTTCTTTAGCACCAGTAAATCGTGATATATGTAAAAAACTTGTATCAATATTATTCAACTACTGCTATATAGTTTTAATATATTTACTTTGCACTACGACATTCTGTCACAACTTCTATTAATTATTCGCATTCAAAAATTAAGAAAAACTATTTCAGTGGTAATGTACGGAATCTTATAATTTATATAACTATATCGCTCTTAAAAATAGAAAAACTTCCTCCCACCTGTTATTGATGCGAAATATTCTAAGGTAGCTGTCCTTTCATACTTTCTTTTTGTCTTTACATACGTCATACATAAAATGGTGTACATTCGTTTGGCCTACGTAAAATTTAAAAAATTACACATTAACAAAAAAAAAAAAAAAAAAATAATGAGGTTCGTTCGCGAAGAATTCTTTATCTAGAAACTTAGATTATCTAGAAGACTGAAAAAGTAAATTTTTGTATCAAATCTTAATCTATTAATGAAAAATAAATTGTGGCATTTTTTAATTTATATTTAGTTTTTAGCAATTCTTAAAAAAATTAATATTTAAGATTTACATATATGAGCTTTATGCCAAGTAATTCCACGAAGCAACAGGTTGCCACAACAACAATGTTCTTTACAGAACAACCACCAGCAGATTAGACAGCTGTTTCGTTGGTCGCTACACCAACTCATCAGTAATCTTCTGTGGGTTATGCAGTCCATTAACTTTGAAAATCTTATAACCACACCTTCTGCTAAAACCAAATCGGAATTGCTGTTGTGTGCTTTCCAATTTAAAAAGCAATGTTTTCTACTTCTCCGACTCCGAATAGCAATAGTAATGGAGGGTTAAGGAAGTCAAAAAGGTTGCAAAATTCAAGATTTTTTATTAGAAAAAACCCATAACCATTATGTTAAAAATAATATTCTCCTAGTTGTCCATAACCATAATCGCAACCAAAATATTTTTTGTTTGCCTGTAACCATTATCGTAAACAAAATATTTTTTTGGTTGCCCATAACCATTACAACAACTTTTATTTTATTTTGGTTGCCCATAGACATCATCAAGATAGATTTTTTTGTTTTTTTTTTTGTTACCCATCAACATAATGTAAACTAAAAACCTACTTATATCAAGTGAGTTTCATAAAAATACGAATAGATTTTTATATTTTAGCCACCATATTGGATCTGCCATTTCAAATTTTTAATTTTGGATACAAAATTCTAAATCGGCTTCGTATAAAACTCTCGCTATATTTTGCTTCAAGTTGATACCATCCATAATGTCGATAGCGATAACGGCTTTGGGCAAGCAAAAAAAATGTAGGTTGCTGTAATGGTTATGGGCAACCAAAGATCATTTTGATTTCGATAATGGTTAATGATTAATTTCACTTTTTAAGTTCCTAATAATCTTTAATAAAAGCAAGAGGCATGTTTTTGAAACACATAAAAAAATGTAACTATAATATTAATTTTACTATCAAATGTTCTGTTTACAAATAACAAAGTCATATTAACCTAATAAGTGTGCATTAATAAAATGCGATTTTAATAGTTCGATGTCTTCTAAAGTTTGTTTAATTTTTGTTTTGTTTTAACTTTTTTATTTTTATAAATAAAGTGACATTAGAGTTAACTACAAAAAAATAACAAATTTATTTGTTTTATGCTTTACATAAAAAAGTTACATTGATAAATTTTTTTCATTTTGGTAAATTTTTGTAGTAAATTTGGTAAAAAAACCCTGGTGACACTTTGTTTGGCGAACATAGCTTGTCGAAAAGAGTATAGAAATAGTTCTAACTATTTGATTGAATATAAATAAAAAAAATTTCAAAAGGCTTTGTCCGCTTTTCAAAAAAGTTTCTCAATGATCATGTAGATAGATTTACTATTTAAATATGCTGTATCAAATAAATATTTTTATTTATATATTGTTTTTAAATTTAAGAAGTTTCCGTTTATATCAAGAAAATAGAATTTGTATATTCAGTTGTAAAAATATATTCAAAAGGATTGTTGTTCAACAATTTATTAAAAAATATATTCCAAATAAAATTGTCTTCAAAAATCATAGCATAAAAAACTATATGTATATAAAATAAAACGTATCAAAAATAAAATAACGCGTTAAATATAACAGCTATAATCATGAGATTTTTTCAGCCTCATAGGTACAGGTAGAGGTAATTATGAGCAATAATACACTTCAAACACATTGAAATTACCTTAATAAAATTATGATTTTATGATTAAAATTAGTTGGGGGTTCACTAAAAATTTAATCATTTGAACACATAACGGGTGGGGCCGGGGCCCACTGGCGCCCCCCTGGTTACGCCCATGGTGAATATTATCATCATCATCACCCTTATCGTCCGCCTCTCAGCTCAAAAATAAGTTTAATTTTGTGAGGAAAAAAAATAGAAGCAAAAAAAATAACAGTTATTTGTAAAGGAAAAAATTAAACTCAAAAATAAGTTTTATTTTGTGAGGAAAAAATAAAAATTTTAAAAATAAGCGTTATTTTTAAGAGGAAAAAATAAAACTTACTAATATATTTTAATTTGTGAGGAAAAAATAAAAGTTTCAAAATAGCAGATAAAATAAAACTCAAAAATAAGTTTTAGCTTGTGAGGAAAAAAATAACGCTTAAAATATAACTGTTATTTATGAGAGAAAAAATAAAACTCAAAAATAAATTTTATTCTTTGAGGGAAAAAAGGAAAAGTTAGAAATTAACTGTTATAAGTAGGCAGAGAAGTATAAGTTGAAGTATAACTCTTATTTAATGATATTTTTAGTAAAACTTATAACAGTTACGGTCCCTAATATAAATTGCTTTAGCCAAAGAATTACAATTTTATAAGAAATATATTTTATTTTATTTTCTACTTAAGATACTTAAGTATTTTGCAACAGATATGTTTAGATTCAAATTTCTTAAATATCACTACAAACTAAGCTCTCCAGGTGGCACGCGACAACATGACCTTTTATATGTTTGCGATATGATCTTGGCCTAAATTGTTAATATGTTGACATTAGATTTATCAACATTGCTACAAATTTCCAGATTGTGTATATATACAAAAAACACACACAAAATCAAACACATTTCCACGTGAAACTTTACGTGCCTAAGTGGAATACCTGCGGATCAACGCATAGCAACAGTTTTACTAGGATTATTTGCACTTTTCGTTCAATTAACGTGCTGGCCATTTTAACATGGCCGCAATGCAATTTTAAGGTTGACAATATTTTGGCTAAATTACCATGCAAGCCAATAATGTTTGTGAGTTGCAACACCTAGCTATTTATATGTAAGTATTTATGGTTTATTATGTGTTTTTTTTTTAATTCAATTTCTGTTGTTTGCGCCGTTATGAAGCTCAGTGTAAATTGCAATGGTCACTGTTCTTTCGGACGTGCTTTTGCCTGCTTTGCAGTGATTTTCCATGGTGTGAAAATCTGAATTGAATTAAAATTCAATTTTAAATATAATTTCGCGACTGTTAATGAGTTCAATATTGTTTAAGGGTGACTTTTTGTTTCATGGTAATTTGCGTTTAAATTACATGCTTATTGATACAACAATATTTTTTAGTTAGTTGATTAAGGGAAACAGCTGGTTATTGCTACGAAGCTTTAAAAGAGGATTCAACCAAATGGCTCCATTAATGTTTAGAGGAAAATAAATAACAAGTTTTTGGACCTGAACTAATATAGCTGGATTTCACAACTAAATAAATCGTATGTGCTTATTTACCACTAACTTTGTAAACGGTGTCCTTGCGGTGTTTATCTTAAACTATACTTTTAAGGCAATCAAAGCAAGTTTGAACTTTAAATTTAGTTACAACTACTTTGGTTTAAAAAACTTGTTTTTGTTGACTTTTCATATTCTATATTCAATGCAGAAAACTTTAAAATAACTTCTGTAGCACAAAATAAGTATTTTACATATATATCTATTATGTTTGAAGTTTTTTGTTTTGCTCTTTTATAACTTTATGAAAAAGTTAAAAAAAAACTTACGATTGGGCATATCTAAGGATAGTTCAAGCATTTCAAGACACTTCGACGAACACGAGAAACTTTCTCTGTCCAAACATTTTAATTTTTCTAGTCATCGAGATTGCAGAGATTGCACTGAAAATCACAGAATGTATCATGCGTGGAAGGTGTAGCAATGTGAAGACAATAAATGTTGGATTAGGTTTGCAGTAGGTGGAATAAATATTATTTTGACATGTGTCATGATTCGGACTGCTTGCAAGTTAATTTGTTTGAACACTATTTTTATTTAAAGAGTTATAAATCTGGAAAAGAGCGAAGCTTTAACCATATATTGTAAGCTTATATCACTAGCTTAACATTTTTTTGACACATTATTTTTAATACTAATACTAATGTATCGATTTTCGTACTTCAGAATTTTGAATTGAATTTTTTCTTCAAAAGCTACTTTACATTTCATTCACATTCAATAACAATAGAGTTGTTATTTTCACAACATGAACCCATTCGAAGCCACGATCCAGTTGGCTCCATCATTGAAATTTCTGAACCAAATGGGCAAAAGTGGCCCAAAACAATATAATGTGAGAAATTTACCCACCAAAGTACGGACTGAGCTCAAGAACAACACAAACATAACAACTAACTACGCACAAACATCATAAAATATTTGTTGAAATCAGAGCTGGGATTTCGATCGATTACTTTCGTAATAACTTTACTTTCGTAATTGATTACAGGCAAATTATAAACAATAATAATAATAATATTAAAAAAATAAGGATTACGATTACTGTAATCATAATCGAAATATTCTTTATTACAACTGCAGTAGTCGTTATTATAAAAAATTACAATTACAATTACTGTAGTCGTAATCAAACATTTCTTCATTACGATAACAGAAATTGTAAAAAAGCTGGCATGAGCCCTAAGCGATTTTTTTTTTTTTTTTTTTTTTTTGGAGACGTCATTTTATGCCGTAAGTAATTATATATAAAAAAATGTTAACGTTAACAATAATCCTAACTCTAATTTTTCATTTATAACAGTTACTTAAATTGTAATCAATAGATTTCTTTTCATTATAGTAATTGTAATAAATCTTTTTTGCATAACAACTACAGTAATCGTAATCGTTAATTTTTAAAGATTATGATTACTGTAATTGTAATCGGGAAAGTAATTGAATTTGCAGTAATTGAATATTCAAATAAATGGTTGAAATTTACTATGAAAAATAATGTCAATTTTTATATAATATCCAGAAAACCACACAGAAAAGGTTTAATTTTAAACAAAAAATTATGCAAAATTGAAATACTCATATACGTACATGCATGCTTGGCAAAGGCTTAAATCAGTCATTTTTCCCGCTTGGAAATTTGTTGTGTATCTTTTTTTCACCGACATAGAATACCAGTTATTTTAAACTAGAGAATCACTCATAGAAGTGTGTTTGTGTTGAAATCTATTGCTTGTCCTTGAATAGCGTTCTTAAAGCCATAAAGAAAAACAGTTGCCTACCGTCACATGTAAGGGGCTATTCATAGATTACGTAACATGTTAATGGCCAATTTTAGACTCCCCACACCTACGTCACACTTAGTCACAATGTTTTGACCCCTCCACCTCCCCTACACCTCTCCCCCCTAATAAAACGGCATACTTTTACTTTTTTAAATTTTTTTTTTTTGTTTTTTTATACTTCAGCAGTTTGCTATGAAAAAAGCATGGAACACGTAATATCTATTCTATCTATATATATAAAAATCAATTGTTGTGCGTTAGTCCCGCTAAAACTCAAAAATGGTCCGACCGATTTGACTGAGATCTTTTTCATTTTGTTGGTAATTATTGAGGGATGGTTTAAAAAGATAGAAAAATTGGAAAACTTTGGTGAAATATTTTGAAAATCGTGGAAACCAAAATAGGCGTTTTTGTATGGAAATTTTGTATTTTTAATGGAAAATGTCACACATCTCAGGAAGCTCTTCACCTATTTCTTTGGAACTTCTCTGCCAAATTTAACTATTACACAGGTCAGGTTTAAGGATACATTTTTTTTTCCGCGCCCATTCGGACCGCCTACTAAAAATGTTGCAACAGTTTCACTATATGGAGAAAAACGTTTTTGAGTTCATAACTCAGAATTAAAACTCGGAAACGACTAAGCCGATTGAGTTAAAATTTTGGCTGCAAATATGATTTGTATACGCGATGGTGTATGAATGATGAAAGGCAGTATTAGATAATGGGGGGTGGCACCTCCAATACAAATGCAACACCTCAAACGTAATATCTTGGGCGATATCTGGCCGATTTGCATAAAATTTTGTATATAGGGGTTTTAGGATACGCTAAGTGCTTAAAAGCTGTATATTTTGCTCTATCTCGTACACCAGATGAAATACTCTAAGTCCTCTTAAATCACTCATCCGATTAACATAAAAATTTGAATATAGTGGTTCTAGGGTACGGCGAGTATTATTGCGCTATTCTTTTACTTTACCTTGATCATCATAGGGCGCTGTAGTACATTTATTTTCAAAATACACCAAAAACTCTTGAAGCGTACGTATATAAAGATTTTCTGAAAAGCCGAGTCATTTGGAAATGCTAAACTTTATTTCAATGCATTTGACAACGCGTGCACTCCAAGAATTGCCAATCGAAGCACGAACAAACCTGGCAAACGAAAAAAGAAACTGCACAAAAATTAAAAAAAAAAAAAAAATTTAAAAGGTGATTGTAGGCAACTAATATAGAAAATGAGTCGATATTTTGACATACAGAAATAGAAGCAGGTGAAAATAGTTGATATTCCACATTCATGTGTAAAATTTCTCCATTTTTCGAGTTACAGGAAATTTTTTTCAAAATCGCTCATCCGATAAGTGTTGAAGACTTATCTGTTCTGTTGTATTTTGAAGACCAGAGGGCGCTGTAGAACAAATATTTTAAATATCCTCTAAAACTCCTAAGCCGCTCATTCGAATTGCATGAAATTTGTATATGGGAGTTTTCAGATACGGTGAGTGTTTTGAATTTATTTATTTATCTATCTAGAATAAAATTCTCAGTTATTTTATTGCATTGCTTAATTCTTCGATCGTGTGTAACCTTGCCAATTTTTTACGATAGAAACTCTAAATGAATCCTATATTAATGCATATTAATTAAAGGAAACAAAACAGGAATTTTTGAATTTCGAAATTTCTTCCAAAACAATTTTAAGAACAGTTTTTTTTTTTTTTTTTGTTCGCATTAATACTGGAGTTGTTTAGAAAAACTCCAACAATGATAAGAAAAGGAAATGTCAAAGAATTTTACAAATACAAACATACAGTCACAAATTTTTTTCTTCATAAATTGACTCAACGCCAGTGTAACAGATTTTTTTTTTTTTCAATAATAATAAAACCGTGTGAGCAGGTTCTTTTTAAAGCACCATACAAAAAGTGGGCGTGTACCTTAAGTTTATAAGGCTTAAGGTTCATGACCCTACTTTGTCTTAAACATTTAAAACATCATTTGTAAATCTAATAAAATTCAAATCGCAGGCAATTTAGTCCCTGAAATTGATATCTAAGTGATAAAAAAATGTTTATTTTATATTTTCAATCAGATTAATGTCATCATTTTTATAAAGACTGTAGAAGTAGTCCTAAAATTAAAAATTTTATTGCTGACAAAAAAATTTATAGTTGGATTTGGATCCATTGATCGTTGTGCACTATTGGTTATATCACGTTCCTCACATTCTACACACCCTGAATGCTACACACCCCTGGACGGCGCAGGGTATTTCAGCTAGTAAAATATAATATTTTTGTTTTCTAAACGTAATATCTTGCAAATTTAAGATTTGTTTTTTTATAGAAAGCAGTAAATTCCAGTCATAAATTTATTTTAGAGTACATTTTAACTGTTTGTTTAAGCATACATTTTTTAACCCGTGCCCATTAGAGATATTTGACCCCAAATTCAGCAAAATTCAGCAAATTTCTCAAAATTCAAATTTTTAAGATGTTGTAAGCAAAAAAGTTGTTGAGTCAGAATGTTAAAAAAATGTATTTTTAAACAAAAATTTAAAATGTTTTCAAGAAAAAAAAAATATGACTACCATTCACTGCTTTCTATAAAAAAAAATTCTTAAAGTTGAAAAATAGCACGTTTTGAGCACAAAAATGTAATAATTTTTTTACTTTGAAGAAACTATTTCATATGCATGTCTTATGTGTCAGATTCAAGTCTTAAATGTGCTTAGTTTTATGGTTTTTAGATCATTATTCTGTGTGTAATAGAAGCTGGAAAATATAAGTTAACACAAATGCATATATCGCTATAGGTAGCAAAGAAAATAAGCAGTTCTGAGATTCAAATATACCGGGAAACTGTTAATAAAAATATCAACTTTTTTAAAAATAGTCGAGCAACCAGTGGTGAATCAGAATGAATGAAATTAAATTAATTATAGTATGATTATTTTTTTTTTTTGTGAAGCATTTGTGCATTCATCAATTACGAGCAATCATATCAACACATTTAATGACCTTATTAAATAACGTTACGACTTTTCCTGAATTCCTTTTTTTTTACTCTTACTTAATCCTTTTTTTTATGCTAATACAGATGCACGGTTCTTTATCCAGCAAAATTTCATAATTACATATATTCTCTACAGGTATTCAGTTTGAGTTTTACAAACATTGTTTGTGTGCTCTATTTGGGAAACTCCTTGTGGGCTGGTCCGCAGACGATGGCTTGGCTAAAATTAATAATATTTACATGAACAGCAGTTACAACGGCCCGACATGGAAGGCTCACACAAGAACAGAAAAAAAATTAAGGAGTCAACTCTACACAAGCCTCTCCTGCTAAAAATGCATGAAAAATCTCTAGTGTTCAGTATGTATAACGATGTTAAATCGATCAACACGCATGTTTTCTGACTTTCGAATAAATGTTAAGATTATACATTGCCACAAAGTGTCAACTTAAAACAACTTAAAAGCTTAAACAAGTAGTTGAAGTTTATGTTTGAATTGTAAACAAACTCTTTTTATATAAGTCTTAAAATGTTGATATTCTTGAATATTTAAGACACATTCAAGGTTTGACCAACTTTTTAAATTCCATAAATGCATCATACCAAACCAAGAGAGTAAGAGTGGAGTATTATTAGTGGTGTAGCGCAAAACATGAGCGAAGAAGAAAATAAAAGTCGCAGACGATTACTTGTCATGGTGGACAACGGTGTTTCTTTATGGCTTTAAGGATGATATTCAAGGATAAGCAATAGATTTCAACACAAACAAACTTCTATGAGTGATTCTCTAGTTATAAATTACTGGCTTTCTATGTCTGAAAAAAGATACACAACAAATTTCCAAGCGGGAAAATGCCTGATTTAAGCATGCATGCGTGTGTGTAATGCAGTGGCGTAGATAGGGGGATGATTTAGGGGATAGATCCCTCACTTCGATAGAACTCTTTTGCGCTGATTTACGTTGATATATAAAGATCATTTAAGGTTTAAAAAAGGTTTATAGTACAAAGTTTAAACTTGCAGCTATTAATTAGAACATATAACTTTTCCTTTAACTCATTTTTGTCCAGCGTTGCGTGTACGCAACGGTTTACTTTTCTTAACCTAGAGGTCATACAGTGATAGATTTCATGGTCTCCAAAAAGAATATAAAATTTGGAGAAATTATCTAATCGACCTGTTTTCGCTCAAGGCTAAACAATAACGTTTACTTACATTTCCAAGCTTGGGGAATTTGAGAATTTTTAATTTTTTTTTATCTTTAATTTTATACCTTTTTAAATAAAGTAAAATACGAGTATAATTCTTATACGATCGTTTTTCTTAGGCTTTATATTTAACTTTAGTTAATTTTTATGAAGTTTGACTGACACACGAGGCTCCCGCAGGTTGACACAACGCTGGTCTTTAACGAAATAGGTTTTTGTATTTTTTTGTTGTTTTATGGAAATTCGGGAGGTCAATATTGGTGTAAAGTGCTAGATTTTGCTGGTAGAATATCGTTCAATATCGATCAATTTGAAAATCAAAAATCTCGAGGTGGCAACTCGATTTTTATATATATTTTTTTTTTTAATCCCAAACGAAGCAATTTTTTCAAAATGTGTATTTGGATCTTAGTCTGGATCCCTACAAGAATAAGCATTACGGAAATCAAAAGAAGGTTATGCTATTACCAATTCAACGCGATATTAACCATAAAAAATCCATGCATTACTTTTCAATATATTGCTGTTTTTGTACTTAAAACGTGCAAATTAATTATAAAACTTTGTTTTAGTGACTTTTTTTTTTTTAGACTTGATCAACACTCAGGGGGTTACCCCTATAAATGCGAAAGCATTGTGTTGATTCGGAGGACGGGTGATAGTTAGTTGGAAAAATCGAGTAGTGTTGGTGAAGATTTGATTGGCTTGGTGATGAGCTTGGTGATGGGCTTGGAGAGCTGCCCGAGTGGACCTAGGAAACACAAGAGCTAGTATCTCTCTTGAATACTTTCCATGGTAATACCTGTACAGAAGGCTAAGGCAACCAACATTGCGACGATGCCCAAAAGAGTTTAGAGGAGATGAAATATTTTCATCTCCTATCAAATTTATCGCACGTCGTTGAATCCGGTCCAGAAACTCCAAATATGATCCTGAAGCCCGTGCCCAAATGTGCGAATTGTACTCCATTTTCGGCCTTATATATGAGGTATAGATCAAACGAAGATCAAATGAAGTGAAGTATTTCTTACACCGTTTTAAAAAACCAAGGCACTGCTGCTTCTTTTGACACATCAAAAATGTGATCATACCTCCGAAGATCCGATTGTATTGATATGCCCAGAACGTCAAAAGCATCTGACTCCAAAAGATCTATACCGTTCATATTGAGGGGAGCTAAGGGACAATTCATTCGCTTGTGGGTTACCAGACTACACTGGGTCTTGCCAGCATTTGATTCTACTCTATTAGCAAGACCCCACTCGGAGATTTTTTTTAAGTCATTATTGCGTGTATCATTCATATGTTGCCTCTTTCTCTCAATCTCCAAAGAGCTCGGGCGTTTTTTTAACGAATATGAATGACAAATGCCGCTGTCATCCGCAAACTAATGAATTTGGTTGTGAGTCAACAACAGAAGACTTCGTAAAAGGGTGAACCAACAATTGTGCATTATATGTAAAATGCATAATATCGTCGTACACACACACTCACGGAGATAGTAAAATTCTACTGTAGTGCAGAAAAACTGCTTTCTTTTAAACTATTGAATAGATTTTCAACTAAACTAAAAACTTTAATTGAAATTAGATACTTGCTTTGTTTTGAAATCAGCATTAAATGGAAAATCCGCCCTTTACTAATAAAATAAAATTGAATTAAAATCAAAATTTAAATTTTGGTCTTTTTGCAATATACGCGGTATTGCAAGTGGCTGATACAAGGCATTGCACGGCCAACGACGATATGTAAAATAAAAATCAAGCGGCTTTTTATAAAAATTTTGCATGTTTTGGTTATTTCATAAAAGGTTGAACTGAAAGGTTGAAAGTGTGCGTAATATGTAAAATGTTATTTCTTCAAAACTACTACACAAATTTTTATAGTTAATTGCTCGTTAGATAGTTAACAGAATAACTATTCTTTTGATATCCATAATGCTTAGTTTTGTAGAAAATTTATTAAACAAGTCAGAAGTTTTTCAGGCCAATTTTTGGAATTTTAGACGCTATAACTTTAAAACGACTTGAAACCAGCCTGAAATTTTTACGGATTCAGAATAAAAAGGTCTTAATGCCTATAATCCACAAAAAAAAAGTAAAATTTGAGTTTCCATTCATCTTCAATTATACCCGACTCGCTGTAATCGAAGTTAAGCAACTGCGGCAACTTACTTCACAGCAATCAGGCAATCACACTACAAGTAACTACGAAAAATCTTAATACGTGTTGAAAGTTCATTGAATGCAGTTGCATAAGATTTAATTTAACATGAAGCTATTTTTAGTGAAGTTAAACGACAAAAACGAACAAAATGCTGTGAAAGACAAAAAAAATGCATTGCTTTAAAAATACTGAAAAAAATAAAGGGCAGATAATATAGTAATCCACTTTTTTCGAAATTTTCCCTATTTTTATTATGATTTTCACAACATTTTTTTAATATACTCTTGTCTCGAAAACAAATTTCATCCCCTCCCATTGCAAAAAACTATCTACGACACTGGTGTCATGAGCAAGTGTAAAATCGCACCACTACTTACAACAGCCACGCCATACTCCGTACTCCGTAGGAACAGTATGAATATAATTCAGCAATATTAACGTTTTAATTCTTACGCTTTGGCGATGAGTTGTTAAGCGCAACAGCCCTGTTTTATACATAATTTTATTTATGTCGATGTTTGTGGCTGACTACGTAGCCAACATGTTTGCCAGTTTGGTCGTTATCTGTATGTTTGTCTGTTAATGTGTGTTACTGTAAAATTTTTTCTTTTGATTTTCTGTTCTAGTTCCTTTTTACCTTCGCCTGGCTAGGTTTCCTCTGAGCACTTCCTCAGATTTTTCCTACTTAATTGACTTTAGGAACGATCTAACTCTTACACGTTCGGTCACGGCCACCAATCTTTGGTACTACTCTGCAGAATTATTTTACTATTAAATTAATGATAACATTCCTATTAAAATAATTTCAGTCAAAACCACATTTTTTCTTATCCTCAACATTAGAAAGGAATCTTTTGAATACGAGACCACTCCCGACTTCTTAGAAAAACTTATATAATTGAGTTTTAATCTAGACTTCTGCTAGTGAAAAAATTTTCCCTACCCTAAAGATTACAAAAGTGTTTGCATTTTTGTTAAAAGAGCTAAGAACTAGACAGTCTTATCGAATCAAACACTTTTATAGGATAACCAAAACCAGGCGCGCAACCAGGATTTTTTTTTTTTTTGGGGGGGCTTATATATGTCGGACTAACATATAAAAAAAGGTGTGTGTGGCCGCCACACACGGTAGAAGTGAAACTTTTACCCAAAAATGGATTTTCCAGGAAGATTGCTAATTTATTTTAGTAACATTCCTCCCTTCAGTGCAACCAAATTGATAACAAGCAGTATGTCTTCATACCAGTATTAGTTCAAGAACTATCTTTTTTTCATTAAAGCCAACTAAAGGGTGATTTTTTTGAGGTTATGATTTTCATGCATTAGTATTTGACAGATCACGTGGGATTTCAGACATGGTGTCAAAGAGAAAGATGCTCAGTATGCTTTGACATTTCATCATGAATAGACTTACTAACGAGCAACGCTTGCAAATCATTGAATTTTATTACCAAAATCAGTGTTCGGTTCGAAATGTGTTTCGCGCTTTACGTCCGATTTATGGTCTACATAATCGACCAAGTGAGCAAACAATTAATGCGATTGTGACCAAGTTTCGCACTCAGTTTACTTTATTGGACATTAAACCAACCACACGAATGCGTACAGTGCGTACAGAAGAGAATATTGCGTCTGTTTCTGAGAGTGTTGCTGAAGACCGTGAAATGTCGATTCGTCGCCGTTCGCAGCAATTGGGTTTGTGTTATTCGACCACATGGAAGGTTTTACGCAAAGATCTTGGTGTAAAACCGTATAAAATACAGCTCGTTTCAAGAACTGAAGCCGAACGATCTGCCACAACGTCGAATTTTCAGTGAATGGGCCCTAGAAAAGTTGGCAGAAAATCCGCTTTTTTATCGACAAATTTTGTTCAGCGATGAGGCTCATTTCTGGTTGAATGGCTACGTAAATAAGCAAAATTGCCGCATTTGGAGTGAAGAGCAACCAGAAGCCGTTCAAGAACTGGCCATGCATCCCGAAAAATGCACTGTTTGGTGTGGTTTGTACGCTGGTGGAATCATTGGACCGTATTTTTTCAAAGATGCTGTTGGACGCAACGTTACGGTGAATGGCGATCGCTATCGTTCGATGCTAACAAACTTTTTGTTGCCAAAAATGGAAGAACTGAACTTGGTTGACATGTGGTTTCAACAAGATGGCGCTACATGCCACACAGCTCGCGATTCTATGGCCATTTTGAGGGAAAACTTCGGAGAACAATTAATCTCAAGAAATGGACCGGTAAGTTGGCCACCAAGATCATGCGATTTGACGCCTTTAGACTATTTTTTGTGGGGCTACGTCAAGTCTAAAGTCTACAGAAATAAGCCAGCAACTATTCCAGCTTTGGAAGACAACATTTCCGAAGAAATTCGGGCTATTCCGGCCGAAATGCTCGAAAAAGTTGCCCAAAATTGGACTTTCCGAATGGACCACCTAAGACGCAGCCGCGGTCAACATTTAAATGAAATTATCTTCAAAAAGTAAATGTCATGGACCAATCTAACGTTTCAAATAAAGAACCGATGAGATTTTGCAAATTTTATGCGTTTTTTTTAAAAAAAAAGTTATCAAGCTCTTAAAAAATCACCCTTTAGTATTCTCAACATGGCGATATCATGGAAAATATCATTAGTCCATTTTGTTTATTGACAGTTCCTGAAAACTTCAACATTTACGTACAGAATTCGATCGCAGTTTGTTTTTACTTTCGTGACACGAGATCTTGCTGTTTTATTTTTTTGTTAATTATATTTTTATTTATAAATATTTAAAAGAAAAAATTTGTCGAAAAACCTGTGACGGGAATAATGCATTTTCCCTTTCCGTACTCCCATCGAACCGCGTACAATTCGGCTGCAAGTTGAACGAGCTACCATCGCATCTTTGCCTCCCTTGTTCGAACAAACCCGAAAGCAAGTATGGCATGCATCTTTCAATTTATTTCATAGGATTGATGACAAAAAAATTTATTGTTTATATAAAATAATCATTAATCACTAATTAAATATATAATTTATTTTCAGTTTTTCTAAAAAACTAAAACTGCCAGTATAATTGTGAATATTTTCATTAAAAAAAAGCACAAAATTTCAACTGCAGAAAAGACCAGTAAACCTTTGAAACATGCTGATTCGGCCATACATTTCATTGACAAAAATCCCATAAAAAATTCATATAGAGTAGGATCATAAGAACTTTTTCAATTCAGTACAAAATAAAACTCATCTAATGAACATGTTGGCAGAATCGTTTGCACTATTACCTAGACCAGTGATGGGCATATCAATAGTATTTGTCTCTTTCACTCTTTATTGATGTTGCATTGCGCTGCGAAACAATAATCTAGAACAGGGCAGTAGGGGAGCACGGAGATGGTTGTTGCATTTTTATTATAAAGAGTCATATATTTTTATTTGTTTGATTGTTTTACCTGGGAATAGATTTGCTTGATTAGCTATTCAGTATTTAAATTCAAAATATTTTTTATGTACTAAATGATTAGATTAGACATAAATGAATGAATTCTGAGAAAGGAGTCCTGTCACTTTTAACCCTGCAACAGGGGCTGCTTGTTACACTACATGGGGCAAGATGTTACATACAAAAATAAACGTAATAAAAAACTTTTTATTAGGAACAACCATCGCAGGCAGTTGCGTTTCTTTATTATTAAAGAACATATTATTATGTCTACAAAGCAATCTTTTGCCTTTTTAAAAAAAAACTTAAAATTAAACAAATTTTGAAAAAAATTAAAATCTTTAACATTTAGTTTTATAACTATGAAAACAAAATGTAGATTATTTCTCACCTATAAGAAGATTATAAACTTTTTTATTAAACAAAAACTTAGGAGCAGGCAACAAAATTAACATTAATGAAATTCCCGTGGCACTGGATCAGATCAAATCTCAGTGGAACAGTTTTAGATCAACTTTAATGCAATTTGGCACCACTAGCGATGAAGTGCCAAAATACAAATGCGAGTAGTGAGACGGAGACTCGAATAAGAGTAATTCAGATTTGCCAACTATGTTTGTTTTGAAAAAAGTGATTTAAACTTGGCAGCATTTTAAGATCAGAAATAGAGCAAAGAAAAGAGCTGATTCTAAGTTTTGTTGTTGCATTAGGAATAAAATAGAGCCACGCTCTAGATCAACGACCATGGGAATGCAGCTATTATGTCTCAAAAATAAAAATAAATTATCTCAGAATTTAAAAATCAACAGATCCTACAAGTCACAAAATTTATCTTTTGAAGCAAAGTTGTAAAAATTCAAATGAATATAACTGAAGAAACGTAAATCCATCATAAAAAAAAGCATTAGGGTGCGAAAATGACACAGGACACCTATCTGATTATTTGAAAAACAGATTGTAAGCCAATATAACAAAAAATCGAAAATTTTACAAACCTGCGGTTTTATTGGCTTCACGAAAATGCTCTTTGAAATACGCCATGTGAGCCGATATTGGCGGCGTTATTTATCCCATTCCTCTGTCAGTATAGCGATCTCTGTTTCGCCGCTGGAGCCACTGTAACTACTTACTCCTGTCGCAACCAGCCCCGGTCTCGACTATCCTGGTTTTTTTTTCGGGAGGGGAACGGAAGGAAGGGTGGTACCGTTTGTTCAAAAAATGCATCTGGCAATAAAAATAAATTTTTTATGTCATTGCTTGTCCGGATTTCGACCGACCTCATCAGCTCTCGACAGGCGCCTCTGCTTTGCGCGCGCCTTCTCCAATCGGATACACCAAGTGCGGTTAGGGCTTCCTCAGCCTGGTCCATCCATCGGAGGCATGGTCTCCCTCGTCGTTGTTGACCAGCGACCCTCGCCTCGAGCACCTTTTTTGCAGGAGCTTCGTCGTCAATACGATGGACATGACCCAGCCAGCGTAGTCGCTGCACAGTTATACGCCGAACTACGTCAATGCCTTCGTAGATCTCATACAGCTCGTGGTTCATTCGGATGCGATAGTCATCGCCGACTCGAACAGGACCGAAGATTTTGCAAAGAACTTTTCTCTCGAACACCCCCAGAGCGGCTGCGTCAGTTTGCGAAACTACCCATGCCTCAGCGCCATAAAGCAGCACAGGTAGAACGAGGGTCTTGTAGGGTGTTAGTTTTGTCGATCGAGAGAGGGCTCTGGAACTTAGTTGCTTACTGAGCCCGTAGTAGCCCGTAGTAATTATTGTTCTTCGCTTTATCTCCAGGCTGATTTCGTTGTTAGTATTAATGGCGGTGCCAGGGTATACAAACTCCTTGACTACTTCAAAGTTATAGCTGCCGGAAGAAACGTGGGAGTCTAAACGCCGCGCTCCCTTGTTTGTAGACAGCATATACTTTGTTTTACCCTCATTTATCGACAAACCACTTTCGCTGATTCCTTTTCGATAGCGGCGAAAGCAGCGGTAACATCTCTCTTGGTTCTGCCGACAATATCAATATCATCAGCGTACGCAAGGAGCTTGACACCTTTATAGAAAATGGTGCCATTACGATGCACACCGGCCTTTCGTACGATCCCCTCCATGATGATGTTGAAGAGATCGCAAGACAGTGGATCGCCTTGCCTGAAACCTCTTTCGGTATTGACGCTTTCGGAGAGGTCATTTCCTACCTTGACGGAGCTGCCTGCCTACCTTGATCGAACGCAGCTTTAAAATCGACAAAGAGATGGTGTGTGTCAATTTGATTTTCGGGGGTTTTCTCCAGGATTTGTCGTAGCGTGAAAATCTGGTCTATGGTGGACTTACCAGGTCGAAAGCCACACTGATAAGGTCCAATCAGTGTTTTTGTAATCGGCTTTAATCTTTCACACAGTACGCTTGAGAGAACCTTATATGCGATGGAAATAAGACTGATACCTCTATAACTGATGCAGATTGTAGGGTCTCCTTTCTTAAGTATAGGGCACAGTACACTGAGGTTCCAGTCATCGGGCATGATTTCTGCTAACGCAGAAAATTAAGAAAAATGAGTTTGTGCGATAATAAGTATCTCACATTTCTTTTTGAAATGCACGCCTGTATTTTCTACCATACTGTGAAATGATTACCTTTGGTGGAATTTTTATCTCCCCACTTACAGACAATGGCAGTCGACTTGTAACATATAATGAAATATTTCCTTAAATTTTTTATTAATATTAGATCGTAAATTGTTAATTGCTTCTGCGCATTTATGCGCAGTCGCGTATACATGATATTGTTTTTATTTTTGTCACTAAAACCAAACGAACAAAAAAAAGCTTGGGAAAGCAAAACGAAACAAAACCCATAATTGCTGCTTTCATTATAAATAAAAGCACACATAATAAAAGAAAAATGAAAAAAAAGCAATAATATAATTTCTTATGCGTTCATAGCACTAAGTAGTAAATACTGCGCAGCTTGCGTAAATATTTGCAGTAAGGTTGGAGCCATATAACGCGGTTTCACCGCGATGGCGGTACTGCACTCGGTCCAGCCTGAGGCATAGGCGGTTTGCGGCGACACAAAAACGTAATATGGCCCCTCTCGTTTGAATGCATGCAAATTTCAATATTAAAAACGCGAGCACGGCACCGCCATCGCGGTGAAACCGCGTAATCTGGCCGCAGCCTAAGTATTTTAAATATTCTTCTTAAATAATTCTTTAAGTGCTGCTTTGCTTTGCCTTCCTAAGATTCACAAAGTAAAGCCAAATGAGCAGCATAACCTTGTTTTGAAAAATTTGCGGTGGCACGACCAGTAAAATTTTCGTTGCTTTTACTGTTCCGTTGAAAACAATTTAATCCCGCGAAAAGTGCCTGCGACATAGTGCTCGCGAATGTTTAAACTGGGCTTTTCACCTTAAATCGAAGGCATAAAAGTTCGATATTTCGGGGGAAAGGGGTCAGAACCCCTATTACTACCCCCCTTAATACGGCTCTGATCTAGACTATTCATTAGATAATGATTAGGGATCCGGCAGATCGAAAGACTTTCCACCTTTTTTTAATTTCGCTTATATCCAGCGAGTAACGACCTTAAAATGAAGCCACGATCCCATATTTGACTTTCTGACTGAGGACCTAGTGCATTCGTTTGCTGACAGAAGCATTTGACAGAAATAGGAATGAATGATTTGAAAAATAGTCTAAAGTATCTCTATACAAAAGTTAAGATTGATAATAAATCTGATGACCCAAATTAAGTCAATAAAGAGATATTCCACTTAAGTTTCAGTTTTTTTCACATTTTAGTATGCGAAAAGTTGTAAAGCAAATAATACGTAATATAATACGTGAAAGTTTGAATAAATATTTGTATTATTATAAATATTTTTTCGCAAAATTAGTAGCAAAAAAATGCTCATATCAATTAAAAAAAAAAACAGAAGTTAAACCGGCTACTTTTTCGTTATTCTTTGAAAGGATTGTTATTGTTTGAACATTTCTCTGAAGAAAAGCTTTCTGAGATATTTGCATTTTTCCGGATAACGGTAGTCTTACATATTCCACACTCAATATCCAAAAAAATATTTATGAATAATAAATTTTCCGAAAACTCTTTTAACCGGAACTTTTGGCATTATAAAAAAGACCAATAATTGAAAACTCACCAACATTATTACGCGATTTTTATAAGAGAAAAATATACTCTCATTACTAATCTTAAATGAGTCAACAAAATTTTTTGATTTAAGAGACACATCGACTTTTTTATCATCAGCAGCATTGCCATAACGGCGTTAAATACGTCATTTTGACGTATTTTGAACCCAAATGGCGTTTGACGTATTTTAAGGCTAAAATAACGTATTTTGCACACGAAAACTTTTGTGTATAAAAAAAAAATTAAGTGGAACATTGTGAAGTTGCCTTTAAAGTTGCACTCATATCTTAAAGTACTATATCTGTAAACTGCGGATATAAACACTGCGGAAATTTGTTTATAATTGCACAGAGTTTTACATTGAGCTATACACTGAAATAAAGAAACGTTTTAAATTGAATGACCCAGTTGTAAGAATCTTCTTTTAATAGATCTAAAAAGAAATTTGACGCGCATTGTACAATCATATCAAACCTTAATTTCACTGTTTTCAAATTTAGTTCCACCGGCAGATTTTTAAGATATTGGTAACGAGTTTCGTGAACTGCGTGTTAGGATTATAGTATGTAAGAACATAAATTGTAATAGTTCAGTAGTTATATAAAACAGGTCGCTTAAGCAACCATAACAAAACATCTAAAAACGCTCTCTTCTTGTTACGAGATGTAAAAAACGACGACTAGTTCTAATCCGCGTTTTTCTGCTTTTGTCTGATCAATCAATATAGTTTATAAAAGTTATTATAAAATAAAACCTCAACACTATTACTACAAAACACTGCGACTCTTAAATTTCAAAAACCTTTTTAATAAATATGATAAAATAAAAGTGGAACATTTTTGGAAAGTGTTACATAACAACATAAAAGAATTGAGTTTGAATTTTCCTTAAATAACAACAATTTTAAAAGAATTAATGCGTTTTACTCATTCATCTGCAAATGTTTAAATAATTTTTTGAAAAATAAATGCGAATAAAACAGAACTGAGAACAAGTTAGAAACTTACAAACTTGTGGGGCTTTTATTTCCACAAGGCTTTTGAAACTAAATAATTTACCAGTACCCTTATTGTCCACTTGTTCCCTTTTTCAATTTCATTTCATCAATCAATTTTTTATTGTTTTATTGTTATCTATTACCAACTGCTTGGTGTAACAAATTAATAAAACTAGAAACTTTCATATAATGGAACGTTAAGTTTAAAAGTTGTAATCGAAATAATAACGATTATTAGATTTTTTCAAGTTTTTTAACTTAATCAATTTTTAGTGTAAAATTTTGAAATACGTTAAAAATTAAGACCCATGCTTATCTAAATAATTTAAACTATTTTTCATTTAAATCGGTTAAGAATACACTAATTTATTCTTATCATCTTAACTTTTAAGAAATCTCATACAAAAACACAGAGAAAACAAAACTATCTGCACGGAGCATGCAGAAATATAATCTTAAACGGCACGTGCAGAATGCTTATTTTTCATACCATATTTCTATATGCGACATGTAGAAATATCAAAGCTAAACGAATTTGTGATTTTTGTGAAACGAATTGTGATGAAACACTCAATCGTGATGGAACCAAAAAGTCGCATGCAGTGTTGAAACTCATACCTGACTCTCATATCTCGCGTATTGAAATCCCCAACCTACACGAAATTTTAGATTTTCTGCACGAAATTTTAGAAAATCATAAGTTACATGCCCATATAGAAAAGTTGCACAAAACGTGCAACTTACAGTGTACGAAAACGTACACCGAAAAGAATAAAATAAGGAAGCGATGCGTAGTTTGTTATATTTGTGTACATTTTATACTTAAGAAACGCAGCGTTTTTTATTCATGTAAGCCATCATTGCTTGCAAGTTTGAAATAGCTTATTTTATATTTATTTTGTTTTACGGTAAATTTTGTCTAAACAAGGCCTAATTAAAAATGTGACTGAGTATATATGGTATATGTAATATTTAATTTAAATTTTGTTGATGTTAAATAAAAATAAATAAGGGAAAAGAATAAGTTTTGTAATCTTTCTAAATTTTTTTTTAAATTAAAATATTTGCTTGCCGAAGAGGATCGCATAGGTAGATATTCATCTAGAAGTATGAATGCCTTTATAGTCCGAAGATGAAGGTCGCCTGTTTTGGACATTTCTTGACATATTAAGAGGTCTTGAAATATTAAGAGGTTTCATGCAAGTGGGCAAAACTCTTAGAAATGGTATAAGCCGTATAAGTTTATCACCTGTCAACATTTTTTATACTAAATTTTCAATATCATATTCATGAAAAAACTTTTTATCAATTCTAAAATATATATGGCACAGGCAATATAAATTTTGTAGTGACATTAATTAACTTGCAATTAATTTATTTATGCAATGTAATGCAACTCTGTATACATAACTGTATATATAATATAGATAATAATATGTATATAATAATATTTGCAATAATAATATAATTATAAATAATAAACATATAATAATAATATATGAAAGAAATAATAAAAATATTACATTGTGATTTTATAATTTTTCTATTCGCGTCTTTTTTTTTATTATTTTTATACATAAAGCTTCCAGGAAGCATTCAAAATGCTTAAACGTTCTATTTCTTTCAGTGAGAACCCTATAGGAACAACCTAACTTGTTTTTAAAAACAACTAATTAAAAAACTAGTTTAAAATAAACCAGTATATGAACTACTTTGAATTATATTAAGGCGGCAACTACTCTGATTTGACATGTTTTAATTGCAAATTTTTATTAGATTACAAGTTTATATATATTTAACCATGTTATTTCATCAAATATTATTAACTTTAGGCCATCAGTAATAGTTTTCAATTGGTTATTTTAAAGTCATTAAAAAATAATTTAAATATAACTAATTTTACAAGTAGTTGAAAATATATGCAGACGAAAGTCAATGGACTTATTTAGCGGACATCACCATACAAAATATGTTAGTTCGTTCTATGGAAAAAAAGTCAGAAATTCAACTAGTTGTGGTTGACAAAAAACTACTTTATCAACTACTTTTAAATTAGTTGATTTTCCTACAGGGAAGCTTTAAACATTACACATACACGCAAGCAACTTAAGTTGTGTGCGATTGGTCATCACTGGTCTTATGAAAGTGTTAGGTTTTTAAAGAAATCCTCACCGATGCCATGATTCAATTCCCTATAGGAAGAAACTAACTTGTTTTTAAAAACAACTAATTAAAAAACTAGTTTAAAATAAACCAGTATATGAACTACTTTGAATTATATTAAGGCGGCAACTACTCTGATTTGACATGTTTTAATTGCAAATTTTTATTAGATTACAAGTTTATATATATTTAACCATGTTATTTCATCAAATATTATTAACTTTAGGCCATCAGTAATAGTTTTCAATTGGTTATTTTAAAGTCATTAAAAAATAATTTAAATATAACTAATTTTACAAGTAGTTGAAAATATATGCAGACGAAAGTCAATGGACTTATTTAGCGGACATCACCATACAAAATATGTTAGTTTCGTTCTATGGAAAAAAGTCAGAAATTCAACTAGTTGTGGTTGACAAAAAACTACTTTATCAACTACTTTTAAATTAGTTGATTTTCCTACAGGGAAGCTTTAAACATTACACATACACGCAAGCAACTTAAGTTGAGTGCGATTGGTCATCACTGGTCTTATGAAAGTGTTAGGTTTTTAAAGAAATCCTCACCGATGCCATGATTCAATTATTATAAGGTAATTCGTATTTTTGACGTTTCTCAAATTGATATGCTTATTTTAAAATGAAAGCATGAGAGCAATATAATTTGAGCAAATAATGCACACGGTTGCCTAAATTTCATACTATGTAGTACTAAGTTGACTGCAATAAATTTGTTCCGCTACTTTTAATACTCCGTTTTCCTTGTGCATTTAATAACTTACTAAACTATTTTCACTTGCTTTACTTTAATGAAAACTCATTAAATAAATATATTAGAAATAAAAATGCTATAAAATAAACATTAATATTTATATTTTTCTCATTTTTTTATATTATTTTCTGTATGTGATATCATTTACTTAAATATAAAATTATTTTCACATCATTACTTTATATATACATTTCTCCAACAGCAATGTATATTTAATAAGTAATTCCGGCCAGTTGCTAAAACACAGGTAGGCAAATTCGTACACTTTAGCCAAAACTTAATGCTTGCATAAGTCAGGATAAGATTTAAAAACAATACAACGATTCGCTAATTTTGTAAAAATTTGTATACAACCTCGAACTGAATTAAATTTACATTAAATGTATTATTTAAAATGTGTATTATTTTGTACACTAAAAAAACTACACAACGAAACACTGAAACATAAATTTTTTTTTTTCCAACATCACAAAACACTGTTGGCAGATTTTCAAAACATTTTTGATTGTCAAATGAAGCATACGTCAAAAAATACGAATAACCTTGTTATAATTGAATCATGCCCTATGTGACGAATTTCTTGATCGTTTTCTTTCCACGTGTTTGTGTTGCGAGAATTTCAATAAACTCCATGTTGTTCTCTACTCTTCTCTTTTTCAGCCAGTACAGCACAACATAATAAACAGATGTGCCACGCGCAAGGCGAAAAGAGAGATACATATAAATGCAGTGCTGAGTTTCCAAACAAAAAAAAAAGCAACAATGTTTTTATTTCGTTTGACATGTATTGTCTTAAAGGCTGATGTCACACGGTGATCGTTTAAACGGATTTTAGAAGTTTTTGTTAGATGAAAAAAAACTTGTTAACGCTTTATATTGCTAAAAAATAACGTCCGTGGCGAAGCCGCGGACAACTGTGGCCTGCTAGTCATTATATAAAATTGAAGTGCAATTTTTTGTTTCCTGGTAAACTTTATCGGTTGACTTTTTATGAAATAAGTTTTAAAATGTTATATTTGTGCTACAGCACAACATAGGCGTATTTTTATTTCGAAATTTTAATAATAATTGTTTTAATCAATGTGTTAATTTTTTTAAGAAATCATCCCCGGTGCCACGAATTATTTGATCGTTTTCTTTTCACGTTTCTGTTGGGAGATTTTCAACAGGGGATTTCGGACTATACTACATGTGGGATCAACCTGACAGTTCGGATGGACATGTAGGCAGTGTGACATGTAGGCAGGTCCGTCCGACATGTAGGATGAAAATCAAAAAGTTTTGATTTTTTCTGTTGGTCCGTCCTACATGTAGTAAGTGTGAAAGCACGTTCATCCGACTTCTAAATTCTAAAAAAAACGTCGTGGAGAGCACATATGAAATAAAGGGTAAACAGAGCGCAAAGTTAAATATATTGAAATGACAGATTTTAAAAATACTGTCTTTGTCCTATGTTTTATTTTATCTCCTTATTAGAGCAGCAAGAAATTCTTTTGCCATTGCACGATGCTATCTTCTTGAACGCTGAAAAATATTGAAGTCCGTCCGACATGTAGGATAATTTAAAAGCTCGAACAGACTTTCCCGTTATTCTGACGTCCTACTTTGTCCATCCTACATGTAGAATAGTCCGAAACCTGCTAATAAGCTCAATGTTGTTCTCTACTCTTGTCTTACATATAACAAACATAAAGAACAGATGATGTAAGGCAATAAATGCAGTGCTGAGCTGCAAAACAAAATAAATGAAGAAATGTTTTTTATTTCGTTTGGCATGCATCGTTTTAAGGGCTATCCATTTGAACGACGTTCAAAAGATTTTGTTAGAGTAACAACAAAGTATTAACGCTCTTTATTGATAAAAAACATCCATGGCGAAGCCGCGGACGATTGTGGCCTGCTAGTTAACATATATTTACTGTGTATTTAAAATGAATGAAGAACTTACATATATAAAAAGATCCCATTTATATCTTTGTTTATTGAATTGAATTATAGAGCTTATTGCAGTAACATTGAAACCAACATTTAACAAATTATAAGCAGTCTATTGTGTTTATTTGTAGCTTTTTAAAAAAATAATAATAAATTATTAAAAAATTATAAATTAATAATATACATATGTTGTACTTTATAAATTTACTGCTTAAGTTATTTAAGTACAAGTTACTAAATAAGTTGAATTTATTGTTGTTTTGGGTTGTATGACATAGTTCTATATAGTATTGATGATTTCTTTATTACTATGCATTAATATTTAATTTTTTATATTTATTCAAAAAAATTTGAAGATGACGTATTTTGACGTATTTTGAATCAACTAATGACGTTTTTTACTCACAAAAATATGGCAATACTGATCATCAGTTCAAAATGTATAACAAAGTTGTTCAAATCATTATCACATTCATCTACATTATTATCTCTGCGTTTATTCAAAAGATTTATCACGAGGATGCTTGAAGTGAAGCACATTTTGCCAACAAGTGTAACTGGAGTGATAATTTGTTGTTGTTGTATGTGCTTCAGATATGTTGGTTGTATCCAGTCGCTGTCTAAACAGAATTTGCGGAATTTTGTTGCAGCACCGGAGGTTTTTTCGAAAATGAGGCAAAAATATTTTCCATGCATGGAGCGCAACATTGACTTTAATAAATTCCTGGCATTGTTTTGCTAACTTCCTAAAGTGGTGGTTCCGCCAGTGTTGCACTCTTGCGCTGCGTAGGAATGCGTTGCAATTTACGCCCTCATGCACGTTGTTGCTAGCGTTAAGCATAAATTTTGGCAGTTGCAGGAAAGTAACTCGCGTGACATGTTCACGCAGTGTCTGACGTGGCTGGCATATGAATTACAGGCAGCTATGTATGTGTGCTGGGAAGAAGTCAATCTTGTTGCTTTTGACGATTTTGCACATTTGCAAAACGCAACCAGAACTGGAAGTAATCAGTTGATGCACGCTATGGTGTTGATGGTTTTGTGAAGTTGAGACATTCACACGCCTCAATCAGATCTCTTGAACATTTTGGAAAGTTGAATAAAGTGTGTTACATGAAGATAACTGATGTATTAGTTAAACGCATTAAGTAACAACCGATAACAACACGTTCCAGCTATTTAGATACGTGAATAAAAAAGAAGTGGAACACAGAAAGAACTCCGTTAGAGGCGTGTGCGTGCTAACTGAACTTCGTCCAACATTGACTCAGTATAACTGCAATTTAGCTATTCTATTAATGAATGCAATATTCAACTATCTTATTCAAATAGTGAGTTGATGAAAAGTTCCCCCCGATTTGACTATTTATACCAAAGAGTTAAGTAAATAGTTTTAATATTATTCTACAGGAACATATTTTCTGCATATTTCCACATCATCAAATATGAAAATTCAAAATGTTCTCTTATATTTTCATCATAAATAGTGAATTTATTATTCTATATGAGTCGATTAAAAATTCTAATAAATACGTCATCATTTAAAATTTGCTTGCGTATCCTTCAATCAACCAGAAACGTAGTTATTATAAGTTTCATTCACATTTGCCGCTCATATCCTTAGTCAATTTATGTAATTCATATTAACATTCGTTTGTTTATGCAACACATGAAATCTTCCGCATCCATTTCCGCCACCGCATTTGTTTTCGTATCGTTGATTTTGCTGTTCTACTTATCCACCGCCTTTGCAGCTCGTATGTTTTACTAATAAATTGTTCCATCCGTTGTCATCCGGTGCTTCATATTCCTTCCAATTCCTTCCTTAGTAGCTTTATTTAGTTTATTACGTTCAATCATGCTGCACATTCTTCCTTGCCTTATTTCAATGTATCTCCGATGCATTCTTGATGCATTGTTGATGTTTTCCTGTCATCACAACTAAAATTTTCTTTTGCTCAAGAGAATTGTCGCGGTTCGGCTACGTTCACTTGGTCCCAATGTTGAGGTAAACCTTGGAAGGAATACACTTTACCCTGTTTATTTAACAGAGAATGCTGTGCCTTTTTGTCTTTTATATTCAGAATGAACTATTAGTTAGCTGAGTAATACTTAAATTGGTAATAAGACGTGAATAGCCGAATTCGATTGGATAGTGTATGGCTTAAATGGCTTAAAGCTAAAGATTTTGCTTTGGATCATTCCTAGCTAATAGATTAAACTGGGTTTTACTTGTTGAAAACTTGAACGTATAAATTTTAATATTCCTTCAAGAACCTTGCGTTGTTATGCACCATTTTATCTCAGAGCTTATAAGTCAAACTCTGCTGGATGCGAACCCATTACTAGAGCACTTAAAACGTACAATAACTTGTTTTCAATGACTCTATTGGATTTCTCCATGCCCAAGGATTTATTTAAGCAATCATTTCAAGATTTTTTTAACTTAAGTTAAGACTTACCTTTGTAATGTTATTACCTTGTATCTATACTAAGTTCTGACTAATATGAATCTCTATCATCTGTCAGTTAATTAAATAAATAAATAAATAAAAAGCCAGAGAGAAACGTGACACATTTTTATCGATTCAGTTTTTGTACGGAAACACTTTTTTTAAAGGTTCTATTGAAATGAAATCGGAACAGGTGACAGCTTATCGATTTGAAACGATCGAATTGAACAGAAATCGATACAGATTCGTACAGAAACTTTGCAGGTGAGAGTGACGTCAGAGTGACGTCAAATCGGTAATATGGAATAGGAATAGGTAATAGGAACAGATCTAAATCGTTTGATTAAATGATAAGGAACAGTAGGAAATGAAACTTGCTTGTGTACTATTTTATTTTTTGTTTGGAAGCTCTACGATACCTATTGGATGATTGTTCAGATGTTTTTTATTGGTCATATTTTATTCCCCGACAATCTTAAGTTTCAAGGTTTATAAAATAAACTTTAATTGTTAAGTTAGTTTCCAAATTATTCTTTTCATTTCAAAACCACACACACACACTTGGGCAAATTATAACGTAATTATGTGCTGTTTTGATTTATATATTAAAAATCAATTGCTGATATATTAGCAGGTTTAAATGTTTTGTTTTTTATAAAATATTTTATTGCAACCTATTCCGTAACTTAAGCCACAAAAGTATCTTTTGAGACATAAGGTGCATTTCACAATTATAAGGTCACTTAAAAAGTTACTACATTTTAGAAACGACCGACTATGGGGTTAGAAATTGTTCTGGAAAAATGATTAAGGAAATGAGACAAACAAAATAACTCGACATGAGTTTTTATAAACTAACGGTATTTTTATTTTCTAAATCAGCTAAAATGTCTTATGTTTCATATTTATAATGTCAATTCAGATTTTTATTGATATATTAAGTAACAATAAGAATTTAACAAACGCAACTAACAAAAATGATGAAATTATGTTCACTCCGGTGCTGTATACTATTTATACGGTCTTTTATATTGCTTATGAGATTATTTATCAATATGGCATCAATTTGACCCCATTCTTCTTTCAGCGTAGTAATGAGTACATTAGTGGTATTCTTGCTGAAAAGTTCACTATGTGTCATCTATTTCTTCTTAAAATGGGACCAAGCTGCTTTCCAAGACATGCACATAGTCGCAACTTTTCATCCGCGATGTAACAGCTTATAACGATAGGCAGCCATTCATCGGTTCATCTGGTCCATCCAAATTACAATTTTTTTTAATCGGAAAATACAACCACAAGAAATTTCCACTCTAGAAATTTTGACTTCAAATTGCTCAGGTTGAAGCTTACAGATTGTATTCATATTTTTCAATGCAAAAATTACTCTGGCGTCCTTGTGGTGTGTAGGTAACTTGGTCACTTGCTTCATTTTATGGAACAGAAGTGTCTGGCTACGTTTAAGAGTCCTCCATATAGTACAACTGAAACATTTGCACCCGGTAAAGATCGCAATCGTGCAAGGGACACCGATGAGTTACTGGCTTCGCGCACAATTTTTCTTTAAGTTGGCTCATCAAGCAGTCTTTTGCGTCCAGAGCGCTTTTTTGTTCCGTATTCATTTGGTTTTTTTAAAAAATTTTTAATAACGCAGAGACTGCGATTACTTTGGCGCATGGTATAATGAGTTACAAGGAAGGAGTGAAAGTTCTGTTGGCGATTTGGAGTTGTCAAAAACACATTGAAAAAGAGAAAACGAAGAAGCAGCAAAACAGATGAAAAGTTAAACTTTGTATTGATTTGACAACTCCCGATGGCCGCTCGTGAGAAAAAAAGTTGTTGTCAAGGATACCTTGTAAATTATTGTATCATGCTTTGGCGTGCAATCTCCCTCATTCCAATACCATTGTCTCTTAAGGCCATTATTATTCCCTTTTAAAACTCAGAAAGTTATTTTCCACGCGGCATTTTGTAAATTTAACTTTTCACTATTGAATACACTTCTTTAAACAAAAAGCAAAGTGCGAACTCAATCGCAAATACGTCTTCTCGATAATGTAATTGTAATTGTGAAACACTAACATAATTAGACTTACTTTTAAAATAAACTACAGTTACCTTAGCAGCTTCAGAATGCATTGATTTGTTTTTGTGGTTTTCCTCTTATTACTTTTGTAGAACATTAGAGTACTACTCTACGTTCGGTCGTTTTGAAAATGCAGTAACTTTTCAAGTGACCTTATAATTGTGAAACGTACATATTTTTTTTTTATTTAAATTTCTTTCAACGTCTAAACTACTTTCTGTTATTACTATTAGAATATCTTGATACACCGAGAAAAAACTTATGTTAAATTAAAACAAAACCTGATATAATTTATAAGATGGCTTTGGCAGTTTTCAGCCTCCTAAGTACTTCATCAAAACGCCTAAGTTTTACATGTAAACTTGCCAATTTTTATTTGGGTGATAAATTACCAAGTATTTGGTAATTTATACATTATTAAAAAAAAAATTTAATTTCAGATATATACATTTTTCCGGGTTTTGTTTTGTTTTTCTTTTCCTTTTTTTGAAGCCGCCTCTCGTTCTGTGATTTGCTTTGCTTGATTGAAATCGGCAACTACACAGATTTTTCTTTTCAATGGCGATAACCGAATACAATGGGACGATGAGCTGTATGAGCTATACGCCGACATCGACATAGTAAAGCGCATAAAAGTCGAGCGGCTTCGCTGGCTAGGTCATGTTGAGCGGATGGAAAACAACGCTCCAGAGAAAAAAAATACTCGATTCGGTACCCAGCGCCGGTCAATGCAGAAAAGGACTACCGCATCTCCGTTGGAACGGCCGAGTAGAGGACAACCTGACGAAACTTGGAGCTTCCAACTGGCGCCAGCAAGCACAAAACAGAAATGGCTGGCGTAATTTCTTACGACAGGCGGAAACCGACTTACGGTTGTAGGCGCCACATAAGTAGTAGGTAATAAAATTTGCTGGTGTGAATATTAACGTGTGTTTTTAAATTTACTTTATGTTATATTAAATTTTTTCAATTTAAAAGCTATTTTATAAAAAAAAACACTAAATTATTAAATTAATAAGACTGCAAAAAAAGATTCGCTTCTTTCGTGTGTCTCGTGTGTGAAGAAAAAGAAAAGCTTCTTTAAGAGAATATTGTTGCTTTTAAAATTATTTTAAGCACTAAGCGCATATTTTAAGAGCATATTTTGTTGTGTTTTTGAATTATTTTAAGCACTAATAATACAATTTTTAGAGAATTAAGTATAATCCTGCTGGAGATATATTCACTATCGATTTTACCAGTAATGACATCGAATGTAAAGCATGAACAAAGTAATGTTCTTCTTAATGAAAGCGGCATTATATTAAGGATTTTCAGTCTGTGTTCATACGAAGATATGTTTCTATAATCCCGTGGATCATAACAATCCCTTAAAGCAAAAAGCAGAAATTGTTTTTGAATAGATTCAAGTCTTTCTTTGTGCACTTCAAATACTGGATTCCAAACTATGCAGCAATATTCAAGAATTGGCCGCACTAACGTGTGGTACGCCCGACGAAGCAACAATCTATTTAGAAAGAATACCCTGAAATTTTACGTATTGGGATCTTTCACACAGATAGGACTTGAGCAAGGAACCTGAAATACCGAATTTTTCATTTAAAATTTTGTGGTCGACGCGATCAAAAGCAATAGACTGCATCTATTTGATGTACTTTTTCCATTTTAATAAGAACTTCCGAGGTCATGGTTGTAAGATTTGTAGTGGTTGATCTACCTTTACGGAATCCATGTTGTTGAACATTTAAACGTGGATTAATTAGGTCTGTAAGTTTGGAACAAACAATTTTTTCGAATAGTTTGTGAATAGCCGGTAATATTGCAATGCCCCTATAATTTTCAACATCTCTTTTGTCAGCGTTTTTATAAATTGGCGTAAGATGAGATAATTTCCAGAAAGAAGGAAAAATACCTGTTTGCAAGTATTTGTTAAAAACTAAGTGTAAGGGCATAACTAACTGGTCTGAGCATTGAATAAGTAAGCTTGGTGGTAACAGGTCTGGACCAGGAGACTTGTAAGGATCTAATTCCTTAATAGAATTGATTATGTCACCATGTGTTATATTGATTGTGCTAACCAATGGTGATATGTTGAGAATCGATGATGGAGTTTGATTTTCGGTTGAAGGCGAACAGAAGACCTCTTTTAAATGATCTGCAAAAAGATTACATTAAGATTACATTAAGGATGTCCTGAGGGATGGAAGAAGTGACATTTCCTTTAAGCATGGATGTCGGGTAGCCAGCAGATTTCCGCTTGACGTTTACAAAATCGAAGAATTTTTTAATAGTTCTTTAAGTCTTTAATAATTCTTTCACCAATTACTTTGGTGTAAAGATTATAAGCTTCTTCAGACTTGATAGAAAATTCTTTAGACAGTTCTTCATATTTTTCCTTTACTTCGTCACTTGCAATTACGGCGTTCTTAATGAATCTGTAAAGTTTATTTCTTTGATTTCTCAAATGTCTAAGATTTGCATCAAGCCACGGTTTCGATTGTTTGTTTTTTTTCTTTATTTTTGGAACATGAGTATCGACAATAGAATAGACGCTTTGATAAAAAAACTAAACAGCGTCTTCCAATTCTAAGGCCGATAGGTGGGTCCAATTCAAACAGTTTAAGTCATTTATTATATTGTTAAAATTGGCATTAAGGAAATCGTAAACAATAGCATTATTGGAGTATTGTGTAAAGGTTTTATTATGAATACATAAAATTTGCTTTGTTTTGTTTGCTTTCGTTAATAAATAAGCATAAATATAAAAAGTTTTTGATGATTATTTCTTTTCATAAATTGGATGAAAAGACTTTATTAGTACAAATAGTTTAGTGGGATTTTTGTGGGTTTTTCGTGACATTTTGGTGGGATAAACAGGTCTAAATCGGGATGCGATCGGGATTTTTCACTAAATCAGAATCACATCACTGCTTCGGTCATACTGCGACTCCAAGTAAAAGTAAATTGCCATTTCTACATCAAATATATTAAATTTAATAGAGCACAACAATACAAACTGATGGAAACTACTGTGAAGGCACAAAATTGTTAATGTTGATTTAAAGCTGCAATAAATACTGAAAATTTATGCTCAACACATGTTGTTTGATTCTTAATGCCTGTAATAAAACACATAAAACACATTTTATTTCAATTTTTAATACTTTTTGCTACTATTTTGATGCTATTATGGAAAATGACTGTAGGCAACATCGGAAAGTTCGGCATGTTTCCTGTTTCAATCAGCAATCAAAAATGTTCCATCCGAGAGCGAATGAATGAATTTTAGAAAAAGTTAATTCCTCACTTTACACGAGAAACAATGGCAGAGCTTCCACGTCATTTAAATTGAATGAAGAATATAGCTTTGTTTTCTCTTTTACTCTCTCTGTGATATATGATTGAATACCTGCTCACATGTGATATTTTGATTGAATGTCCGATGCCGAGTAAAAGTGTTGTTGTAAGTACCAGAAAAGTAGTTTATGCAACCATGTGATTGATTCATGCAGGTCTTCAACCATTCAACAATTTTGATTGATGCGATAAAATGTTGAAAGTTCATTTCGCTCTCCCAGAGAGTTCATCTTTTTTTCGCAGGAAAACTACAACAAATTTTGAATGATCCTTTTGAATGACGTGTAAGTGGTGCCAATAACAACAAAAAATATTCGGATATCATGTTTGGCTAGCACAACCACGGCATAACAGCTCATGTGTTCTCTCGATATGCTAGTATGTGAAGAGATATAATCGATTATGTTCTCTGTTGTAACCGTATGCTTAAATAAAGAGATATGAAGATAACGTTCCGAAATAACCACATCTAACTCTGTGTTATTATTATTTCCGACCACAACCTTACCCTTTTTTTTTTTGTCTTATTGCGAACAGTATTCCACTCAGCATGCGGCTTAACATGTGAAGACGACGACGAGAAGATTTCATTAGAATTAGCAACAATAGCAGCAGCATTTGAACTCTTTAGTTAAATGAAAAACGACGGACGAACAGCAGCAACATCATATGCCAGAGAACTTGACGGATCAGCAGTCACTGAGGATGATAACGAGCTTTTGGTAACAGCCAATGAAGTTATATTTATAGCATAGGCATAAGTAAGAGAGCTGGACGCATCGGCCCTTAAAGATGTAGTAGATGATCTAGGAGAAATGCATCGAGCGACATCAGTTACAACAGTAGCATTTGAGACGAAATTAGTTTGAGAGTTCTCATCTATTATAATAACAGACGATGTGCGAACAGCTGTCAACACCTTTAAGCTGGGTTCACATTAAAGCAAAGAAAAAATATTTTTAAATAATTATTCGATTTCACAGTACATAATTAAAAAAATTCCCAACTGCTTATTTCCATTGTCATTTCTATTTCCTTCCATTTTCCACTTTACAGAATTGTTAGAAATACAATAAAAACTTATAACGGCAACTTCAACTATTAAGCCGGTCCATAAAAAATGCATTTAATTGAAACTTGTTAACACTTTAAGGAGGTGTTGCAACCTTATAATTGGCAGCATCTATCTATACAACATGTAGTGGAAGGAAAAGCGTTAGAAATCAACAAAACAACAGTAATTATACCGGTACGCATTCGAACTGGAATCGCTTTCCGGATACCACTGCCACCGTTAATGCAAACCAGAAACGAAAATTGCGAGTCTTAATTAAAACAATGAACATCCTAGCAGCACAAACGACAAAGTTTATCACCGGCTTAGGACTAGGCCACACGCAAAAACTTAACTCCCTCTTCAGTAGGATTGCCATTCGATACATTCACGAATATTTTTCTGTAATTTCGTTTTTCCTGCATGCTGTTTATAAATGTTATAATTAAAAACTTTTGCTTAACACCGTAAAGTTAGTTCGCTCTTCTTTTTCATTTTCGTCGTTCTTGATTTTTGACTGCAGTAAGTGTGGCCAGTGTCTTGATGTCAGCCAGTTCGGAGTTGCCAACACTGCAGTATTTATGTCAAAGGAACTATGATCTTTTGAGTGCTTTTTTAAAAAGTCCTTGAGCTAGACTGTCGTCCTGCTATGTAAGTGTTATTTAACTGAGGCTTATGACTCCGGCCAGCTCCAAGTTTTTGTGGCCTAAGTTTTTGTTGAGTCTTCTTGCATCTCTTGTAAATGTTTATAATAAGTTTTTTTTTTTTGCGCCGGATTTGTCGAGCCTCATTTAACTTTTTTCAAGCTCTTTTATCGCTCTTTTGTTTGTCTTCATTTCGTCGCACTTTCTCATTTTTCTATTATTTACTTTGGGATATTTTACTGATGAAATTTAATTTTCCCTTTTTTTTGGCGTTGTCACTTTCAGCTTGGCAGTATTTCATTAAGTTAATTATTTGTACTGCCAGTCAAGCAAAGTTGTCACATTATGTCCTTTCAGCACAAATAAAATATATTTTTGTGTATGTCAGTAGGTATTTATAAAACGTGGCAAGAACAAGTTATCTTTGAAAAAACAATTTAAGCAGAACATGTTTTGAGCCCTCAGTTTCCGTCTTTATTTAAATAACTTCAAATCATTCATTATTATTACTTGTTTTTGCCAACAACTGCTTCATATAAACTGTGAGTGTCCTTTGTAATAGTTTAAAGCTCTTCTTGAAGCTACTGTAACATAATTTAAACTTTTAAATTCAACATCATCAACAAAATGGCGATTAAAAACATGAGTGACAGTTCTTTTTTATTGTTAAACATTTTGACTTTTGGCTCATATAGTATTTATTTTATTTTTTTTTTTTTTTTTTGGTAATTGTTTCTGTTGCTGATGTTGTTATTGTTGTTGTTGCTAGTCTTTTTGAAACTTTCATTAAAGTAAAAGGATCTCATGTTGCACTACTGTAAAAAAGACAATAAAAACATGTGTGCACAATTGTGGTCATCAGCATATTAAACAGTCAGCGAAGAATATACCCTGTAGGAAAATCAACTAATTTAAAAGTAGTTGATAAAGTAGTTTTTTGTCAACCACAACTAGTTGAAATTCTGACTTTTTTTCCATAGAACGAACTAACATATTTTGTATGGTGATGTCCGCTAAATAAGTCAATTGACTTTCGTCTGCATATTTTTTCAACTACTTGTTAAATTACTTATATTTAAATTATTTTTTAATTACTTTAAAATAACCAATTGAAAACTATTACTGATGGCCTAAAGTTAATAATATTTGATGAAATAACATGGTTAAATATTTATAAACTTGTAATCTAATAAAAATTTGCAATTAAAACATGTCCAAGTCAGAGTAGTTGCCGCCTTAATATAATTCAAAGTAGTTTATCAATCACTTGTTTTTAAGTAGTATTTCAATTACTTCATATATAATGCAATAAAAACTATTTAGAATTGAAATGGATGCCGCCTTAATATAATTCAAAGTTGTTCATATACTGGTTTATTTTATATTAGTTTTCTAATTAGTTGTTTTAAAAAACAAGTTAGTTTGTTCTTACAGGGTAGCAACAGTGTTGATTGTTGATGTATGTGTGTGTATTTTGAGTGTGTTGTGTGGACAGAAGAGTGGTAAATGAAGTAAAGTGAGTAAGGTAGCAAGTAACGGAGTGAGAAAGTAGGAAATTTCATTTTAGTTTGTTCTAAAATAACTTATGAGGCTTTAATTAAACATATGTGAGGCTCTAATATTCTTAGTTAAGTTTTAAGGCATTCGTTTCTTTAATTTTGTCCTTTGACTTCTGAAACATTACTGATAAAACGGGGGCGTATGAGTAATCTTTAACAGAGCTGTATAAGATTGCAATCATTTCACGTTTCAAGGCATGTGATTTTGTTGAAATTGATTGCAGTACATAATTCTTTACTGGTACTTCTGACTTGCACATTTGAAATTCGCAATCATTTGCTATAATTTGATTGCAGTCTCGCATTCATTTATGTGGCAATTGATTGAATTCAAGTCACTTCAAGTCAGCTGCGACTTTAAATCCCTTTGATTTAAATCTTATTTTTTAATTCATTATTTCAATTATTGAGAAAAAATGCGCAAAAATTAAAGCCATGCATTTGCCAGGCATGGCAAGCTTAGAGATGAGCTTAACAAGGACGTTTTGTTCACTGGTTATTTGGCTACAGCGACTTTAAAGTCGATGTTACTCTTAACAGCGACCAAGTCTTATTATAATTACTATTATTATTATCCAATATTCTTATTATCAGATAAAAATTATTCAAAGTATTTATTTTCTTGCACTTACTTACTTATTTAGGTGGCCACGACAACCCGTGCTCGGGTTTCGACCTCATCAGCTCTCGGTAGGCGCCTCTGCTTTGCGCGCGCTTTCTCCAATCGGATACACTAAGTGCGGTTAGGGCTTCCTCGGCCTGGTCCATCCATCGGAGACATGGTCTCCCTTGTCGTCGTTGACCAACGACCCTTGCCTTGAGCAACTTTTTTGCTGGATCTTCGTCGTCAATACGATGGACATGACCCAGCCAGCGTAGTCCCTGAACAGCTATACGCTGAACTACGTCGATGTCTTCGTAGAGCTCATACAGCTCGTGGTTCATTTGGATGCGATAGTCATCGCCGACTCGAACAGGACCGAAGATTTTGCGAAGAACTTTTCTCTCGAACACCCCCAGAGCAACTGCGTCAATTTGCGAAACTACTCATGCCTCAGCGCCATTAAAAAAACACAGGTGGAATGAGCGTCCTGTAGAGTGTTAGGTTTGTCGATCAAGTGAAGGCTCTGGAACTCAGTTGCTTACTGAGCCAGTAGTAGCACCTATTAGCAATTGCTGTTCTTCGCTTTATCTCCAGGCTGACATCGTTGTTGTTGTTAATGGCGGTGCCAAGGTATATGAACTCCTTGACAACTTCAAAGTTATTGCTGCCGAATGAAACGTAGAAGTCTAGACGCCGCGCTCCCCTGTTTGATAGTAGTGAAAGCAGCGGGAGCATCTCTTTTGGTTCTGTCAACAATGTCAATATCATCAGCGTACGCAAGAGCTGGACACCTTTGTAGAAAATCTGGTCTATAGTGGATTTTCCAGGTCGAAGGCCACACTAATAAGGTCCAATCAGTGTTTTTGTAATCGGCTTTAATCTTTCACACAGTACGCTTGAGAGAACCTTATATGCGATGGAAATAAGATACCTCGATAGTTGGCGCAGATTGTCATCGATTTTCGCGATTTTCTTGCACTACTCAAGAAATATTTAAATAAACCAAACAGCGCCCAGCGACCAAACAGCTACTAGCGACCAAATAGCGATCAGTGACAAAAACCGAACAGCAATTAATCCGTGTCTAGCTATCAATCAGCGACTTGTCAATGTTTACTTAATGTAGTCTGTTCAAAAAGAAATTTCTGCGCATTATTTAGTTTATTTTTTTAATTTTTAGAACATATTAGTAAATTCTTATTGTTTTATGGTCTTGCTCACTCGAAATTGAAAAAAAATCATTAACTTTTTCAAAGCATTTTGGTCGCTGGTTGCTCGCTGATAGCTGCTAATTTTAATGGTTGCTGTTAGCAGTCACTGCGACTTTGAAGTCACTGTGACCAAGCAGTGGCGGATCTAAGATTCGCCAGAGGGGAGGGCTAAGATAGCAAAAACAAAAAAAACCAAAATGAAAGAAATTACAAAACTACATTTATCGGTGATTCCATGACAAATCGGACGTTTTCACATATTTGTAAAAATTTGGTACTTTGAACGTCGATAGTATTTAAAAAAAATTGCATATATATTAATTCATTTTTTTTTTTTTTGCGATTTTTCAAAAACTTCCAACACAATTTTTACATACAAAATACTTTTATTTTTCATAAATTTATGTAAAATATTTTATAATTTATGGCTTTTAGTATTTTTTTGTACTTCTTACGATATTTTATTATTTTTCAGCTAGTAACATACCAAGAAATATAAAAACAAAGATGTTTAGAATCAAACTACTAAGAGAATATGTATGACGCAAGGCTCAAAAGCCAACTTGTAAGTGAATAAATTCAGGACCCAAGTGGAACTTTTAAACAAATACTTTCTTGTTTTTTTGCCTCAGAAATGAGCGCCGAAGGCGAAAAATTTATATTGAAAATCGCTGCGATTTAAAATTTAATTTTTTATTGAATTGTTGATATTATAAAGAATGAGCGCCGCATGGGAAAATTATTTTTAAAAATCACCGCGGCTTATGAATGTAAAAATTTTGTCATAATTTAACTTCAACCTATGAGAGTTAAAGCCGATGTATTTTTAACGAACATTTTAAACTGCTTTTCCTTGTAAATTTGATCATGTCGAAATTTTGTGAAATGTGATTTTTGTCTCTTAAACCATTCGAGACCAACAAAATGTTATTGCACTGATAGGTTTATGAATACAAATAAATAAAAGTAAAATTATAAGATAAATTATGCCTTCGTCTGAAGGTTTTTCATTTCCATTAGGTATTAAGTTTTTTTTTTAAAACTTCGGGTGTCACAAGCTGCGTTCCTCTTCATAAATTTTTATTTATTTACATGCTTCAAGTTACTTTAGTAGTTTGAAAAGCTCTCCGCAAAATCGTCCAAAGAAAAATCGCCCAAAAAATAAATGAAAAATCACCCAATGAAAAATGACCCAAAAATTAATGAAAAATCGCCCAAAACAAAAACACGAAATTTCACATAAGAAAACGAAAACAAGACCAAAAATATTTGAAAAATTGGCCAAAACTAAAAACGAAAATTGACCCAAAAAAAAAAATTCAAAACCGTCAAATTTTTTGTGTTCCCACACGAGATACGAAATTCCCTTGCACGAAATGAGTAACAAGGCCAATTTTTTATTTGCTTTTTTTTATTAATTTTAATTCAATTATTTAAGTTCATATCCTCATATGAAATCAAAAAAGCCGTAAGTTACCAAAAATTCAAAATTGACTTTTTGATTGATTATGATGCACCATATCAAAATACATGTTCCTGCAAAATTTAACACTTACTTACTTACTTAGGTGTCCGTAACAACCCGTGTCCGGGTTTCGACCGACCTCATCAGCTCTCGACAGGCGCCTCTGCTTTGCGCGCGCCTTCTTCAATCGGATACACCAAGTGCGGTTAGGGCTTCCTCAGCCTGGTCCATCCATCGGAGGCATGGTCTCCCTCGTCGTCGTTGACCAGCGACCCTCGACTCGAGCACCTTTTTCGCTGGAGCTTCGTCGTCCATACGATGGACATGACCCAGCCAGCGTAGTCGCTGCACAGTTATACGCCGAACTACGTCAATGTCTTCGTAGAGCTCATACAGCTCGTGGTTCATTCTCGAACCACCTCGAATCTCATGAAGATTTTGCCAAGAACTTTTCTCTCGAACACCCCCAGAGTGGCTGCGTCTGCGAAACTACCCATGCCTCCGTGCCATAAAGCAGCACAGGTAGAACGAGCGTCTTGTAGAGTGTTAGTTTTGTCGATCGAGAGAGGGCTCTGGAACTTAGGTGCTTACTGAGCCCGTAGTAGTACCTATTAGCAATTATTGTTCTTCGCTTTATCTCCAGACTGATTTCGTTGTTGGAATTAATGGCGGTGCCAAGGTATACAAACTCCTTGACTACTTCAAAGTTATAGCTGCCGGATGAAACGTGGGAGTCTAATTGCCGCGCTCGTGGCGAAAGCAGCGGTAGCATCTCTCTTGCCAACAATATCAATATCATCAGCGTACGCAAAGAGCTGGACACCTTTATAGAAAATTAATGCTGCTGTTGATGCTGATGCTGCTGCCGTCGAAACTCAAACTAATATGATTCATACACAAGATGCTGCTTCTGTTCTAACTAATAGCAGTCAAGCTGATTATGGTTTTTCTGTTGTTAAAAATAGAAGGAAGAAAAATCACTCAAAAACAAAAACAAACTCTTTACAAACGATGCAAATTTTCGGATCGGATTCAACCACTAACTTGAATGTGGTTCCAAATCTAAAATGGGTGCACCTATCAAGATTTCTTCCAGATACAAATTCGGATTATATTGTTAACCACATATCAGATAAATTAAACATAACAGCGTCTCAATTTAAATGTTTTCCTCTCATCAAAAAAGATGCCGACATGAGTAACAGATCTTATGTTAATTTTAAACTTAGTTATCCGGTTCAATATCTCGACCGAATCATGGATGCCTCGGCATGGCCTTATAATTTAGAATCTCTCTTCTTAGATCTTAGAAAAGATCGATGCCCCCTCTCATCTGGACTTAGAAGAGGAGGCGGGGTTTTAATGGCTGTCCACTCTGCGATTTCCTGCACGCAGATTGATTTGCCTTTTTCGAGTTCCCATCATAGTTTGGATCAGTTAATTGTAAAATTAAACTTACATAATTATCATGAAATTTTCTTTATATTAAGTTATATACCACCTAGCAGTGCTCTTGATTTGTACAAAACACATTTAGATAACTGTATTAGTATTTTAAATAATCTTAAAGATAATCAGCATGTAATTGTTATGGGTGATTTCAATCTTCCCGATATAAACTGGATTTAGATGACGATTTGCATTATTGGCTACCTTACAATGTTACTAGCACATGTGAGAGCGAGGTAGTTGATAATCTGGCAGAATTTAATCTTCGCCAAATTAATGGTATTCAAAATAGTTTAAATCGCACTCTGGATCTGGTTTTCGTTGACAGTGAATTGAATGCGGATGTCAACTGCCTAAGCTCTCCATCCTTGCCTAACTCAAATCATCACAATGCATTATGCCTAAGTGTTAAGTTCTATAATTATATGAAACCAGTAAATGAAAATAGTCTTAGTTTTGATTTTGCTAAAGGTGATTTTCTTAGGATTTCAAATCTCTTGAGCGCAGTCGATTGGTTGTCAGTCTTAAGCAATAATAATAATCTTTTAGTTAATTATAACTTTTTTTTGAACAAGCTTAATGAAGCTCTCCATCTATATATTCCTAAAGTTTCATTAAGGAATTCTTCAAAACCAATATGGTTCAATAAAGAACTAAGTAATATAAATATTAAGAAGAATAAAGCATATAAACTCTATAGGAAATCTGATAACAATTCAATTCTTCTAAATAACTACCGAACTCTTCAAAGAAAATTTGATTTTTTAAATAAATTCTTATACAATAGTTATATCTTTCAGATTGAACGCCAGCTCAAAAATAACAGCAAAAGTTTTTGTCATTTTATTAACAGCAGAAAAAAGTCAACGGATATTCCAAATACCATACATTATAAGGGTAGTACAACATCCAACCCCCTTTCTATTTGCAATCTTTTCGCAGAATTTTTCAAATCAGTTTATATTTCATCTGATATTATCCCAGATACTTACGCTTACTCATCTGTAAATTCACCTTTATTAATAGGTAGCCTAAATCTTAGCTTACTAGAAGTTTCCGAAGTCTTAAAACAATTGAATCAGGATAAACAGTCTGGGATAGACGGATTTCCACCCATACTCTTAAAAAACTGCGCTGACTCGTTAGCCTTACCTCTTATGATGATCTTCAATCAGTCACTTAAGGAAGGCAAATTTTTAGATAGTTTGAAAACCACCTTTATTATACCGATTCATAAATCTGGTTCAAAGAATGAGGTCACTAACTATCGCCCAATTTGTAAAATATCTACCATTCCGAAACTTTTTGAAAAATTAGTCTACAACAGACTTACTTTCTTAGTGAAGGAGTTAATATCACCGTTTCAGCATGGCTTCTTTCAGGGAAGGTCAACAACTACAAATTTAGCAATTTTTACAAAATATATCTTAAACTGTTTTGAGAATGGACATCAATGTGACGTTATATTCACGGACTTTTCAAAAGCATTTGACAGTGTTCATCATGACTTGCTGTTAAAAAAACTCAATTTCATTGGATTTCACTCTAATTTACTTAAGTGGTTCAAATCATACCTTATTGGTCGTACTCAATTTGTTCGTATAAATAATCCCAAAATGGTGACTTTTTCTCAATGTTTAATGTACGCCGATGACATAAAAATTTTTTCTGTTATAAAAGATACAAATGATAGTATAAATATGGAAAGGGATCTGTCCCAACTATCTTCTTGGTGCAGTAGCAATTTATTGCCCCTCAATTTATCTAAATGCCAAAGCATGACATTTTGCCGAATTAATTCTCCTGCATTTTACCCGTATAAGCTGGAAAATACGACTTTGTTAAGAATAACCGAGAAAAAAGATCTTGGTGTAATTTTTGATATCAAACTCACATTTTCAAGTCACATTGACTATATTGTTGCAAAGGCCAATGGTATGTTAGGTTTTATAATCAGGAACTCTAAAGACCTTTGTGATCATTTTTCTCTTAAAGCTTTATATTTTGCCTTTTTTAGGTCTATTTTAGAATATTGTTGCATAATATGGGATCCCTTTTATGCATGTGCTTCTAACAGAATCGAGAAAATTCAGAGACGTTTTACGAGATTTGCAATAAGTCGCTTGAGATGGAATATTGATATGCCTGAATATAGAGCTAGAAGGTTCCTTCTGGGAATGCAATCTTTAGTCATCCGGTGAAAATATTTTGCTATTATGTTTGTGAGAGATATAATTTGCTTTGATATTAATTGTTCTTTTCTACTTTATCAAATTTCTTTTCACATACCTTCTCGTGTTCTAAGGGCTCAAAATTTATTTTATGAACCTTTTCATAGAGTTAATTACAGCATGAATGAACCTATAACGCGTTGCTTAAGACTGGCTAACTCTGTGTGCCAAGATATAGATTTTAATCTTGGTTTAAATAGAGGTGTGTTTAAAAATTCTTTGCTTTTATATTTTAACAGTATATATTATAACTCTAGAGAATAACTTTAATTTTTATCTAATTGATAAATTCACTTAAGTTATTTAGGGTATTTATGTAATCAGTTAGAGATATTTATACTCTGTTTGATGAAGATGAAATTAAATAAATAAATAAATAAATAAATAAAATGGTGCCATTAGGATGCAAACCGGCCTTTCGTACGATCCCCTCCATGATGACGTTGAAGAGATCGCAAGACAGTGGATCGCCTTGCCTGAAACCTCTTTCGGTATGGAATATTTCGGAGAGGTCATTTTCTGCCTTGACGGAGCTGCGTGTGTTGCTCAACGTCATTCTGCACAGTCTAATCAGCTGTGAGACACTTGTGTACTATAGGAAGCAAAAAACATAACTGAGGATCAATAAAACAGTCATAGATCCGAAATTGATGATATGATACTTACAAAGTTTTTTGCTTCTTGCAATTGCGCCATAGCGAAGTTTGAAATGCTATGATTCCTGTATCAACAAGAATTTAATCCACGCAGTGAGGACCAACGCGTTGCGTTATGTGGCTAATTTTTTGAATGTGGTGAATTTTGTGGTGCAATGCTAAGCGAAAATTGGGTTCACTTAGAAAAAATAAATGAAATCAAATAAAAATCTTTAATCAATATAAGGTGTGTTTCATATATATAACGCCACTTCGAAATTTGAAATATTTTTGTAACGGCCAGCTTAACAAAAGAGAATGTTTTGGGAATTTGGTCATCTATGCACAGCAACAATAGTGAGCAAGAGCGAAGTCTATTCTAATAACGGTACATTGTTTATTACTAAATATTACTTTTAATGCTGTTTCATATTTATAACGCCACTTGAAATTATTCCTTCTGCTGCGTTTGAAGTGTAGATATTAATAAAATTGTGTAGTTAGTTTTCAAGACCTTAACAGTAGAAAAAATTTAGACCGGAATAACTCATGCAACCCAACATATTTGCAAAAAAATGGGAAAAATAAAAATTCTTAAAGAAGAAGGCTATGGAATTCAGGATATCGGGCGTAGAATTAATCGCAGCCATAGAGTGATTCAACATTTTTTTAACAAACCTCAAAATTACGGCAAAACAAAATGTTCGGGCAAGAAAACAAATCCTCTAACCGCGATCAGCGGAAAATAATCCGAGCTGCGAGCAACACTACACACAGTTTAAAAGACTTGAGGAGTTTTGTTGCTGAACAAGTTTCCCGAACACCGGTATGGAGAGTGCTACATCAGTGTAAACATATCCGTAGTGAACTTATGAAGTGTGTTTCTGCTCTTGCTAGCAAACATAAGAGAACGAGCTTGCAATTTGCAAGAAGGAACATAGGAACAAATCGACTACCAGTCAGCTTTTCAATAATGTTTTAAAAAAGGGTCCCACGTTGAAGTTTAATTTTAACATGCCATTTTTTCCGATGAGAAAAAATGGAATCTTGATGGCCAGGATGGATTTTGACATTATTAATACGACATACGCCGCGAACCACTTTCGTTTTCAAAAAGAAGTTGTGGTAAAGAGAAAGTGATGGTGTGGGGTGGTTTTCTGAAATTGCGCTGACTACACTCGTGTGCTGGAGAGCAGTTTGACTCCACTTTTGGAAAAAAACGGACAGACACAACTACTTTTCCAGCAAGATAATGCGGCAATCTACGTAAATCGACATGGTTTCAGGCCAATAACATTGATTTATTTGAGTAGCCGGCGTACTCTTCAGATTGTAATTCCATCGAGAATTTATGGGGAGTACTTGTACGCCAGGTGTATAAAGATAGCAGACAATTTGGCAACGTTAAAGAACGGAAATCAGTAATTTTCGAATAATGGAGTAAAATAGATTCAAATACATTAACAAAAATAAATTGCAAGTATGCCAAATCGCATTTACAATATTATTGGAGCCAATGAAACAGTAATTTAATATATTTGTTTTTTATGAATTCAATAAAAATTGTTTTTATTAAAAATTTTGAAATGGCGTTATGAATATGAGACAGCACCAAAAGTGATATTAAGCAATAAACAATGTACCGTTATTAGAAAAGAGTTCACTTTTGCTCACTATTGTTGTTGTGCATAGATGACCAAATTCGCAAAACATTATCTATTGTTTTAACTGGCCGTTACAAAAATATGTCAAATTTCGCAGTGGCGTTATATTTATGAAACATACCTTATCTGATCTAAAAAAATCTTACTGCTAATAGATTCATTAAAGAGTATTAAATCCATAAGTAATAAATATGAAATAAAACTAAAGGAAGATCAGATTAAAGCATCCACCTAACTGAAGATATATTAAACTTCACGCATGCAGCCAAACTGTATTTTGTTTAAAATTTGATGCGAGCCATCAAACAGATACATACGCGTACCTGGTATGTAAAACAAGTTCAATGTTGGATCCAAATTTACTTCTGCTTCGAAAACGAACGCATCCAACAGTTTATTAAATTGACAAAACCATTCTGTGAATGGCAAAACATTAATAACAGTCAAACGCACTCCAAGCATATTCCCTGCAACCCCTTGTCCTTATTTATACAGAGTAATAATGTTCGCTTTCAGCTTTCTGTTTCTATCCTCGATGCGCCGTACAAGATGTGCAATTTTTGCTCGCTGTATAAATATTTTTTACTTTTGCTTTGAGCGCGTCATTTGCATTACTGCGTTATTGCGCTAGTTTTATTAAAACAAGTGTATCAACGCAGTAACGCATTGAAGTGCTTCAACTCATTAACGCAACGCGGCGCTGCGTTACCCATGTCTAGTGTGTTATGGGCTTAAAAGGTAAAAGCTTTACGTGTTTTTCGTACTATTTTAGTTGCGATTGAATTTATCAGTTTTGCGAACCAAGAGGGGGGGGGGGGGCTTAAACCGCTTTTACGGCTTATTTTCATTATTTCCCATACAAAAAATTCTCCAAGAGGGGAGCTAAAGCCCTTTTAACCCGTATGAAGATCCGGCACAGCGACCAAGTAACCGGTATCGATGTATCGCTCACCTCTAGTCGCAACGTAATGAGAAAAGCAATGCTATTTTACTCTCATATCAAAGTTATATCTGGAAAACTAGCGTAGTGGAACGAAACGGAAACAACATTCAGAACCAGCACAAAAATGCTGCATAAAAACTTTGAAATTTGTGTTACTTGAATGCATTCACAAGTCAAATCACAATTGATTGGGAATAGTGACGTTGAAATGAACTCATGATTGCAGAAAATGATTAATAAATCACAATAATTCAAAATTATTGGTGAGACTTCATTTTTTAAGTCTTATATACGAAATTTAATCAATACTATAATCAAAAATTTTACTCATTGATAGCGACTTCAAAGAATGCAGCCCCAAATTATTACAATCTTACACAGCTCTGACATTTAATATAATTTAAGTTTTATTCTGGCAGTCGCAAAATTCTGCACAAACTGATATAGAAGAAACAATCGACACAAAATCGATATTTTGAGGAAGTTATATCACTTCTGCAATCAAATATTTTTTATTGTTAAAATTTATTATTATTATTATTATTATTATTTATTTTAATGCTAAGCACATATGGTCTTATAGCAATTAATATTCGACAAGATAAATATGATACAATTAATTTATGTACAATTAAATTTTATAAAAATGTAAAATTGTCAGGATTTCAGGTATATACAGATGCAATCCGGGTAGCTTCTTAGTAGTAAATAGAAGAATTGATTAGAGCGGTGCTCCCATATGCCAGGCTAGACGGACGAGGTCGAGCTCATACATGTGCTAGGCAAGACAGACGAGGTCTTGCTCTGGATAATCAAAATATATCTATAGCGTGTATATCTATATAAATATGGATTAGAGCACAGCTCACACATGCAAAGCTAGTCATACGACGTCAAACCGGCATATGCCAGGCGCTTGCTCTGGATAATCATATTTAACTACACAGCTAGATTGTATAAGTTGTGCACAACATCAAAGGAAATATTCAGTATCCTTGGAAAGCATGATCCAGATTAATGGCGGTACTGTAGATAATCTAAAATATTAAATTTAATTGAGTAAACGTAAAGAAAATTCATTTAAAGAAATTGCATCTGAAACAAAATTAAGTCCCCACAAGCACTTCTGAGTGGTTCGTTTTGCAAGTAATTAGTTCTACAAAAGTTCATGTAAAGTAACTCAAAAGATCTTCTAGGTCGGAGAGGAATATTAAAGTAAATTTTGCTCAGTAACTGTCTACGCATCCATGTAAAAGTTTGAAAATCCAAGTAGCATTTAGCATAATTCTCCGATTATTTAAAGTAGGAAGATTTAAAAGTTGCAGACGATATCCATAAGGTGGTAGGTTATAGTTGAAATTGCAGTAAAGATGGCTTAAGCAGAACAAAAGGAACTTTTCTGAATTGATTCTATGTCGTCAATGTAACAACTATATCGAGGGCACCAAACAATTGAAGCATACTCAAAAATAGGTCGCACTAGAGAGGTGAATAAGGTTTTTGTTATATAGGGATCATTAAACTCTTTGGCCCATCGCTTAATAAAACCTAAAGTACTATTCGCTCAATTTATAATTTTATTAATATGAGTATGAAAGCGAAGTTTAGTATCCATAGTTACTCCAAGATCATGAAAGACATCTAAGGACTCTAATGTATGGTCACAAATTTTATAAATATATGTGACAGGAGATTTTCGAGTGAAAGTCATATGCTTGCATTTCTTCATGTTAAGATTCATACGATTCACGTTGCACCAGCTATAAAGATGGTCTATGTCAGCTTGCAAGAGAACGGCATCATTAGCATTTTTGAAAGGAAGAAATAGTTTCACGTCATCTTCGTACATTAAAATACTCGAATGCTTTATGACAGATGGCAAATCATTTATAAACAGTAAAAAAAGAAGAGGCCCGAGGTGGCTTCCTTGAGATACACCAGAAGTGACAGGAAACTCATGAGATTTTACAAGTTTAAAAAGAACACGTTGTGTTCTATTGCATAAATAAGATTCAATCTATCTTACAAGTGTTGTGGGAAATCCAGCAAGAGGCAAACCAGCAATCATTAACAACATCAAAAGCTTTACTAAAATCTGTGTATATAACATCAGTCTGTAAACCTTTTCCAAAATTCTCAATAGTTTTGGAAGTAAATTCAAGTAGGTTTGTAACCGTAGATTTTCCTGAAACGAATCCATGTTGGAGTGGAGACAATTTAGATTTAACACTATGTGATAATTGTGAAGTAATGATTGCCTCGAAAAGCTTCGGCAAAGCGCTTAATTTTGCAATTCCACGATAGTTTTTGATTAAAGACCTGTTACCAGACTTATGCAACGGAATAATAAAAGACGACTTCCATTCAACTGGAAAATAGCAAGATTTTAATGAAGACGAAAAAAGCAATGTGATTGGAGTTACTAATTCATCACAGCAATATTTTAGTAAACATGACGGTATATTGTCGGGACCACTTTTATATGACGTTTTAAGAGCTTTTAAGTATGATAAAACCGTGTTAGTATCAATTATTGGGAGACAAATATCCCCAGATTGAACACTGAATGGATAGCTTAGATTATCATAGGATGAAGTTGAATAGGTCGGTTTGAAAAAGTTAGCGAAAAGATTACAAATGATATTCTCGCTATCTGATTCAACAGTTTTATATTTCATAAAAGAAGGATAGGAATCAATCTTGCGTTTTGTGTTGACAAAGTTCCAGAATGATTTAGCATCAGATTTGATGTTTAATTTTACCTTCATTAAATAAATATCGTAAGATTGCTTGCATAATTGACGATACTTGTACTTAATTGAGGTATAAGAACCAAAATCTGTAATGCTATGAGTTTTTTGAAATTTTTTATAATGCATGGATTTTAAATTTCTTAATTTTCTCAGTTCTTCAGTAAACCATACAGGACCAGATGCTAAACGGGCTTTTCTCTGTGGTACTGATGATAGAAAACAATCATTGAGAGTTCTATTAAAAGCAGAGACAGCCGAATCAAGGTTTTCTGGGGATGTTTGTGTATTAACGATATTTAGTACGGATGTCCAGTTAATATTAGATATATTGTTTTTTAACAAAACATAATTGGTTCTTTTAAAATTTAACTCAGCAGGAGGTTGAGCAATACGATTCTTTACAGATTGTTTAGGAAAATTAAGAGCAATTTCTAAAGTTGGATGGTACGGATCTTCCGGGAGCACGAGTGGATCTGTCCTTGAAACTGAAATAATATTGCTGTCGTCAAAATATAAAAGATCTAACAAACGGCTATTCTTGTTAAAGTGGCTGTTTAATTGAAAAAGTCCTTGACTTGAAAGCTCATTTAAAAATGAATTAGCAGATGAGCATTCAGACGAAGGCAATAATATTGCAGGGTTTTCGGTGCAGCAGTTCCAAGCGACACTTGGAAGATTAAAGTCACCCGTTATTAGAATGTGATCATGAGGCTGAAGTTTTAAACACACTTTATTTATCGAGACCAAATGGTTCAAATATACCTCTACTTTGGAAACAGGAGGAATATATGAACAAGTTACATAAAGATTTAACGCACCATGCTTTACAAGAACGCAACAAAATTCAATATCGGATCCCTCAGGAATTATTATTTCTTGTGAGAAATAAGAAGATTTAACGGCAATTAAAACTCCTCCGCCATTAAAAGAATTACCAGCAATAGCGTTTCTATCTTTACGGCAAATATTGAAATTATTAGATAGAATTTCAGTATTTAGGGTGTTAGGCTTAAGCCAAGTTTCACTGAAAACAATTATGTCAAAAAGTAGGTTGTGGCTTAAAATGTGTAAATATTTTAACTTTGTATTCAAACCTCAAACGTTTTGGTATAAGATAAGGAATGCAAGGCAACAATCTAGTTTTTTTGTTTAGTAGTGCGAACGGGTAAAGAAGCCAGTGTAGTTTTAGGTTGTGATCTAGGAATATATTCGTGGATCAACGTATTTTCAGGTATCAACGTATTATTATACAGGGTGTCCCGCAATTGAGTGCAACTATTTACGGAGCTGAAAGGTTATGTCGAGCTGAGCAAAAAATGGTATGGGAGGGGGGGGGACTGTATTTTCACATTCTTAGGAGCTACAGGGTTAGTTAATATTTCACAACTTTGGTTTACGTTGTTGTTTCTAGCAGAAAAACTAACTTAAGAAAAACTAACCTAAAATCACCTCTCTAACGGCATTTCAACGAGTATAAGTATAATTTTTTTAGTACAGCCAACTTTTTTATTTTTTTAGATATGTTAATGTTTTTGGTGTCATTGAAAAAAAATTGAATAAATTACAAAATTGATCCTAAAAAAATTAATTTATTACACGAAATTCCGAGAAATTTGCACTCAAAATTGAAATTAGGTAGTTTGAATCGATTGATTTCATCTTCACACGAGCACAGATCGGTAACAGTTAAGTTGGTGGGGTTTGTTGATATACCATTGGAAAGGTGATTTCATTGCCTTTGCAATGAGTTATCAAACTAAGTTTTATGTATGTTAGTTTTTCTGCTAGAAGCAATAAACTGAATCAAAGTCGTGAAATATTAATATTAATTAACCGTGTAGCTCCTAAGAGTGTGAAAATAGACCGCCCCCCGCCCCCACCCATTCGTTTTTTTGCTCAGCTCGACATAACCTTTCAGTTCCGTAAATAGTTACACTCAATTGCGGGACACCATGTATATATAAAAATCTAATGGTGTCCGTATGTTACTCCATCATTTCTGAACCGTTCAAATGATGTTGTTCATATTTTTAGAGAGTATTTGAGTATTTGGGAGTTCATGACACTGGTCTCAAAACTTATTTGTACATCAACGAAAGCGTGGTTCTTGAGATATTGAAACAAATTGTGGATTCACTTTCGCTCCTACAATCCATATAAGCCAAATTTTTGATGTCGAATTGCCTTAGAAGTAAAACTCACAGAACATTGAAACTCAGAATAGAGCTACCACTTGCTGATGACTTTCTAATAGAAAACTTGGACGTTGGAAACTTGGAGTTACAGAACCGAGCTGTTGATGTCTGGATTTAAAAGTTTAAGATAAGGCTGCCAATTCTGACAACGGGCTTGATTTCGAATCTGATATCACAGTTTTAAAATTTTAAATGGTGGATAGGGCTGCCATCAAATTTTCTACCACAGACCTGACACCCAATAATATGTTTTTTTATATTTTTATACATTTTCTAAGAGTTTTATGGGGTCGCTCAAGTCGAATCCGAAGTCAGAATTTTAGGGTTCAAGATGGCGGATAGAGTTGCTAACCAAATTTTTACGATCGGCTTGTCACCTAATGAATGTTATTTTTAGGAGTTTTGAACATCATATAACAGTTTTGGGTCGGTGACTTCGAAACTGATATCAGAATTTTTAAATTCAAGATGATAAGGTTGACCTAGATTTTTTTCCGAGTGTCCGCCCCAGCACCGAATTCATAAAAATTAAAAAATTAAGGCGTAACCCTATCCGCCATATGGAATTTTGAAATTCTGGCATCAGATTCGAAATCATCGACCTTTTAAAAATGTTGAGGTTTTAAATTCTTAAAAATTCAGTTTAGTAGTTGGAAACCCTGAGATAAAAAATCGAACCCTAAAACTCTTAGAAAATGTTTAAAACTCGTAAAAAACGTATTAATAGATGGCAAACCTGTGACAAAAATTTAGGTGGCAATCCTATCCGCCATCTTAAATTTTAAAACTGTGATATCAAAAACGAAAATAGGAAAAAAATCGAGGTGACTACCTTATCCTCCATCTTGAATCTTAAAATCCTGACATCAGATTCGAAAACTAGCAACCACGGTGTCTCTCTTAGGCAGCGCTCATACACAAAACCTTTCACTTTTTTGTTATATGTTTATTAGGGTGTCCCAAAAAATCTTAGTTGTTTTTTTTTATGTGGTGTCCCCTCAATTTTTTCGTATGATATTAAAATAAATGTAAAAAAACAATTTGGCGTATCTCGAACCACGGGAACCCGTGCCGACTTGCATCGGTGCATGTCAGTACTTGGTTATATGGGAAAAAAGTGCTAATTTTTTAAAAAACACAAATAACTTTTATGTAAGTGTAAATTTTCTTTACAATAAGCTATCAAATATAGAATTTTTTACTTTTCGAAAAAAAAATCCATTTTGTTCTTGTACTAAAAAAAAATCTAAAAAGTCCAAATTTGAAAAAATTTCAGTAAAATATTTTGAAAATACTTTCTTAAACAATATCAAATGGAGATACAAAAAGTTGTGTAATTATGTTGAATAACCTGGTCGTTATGAATTTTTGTGCAAGAAGTGTACCTTTTTAAAACTTTCGAGTTTGAGTATTTTTACAAAAAAGTTCCCAAAAATCCAAAAATGCAAAATGTGGAAAAAAAACAAGACGGATGATATAAACATAAACTTGAGCTTTTTTTGCAAGAAATTGAAAAAACCGAAATTCTGGGAAAAAAATGTATGAAAATGAAAAAAATGAATTCCTGTTGAAATTTTCCTTTTTTTTAAACTACTTAAAGTGCTCTTTTCTAGCATTTCGGTCATATATATTCGGTCGGAAACATATATTTCTCACTCGGATTAACTTTAATAATTCTAGAAAAATAATTTCTGATTTTCATTCGAAAAACTTTTGAATTCCAGGGTTGCCAACATACCGTTTTTTCCATTCCGTTATTTATTTGGTTGGATTTAGGTATTTTAGCGAATAAATCCCCAAAAGTCGAAAAATGCTCTCAGTATTTTAACACTTAGGCACTAATTTTATCTTAATTTTAACTTTATGCTTAAAACACACGAACACTAAATTACTGCTCATTTGGGCACGACAACCCCTGCCGACATTCGTCGCAACATGTTTATATAAGTTAAGTAGAAGCTACGTTCCAAAATGAGCAGAAATTTAATTTTCGTATATTTTAGGGATAAATGAATGAAATAAGGGCATATATGTTAAAAATAGAGAGCATTTCTCGACTTTTTGGGGGCTCTTTCGTTAAAATACCTTAATTCAATCTAATCAAAAACGGAATGAAAAAAACGGTATGTTGGCATCCCTGGAATTCAAAAATATGTCTGACTAAAAATTAAAAATATTTTTTTTTAGAATTATTGAAGGAGCTCCAAGTGAGAAGTATGTGTTTCTTATGATTTTTTATGATTTTTTTTTGTGATCGAAATGCAAGAAAAGCGCACTTTAAGTATTTTTGAAAAAAAGTAAAGTTTCAACAGGCATAATTTTTTTCCGAATTTCTGTTTTTTCAGGGTCTTGCAGAAAATAGCTCAAGACTATGTTTAAATCATGCTTCTTGTTTTAAGTCCATATTTTCCATTTTTTTTATTGTTGAGAACTTTTTGTTTTTTTGTAAAAATACTCAAAATCGAAATTTTCAAAAAAGTACACTTCTAGCAAAAAAATTCAAAACGAACAGGTTATTCAACATAATTTAAAAAAAAAAAAAACGAAATGCCCATTTCAGCCCTTGAAAGGACTTTGACCGAGCTTCTTATGATCAATTGTGTTGTGTGTGTTGTGAAATGTTTGAACACAAATGATCGAGAACTGGACTTACATGTTTTACGCCGACTCCGAACGGCTTATGTTCTCAAGAAGCTTTTTATGGCAGTTTTTACTCTCTGAGGTTTGCCATTGTCTGCAGAGAGGGGACGGCCGAACAGAAAAATTAATTCAATTGAAAAAATTTTCTGTATCAGGTGGAGGATTCGAACCTCGGTTCTCTGGCGTATGAGACACACACTCTACCCACTACGCCACGGCCGCAGCATTCAACATAATTACACATTTTTTTTTTTTGCATCTCCATTTGGAATAGTTAAGCAAAATACTTCCACAAGATTTCATTGAAATTTTTTCAAATTTGGATTTTTAAAAATTTTTTTAATATTTACAACAAGAACTAAAAGAAGTTGTTTTTTTTCGAAAAGTAAAAAATAACAACTCCGGAGGTTTTCGTTAAATTTTCATGGTTGATAGCTTATTTTAAAGATTTTTCAAAATCAGTTTTCAGTTTTTTCTATACATATACAATAATTATATACATTCTATATATAAAAAGATATAAATTGTATACATGCACTGAGGGAAATATGGGTTAAAATTAAATGAAATTGTGTTCATATTAAACGAATATTTTTTTTAAATAGAGCTTTAAACAATTTCATTTAAGTTAAACACAAATGTTTGTAAAGTAAAATTTAAAACAAAAGGTTTTGTTTTTAAAACAATGTTTTTAAGTGTACTTTTTAAGCAAACATTTTCAGTTAAAAAACATTTATTTAAAAATACAATTCAAAACAAAAATTTTTATATTGAAAACAAATATTTTTAACCCCCATTTTTCGATGCCATTTTTTAACTTTTTCGCGTTTTTGACGTCAGATTCGTGATCAGCGACCTCTGGGACCCCTCGAATACTAAAATATTGAAATATTTTATTTCAATAATAAAATAATTGATATTTCAAATTTTGTACGTCCAATTAAAAAATTTTTTCAAACAATCAAATATTTTTTCTCAGCTTGGTCTCAATTGTCTGTTCAATAATTCTACTACACATCATTTTTTTAATTCAATCTCAGATAGTAACGTACTTTTTGTTACAAGAAATAAATAATTAGAGAAAATTATACAAAAAAAAAAAAAAAAAAAATAAGCACATGCTTGTTTTAAATTTTGTTTTGTAGAAACACAAACGCGTTAAATTTGTATTTTAAATTTTTTTGTTAAATTTTAAAGTATGTTTTTTTTCTCAGTGTACAATTTATAATTATACAAAAGTTATTTGGGTTTTTTGAAAAAATTAGCACTTTACTCCTATATTAAGTACTGACATGTACCGATGCAAATCGTCACGGGTTCCCGTGGACCTAGGTACACCAATTTTTTTTTACATTTATTTCAACGTCATACGAAAAAATTGAGGGGGTACCACATAAAAAAAAAACAACTCCGACTTTTTTGGGACACCCTAATATATACGTGTTTTTTGAAATTTTTCCTTCCTTTTCCTTAAAAATTGAAACATCGCCGCCTAAGTAGTTTCACTTCAACAAAAATGAGCTTAGAGTTTTTTTTTTTTTTTTTTGATAAAAATAAAACCATTCAATCAATACTCACACGACGTCTGCTCACAAGTAGTCGTCTTCGCTGTCTATAAAATCCAAATTTACCAAATTTCATGCAACTATATCAAGTAATTTGGCTTTTGAATCGAACAGTTAGCCAGTCATAATAAGTTCTTTTATAAATTCTGGAATTATAAGCTGAGTTTTCTCGTAACGCCAGTTACATGAATTACTAAAGTTTCAATCCTGCAAATAAGCTATAAACAAGACCACACGTGCCTACAACAACAGCAAACATAACAGCAAATAATAAAATCAACATCAACAACAATGTTTATTGCAGACAGCCTGGTTATACTAGTAAACAAATCATTTGCACTGTTTTAAATTTACTTGTCTAAAAAAAAAAACAAGGAGAAAAGGATTCTTTTAAAAAAGTTGATTAAAGTTGTAAACTCAGCGTGTGCTACCACTTTGATGGTATTCGTGCAACCAGAACTTTAAAGCTTTAACATTTTGTTATTACTTATTTACGATATTCTCTTTGGGTTGAACAATAAAAACCTTGCAATTTAAACAATAAAAGCCGACCAAAACAATAAAAATTAATTATGACAACTCGGTAAGTTTTCAACCACGATTTTACCAGAACAATTTCTGAAGTGCAATAAAGACTTCGTTTGAATGAGTGTGTGTAAATGTGTGTCTCTGAGAATGAAGTTATTGGTGGGCCACAAGTTTACTAAGTTAACTGTATGTTATTGAAGAATTGTAAATTTTGCAAGAGTACAAAAACAGTAACAAGTCGCTTTCAACACCATGATGTGGTTTTATATGATCTTTAATTTAACAAGTTTTCTTTAATTTACCAAGGAGGTTTTTAAAATATTTTATGTTTATAGTAATCAGCTTAGGCCAAATTTTTCTAATGCAATGAAAAATATGTGTTTAAAGTTGTTTGATAACGAAGTAGCTTCGAAAAACACAGAAAACTATTTGCTTCAATCAGTGCGAAACTATTTTCCTGTTTCAATTATTATCCTATTGCCTGATAAATTGCCAAAGTATACTGAACAATAATGTCAAAAACATGTATGTAGTTACTTTGTCAACTTTTTGACGAACTTCAAAATGAAAGGGCAAATTTCCTTTAGGAAATTTCATACCTCTAAAAAAACAACCTTTACAAAGCTTGATTTTCGATTTATATTTCATGCTTTATGGACCACTTGCAAGAATCCATTACATATTTTTAGTTCCAATTTAAATACATAAAAGCATTCATATATCAAAACTGTGTATATTATATGAACAAATTGTGACATCAATCCAATTATTACTAAAAAGAAACACCATGATGTTCTTGATTTTTATTTTAATAGAAGGAAGAAAATGAACACCTTGAGTTCTTGGAACTTGAATTGATTCTTAAAGTGAAGGAAAATATTTGTTTTGTTGAATAAAAGCGTAATGTGAAGTGTCAATACGCCGTCAAACATCACGTTGGAAAAAAGCTACCCGAACGGTCTCCATCGCACAGCACGTCTATGTCATCAGAAATTAAGAAACCAAAAAATTTTTTAAATAACATTTTAGTTGTTGGAGATTTTACCTATAAATGAGCAAACTGTTGAAAATTACAAAAATGGCGGACAATGTGAATTTTTAGTACCTACCGTTTTTCTAATTTTTCGTTCTATAAATTGCTCCAAAAACTAAAGAAAACCGGCCAATATTATCTGATTTTAGGTAAAGCTCCAATAAATTTTATCTACTTTTAGATAAAAAAAACAAGTCAATTCATAAACCAGTTTCTAAGATATTGTGGAAACCAGTGTAGAAAACATGATTTTTCAGAAAACGCATTTTAAGATTTGGTTAACGAATTTTTTGAGTTATTATTTCAGCGCCACAGCATATCTAGCGACATTGGGTGGTGCTTGAAGTAACCAAAGTATGGTACACCGAGAAAAAGATTATGTTAAATTGAAAAAAAACCAAGTATAATTTATAAGATGGCTTTGGCAGTTTTCAGCCTCCTAAGTACTTCATCAAAACGCCTAAGTTTTACATTTTTTATTTAGGTGATAAATTATCCAAGTATTTGGTAATTTTTTATACACTACTTTGAAAAAAAAAAATTGAGTTTAAAAAATATAACTTTTTCGCGTTTTGGTTTTTTTTATTTTCCTTTTTTTTTTTAAACTGCCGCCTCGCCTCTCGTTCTGTGATTTGCTTGACTGAAATCGGCAGCAACACAAATTTTTCTTTTATCAACACCGTTTTTTACATAGAAATTAATGACTTCTCGGCTTTTCTTGCTGCTTGACGTCTACTATAACAAGAACATTAAATTAAATTATATTAAATATCAAATACAAAAAACTTTTACCTCCGCATTCCGTTGAGATTCGAACCCACACCAACCTATACCACAGAGCAAAACTCCTTCGTTACGCGGAGTGATTTATTCAATATTAATTACAACTGAAGCTATACTGTAGCATAACACAATAATCTATTAAAAGATTTTTGTTGTATGACTATCAACAGAATACTGCGACACACTGCATTTGTTAATACAGCATCTGTTAACATAGCTGCAGTTATGTCAGCAATTAGTAGCAAGGCTGCTTGGATCAGTGGGTGGAGCGATGGACTGGCACCAAAAGTTCCAGGTTCGATTACGCACGGTGGGCAAAGAATTTTTTTTTTCTTTTTTTCTTTTCTTTTTGTTGATGAAATGTAATAAAATTTACGGCTGTGAATATTAACCTTGTTGATGAAATGTAATAAAATTTACTGGTGTGAATAGTTACGTGTGTTTTTATAATTTACTTTATCTTATTATTGAATTTAAAAGTGGTTTTATTACAAAAAAAAAAAACATTAAATGATCAAATCTATCCTTCTCTCGTGTGTCTAATGACGCAGCTGTGTTTTTTTTTCTTAAGCCATCCATGCTAGTGGCGGCCGTGGCGTATTGGGTAGAGTGTGTGACTCTTACGCCAGAGAACCCAGGTTCGAATCCTCCATCCGACACAGTAAGTTTTTTTAATTGAATTAATTTTTCTGTTCGGCTGTCACCTCTCTGCAGACAATGGCAATCCTCAGAGAGTAAAAACTGCCATGAAAAGCTTCTTGAGAACATAAGCCGTTCGGAGTCGGCGTAAAACATGTTGGTCCAGTTCTCGATCATTTGTGTGCAAAACATTTCACATCACACACAACACAATTGATCATTAGAGCTCAATCAAAGTCCTTCCAAGGGCTGAAATGGCCATTTCGTTTTTTTTTTATCCATTTTTAATTTTGTATTTTTGGATTTTGGATTTGGGTGAATCAAATAATTTTTTTTGGCATAGTCTCGAAGTATGTGCTTTCAAAGCAATGTATTGAACAATAAATTGCTTAGGTGAATAAGCATAAGTTTATAATTCCCATACAATTCTCTTTACCCAAGCTGACTTAGGTGATTTACCTATTGCTTTTTTTCTCGGTGTAGGGAATACAGACGCGCATTTCAAAAAGATTGATGTGAGATACTCATTACCGCACAAACTAGATTTTCTTAATTTTCGTGAAAAAAATGTGTTTCTCATGCGATAACTTTTGTATGCAATCGTTATAGGCAAAACTCCTTTGGGAACATATACAACACATCATAAATTATCAGAAAAAGGAAAAACAAAGAACTTAAGTTTTTGGTCGAGCTTCATGGGAACCTCCCCTTTAATCGGCTTTAAGCAACACATCGGTATTCGTAAAGGTTTTTTCGGCCTGCTTGGAATCTGCTTAACTTAAACACGTTTAAAGGCCGCCTAAGCTTGACCTAAATTTTTTGTCACCTTCTCGATTAAGGTTGATGCTTATGATTTTGATATCGTAGACATGCTCCATGTGATTTTGTACAGGAATTCTTAATTTTTGTTTAAAATTTCCGGTTATTCAGGCACAAACCTTACAAAGTTAAGCAATGATTAAAAATTGTGCGTTATAATAGAGATTTATGTTACAAAAATTTTTCTTTAATTTTACACCCCTGTTGGCTGTGCACCCGCGGCAGACCGCTCATTACCCCTTGCTACGCTACTGTATTGTATTCAAGGCGATATAGCACGGACACGAAGTAGGTTTTCATCAACAGTAAAGAAATCGCCTTGGCAATAAAGCATTTCCAATCTCTGAACGCACATGTCGAAGATTAAGGTGGGACAAGACATTCGCGGCAGAGAAAACAGACTTTTTTTTTAAAAATTCATATCTCATTCAAAAACAAACATTTTTTCAAAGACAAATTACAAGGAAAAAAAAATTCAAATAAAATATATTTTTCACTCCAACATGGTTTTATAGAGCTCCAAACTGGCGGCAGAGAAAAAAACGGGGCCTCGTGGTTGCAGCGCTGGGAGTTGCAAAAATTGTCCGATCTGGAAAAAAATGACTTTTTTAAATCTTAACAAAATTGGTTATCGTATGACACGAGCTTTTTTTTTAAATTTTTGGTGATGTTCTAAATTTGAAAGTGTGTTTTTTCGAAAAAAAAAATATTGATTTTAAAAATTCATACAAAATCGAAAAAAAAAATTAAATAAAAAGCTACGATACGATCGCGAATCAAGTTTAAAAAAATACAAAAAAAAATTTCGTCAAAAAAAGAACCCGCTAGTGCCGCAACCAGTACATAAAACATGGTTTCGAGATAACCGCGTTCAAAGTTTGTGAACAAAGAAAAAAAAGGTTACCTTCAATCTGCCATGCCTGCTTCGTACTGTATGCCTTCGTTATCTTGTGTTGTGCTGTTTCTTATAGTTTTTGCAATCGTTTAGCAATTCGGGCTTCACCCTTTACCCTTCAAGTAGGTACGAAATAAAAACCACCAAAAGTCAGGTAGAAAGTAAAACAAGTATATACCAGCTGACGTACGTAGGTAGCGCAAAAATTAAAAATGCGCTCTCACTAATCCGGCTGTAACTTTTGAACCCGTAGGAATTTTTAAATGAAATTTTTTTTCTTAGATTCTTAAGAATATTTACTAAAGTACAAAATTATTAAAAAAAAGTCGATTTCAAAAAACTGCCAATGTCATGTAACCCCTTAAGCGAATCGTTGAAAGTTTATCTCTTGTTGTTCCTCTCTGTTCTTCTTCTTATAATCGAATACAACGATTGATGCGCTTGAATCGATTAATTGTCTTCGCTGCTTGTCGTCTCACAATTCCATCAAACTCTCAATATTCGAACGATAAGCTATTGCTAAAATAAGTTATCTTAATACGCAAGCATAGTTATTTTCCATCCAATGTTAAAAAATGAACACTGAACAAATTTGTGATTTGAATGATAGTTTCTTCGATTGGTTTGATGAACAAAAGAAAAGTTGAAACAGAATCGACACATTGAGCAGTAGCATAGAGAGTTGGTCCTTTACTAATAATAATAATAATTTCTTCATGACAAGTGCAATGGTTCTTTGCATGGGCGTCCGCAGGATTTTACCTAGGAGGAAGGGGCAAAGGCTTACGTGGAAAATTCACGTATTTGGTAATTATTTAGGATTACTGTTTTCTGAGTTGTTTCGTGAAAAATTTGTGAACATTGCCGCAATTTACACCGTTCCGCTGTGTACTATTTCACCGAACTATTAGGAGAAAATTCGAAATTTTTGTAATATAATTCGCTTGTTCATTTTAACAAAAAAATATGCAAAAGTTAGTGTGCAGCTGAAACACTCTGCTTTATGCAGGGTGTTCATAAAATTGGCTATACTGAAAAATACACTCTTAAATATTTAATAATAATATATTTAAATTTTCAACTTTGAAACACAAAATTATTTTTTAAAATCGTGAGGTATTTCATTTTGTAGGATGTCGTAGAGCTTTAAGGAAATAAATGTATAATTTAAAATAAAAGTTGCAAAAAGTTGCAGCTTAATGTAAGTAAGTTTTATCTACGGGACTCAAACTTGGTAAAAAATTTCATCTACTTACTTGCGTACATATGTGGTTAAAGTAAATGGCATTCTAACAAGATGCAACCTAATTTTTTTTATTTTTTGCTTAAATTCCAATAGATAACTTTAATATAAATTTGGTTTCTTAACCTACATATAATATTGAATTTTAAGCTATACGCCTTCGCATGATCAACACGTTTAACACAAAAACTGCTTACTTGAGGCTCAGAAATAATTTAAAAATACACAAAAAGCCTTCAAAAAAAAAAAAAAATACATTACAAAAATCAGCTATTTATTTTGATAGTTTACCACCTTCAGAGTAGGAGAAACAACTACTTATTTTTGGAAATTTATCTAATTATTTAGATTGCTTTCTCACTTAAGATATTTAATTACCAATGAATTATTTTAGAAAACTCCATCCAATTCCTTACATAATTTTCCACTTTAAAGTAGGTAAGAAAATAACAGTTTTGTAGTCAAAATATCATCCAATTATCAAGATCCATAAACCCATCGAAATAAATTTTAAATGTAATTTTAAAATTTTGTTGATTTAAATTAACTATTATTTTTAAGTATTAAATAAATTTCATATTAATGAATTACAAAATTTAACATTTCATCGATAATGTTGACAAGTTAAAAGCGATTTATTCTAAGCTTATATGGGATGAAGTGATTAAAAGAGTTTATAATAGTTAGCATACAATAAGAACAAAAAAAAGTTTGATTAAAAATAAGTATTTTCTTCGTATTATTAATTTCACCTATTTTGCAAAAGAATGACACATTATTGTATTTAAACTATATCAAAGGTGGTTACTTTTTTCATTAACTTATTTTTTCTTTAATTTTATAAAAAAAATTTAAATTATTTTACCAACAATAAACTTAGGTGATATAGGTTTATATTTCAGTGTACAATATTCGTCTTTTCTTAGAATACAACAATAATTCTCTGTGGATATTTTTGCGCGATTGTTCGCTTAGGCACTTTGGTATCATTGATGCTCGGCTACTCTCGGAGTTCGGGTATATGTCGTTTTGAAATACTCGGTTATGCTCGGTGCTTATGAGCTCGGGTATGTTCGGTATTGATGAGCTTGGATATGTTCGGTGCTTATGTGCTCGAGTAAGTTCGATATTGAAGAGCTCGGGCTATTTCGGTTTTGGATATGTTCGGCGGGTGTCGGTGATGTTCCTCGCAATAGGCACCAATGATAGCGTTCATGCAGAGCTCGACCACGTGTGTCAGTAACTTGACTGACAAGGAAAGGTCCCCAGGTGTCACTCACCGATTTGAATAATTTTTGGATATGTGATAGAAAACAAGAATCTAAGGTCGACGTATTTTTTTATACGTGCTCAATCGATAGTTTATGGTTTCAAAATGACGTTTTAAAATTGGCGAAAATTTTTTTTTGCCACAATTTCACTATTTTCCATAAAAATATTTACAAATTTGGTATCAAACGAAGGATATTTTAAAGCCACACATGATGGCATCCATTCTGGAGAAATAAATTTCATTGCAATTTTGTTGTTGTAATTTTTAACAGTATTTAGTCGATATCATAAGGAGCGCATTTTCGAAATTGTTTCATTCTCATTTTTATTTGATTTAAGAGAATTCTAAAAGTTATCTTTTTTCTGTTTTTTAAAATTTTTAACTTTGTATATTAAAATTTTCTTTATTAAAATATGCATTTATTTTCTTAAAAAAAAATGTTTTTTAGAGATGAAGACCACAATATGGGTATCAAAAATTTTGTTTTTTCTCCAAATTTCCGTGTGTGTAAATATTTGATCAGAAAAGTTATAAAGTTTAATAAAAGTACTTGCCGAAAGATATTTTAATAATACCAATTACTGTACATTTGTATTTTTAATATTTTTTTTTCAAAAAAGGCCCAAAATATTCAATGTTTCCTCAAAAAATTACGCAAAATTAGTTTTTGTTGTAAAAATAATTTAAATTAAAAATTGCATTTTAAACTCCCTTTCACATGGCATGACATTTATTAGCAAAAATTTATTGAATTTTAAACAAAAATTTATTAACTATTTCTATCATAAAAAAACCCTTTCGATTTTTTGGATGAAATTTATTTTTTTAAAAATGTTCTTACTATATTTTTTATAAAAGAGTATAGCTTCAAAAATAATTTATTTGAAAAAAATATCCCAATATTCTTTTCCAATCAAAAGTTATTATTAAAAACCTATTTTCATACCTGTGGATCTGTATTAACAAAATTCCTTTTCTGTTAATTATTAAGTTTCTATATGCTTCCTATGCTCATTTTAAGAATAATCATGCTCATTTTGAAAATTTTAAAAGAAACAAATATTTTTTATACTTTTCAGTTATTAACCGGTCAAAAATTTTATAATAAATGCTAATAAATCCTGTATTGTATATATGACGACACCAAAAACGCATTACATTTAAATCGACGTCAAATATTAAACATAAGTTTTATTTCCTCACGGGATTAAATTGTAATAAACGCTAGTGTTAGAATATTTTCAATAAAAATACGAATGCACTACGTTCAGGTTATAAGTGTATTGCTCTAACAACTGATCCATTCAGTCACTTGAAAACTGAAATGATAAATATACATTAGAACCGAACACTGAATTCTTAGAAGATACTTACATGTATTATGTTTTATTCGAAGTTTTATTAAGAAATATTTTAATCTTTTGAAGAGTTTGAATTCTAATAAGAACAATATTAAAAATACATGATTCCAATTGATTTTTGTCTGTTCATCTCTATTTTCTCTATTCTTCTCTTCATTGGTTTCAACAAAAAAAGAAAAATCCGGTATAAATATGTTTTTTCAGTAAAACATATTTTTATGTAACTCTTATATTACTTATTATGTAACTTTTATGCAACAATATTTAACATAGATTGTTAACAATAATGTAACGGCTTATTACAAGGCACGACTGTAAAACACACAAGCACACACATATTCAGACAACACAGCATGCCTCTGAGACAATACAAAAAAATTTTATATAGCAGTCTTAGACAAAGAACGCGGCTGGCGGTTGTGGCAAGCATGTTGAATGTAAAAAATATAAGTGAGAATACAAATAACGGTATAGTACCGTTTACAACAATGAATTATCCTGCTTAGATGAAATAACAGATACCTAGCAGCTGGCGCATTTATATGCGACATATTTGTTGTTTTCACTGCAGGTCTTAGCCACGTTAGCCACGTGCTTAGTTTGAGCTATGCAAAGAGTTGCAATGTAAATTCAGCCAAGGGATAAGCTGAAGAATAAAGCAAATTTTGGTACTTACGACAAGCGCGACGGCTTTGTTTCATAAAACTTTCTTTGGGGCAAAATTCGACAAAAGCACGTGTTGGTAATATTATTTAGTTTAAATGTCGTGTCTTTGAAATACGGATAGTTGACTGAATTGCGTAGTTTGAAGCAGTTAAAAAATCCCTCAGGCGTCACACAAGGAAATTTGAAGAAGATCAATTTTGAGGGAATAAGAATTCAAAAGAAAACAAAAGAATACAATGGAAATAAAATAGAAAGGAGTAACTAAATTGTATGAAGAAAGAACAACTGAAGCTAAAGTAATTTAAAGCGATTCCTGCTTTTTGCTTGAAAAATCTCAGAAGATCGAATCGACATTCGGCATAAAGAAAAAAAAAAAAAAAACAAAGGGAAAAGAAACTCCTTTCGCAAAAACAAAAATAATTCCAATGGAAAAAAAAAAAACAAAACCGAATGTAATTCCAATGCCAAAGTTCTGACGATACCACCCAACCCCTCACCAGTGCATTCATGTCTGTTGTTTTTGTTGTTCCACTTTATTTATGCCAACTCTCGGCTAAAAAACCTATTTCCCGCCGGTCTAGATTTGCTTCAACTTTTTTCTTATTTTTCTTCCTTGTTTTTAACATTTTTCTGGTTTGCCACACATTTCCGCTTTGGTTTGCATTACAATTTTTTTGCAAATTTTCGGAATTTGTAAGTTTTTCCCTTCACACACCCTCAATTTTTTAGCTGCAGCAAAACATGTTAAAAATAAATGCACAAAAACTACATTAACAACAACATGCACAATAAACCATAAAAGTAAGCAGAACTAACTTTATATTCAACGTTTACTGATTTACATGCGTATATATATGCATACCTATATGCGTACCTATAAAGAAACATACAAACATAGATGTAGTACGCCAAAATGAATTACAATGAAAATATATACAAGGCTACGCTAGAAAAAAACAAAATTACAATAAAAGCGAGTGGAACAACAAAATGATGTAAAAAATATTTAAAATTGTGTTAGAGGTCAGTATGTACAAGAAAAACAAAAAACATAAACATTAACAACAACTGAAAGAATGCATGGTGAACATTTAAGGCCTGCGATGGAAAATCCTCAAAGCATTGGAGCTAAAGTGCAAAAATCAAAGCGATAGCATTTGGCGGGATATTAAAAAAAGACATTCAAAAGCGAATCACTGTCAAAGCCAGCGATATCGTGGTGGGAAGTAAATTGAAAGTATACTGTCGGCAAAGTGACCGTATTTCTTTAGTTTTTGTTTCTGTTTTTCACATAATTAGTCAAGCTTTGATCCCTTTTTCTCTTACCTTTGGACGTTGGCAGTTTTTAAATTTGAATCAAAAATTTTGTGGAAATATATAAATACTTACGACAACTTTTTGACTAATAAATATAAGTGAAGCCAGTTACATCACATTAAGCCTTTGCAATATTCAGTGGGAATAAAACAAATTTTAATCAAGATTTGTAAATCACAACAATGATAACTTTCTTTACCCTTCAACACTAAGAGAAAGGCAGTTTAGTACACTTGAATCCTTGCTTGTGTTAATCAAATTGGGAAATTTTACATCAGCCTTTTTCCGTAAAATGTTGATATTTTCTTCACTATCCAAGTAAGAAATCTATTAGATTAATTCAGTTTCTAAAATCCCCAAAAATGCTCTCCGCCATAATTGAACCAATCTGGCACTCTGTCCCTTCAAAAACGCAGCAGCTTAGTAATTGGCGAACTTTTCTAAAAATTTTGCAGCGATGAGCAAGATAGTATCAGACACTCTTAAGCTCTATTTGTCGTTTTTTTTTTTGAAGCGAAGATTTTTACACCTCGTTCTGTAATTTGCTTTTTGTGACATAGTTTTTTCTTAGAAATTGATGGTTTTTTTGTTCCTTCCGTTTATTACAACAAGAAACTTTAATAGTTTTTATCAAATATTAAAAAAACATCGATCGAACTCGTATCTCACCGATTAAGGGTTCAATACACTACACACCGATCCAAACATGTTTGTACGCAGAGTCATTGATTCAATATTAACTATAACTGAATCTGTGTTGCAGCACATCACAATAATTTATTAATAGATTTTTGCTGTTTTGATAGCTACTAACCTACTTGCTACAAGATGTCATCATCAGTGTTGTCACTTTATCACAATTGTGGTAAACTACCACTTATTTTACTTTTTTGGTTTCTACCACTTTTACCACCAACTATATGCATTTTTCCAAAATCTACCTAAAAATTACTGCATAATAATTCCAATAATAAAAAGTTTATTTTCAATTAATATTTTATTCTTTTTGGTATGTAAAGAGAGGACGTAGTACAGTTTTAAGAACACTCTATAAGAATTATGTGCAATAAAACTAATCGAGCCTGAAAAAATATTACTTTATGGTATGCTTCTTTTTTTTTTTTTTTTTTTTTTCTGTAGCACTTGAATCGAATTTTTTCGTAAGACGAGAAAATCTACCACTTTTTTTAAAATCTACCACTCATTTTGATCTCAATCTACCACTATTTAAAATTTTAAAGTGGCAACATTGGTCACCATCCTCTATCAATAAATAGCATTGTGATCTGCTGCAACATAAGGATAGTGTTTGAATCGGCGGGTAAATTGTTGAATTATGAATCGGTGGGGTACAAGCTCGATTCCCACGTCGGGCAAAAAAATAGTTTTTGTTTATTTTTTGTTGATGTGAATGCGTTTGTTTTGTTATTGGTACAGTTTTTTTTTTGTTTTTGCATACCGCGAAGAAAAAATTAAAAATTGCCCACAAGTGCATTGAAATAACAATGACTACAATATTTATTAAAATAAAAATAAGAAAAATTACATATTATAAAATTTACTTAAGTGAGTATTAACGTGTTTTTTTAATTTATTTTTTGTTTTTTTAAATTTTTGAATTTAAAAGCTATCTTATTACAAAAAAAAAAAACAACTAAATTTTAAATTCTGTGAAACTGCGAAAAAGCTTCATTTCTCTATTAAGTCCAACGATGCACCTATGTTTTTTTTTTTTAAATTCCTTTGTGATTTTGTAACTTCTTCACATTGTATACAGATAGATTTTTCACGTTTCAATCAGATTTAAAAATAATTTCGTGACGTTTATTTTTCAATCAAGAATAAAAGTTATTTTTTGAAAGATATTTTTACAATTAGAAATACAATTTATTTTTCATCGATGTTGTTTCGATCAGTAGTAGACATTTTTCAAAATGGCTTCATGACTATTCAATTAATTTTTCAAGAATTTGTGGTGATTCTCCTTCTTAACCTAATGCTCCCTCTTTTTTTAGATCATTTTTTATTATCTTCAAATCTTACTGATCCTTTTAACATGAACTTTAAAATTTCCAATCTTCCTACCTTTTCGGATCACTTTCCCGAAAGTGTCGTCAACGCAATGTATTTAAACAAATTATATTTTTAAATGTTTGGGAAGTCGGGCCGCTGCAATCATGTGAAAATTATGAAACATAAGAAATAGTTGTAAGTCAGACAAAATGGAAAAATATTTTCTAATTAATTGAATATTTACATTTTTTAAAGATTCAATAAAACTCACCCCCCTGAAGAAGGTAGAAAGACACTACCGAAACGTCGGGAAAATAATGAAATAAATATTCTTGTGTATTTTCATTTATGACATTAAGACCAATAGAGCCGTAACAACCAAATCAACAGGAATTCAGCATTGGTCACAACAAAAACTTCAAAAGATTATTTCATAGGAATTTGAATAGAACCAACTCTGAGTATAAATTACTGTCTTAGCAAATACAATTGCTCAAAATTCTAACTACCCAGCAAACCATAGTTGACGACTTTGTCGAAATTCCGGCTAAGTCGTAACTATTTCGAACTGACTTAAAGAAATCGTTTAGTTGTGGCATATTATTTTCAAATTAAGCACCACTTCAAAAACAGAATTCAATTCAACTTCCGACTCTAATTTTCAGAGACGTACCAACCAAACTTCGGTGTCTAAGTGTCGTGTTTCCAACTGTCTATTATTACATTATATTACATCATGTTTTTGCGGTATTTGTAACACCATTTCCACAAACAGCCAAATGAACAGGCAACTGTGTCATCTCCCTATCAACGCCCGGTCATTCGACAAACTCATTTTAGTTAGTGACATAGTGACTCGGCGCTTCTGCCAACTCATTCACTTAATGGCAAATCGATTAACTCGAGTACAAGTAGCAGCAGTTGTAGGATCCAGCTTTCGACACGATCCTGAGTTGAGCACATAATCATTTTCAACATTCACACCGATGCTGATGATGATGCTGATGATAACTATAATAAAACATGAAAATGCCAAAGCAAGGCAACAACGAAAGGATCAAAATATTGCATTACATTTAAGTCCTGTTGTCCAGTTGTTCAGTTTTACACACACACACACACGCCCAGCAACAGAGAAATAGCCACGCACATACCTCTCATGAACACATAAATGCCAACAAATCCACCACGTAACGCAGCACAACTGATGCCAAACCTGCTCGAACTGCACAAACGACTGTGTCGGACAAGATACTTTTTTACTGGCCATGCATACTTTGCTCGGACACTACGCATGCAGTCACATATAAAGTCAGCAGCTCAGTTAATATTAATAAAAAAAAAGAATCAATAGACAATATTGAATGCCGTTGTTATTGTTGTGAGCTCGTATGTGGCTTACAACACTGAAGTTTCAGTTGTCCCCTGACGTCCTCATTGATGTTTGGCTGGTTTTTGCTTTTGCTACAGTCCAGCATTAAGATTATTTAAAACTCATTGCTTGGTTTGTGGTCCATAGGTACATCAATACCTCCGTTGGCATCAACAACAGCCACCCAGTGTACACTGCATATCAGGGTACAAAATCAAACGTGTTGTCAATGCCGGGATTACATTCTGTTCCCCGGTTTTCTATTACGAAACAATTCATATATTGACAAGGTTCGCGCAAAGCGTTCTGCCCAATCATAAATCTTCAGCATTTGCACTTTATTAAAATACGCTGTGTTTTGCGAGCCCAGAGTGAAGTGAAGAGATGTAATGCAGGTTTTTGGAACACAGCATAAATAAAATCAAAAGCTATTTAATTTAGCAAACAAAAATAAGTTAAGAAATGATCTCCTTTGGGCTTAACCAGCTACACAGACTACTTCTGTTTTAATTATTTGCTACAAGTACACTATTTAATATGTAATGGACAATAAACTGTCTAATAAAAGTCCTGTAAGAGGCTTAAATGGACACCAATTATTTGCTTCGATGAATGACAATTGATATCCGATCCCATGTCAGGGAGTTAACACAGACAAAATTCAAGAAAAGTCAATTGTTGTAAGCAGTGCCGTAGCTAGGGTTGCTTGCATCCAAGGCGGGAATAAATTGTGCACCCCCAAAGGGAGGTTATGCTTATCCATATTTAAAATCTATACATAAGAAATAAAAATGTGTAAGTATTATAATGATTTTGTTAAAATGCATCGAGTATATTTATATTTTGCACTTTTAAAAGCATCGATTTGGTGCCTGAAAAAAATTATTTAGCGATATTCATTCATAAAACTTAACTGAAAGGTAACATCAAGGCATAAAATTTATTTATTTTTAGCTTTCAGAGATGCAAATTTTCAATAAATTTGTCGAAATCAATAGTGAGCGGTCTTGTGCGGTTTGCTTTGCAATACTTGTTGCAAAGAATAAAATGAACTTTTGATTTTTCACTGACTCTTTAACGAATTTTTTATTGGGTTTCTCCCGTTTAATTCGTTTTTTTATTTACTGATTTTCCATATCTTAGTTTTTTTAGCGACTTAATTTTTTTGACAATCAGCTTCTAGCTTAAAGTTAAGTATTGCATATCAGAGATCTGCAGCAAGTAGTTATAAACAGAGTAGACTCGAGTATATACGCATCATTTCGTATTGTACTACTCATTCATAATCTTCAAAAATGTTGCTTTACTTCTTGCACGCAACTTGATTTCAATATTTTAAGCATGCTTCATATTCTGATCAGTGTTGCCAGAAATTTTTGGGGAGAAAAGCTAGATGGGCTTTAAAAATTCAAAAAAGGCTAAAAAAAAATTTTTTATTATAAATGTGTCTGTGAATATGCATACGAAACGGACTTTGCTTTTACTGGCTGGAAAGGGAGAGGACTGCATTCCAGTATTGAAAGGAGCCATGGCCTGAATATGTTTAGCCCTTTTGCCTTTGAAATTAAGCCGGTTGCAGTAGCGGTTTTTACATGTGATGCAGTCGTCCTTAACTACTATCCACTTTTGAAATCATTTATCTGTCAACCAGGTTCTTTGTATTTTCTGTTTATATTGTCTGAAACTTTTGCAATTTATTTAAAGATATCAATAAATTCAAAAATTCTGACCAAATCTATTTTTTTTGCTTACATACGGCTCCTCCATTAGTTTCCATTAGTTCTCCATTAGTTTCTAAGCAAGGATTGTGTTCAGATTTTTATACGACGTTAGGAACTTTATTAACCCTCTAATGCCTAGGCCTGCCTCTAGGTGGGGTTAACGCCAATCGATGAAAAAGCGTAATCTATGGAAAAATTTTCAAATTGTTTTCTTCGGAGTGTACATGAATATCCAAGTCACATTTCAGTTTTTACGGCTTGCATGCTCCGTTTGACAATTATTTCGGTTTGAAATTCAATTTCATCATTATTTTAACGAATTTAATAAATTGTCAAAAAACTTGATTTTCAGTCAAGTGATACAAAATATTAGTGAGTAGAAAATTCGTTACTTTATAAATATTCTATATAAATAATATAAATAAATATAATATAATATTAATATATATTATTATAGTTACTATATAATATAAATTCTTTTACTTTTAAAAATCTTAATCACACTTCTCTGTTTTTTTTTCTGTGTTTATGCCCAAGCTCGCTTCTAGACGGAGAAATTTTACCTGTAACAAACGAACAAAGTATCAAAACGAAAAACAAAACTCAGATTCGTTTTACTCTGCAACAAATTAGTCTAATCTGATTTTTGGAGCTCAAACAAAAAATGTGGCATTAGAGGGTTAAAATATCTAGTAAATGGAAATAAAAATTACAAAGATTTTTTTATGTTTATTTAATGGTTTTACCTTTCCATTTTACTTGTTAGCTACTAGAATTTCACAAACTGAATTGATGTTTCATTAATAAAGTGCTGCCAAATATAGTCTTTTCAGAGCACAGGATTGCACAGAGTTCACAGAGTTAATAAGTGTTCGTAAGTGTTCTTAAGCAATATGTGTATTTCTTTTTTTTTTTTTGTTAGATATTTCACATAATCAAAAAATTCTACAAAATTAAGAAAAGCTAGAAAAGGCTAGATCAAAAAAAAAAAAGAAAAGACTAAAAAAAGGCTAGAGGCTAGACGATAATTTTCGAGGCTAGACGACAAAAATAAAGGCTAGATCTAGCCTCAAAAAGTCTAGACTAGCAACACTAATTCTGACTCGCCGTCGCACGTAGTCGCGATGATCTTGACGTGCTCCCAGCAAGTTGCGTACAAATGAGTATGAACATGTTCGAGAGTGAATGAGCAGAACTTTTTCAGGATTGCCACTTTTTCAAAACTAAAAACTTGTTGTTTGATTTATGTTATTATTGAATTGTTTGTAGTTTCTTCATTTTGTGGTAACACAATACGATACGAAATTTAGGTCAAAACTTTTGTTTTATATAATTTTTTGAAGCAAACAAGCGGCATATTAATTGATATATTTTTTTATTTATAATAAAATATTGATATCATTTACTCCTTAATAAGATATATTTTGTAATAATACAAGGTGTGTTATTATATTTCTTACACCATTGCTTAAAGCGCACCGCAGAGTACCATAGAAAAATTGTTTACCGCATTTAAAATAAAAGTAAGTACACTTTTTTTATTTCATTAAAAATAATTCGGTGGTAACCCTTCTACTCTATTAACAGCGACAAGAACAAAGCGTAAGTTCAGAAACAACCATCGCGTTTTCATAGAACAAGTACGCAAGTAGTCCCAAGGAGCTGTGGGAAGCTGTCTGCTTGAGCTATGAGTTTTGGTATGATTTCCATCAACTGGTTTGATGTTGAAGAGGACTTGGTCGTACTTTGACGTTCGATGAGCTGAATTCCTTCTACTCAGGATCATCAAACATTGAACTTTATGTTACTTTCTGTGGCAAGAGTGGCAATGAGTAACTACAAGTCACAAAAACTTCACTGGTTGCAGATCTCTGTTGCATATGTATAGTAAATATTAACTATGGGATTAAAGTAAAAATATACTCTACTATTTTGGAAATGCTATGTTGCAAGACCATTTGCACCTGATTGTGAACAGCCCTAATGTTGTTTCCCTGCTGCTGCTTTGCAGCCCTTTGTATATAATGAGTACACAGAGCAAAAAACCATTACTAAAATCAAGAAAATCACCTTATTGAGCTTTTGAAATTTAATGAGATTTTTTTTATTGATAACAAATAAGAAGAATTTCCTATAGAAAAATTTTCTTATTTCTAATGAGAAAATCTTATTATATATTATCAAACATTGCCTAATAAGATTGAATGAAGGTACTGATGGGGAAATGTCACTAAACACTATTGTCATCTCACTCACTCATCTCACTTAACCCTCTTATGCCCCTTTCTAAATTAATGAGTAAAAATTATGGAAATAATTTTTTTTGGATAAATTTGGGCCTCTGATTTCAAAAAAATGCTTTGCAAGTCAGTACATACAATGGCTTATTATCTATGAGACAAATTATGAATAAGTGCCTTGAGGCACTCTTGGGGCTTAAGTGGTAAAACACAGTAAATTTTTAGTACTACAGTTTGTTGGGCTTTATTAAGTACACTTTAAAATTATTACAAATTAATATCAGAATTGAGAAAAACATTTTTTATTTTTTGTTATGATAGTCAAAAAAACAATTTTTATGATTCGAGCAGCATAAATGAAGCTTACATTTGGAACAAAAACATTGCGTTTGAGATTTTTTACAATACTTGCACCATTTTTTGCCACCCTCCCTATCTTGCCAGACAGGATAATGATTGATATTGTCATATCGGATATCTGCAACCGGGTGAATAGTTTTGCTGCCAATTTTGGATGTAGTTGGTTTTGGAGAACTTGCTGTAGATGTTCGATTCAATCCACCACTGGGCCGACCAACTGACTGTTTTGATTGATAGGCAACTAGGCCTGCAGCGATGCCGTCTCGAAATTCCGGTAACTCAATCAACTTTTCTTTATTCTTTTCTAAAATCGTGTTAGAGTTACGAAATTTATATCTTTCAATGCGTCTGTACAATAGATATGCATTCGTTGCCGCCATATCAATTAAATGGTAAAATAGCCGAACAGTCGCATCTCTGGTTTTTGTTCTAATTTCATAACGGCCAATGAGCCCGTCCATCAGATCCACGCCACCCATATGGCAGTTATATTCTCGTATAATTTGCGGGCAATCGATTTGGAGATGCTGTTTTGATTTCCTATCGTAACGTGACACCTTTGGGATTTGTTCAATAAAATTTTCTTTTATAAATGGCTTGGCTCCAACATATGTGGATAACAAACGAACCGCTTTGTTGTCTTTCCATAAGAAATTGCTTATTTGTACACCATATGCGGATCCAACATATTCTGTAACGAATCCTCTTGGCTCATTTTTGATTTTATTATCCAATGGCAATTTGCAGTTAGGAATGCGGTTTGCTCGCACTGTTCCTAGGCCATAAATACCTTTAGCACGCAGGTACACCAATAATGGAACTGTCGTATAGAAATTGTCGAAATATATAATGTGATTAACAAAGTTGTTTACCGTTTCACATAAACGAATAACAACATTAGCCGAGGCGCCAATATCTGGGTGGCCTGGCAAAATTACATTATCTCCTGCCCCGCTATAAATTTCGAATCTATAGGCATATCCGAAAGAATCGCATAGTACGAATAATTTAATACCCCATTTGTGTGGCTTATTTGGCATATACTGCCGAAGGTGATGCTTCATTTTTGTACCACACATTTGTTCATCGACGCAAAGGCGAGCTTGTTTTGGCACTGAATCAAATCTTATGTTCAATTCGTCAGCAAAGTTTCTTATGCGAAACAAAGGGTCGTATCCTGGTTGACCTTTTTTCACTCGTTCGTCTTCATTTCTTAGCGATAAGAATTACTTTATGGCTTCGAACTTTTTTCGGGACATGCAATTCTGAATTGGTGCAAATGCATTTTTACCCCAGTAACTCCTCAAATTTGGATACCGATATATAGACATATATATCAAAATTCCAATATAGTGGTGTATATCATCTACGTCTACCTTGAATTGTGTGTTGATATTTTCTGCTAGAGCTGCGCGATTGGTTTCTTTTACAATAATTTCAATCAAGTTCGTCGTAAAGAAATAGCGGAATATTTGCATCGGAGTCTGAAGGTCTAATATTTCAGCTGGCAGTGAAGTATCACCTTGAAATGCTACTTCATTAACATGCAATTGCATTGATTGTTGGCGCCAAATCATTTTTGCAAACTCTTTGTTATCCTTAGTTATAGATTGTATACCTAAAAACAAATATTTTTTGTTCGAGGAAGCGCTTTTTTTTACTACATCTTACCAGAACCATTGAAGCCCCCAGACGAAGGAAGAAATGTGGGTCCAGACGTTTCAATCGATGCCAAAGGCGATAGAGGTCTTTTCAACCGTTTATTCGATGTTGTGGCTTGAGCATCGCGATTTATTTCACTAGTGCCTGCTAAGTCCACTGCTGCATTTTCTGATTCATTAAAATCTATGTCGGGTTCTTCATTTTCACTGGATTCACTGGATTCACTACTCAACTCGTCATCTGATTCGATTGCCTCAAACATTTTCTGTAATTGTTCATCACTTAAATCTGATAATTTAAAACGTTTATGGACTCGTGCTGCCATTTCTGTATGTTTTTCAGTAAAAGAAAATCGAATCAAAACAAAAGAAAAGAAAAGAAGGAGCACTGCGCCAAATGAGAAAAAAGCGGCAAAAAATGTACTGTTCAATGCCCAAGAGTGCCTCAAGGCACTCATCAATAAAACACTGCCCCAAACTATAACTTACCTTTATTCACATAAATCAAACTTCAGAATTATCAAACACAAGTATATCTTTTAGAAAAATAATTTTGATTGCGATCAAGAAACTCAAAACCACTGAAATCGGTATTTAATAGCACAGCAACGATCTGCACAATTTTTTTGTTTGCAAATGCACGTGCCTAGCGTAAAGCAGAACAAAAGTGATAGAAGGGAGCTTTCAAGAGCTTTCAAAGCTTTTACAAATATTTTCTACGTCTATTAGCAACTGTAAAACAAAGCTTATTTACTAAAAGAGTTGTTGCATTTTCCATCAGTGCGACTTTTGTGAAGAGTGCCTCAAGGCACTCGTGAACGTTAGAGGGTTAAGTTTAAGAAGAGACCACTTAAGACCATATATGTAATACTTCTATATCGGCAGAACACTCTAGGTACATTCTCCAATATTAGAGTACAGATATATTATTATATGAGCGAGAAAATATATCAACGAATGTACCCGAAATGTAATTTCAAAATAAAAAAAAATCAGGAGCGGAGCGAAAGTTTTCGGTTAAAATTTTTCTTAATTCAATTAATTCCAAAAAGTTTTTGAACCAAATTTTTTTATAGAATTATTTTTGTGATCATTCAACAAAAACTATATCTGTTAAATTCATCGTAAAATCATAAAAAGAAACTTTTTCGACGTTTGGGAAAGCCTATTTATCATTAACTTGTCTATTTGAAGCAAAACGTACTGTCGGAATTATTAAAAAAAAACATTTTTTAAATAGCTAAAATTACCCACTTCCACCTCAATAAAAGTCCTCCCCCAAAAGTTTTAATTTTTATTAATATTTTGCTGTTTTCTAATTTTGAAATAAAAAGTTTTAACACATCTACTTTTTTTTACATTAGTAAAGTACAACTATCACGATTTATCCCTGACATTTTGGTCCAAAAATATTCATCGATAAGGTAGAAGAGTGCAATGCGGCGAAAGGCCTTAAATTTGCTGTGAGCAAGATGTCTGGAGACTACTTGACCTAAAAAAAAAAAAATAAAAATTGTTCGGTTTAGTAAAGAGCTCTTAGGCGTTTGATCGTCCCATTTTTTTTTATACATGCTTTTTGATTTACAACCTAAGATGACCTCAATTTTGTGCACCAAAAATGAGAATTTTCTTTCTACGCCCGCCATTTTGTCAAAAATTAATATTTTTCAAAAATCAACATCTCTCCAACGGTATATCAACTAACCCCACCAACTTAACCGTTACTGAGCTGTGCTCGTGTAAAGATGAAACCAACCGGTTGAAGCTAATAAATTTCAACTTTAAGTGCAAATTTCTCAAAATAAGTTTTCTGTAAGTTAGTTTTCTGCTAGAAACAATAACGTGAATCAAAGTCGTGAAATATTAATTTACCCTGTAGCTCCTAAGGATGTGCAAATAGATCCACTCTCCCCCCTCCCATACGAGTTTTTGCTCAGCTCGATATAACCTTTCACCTCAATAAATAGTTACACTCAATTCCGGGACACCCTGTATACAAATTATCTTATTTAAAGCTATTTTCATCTTTGCTTCAATAAGGAATGTCATAATTTGCACATACTTTGAGAATTTCTTCCAGAAATTAGTTATCCGAAAAATTGTGAACTAACGCCACAAGTGTCTGAAAAAATTATGTAATTTGTCAGAACAATAACAAAGTATTTCATTTCATTCAGAGATTACGTAAGCTAGGAGTTTCTGAACCGAACTCATAAAATGTTTCTTAAATCCAATTTTCCTAAAAAAGAAACTTACGCAGCTCATAAAAGCTTTGAAAATATGCAAAACAAAAATCGATTTTTTCAAATTCTACACTAGAATACTGCCTTAAGTTGAAAAATATTTGGATACCATTAGTAAAGATATAACTAAGGTAATATGGGCGCTGCAGTTACGAAAACTCCATTTTTTAACAGCCGGTGCCGTTTATTCGCTTATAGGTTTTCAAATTGTCTAATTCGAGTAGGTATCCACACAAAAATATAGCAAAATTTTTAAAGGTTTTAATTTTCAAAACCCAACAATTTTAAGTAAGAAAAATTTTCTCTCAAAAAAAAAAAAAAAGTGTGTGGCCGCCACGCACGGTATAAGTGAAAGTTTACCCAAAAATGCCATTTCTGGGAAGATTGATAATTTATTTTATTAAAATTCCTTCCTTCAGTGCAACCAAATGGTTAAAAAGCAGTCTGCCTTCATACCAGTAGTAGTTCAAAAACTGTATTTTTTCATAAAGCGAACTAGTATTTTAAACACGGCGATATCATGGGAAATATCAACTTTCCCTTTAGTTTATGGACAATTACTGAAAAGTTTAATATTCACGTACGTTTTTTTACTTTCGTGACACAGTTGGTTATCAAGAGGATTTATTATTTTAATTTTATAGTAGTGCCTTAAATAGTTCTCAGGCTCAATCCTCATAGCACAGACGACAGACCTTGCTGTTTTGTTTTTTTTTTTTTGTTAATTATATTTTTATTTATAAATATTTAAAAGAAAAACATATTCATCTTCCAATTTATTCCACAGGATTGATGACAAACAAAAATTTATTGTTTATCCAAAATAACCAATAATCGATTATAACTCGGGCTTTACTTATATAATTTTTTTTCAATTTTTCTTAAAAAACAAACAAAAACTACCGGTATGATTGTAAATATTTTAAATTTAAAAAATGGCACAAACTTAAAACCGCAGAGAGGACCACTAAACCTTCCCTTTGTGGTTAGAAGCCCTGACAGCGCGTAATTGTTTTGGTTTATTTTACCGTGCCTACACAATTTAAAATGTTGATGCGTTTTTTGTTACAAGACTTGCACTGTATTTTATGTCGCATTTGCCACGATATTTAATGCTAAGTGATGCAAACATCTATATATAAAGAAGAATGTCCAGCATTAGCTGGGTTTTTTTCATAAGACATCTGGATCATAACATCGAATTTGCAAGCAAAGCAAAAACAACACATGACCCAGCAAAAGAGCTAGATAAATTCAATCGATCCAACTATATGTTTTTAAGTGTTGTGGCCGAACTGTTAAAGTAAGCAACACTTGACCGTTTGATGATGGCTGGATGGCGCTGATTATCTTTTCTTTTAGCTTAAAAAGAACATCGGCTGTTCATCTGTATGCAGAAAATAGCGCCATCTGTCTGTGAGTAGAAACCATCGCAAAAATTGATTTCAAGCGTTTTTTCATCAACAGTCGCATTTATTCAACATCCAAATCGGATTTGGATTACGATTTAGAGTGTACAAAATCAGTTTCACACCTAGATGGCGTCGTGAACATATGAAGAGCTGGACTTTGTTTGTTTTGTTTTGCATGCATATCGGAAGGAGTTTATTTGTGGCACAATATTTTAGTAGCATAACCTTCTGATGTTTAACTTTTGTCCAAAGTACTGTCATAGAGTGTAAATTATTATCTACAGATTGCATCAACTCTGCTAAATCTCTGGCATGTGTTAACAGAGTTATTTCACTTAAAAACATGAAGAACAAAAACTCTGTTAACCTCTGTTAACACATGCCATAGATTTAGCAGAGTTGATGCAATCTCTAGATAATAATTTATACTCTATGGTACTGTAGGTAGTCTGGGAGCTCAGTTGGTATTGGAAGAACTTGAAACCAGTAAGTCGCGCGATCAAATTAGAGATGGGCGCGTGAGTGGTTTTGACTCACGATCACGCACGCTCAAGATGTGTTTTTTTCTAATCACGCACGCTCACAATTTAAATTATTTTTTGACTCACTATCACGCATGATCACGATGGAGTTTTTTGACTCAGGAGTGCTCACGAATAAAAGTGTTAAGCATTGGAGACGCTTAATCACACAAAAATCGTAAAGAAATTCGTTGTCGCTTGATTAGAAGTGCTGCATTTTGTATGCAATTGGTAGAAAAAACGCAAAAAAAATCATTACTAAATTTTGCACAGATTAAAAAAAATACAGATAAACAAGTCGTGACACGAAGAAATTAAAGTCACGCACGAGGAAAATTTAATCACGCAGTTCAAATACCGCAGCATGTGCATTTTTTTTTTAATTTCGATATAAATATGAGTTAAAAACTATATTTGAATTATATGAAAGATATCGTATTTATATGGAAATTCACAGATGTAGGAATAAAATATTTTCTGATATTTTCTGGAAAATTTCAGCCATCTAACGGTAGATATGCTGGCAATATTTCAACTTATCGATTTTAATTAATTGAAATACTATTTAGTTTTTGCAGCCGACCCTGCACTGTTGTTGTTTCTTTCGTCGCAGCCTAATAAACAAAAAATTTCCTTTAAAAAAAAAATATATATTAAATTGAAATATTATTATCTTGCATTAGCTTTGAAACAAACAACAAACAAATAAAACAATTTAATCACCTTTAGAATAATCATTTCACCTTCCAATTGCAAGGAATATTTTTTGTCATATTCATAAACAACATCCGCTTGTATGCTTTTCTTACGTTAGCAAGAAGTACATTTTAGTAAGAAATGTTTAAATTGTTGCAAAAGAATAAGCAAGAGCACCTAAGATTGAGCGTGAGAACGCAGTAAAAGTACTGATCATGCTTTCTTTCACAGTGTCAGAATTGTCAAAACCAATGCAATAATTTTCCGAAGCGATAGTTGACGTTTGCGATAAATTTTATGCAACACAGCTTGCTGCAATTTATATCAGCGACTTGTGTTTTTCATTTTCTTTTTGTGCATTCTATTAATAGCTATACATGCTAAGACTCCATTCAAGCATAAAAGAAAGAAAAGAAGAGCTGATTGTTGATTTAACATGAGTATGAGCTACTCTATCAGACATGCTTTCGTGGCCGAGTGGTTAGAACAGCCAACTACGGAACTGATGGTTGAGAGTTCGATCCTCAGTGGAAGAAAAAAAAAAATTAAAAGTCTTAAATAGCATTTTTTGCCGTTTTTATACAACTTGCGCGCCGAATTGCTGTGTTGTGGTTTCATAGGAACCATTTCGTTACATTGCTTTTACCCCTCATCTATCTCGTCGTATTGTTGTTTACACTGCTATAAAAGTTTCATTTCAAAAAGTAAAAAAATAGGGATCTCAATACTATAATAATCTTCATCTTATTGCGAAGAGTTCTCTTCAAACTTTAATTGTTTAAGGGGAAAAACTCTCGTTTCTAAAAGAGCGTTAAAAATCACTCTTCAATGAAAAATTCAATCTTAATTGATAACCAAAACACAGACGATGCTAAAATGACCTGCTGCATTCCTTGAGCTCGAGAAAGGAATTTTAATTGCCTCCTTAGCTTGATTTCTCGGTGCGTGTCAGTAATTGCAATATACGTGAAAGAGTAATCATCATGCTACTCCAACACCAAAGCCAATGTTGAGCAAACCAAAAATTAATCAGTGCGACTTTTTTGTTAGATGTTTTCAGGTCTTGTACAAAGCACCAAGCCACGCTAGCCACAGACTACAGCACATCTTCATTAAAATACAGCAACATGCAACCAACTCCCACAGTGACTCACTCACTTGGACGGTGTAAAATTCCAATGAAATTCAATTGGAAGGTGTAACTTTTAACACGCGCCATTTTCACATCCAACTCAACACTATGGCGAGAAAGCAGGAGATCTGGCACCCAACCAGCTAACGACCCACACACAACGAAATTGCGAAGCTACAAATGTGACAGATGAGCAGCAGCCGAGAAACCACTTGTGTATGTGCAGATAGGCAACTGGGTGGTGATGGTAAAAGAGTGGCTAAATGGGTGGAAACAAGTGGCTGGTATGGAGTAACTTATTGTGTGGTAGAAACAAAAGCGTCAAAATGGCATTAAACTGCACGAGATGTTAAAGAAGCTAAGCGGTAAAGTGAAGAAGGAGGGCCAGGATATAAGCGCAGTAAAAAACCAGCAAAATAATGAACACACGTGTGCATGTTCAGCAAAGTTAACAAAAAAAAAAAGGAAAAAGAAAGTATGAGAATAAAGCAAAAACCAAAGCCAAGTGTGATGTGTTGATGGAAGACTATAAAATTAAAACTATAAACGGGAGTTTGAGAAAAATAGAAGGACGAGGAGAAGTTCGGAGGCAACATCATCAAGACCGAAGGGTTTAAGGAAGGGTTTGGAGAAACAGGAGGAACAGAAAAATATACGATAAACACCTACAACCAACAACTACAATAAACAACCAACTACAAACAAAGATTACAACATCAGTAGCTCGTAGCAATCCACCTTCAAACCATGACATAGAATACAAAAAATACCCACAACTGCAGAAAATGCTGCAGTAACTGACTGTCATGGCCCAATGTCGACTGTGTCGGCAGGACCTGACAGCAAAACAACAAAAAGACTAACTTGGTAACGTAGCGCCTTGACGACAAAACTTTTCGACAGACAATTCGGAAAACTATTTCTGCAAACTAGTTTTACAACAGTCAGGAACTCCGACCGGTAAGGTGTGGGCGTGATGGCCCACAGTGACAGCACTTTACAGCTTCACAAACAGCCCGAAAACTGCATTCGTCTGTTATGAGGAACAAAGCGGCAAAGCGACGTTAGCTTGACTGAACATCACACCGTATGTCTTCTAGCCAAAACATGGTTGCTTGGGTGCCTGGCCGTTAGTCTTTTAGTGGCAATTTAAGAGAGTATTACAGAGAGCTAGTAAGAGCGTTTGGCTTTCGTATCTGACAAAAGTGCTGCGGAAATAAATGTGCCAATTTTCTTGGCACTATTTTTTGTCCTGCTATTTGTTTTTCTGGTATTTTTGGCACTAGTTGTTTTAAAGTTCCAGTCAAGCTTGACAATGCAATCTGTAAGCATCCGCTTTTATTGAAGTTTTAATTGGCCTTCCAAAAATTCTAATTGTTTTGGGATTTCTTTGATTTCCGGGAATATCAATTGGAAAGTTTTTCTTACGTTTCCGTCAGTTTCTTCATTTTCTTAAGTTACCCTGATCCTCTTGTTTTCAACTTTCTTTTGATTTGCAACACTTCCGTTTCGTTTTGCTAACGACGACTTGTTTACAAGTTGATTTTGCTATTTTGTAATAAATTTTGTGTCACAGGTGCGCGTAAGTGTCAATAAATTTACACGAAAGTGCTGAAAAGTAGTTTTTCTTAAGGTGTAGGCACTTGAATGAAATGAAAAAGTTGTTGCATTGCAGGCGCCGGAAAAAAAGTAATTAATTCTGTCTAGTTTGAGTTTTGGGGTAGTTGATGATTTTAAAATTATAGCGATTAATCCAGTAAAGCGAAGAGAGTCAATGCAGTCTGAAAACCAATTTTCTTGTACAAGATTACGTCCATCTTGGAAGTTGCCTTTAACAAGACTTAAAAGTCTGGAATAAAATGAAAATTCTAAAAGTTATGACCAATTTAAAAAATACTGTTGTTACAGTCTATTTAAAACGGACTTGTAACTTAAAAGATTTTCGATAATGATTTTAAAAGCATTTTTTAGTACAATTGTACCTAATTACTATGATAAGCAAAAGTATAATCAGTCAACTAGTTTGTCATCAGTCAAGTTAGTTTTCTTTCAGTTTTTCTTTCAGTTTTTTTTTTTTTGTATTTTTGTTTTCAGTTTGCATTTTGTTTTTACCACTATTAACAATTTGCGGTTACTAAAAAAACTAATTTTAAAAGGTTCCAAAGTAATAAAAATAAGTCTTCTTGGTGCCAAAATGCTGGGGTAATGCCTACTCCACCTAAAATATACTAAAACAGCTGTTAAAATATCTCAAGAATCAGATATTTTTTTGGTGTCTGAAAAGCTGTGGAATAGACCAGGTGCAAAACCAAGAGAGGGGTTTTTGGGGTGCAAATTTTAAAGAAGCAAAAGATTTAATTTTCAAAAAGAAATTACAAAGTTTGCTTGAACAAACTAAAGTTGTTTGTCCAAAGGTTAGGTTTACTTTCCATATAATGACTTATACCATTATATTTGACAGAGCTTTAAAAACGGAATTCATATTCAAAATTTAAAGTACAACTGAATAACGACATAAGAATATCATTCAATGAATGCACAATGAATTCATAAATAAAATTTTTAATTCACATTCAGTTTTCAAAAATTGATTAATTATAATCATTTCAACTATTCATTTTCGTAATTCAGAATAATGAATAAATTTTTTTATTCATATGAATATTATTCGCAAAGAATGCAATTCACAAAGAATATCAGAAATTTCAATTGTTCTATTTTTATTCATTATTTATTTTTTATTCATTATTCATTTGTTATTCATCATTAATTTTTTTTTTCATTACTCATTATTGATTCAATATTCATTTTTATTCATTATTCATTTGTGAATACACTATTCAGTTTTTATTCATTATTCATTTATTATTTATCGCTTCGGTTAAAATAAATAAAAAAATGAATAATGAAAAAAAGGTATAATTAAAAATTATAAAATTCTTTGTGAATTTCATTCATATGAATTAAAAAATTGATTCATTATTCTGAATAACGAAAATGAAGAATCAATCAATTTTAAAAAATTGATTGTGAATAAAAAATTTTATTTTTGAATGATATTCTTATTTCATTATTCACTGATTCAAATTTTTGTAAATGAAATCAACTTGAATGCATTCCTTTACAGCTCTGATACTTGAATATACTACATTGAGTTGTAATATCAAAGTAACGTTTTCAACTATGGCCTATTCAACTATTTTAATGTATAAGAAATTATACCTCGAACGAAAATTTTTGAATATATTTTAACCCTTTCAGACCTGACGCCAAACTACAAAGAATTTTTTTTATGATTTTTGGAATATATGCTCTTTGCATGATATGAAAACAGATTCAATACCTAGGTTTTTCTATTTTCATATCCTTCAGGTATTTTTTACTGCTCGGATACTTGATGCATCTCGGTCGAAATAAGGAAAACCCCTTAAAATAAATTTTTCAAATTATTTGTATTATTGACCTCAGTCAGTTTTGATTTATACAAATTTAGTATTTTTTAAGTTTAAATTTGTCCACTTCTAGTAATTGAAGCACAACTTACTTCTACGGCTTATTTTGACAAAATTAAAATATGAAGCCAGAATTCAGCGAATATTTAAGTAACTGTAAAACGAATGGGGGAACAATGTGAAAAGCGAACATCAGCAACAAACAACGCAATTGATACATGTCGATCATTTAAACAATAGTCAAAAAGAAGTGAGGATATTGAATCTGAAACTTACCCGCACAATCGATGCATCAGGGTCTGAAAGGGTTAAGATAGTACATGAATTTACAATAGTAGATGAAACCCCGAACCTTTGGGAAATATAGAAGTTGTGCTGTGGGTGAAAGTTGTGGGTGGGCTATAACTAACATCGAGAGATCTCTCTACTTCAAACAATTTTTTTTTTGCTGCCTTTCTTGATAAGAGCGCTCAACAACATTCATACTAGGACCATTCACGATACCCTCACCGAACTGAGTGCAGAGCCATCTGTGAGAAACTGGATTGGCTCAATACTAAGTTCAAGAATAATCCAAGCGGACCTTGGTAACAGCCAGCTCACTAGATTCGTAGATGGGAGTGCATCTCAAGGAGGGGTGCTATCACCCCTTCTCTGGCTCATAACTATGAACGGAGTGCTGAATCTACTTAACAACAGAGGTGTCAATGTGGTTGTAATGGTATCTGATCTATTTACCACCATAATTAGCGAAACCATGTAGGAAGCTTTGGACAAACTCAGTGATTCGGCTGCCAGGTGTGGCTTAGGAGTAAGTCCCAGCAAAACAAAAATGATGCTGTCCTCCACAAAAAACAAAGTGCAGCGCTTTGACCTTTCTTGGTTGAACGGTCAAACACTCTCACTATTCAACAGTGCCAAATATCCAGGAGTGATACTGGACTCGAAACTCAGCTAGAAAATAAACATTGACCACAAGGTTAAAAAGGTTTGAATAGTCTTCAACGCCTGTAAAAAAAAATTGGCAAAAGATGGGGTCTGACGCCTAAAATACTCTTATGGCTATATACCGCAATGGTGCGTCCAATTCTCACATATAGGGCACTATTGTGGTGGCCTCCACTGGCTAAAGCATACAATATTAGTTCCATCCAGGGTTCAGCATGCATAGGCGTCACGGAGGAGTCCGATCAAGTCCAGAGGATGCACTGAACGTTTTGACCCACCTGGCACCTACAGATACAAACTCTATGGGCACGAAAAAGTCCTCAGCCTATTACCACCGGAATTAGCAAATAGTGTAACACAGATTATGTAATTGCCAATCTTGACTTCACTGAAATATTTACCAGCAAGTACCCGACTAGAGCGGAGATCCCTTCTATATGCTTCTATGCCCTTCTACACCGATGGGTCTAAGATGGGTTGCGTAATAGGAGCAGGTATATACTCCGAGAAACTGGGTGTGGCTAACTCATTCCGCCTACCGGACTCAGCCAGTGTTTTCTAAGCAGAACTTCAAGCGATAATTAAAGCTGGTGGCGCTATTAGGCATGCCAACACCAACAATCTAAACGCAGTAATCCTGTTGGATAGCCAGTCAGCTATAAAAGCATTAGCTGCAGTAAAATCCAACTCCAAGTTGGTAAGGCAGTGTAAAAAGGAACTAGCTACGCTAGGTCAACTGCTTGACATTACTATTATTTGGGTTCCCGGGCACCGGAATATTTGTGGTAATGAAAAAGCGGACGAGCTGGCCAGGTTGAGCTTTTCCCTTGACGTTTCAAGAGCAGAATCAGTCTAAGTTCCCTTGAACACAGTAAAGGGGGGAGTAATCTCGTACTACTTTGACACAGCTAATCGCAGATGGAGAAACTTGACAACCTGCTCTACAGCAAGGAAAATGTGGCCGTCAACCTGGAAAAAACCCGCAAACTAATAACAAGTCCCCGGACTGACATAGCGAGGCACTGGTGCATTGTCGTGCACGCAGAAAAAATTGGAACTCCCTTCAACTCCCACTGTCGCAGTGTCAATGATCCTAGAGAAAAGGAAACGTTGCCTCATTTTCTATGCGCTTGCTCGGCACTGGAAAGATGTAGATTAAAAACACTAGGAAAGACCTTCTTCGGCGACCTATAGGAACTCTCTACTCTGAAAATCAACGACCTCCTTACATTTCTATCATGCATCTTAATCATCCAGCACTACACACTTCAACGCACAAAAATAAAGGGTTGTGGCACCAAAACGGCTCAATAGAGCTTATTTTATACTGCTTGCAGCAGTATCACCACTTAAACCAACCAAAAGTGGGTGATCATATTATTAGAGCCACTTGGATTTTTCCACAATTTCTCACTTTGTAAAGTTATAGTTGAACAAAAACGGCTACTTGTATGTGCTTATGATATTTTTAAAACATAACATTGTTTTTAGTTATCAAATATACAGCTGGCAATGCTCCAGATGTCAGAATGTAGCAAATGACGCCATTTCGTCAGATTAGCCATTATTACGTTTGAAGAAGCTCTTTAATGCCACTTGGTTCAGTTGTGCGTTCTATAATTTAATCCAAATTTTTCAAGTATTTCTTTTACTTTTTGAGTGTTTTATTTGTATTGTGAAGGTATGTTAAGGTTAAGGTAATAAATATTTTTTTAGTTGTCTATTAAAAGATCTAGTTTTAACAATGGGAAGTCCAATGACCTTCTTCCAAATAAAATTTCAAAGATGAAAATGTTCCGAAATCTACTGAACACTCGCAAAAAAATAACGTCCATTACTGCTGACCGAATAAAAAAAAAAATTGACAATGAAAAAAATTTAGCACCGAATCATTTCAAGAAACTACTCTCAGGGGACTGTTGATGACCTGACAGAGACCTTTAGAAACAGAGCCCATGCCAATCGTGCAAAAACCAAGAACGCTGGCTGAAGCGTATTCATCCTGTCAAGGTATCACAAATTTTACCTTGCGCAAAAAATAGTTTATGTTTGTACAACTAATAGAGTTATGGTTCCAGCAAGTGGTATGACGCATGAATACCAGCTCCTAGCCTCTTCCTCGACTACACATCAATAATAATTGGGGAAACAGGCCACATTATTAAAGATTTCAGGAGAATAACGAAAATGCATGCAGGATAAATGAAGCGACTCAAACCAGCAGTGATGCCTCAATTACCTTCTACGTACTCCCGATACTCGTTCGACATCATAATAGGTGATGATACATTAAAACAACTCGAAGCCGCAATACTCTTAAGGTACACCAAAATATTAATATATCTCAAAAAAATATGCAAGCTAATATCATCCACAATTTTAAATCTACAGGCGTTCCAAAAGCAGCTATCGAATATTTTACTAGCAACTATTCCGCATTATTTAAACCACTAAATGTATTCATAAATATAAAAACAAATAAAACTACAACTGCAGACCCTATTTATACAACTAAAAGGATAGCACTTGGATTAGACTCCAATAATTGGAATCTAATTTACGAGATAATCTGGAGAAGATGAAGTTTATGAGGACCGAAGTCGAATTTCTGGGTTTTGTTATCACGACAATGATCATCCAACCTGATTCTTCAAAAGTTAGGGCAATTGAGGCCCTTTAACCTCCACAAATATTGAAAGGGCAAAATAGTTTTTTTAGAAATGACCTCCTACTATTGTAAATTCATTCGTGACTTTGCAAAGTTCTCAAAACCTCTGAAAACTCTCACCCTAGGTGCAAATCAGTCAAAAAATATACGCAAAAATAAGACACGGACAAAAATAAGACACGGCCTCCAAGGTGTTTTACAATTAAAAAAACTTGTTCATCTCATTGGATATCTTACGAAAAAAAAAAACGAAACGGCCATTTGAGCACTTGGAAGGACTTTGAGCGAGCTTCTTATGATCAACTGTGTTGTGTGTGTTGTGAAATGTTTGAACACAAATGATCGAGAACTGCACCTACCAGTTTTATGCCGACTCCGAACGGTTTATGTTCTCAAGAAGCTTTTCATTTCACTCAAGAAGCATTCCATTGTCTGCAGACAGGTGACGGCCGAACCTGGGCTCTCTGGCGTATGAGTTACACACTCTACCCACTACGCCACGGCCGCCACATCGGATATCTTAGTGTTTTCTAATTTCGGAAAACCTTTTAGCCTAACATCGGATGCATCTAATTATTCCATAAGAGGAGTACTGTGCGTAGGGGAGCCAGGAAAAACTGACCAATCTATTCCATATCATTTCGCTAAGCAAGACTGAAGGGAACTATGCGACGACTGAAAAGGAAATGTTGATATTATCATGGATAGATGTTATTTATATGGGGCAAAGAAAGTGAAGATTTTTACGAACCACCAATCTCTCACACTCGCGTTAGGAAGTAGGAATTACAACGCAAAGTTAAAGAGGTGGAAAGCCAGAATAGAAAGTACAATCACGGGTTGATTTACACTAGCGAAGTATGCGGTAAACGAAGAGCTGAACTTATACCCTCACATGGATCCCAGGTTTAATTAAATTTTTTGCGAAACCGACTCATAATACGAGAAAGAAACGAGGCCATCCTAACAGAAAATTCACATCGCGATCCAGTTACAATAGAAAAAGAGGCACTATGAAAAAACGCCCAAAATAAAAATAGTCAAAAAAAAAAATGCAAGTTCACCCAAATGAAAAATGGCTTTTTACTCTTTCAATATACAATACAATTCAAATACAATTTTTCTCATTCAATAAACTACTGTGGGCAAAAAATACCCAGCAGAAATGTCATGCCTGATCAGGCTGGAATTCAAGCCCGATAGGTATGACCGAGGCCTGGCCATTCCTTTAAAACAGCCTTGATTTTTTCATACAAGTGTCCGCCTCTTCAGACCTGAAATTTGGTAGGGGAGAGGGGGACCCCAGTGTGGACAAGTCTTACACAATTATAAAATTATATATGTAAATATATAATTTTTGTAATAAAGAAGTTTTTAGTTGTTACTTATCCCTATTACCTTCATAATTACATTAATCGTTACAATTCTTTATTTTCATAAATGCATTATTAAATTATTTTTAAAAACGCTTGCATTTGTTCACTATCCAACATAGTGTTTTCCAACAAGAGTTTTTATAATTATGTACATATTTACATCATGGCTTCCACCAAAAATGTATTACTTGTAGCAAGCGGTTCTAACAAAAAATGAAAGCTTGAACCAAATAATGGAATTGGAGGGGAAGCATAACAACAAAAAAAATATGTGCTATGCATCATCACCTAGTGCAGTAATAAAAAAATCAGTGGCACAATTGTCAGTGGTAGGAGATAAAGATTTTGATATTACTTGGCACAAAAACGATCTTGGACAGTGGGTTGGCCGCTCGTTTTAATTGAGTGATAATGAGAAATGAGAAATGATGAACCACTATTGGGTACCATTGCCAAACTATATTTTTTTCTGTGGATGCTGTTGAATCCCAAAGAACATTTTGTCACCATTGGCTACAGCGCTACACTCCTTGGCTTGTGTACTCCAAGAAATTGAATGGTGCAAATTCATCTTCGCCAACTGTTTGTTCGTTGTTGGCCACATTATATTTCAATTTTGATGAACCGACGTAGCATATCCAATTGAGATTTGATGAACGAATATAATTTATTAATTAATTTATTTATAATTGTATTAAAATTAAAATTTTTAGACAAACAAAATTAAAGCTATGACAACGATGGTCTTAAGTTGTGAAATGGAATTGTAGGCACGAAAGTCTTCAAAAATGCGTTCCATAAGAAATACATGCATATTAAATGTGCCAATTGGCGCTCGTCGCTTGTTGCGCTCAATGTGTTCGGGCTATTATCGTCAAAAAATTTGAGTTATAATTTAGATATAAAAGGAAAATGATAAGAGGATAAAAGGAGGATTCAAGGTGAAAAAGGAGTTTCGAAGGTTTTTGAAACTTTTGGTTTAAAAAGGAGGATGATACTCCCAAAAAGAGGATATAAGGGATGGTTAGATATACTATATAAGCGTATTCACGAATGTGTATGTGGAAAAACGTGAATGAATGTAAGCATTTTGGATTCACCATTTACACATTTTATTTTTTAATTTTACAACGACAATAGTGGCAATACACAGCCGACTATTAATGCCTTCATTTACACATTGCTTATATGTATATTTCAGAATTTTGGGAATCGGCCCCACTCTATATTGGGAAGAATTTATATCAAACTTAATATAACTTGCTGATTAAGATTTTTTCGGCAGTTTTTGTGGTTGTGGCATCTTTGCTTGTATTTCATTTCGGTGAATTTGACTGATATCAGGTAAATCGGGATACGTGACTTCATCGTTCTTTCTTTCTTTTTAAAAGCGTAATGTTGAGATCTTGAGAATCAATGGCCAATATAACGATTTTGTCAATATAAAATTAGTTATACTTCCTAAATGTAACGATGAACTTAATATTTTGAGTTTAATTTAATTCATTAATTGGTGAATTTAGTATTTTATTTTTTTTTTTTTTTTGATTTGGAGATGGATTTTTTCTTTTAAGTGTTTATCCAATTATCTTCACAGCTGATTCGGTAAGAATTGATGACTTTCCCCATTTTCGCCGATATTGATACTTTCTTGGACAATTTTTTGTTTGTTTTTATGTACGCACCTTCTTTAAAAAAATTGAATCTTGATTAACATAACATAACTTTTCATCAAAGAAAGTTTTTAAGTATTTAGATAAACACTAGTTTAAGTTATATGATATATAAATACTTCACCAAAAGAAAACTCAATTTAGAAGTATCACTAAAATTACAAAAATTACAAAAAAAATTACTTTTTGCTGCCAAAAACACATCCGGTTCCGTTACCATGTACCACTTAACGTTCAACAAGTGAATTTTATTTTTTGGTGATGGAGTGTTCAAATACCAACTCGAAAAAAATAAAGCGATAAAATATGCGATACGACGCGAGATTTTGAGCTTTTCCACACTAGCCCCCTGTCCACACTATCCTCCCTATCCACTATTACTATTTGTTAAATTTTCATTTATGATTTCTAGTCTAAATATTAATTTGTATTTCAAATTCAGACATGAAATCCTGCCGGATATAAAAGGGCAATGATTTTTTGTTTACTGGTCTGTAAAAAGAAAACTTGAATTACATTTAAATTTCAGCCTTGAAATCGGAACTAACTAATGGAGGCATTATAATGTTTAGAAATTCAGACCTGAATTCCAGTCTGACTATGAGGGGCCTGAGTGAGTTTTCTGCTGGGTACCGGAAAATTTGAATTACAATTTTTTGGCGTTTCCTATAGGGACAAATGTTTTTATTTTCAAGGTGGTACTACTGTCACTGATATCTGTGCTAAATAACACGTCAAAATATGCATTAGTGTTTGAGTTACGCGTGCTCTTGTAACCTTGCAGAAAATGCCATGCTTGATCAGGCTGGAATTCAAGCCTGAGAGGCATGACGGAGACCTGACCTGTTCTACTTAACAGCCCTGAGTTTTTCATACACTCTTCAGAACTGAAATTTGGTATTACTGTTTGTAAATATTCTTCTAAATTTCTGATTTGAATATCAATTTTAATCCGGTCTGAAATAAAAGAGGACTGATATTTTATTTAATTTCAGGTTAGAATACCGGTTTGTTAAAAGGAAGCCAGAATTATATATAAATTTCAGCTTTGAAAATGGAACTGAATAATGGAGGCGTGATTATGTTTAGAAATTCAGTCTTGAATTCAAGTCTGACCATTAGAGGCCTGAGCGAGTTTTCTGCTCGGAAATTAGCTTTAAATTAATTTTTCGGTTTTTAAAATGTCTGAAACTATTCAAGAACGCAGTTCCATTAAATTTTGTGTGTGGAATGAAATTTCAGCTGCCGAAACGTTGAGAATGTTGCTGAAGGGCTTCGGTGAAAAAGCTCTATCAAAAACAAGAGTTTATGAGTGGTACAAAATGTTCAAAGAGGGTCGAGAAAGCATTGAAGACGTGGCACGGCCAGGACGACCATCAACATCAACTGATGAGCTACACGTCATCAAAATCAAAAAAATTGGTGCTCCAAAATCGTCGATTAACAGCCCGAGACCTTACTGACCTCGTTGGAATAAAGAAAGGATCAGTGAAAACTATTTTGAGTGACCATTTGGACTTCTTACATACTTACTTAGGTGGCCATAACAACCCGCGTTCGGGTTTCGGCCAACCACATCAGCTCTCGGCAGGCGCCTCTGCTTTGCGCGCGCCTCTCCAGTCGGATACACCAAGTGCGGTTAGAGCTTCCTCGGCCTGGTCCATCCATCGGAGGCATGGTCTCCCTCGTCGTCATTGACTAGCGACCCTCGCATCAAGCACATACGATGGACATTACCCAGCCAGCGTAGTCGCTGCACAGTTATACGCCGAACTACGTCAATGTCTTCGTAGAGCTCATACAGCTCGTGGTTCATTTGGATGCGATAGTCACCGCCAACTCGAACAGGACCGAATACTTTTCGAAGAACTTTTCTCTCGAATACCCCCAAAGCAGCTGCGTCAGTTTGCGAAACTATCCATGCCTCAGTGCCATAAAGAAGCACAGGTAGAACGAGCGTCTTGTAGAGTGTTAGTTTTGTCGATCGCAAGAGGGCTCTGGAACTTAGTTGCTTACTGAGCCTGTAGTAGCACCTATTTGCAATTATTGTTCTTCACTTTATCTCCAGGCTGATTTCGTTGTTGGTATTAATTGCGGTGCCAAGGTATACGAACTCCTTGACTACTTCAAAGTTATATCTGCCGGATGAAACGTGGGAGTCTAGACGCCACGCTCCCTTGTTCGTAGACAGCATATACTTTGTTTTACCCTCATTTATCGTCAAACCCACTTTGGCTAATTCCTTTTCGATAGCGGCGAAAGCAACGGTAACATCTCTCTTGGTTCTGCCAACAATATCAATATCATCAGCGAACGCAAGGAGCTGAACACCTTTGTAGAAAATGGTGCCTTTACGATGCACACCGGCTTTCGTACGAACCCCGCCATTATGATGTTGAAGAGATCACAAGACAGTGGATCGCCTTGTCTGAAACCTCTTTCGGTATTGAAGGTTTTGGAGAGGTCAATCGCTACCTTGATGAAGCTGCATGTGTTGCTCAACGTCATCTTGCAAAGTTGGCAAGACCAGACAAAAAGTGGTATGACCAAACTCAGACATTGTTGCGTAAAGGCAATCCCTTTTCGGGCTATCGAACGCAGCTTTAGAATCGGCTAAGAGATGATGTGTGTCAATTTGTTTTTCGTGGGTTTTTTCCAGGGTTTGTTGTAGAGTGAAAATCTGGTCTATTGTTGATTTTCCAGGTCGAAAGCCATACTGGTAAGGTCCAATCAGTGCTTTGAAATCGGCTTTAATCTTTCACACAGTACGCATCACAGAACCTTACATGCGATGGAAATAAGAATGATACCTCGATAGTTGGCGCAGATTGTTGGGCCTACTTCTTGAGTATAGGGCGAAGTACGCTGAGATTCCAATCATCGGGCATGCTTTCCACTAACCATATTTTGCTGATGAGCTGATGCATGCGCCTTATCAATTCATCGCCGCCGGTTTTAAACAATTCAGCTGACAGGCCGTCAACACTCGCTGCTTTATTGTTTTTGAGTCATTGGATAGCAACTCGAACCTCTACATGGCTAGGTGGTGGTACTTCCACTCCGTCATCGTTGATTGGTGGTGCTGAACTGCGCTCTCCATTGGCGGCATTGGTGAAATCGTCGCCAGTAAGGAAATTGGAGAAGTGCTGTCTCCACAACCTCAGCGCACACTGCGTTTCTGTAACCAGATCTCCATTTCTATCTCTACAAGTGGATGCTCCGGGCTTGAAACCTTGGTTTAGACGCTTAACCTCTCGATAGAATTTTTGTACATCCTTCTTGCCCTGGTATACCTCTAGTTCCTCACGCTCACGCTTTTCTGCTCTCTTTTCTTGCTTCTGAAAAGGCGCCTCACCGTTTGACTTCAGGGAAGTTAAAACTGGATTGGTGCCAAAAACACGCAATTTCATGGAAAAACAGCTCTCGTAATTCGTGATAATTTCGCCAAAAACTTGAGCCATATCGTTTCGCACCCACCGTATTCGCCTGACTTAGCACTATCAAGCACCATATCTCTTAAGCACCATTCGTTGAACTGAAAAGATCGCTCGGTGGACACCCTTTTGAAGAAGGAATTGAAGGCTATACCGGAAGCGGGCTTTGCAGTATGTTTGGAAAATTTAAAAAAACGTTGGCACAAGTGTATTGCATCCAGGGGGGACTACTTCGAGGGTGATGAAATGAATTTAGAAGATAAATAAAAATTGTTTGATTTATAAACAAATGCCTGATATTTTTCCCCTACAGTAGTTAATATACTCAATTTTTCTTTTGCTTTTCTTATCTTTTCTGATGGCTTATTCGATGGTTTCTGATAGTTTAAGGTTCGAGTCGAGACCCACTTGTAATATATGCAGCTCCAATTTTCCAATTGCAATCTTTTTCAGGTTTTAGTTATTTAGTGAAAGGGTGCACCGTCAAAAAAAGCGCCGCAGGCATAAAATTTTTGTTTGTATAAAAATTATAAAAAAAAAAAACAATAAAAAGTAAGAGCTGCTTTTACTTTAAATGCCCTTATCTCTAAGAACTAATTCACTTTTTTTGTCAAATGTTGAAAACGAAAAATCATCAAAAAAAAAAAGAAAAATGAAAAAAGACCCAAAAACAAAAAGTGCCAAAATATTTCGGTGATTTTTCATATGTACTCAAAAACAAAAACGAAGTTTCACCCAAAAATAATGCAAACCGTCCAATTCTTTTTGTATGAAAAATTACCATCCAAAAAAACTTTTAAAAAAAAAAAAACCGACTACAAAATCACTACAAAGTAAAATATAATTTTAAAATTTTCCTTTTAATTTCTTGGTCATATTGGTCGCAAATTATTTAAGCATATTACTGCGTTGGAAAACTTGTTATTTGAATTTTTTTTTTCTAATAGGTTTTACTATCATAAAAATATTAATTTCTTTATGAATATAAAGCTTTAAAGGTCGGCGCTAATATAATCAGACTTTTAATCAAAAGCGCCAACTTCAAAGCTTTTGTATTCGCAAAGAAATTAATGTTTTTATAATAGTAAAACAAATTAGAAAAAAAAGTTCAAATAATAAGTTTTCCAATGTAAAAATATGCTTAAATAAATTGTCAAATATGGCCAAGAAATTAAAAGGAAAATTTTAAAATTATTTTTTACTTTGTAGTGATTTTGTAGTCGGTTTTTTTTTTAAAGTTTTTATTTCTTCCTTTTTAGAAAATATGATAAATTTTCGAAAAAAGTGTATAAACTACATAAATACAATTGTTCTTAAAAAAATTGTTCTATTACATTCTGAAAGGTTGTTGGTTATTTTAAATATCGTGTTTTTTGTTAACACGTATAGTGTTTTTTCTAATATTGCCACGCCCTATTGTTAAATAAGCGCCCACTTTCTTTACCGTTATTTGTAATAATTGTGCCTACCCCTGTACATCATTTCAGTACCCCAGCGTCAATATTAACTGAGATAGTGTTTATCTAGTATTGCCACGCCCATTTGTCGAATTGCGCCTACTTTATTGACCGTAATTTTTAATAATTCTGCCTAACCCTGTACTTAAATAAATTTCAGTGCCCCAGTGTTAATATTATTCGAGATACACTGTTTTTCTAATACTACCACGCCCAGTAGTCGAATTCCGCCCACTTTATAGTCCGAAATTTGTTCTAATAATGTCTACCCCTATACCAAATTGCAGTGCAATAGTATCAATTTTATTCGAGATACACTCTTTTTCTAATATTGCCACGCCCATTTGTCAAACAACGCCCATTTTCTTGACCGTGATTTTTATTAACTGTGTCTATCCCTACACTAAATTGCAGTACACAAGTGTCAATATTATTCGAGATACAATGTTTTTCTAAAATTGCCACGCCCAGTAGTCGAATTTCGCCTACTTTATTGGCCGTAATTTTTTCTAATAATGTCTACCCCTATACCAAATTGCAGTGCAATAGTATCAATATTATTCGAGATACACTCTGTTTCTAATATTTCCACGCCCATTTGTCGAATAACTCCCATTTTCTTGCCAGTAATTTGTAATAATTGTGCCTAACCCTACACTAAATTGCAGTACCCTAGTGTCAATATTATTCGAGATACAGTAGTATCTAGTATTGCGAGATCTGTTATTGCCACGCCCAGTTCTCGAATACCACCCACTTTTTTACAAGCACCTCCATGCTTATCTATCTGTTCACCAAAAATTATGGCAATCAGGCATATGGTTTAGGAGTTATCGATGTACATACATTTAAAAAAAAAAAAAAAATAAATAAAAAAAAAGAAGAAAAAAAATTGGCCGCTGAATTAATTTTCGAAATATTGATGTATATATTTGATGGCTCATTATATATACATAAGGAAGGAATTTGATACAAATAAGGTTTTTTTTCTCCACCATAGACCGGTGGACCGTGGCGGTATTCCGATTTGGTATGGTGGCTTGCCAGCTGGAAAAGGTTGAGAACCACTGATCTAGAATACATAAATCTAAGAAATATTTCTAATTTTTCAAATTAAGTATCAGCAATTGTCCAGGAATTTTAGAAAAGAATTTTATATACCATTAATAATGACCATTAATAATCAGTTAGTGGTAAAATATAAGAAAAACTTGCAAATTTATTAAAATTGTTTTGAAATTTATATAAATACGGACAATTTAAGTATAAATAAAATGTATTTCTCAAATAATATCTTATATTTTTTGCAATAATAGCTGTTTGTTTTTTTCGTTAATCTTAAATACTTTATCTTAATGTTAATAGGTTTATTCATAATTTTCGTAAAGATACTCTTAATCTATTGTTTTTTTACATAGTTCTTACATAGTAAAATGAAGTTGTTATTATTTCTAAAAGTATCTATTAATTCGAAAACGGGGGGAAAATGATGAAAATTTATGTTGAAAAAATAGGGTAACATTTTTGATCGACACCTGAGAGTACTGTACCTTTGTATATCTATTAAATTTAATTAACACAAAACTTATAAGAAAACTTTTGATTTAATTTTGAAAATAACTACATAGAATCAAAAGTTATCATCAAATATATGAATTACATCGTATTATTACATTTAATAAAATATATGCATTAAATAAAGTCACTGTATTGTAGGTAAAAAAAAAACACGAAATGGTCATTTCAGCCCTTGAAAGGACTTTGGCCGAGCTTCTTATGATCAGTTGTGTTGTGCGTGTTGTAAAATCTTTGAACACAAATGATTGAGAACTGGACGTACAAGTTTAATGCCGTCTTCGAATGGCTTATAGTCTCATGTAGCTTTTCATGGCAGTTGTTACTCACTGAGGCTTGCAATTTTCTGCAGAGAGGTGACGGCCGAGCAGAAAAATGAATTCAATTGAAAAAACATTCTGTGTCAGATGGAATTCGAGCCTGAGTTCTATTGCATACAAGCCACGCACCTCAACCAAGTATGCCACGGCCACCTACCGTACTGTAGGTAATGTTTTTAAATTGTCCTGTTAAATATTCTAATTAAAAAAGAAAAAGTGTGGTTATCATTCTTGGCTAAAAATATCTTTTTAAATTCTCAGAATTTTAAGCAGCATAAACTCTCTTCTATTTATTGCTTACTCAATCTGCTCACGAACCTTTTCTCTTCTCATTGTTCTCATTGTTTCCGAGACATAATTTTCCACACAGATAAAAATTCAATGTCACGTTTGTAGAACTCTGCCAAAAACAAAAACAGCAACCACGATGTGCCATCCATAATCATACCCTGCACCAAATAAGCACAACCTCTTTTTTTTCCCATATCCACCCCAACTTAGCACGTGGTATGGGAGCGTCTGTGGTGAATTGTTTTGGAGCAACTCGTCTGACTGACTTCTAATACCGACAACGACAAGACCAATGATTGCTGTGGGCCAAATGTAGGTTTCGCTAAAAGCCATAAGTTTGGGTGAGACACTCTGTTGGCAAAAAAACTTTAAGGTCGGTTTACATTTTTTGCGCGTGGCTAGCGCGCTTCAATGAAGATTTCTATGCTTTTTGTTTGAATGCAATTTTGTTCAAAGTCATTATTTTGTTTGTATTTGGGTTGAATTGCAATACCAACTATTTGGCGCGTGTGGTCTGGTTGATTCGCTGCATTTCGGGACATTTTCTGCTGTATGAATTTCTATTCGGTTTTACGTTTTGTTTAATCATTAGAGGAAAAACATACTTTTGGGTTTGTGTGTTACATGTTTGAGTTTTGTGCTTTCATATAAAACCTTGTTGTAAATACAAGCATTTAAGCCGTTAATGTTTGCTCAACAACACTTCGTTTACTAATTCATTCCTTCAAGCACTGAGATTTGGTAATTTAGGGAACTTAAACCGTTTTTTTTTTTTTGGTGTGACTTGCAAAACTCTTCGTAGTTGGAATTTCAAGACACACACAAGCTCACATATACCAGTTGCATATACACACATGCATGTAGTTTAAATTAAATACAGCAGGAAAAGGATGGAAGCTTTCGTAATGAATGCGAGAGTTTTTTGCGTTTTCATTTTCTTGTTGAATTTTCTCTTAGTTGAAATGAAAATTTATGGTATGCTTTGATTTCAGTTTTTGATAATTTTACAAGATTGTCGAAGGTAGAGTGAGATGGAGAAATTTAGGTGGATTTTTATTGCGAATCTCATCAAGTTTTTGGGGTTTATGAAATAACGAGTTAAAAAACCTTTTTTTTTTACAGGCCAAATTAAAAAGAGAAAAGATTCTATTGTAAGTAAAACATTTGTGGAAAATATTCATACATGTATATGTATATGTATGTACAATATATTCACATTTGACTTTAGTGAATATTCCATTGCTATATATGAATATAAAATCTTATAACTTCTCAGTTAAATTTCAGACAATTTTCACAATACGAGCAAGGGTCAGTTTGACTGAGTCAACCAGTCAACGCCCACATTATTTACAACAAGTCGTCTCACACTTTTCAATATTGCCATCTTGAAATTGAAAACTGGTAACCGCCACTTTGACGGCTAACGTACAGCATCCACGCAAGCAAATATTTTAATGAAACGACACGTGAAAAAAAACTTAACCACAAATCTGATTATTACCACACACAAAAAACTGACGATGATTTACGGAATATCTGAATTCTTAATTAAAATAATTGTTTTATACATTCAGCAATCCAAGATATGGACCAGGTGGCTCCCAGTGGCCATGCAGAGAAGCAAGAATTCAATTTTAAATTTCTGAATATTTCAACATCAAACTGATATGCGTTTATAACGAAGTTCGGTTTTTGAATCTGCATCCTAAATCACATGACTTTGAAAAATGTTTAAAAAATTAAAAAAGTGCAAAGAATATAATTAAACAAGCCGTTACACGACCTACCTTTCTTACCCCTCCGCCCCTTGTCATACTTCGTCACAAATGCTCGACCCCTTATCCCCCTAAACGTGTTACGAAATTTCTGAACAGCCCCTCATAAAGATAGCACTTAGAACGAATAAAGATTTTTAGTTATTTTCTTACACTCAGAAAAAAAAACCTCCGAAGATCAAAGAAAATTTACTAAATTTTTAAGAAAATTTTACTCATTTTAGCGCCAAGGAAATTTTTTTTTTTGTCAATGTGAAAGAAACAACAAAATTATTTTTTAACCAAAAAGGAGTATTTTAGAATCAAAAAAATAAATTCTTAAAAATTTCACAGTGGTTTATTTAAGCTAGTGATAGTGTTCCTGTAAATTTGACATAGTTGTGACCGACAATGTAGACGGTCTGATTTCGTATGCTGGAGGCTATAGAACTGTTGTACACTCTAAACGATTTCTGTTGAATTTTACGACGATAATCGTTCGACTTTTGTTCCATAAAGCCAATTTTAAGAGTATTTTGCAGATTTCATGTTATAAAATTTGTTTTAAGTCTTCTTTAAGAAATATTTGGAAATATATGTGAAAATTTTCGAAGAAAGTGTATGGCATATTTAAATTCTACTCTAAATTCTAAGCAAAAATGCTGAACAATCCATATCTCAAAAATGACGTTTGACCACCCAATTTTCAAAAGAAAAAGCAGTATGTTATCATTAATTTTTCATTTGCAAAATTTTGTGTATTTATTTATGTATAAAATATAAGTGCATATATTACAATGGAAAAAGATCTCAAGTTGTTTCGTATACAAAAAATCCAAAGCAATGTCTAGCTTTTCGCTCATTTAATTGCTTTTTTGTATATTTCAATGCATTTTTCGATTAACCAAAGTACCATGCACTGAACACACTCAGCTGCAGCGGCATATTATTGCATATTAGAGATACTTTAAGCGACCCCTCCCTTAGCCTTAAAGTTTATAAAATACCAAAAATCAATTAGAATCAATTCAATCAATTACACGGATATGATTAATTTTAATGACGAACAAATTTTATTTGAGCCCCCGCTCAATTAGAACTTTTAGAACTCAAGGGTGAAGAACTAGCATTGCCAGATCCTGAAATTCCTTATCATATTTTTTTGTTTATGCGAAGTATTTCGAGAAGTTAGATGGAATCAGAAAAGTTATAGCTCAATAAAAATAAAAAATTTTACTAAAACTTGATAAAAGCCTCCGTAAGTTAGGCAAAACTTAAGGAACCCGTTTACCAGCAAAATTTAATTGGAAAAAATGTATATTTTTTTTTATCATTGAGGAGTAACATTTTATCATTTTTATCAATTTACTTATCATTGAGGAGTAACATATCCTTCATTCACCTCAAAACAACTCAACTCAGTGCATTTCGTTTTGTATCTTTCATTGGAAATGAAAAACAATCGAGCGATCATTCATTAATCTCCGAATGAGCGAGCAAATCGTTTATTTGCATTTCTCTTTCGTTGCTGTTGATGCCGATATATGAGCTCGCTCTTTTTTTTCTCCTCAATCACATTATTTGAAAATGATGTACTCTTTTCAATGATAGTTATATACAGTGAGAACTGAGTGAGTTTGATTCTGATGTCACCATTTTTTTATCATTTGTTTCTATTGGAGTTTGTTTGTTTTCTGTTTTTTTACGCATTCGGTGCTGGGGCCAACACAAGGTAAAAATGGGTAGCTGAATACTAATCCGAACACAAATCTATCCGTCCCCCAATTGCAATATTTTTAAGGGGTGGAAAAAGCATATGTTTGACATACAATTTGACTTGCAGTGGACAGTTAAACACGTTTTTTGATGTCCCCTCTAAAAAAGTGCAAAATGGGGGCTGATAGACGATTTTTCGAGGATTTTTTGACATCTTTCGATTTTATGTTGTTTCATATATCGAAGGTGAAGCAAAATAGGTAAAATCTAACCATTTTTTGGGGGTTACTACAGGAGGAAGCATTTTTGAGACTCACAAATAGGGGGTTTATTTGCCCCATTCACCATTTTTTTAGGGAGAGGCCGAAACACGTGTTTGACTTACAGTTGACAGTTAAGCACGTGTTTCGACGTCCCCCTAAAAATGCGGAAAATGGGGGATAATAGACTCCTCTATTCATGTGTCTCAAAAATGTCTCCCTCTTTAGAAACTCACAAAAAATGGTTAATTTTTACCTATATTGCTTCTCAATAAGCAAATATCAAAATGATAAGTATCAGAATACTTATCATTGATGAATTCAAATGATTTTCAGCTCATATAAAGAGCCCATCATTTGCAGAACTCGAGGGATGAAAACAGTGACGATTTTCTCACAACGATGAGCGCTCTTTGTACACGGAAGAATAACCAATACAAATGTTTGAGGAGTTTATGCGAGAGCGTAGCGTTCAACGAATTGCTCTTAAAAGATTATTCATTGCTTCTGTTTTTATAAATGATAATTCTAAAGAGCGAGAGCGAATTTTGATTGCTCTACGTACTCTGGTTTAAATATTTGAATAAAAGTGTTTATACTTTTTTTTTTTTTTTTGAGAAATCCCACAACTGATTCGTGGCTTTATCTGCACTCATAATAATTAAATCGAAGCTTCTTACGACACTTTTCCCGACACTGTTTTCTTACAAAATAATGTTTCTTTTTTGCTTGCGTCTATTACAATAAGAAAATTTAATATTGATATATTGAAAATATTTCTTCGGTCCGCCGTAGGTATCGAAATCGTACCCCATCGATTGAGAGTGGGACACACTGCCCGCCAATTTAAAAACCTTTGATACGCAGAGTAACAATTTGTAACGCAGATTTAATATTAAGTATATCTGAAGCTATGTTGCAGCAGATTACAGGAGTCTATCTAATAAAAGAATTGTGTATTTGCTATTCTACATATCCAACATATTTAGCAGCTATCCAAAAATAACAAAAATGTTGCTTCCACTTGCGATAAGATGTCATCTGCATCAAAATCTCAGAAACCTTTTCTACCCATTAATGACGAATGTTACATATATGTAGAGATGTTCCTCCTCATAATTTTTAATAAGAAATATAATTAAGTCTACTTCGTTGGTCTCAATTTTTAAAAATATAATGGTGTTGAATTCTCGTTAGTAATGGGTTAAGGTGTCTTTTTCAAATAAAAGCTTTTTAAAACATTTAAAAATAGATATCTTGGAAGACTCAGGACTTTTACTCTTAAGTTTAAAAGTAAACACTTAATTTTTAGTCTTACAAGTTAACTTTTGACTACAATTTTTACAAACAAAGGTACTCCTAACTTTTTAAAATAAATATAAATGTTAACAGTAGAGCTTAACATAAAAATTCGATTTTTTTTTAAGAGTTACTCTTAAGCCTTAGTTCTGTGTATAGATTATAGCAGCCTGGGGCAATGAGTCTTATTACATTCCCCTACTGTAACCTCTTTTTAGGCAAAAAAAGAGGCTACAGGCAGCCTCAACTACTGTTAACTCTGATAAAAGTTCTTGTAACGTCTTGATTCTGTTTATTCTCATGCAATTCATGCTCGTCTTGTTTTCGAAAAAGTTTTTAATGGTTACCGTAACGAAAAAAAATACTTTAAAGTCTCATTTATTGCCATTAAAATGCCAACTCAATTAACAACTTTAACGGCCTCCATCCAGTGAAAATGCTAAACCATCTCCTGCAGCAAACAAGCCACTCTTAGTATTAAACCAACTTTTAAGCAGCTTTTTAATGTAGCCCCCAGCACTAAAAGAAAGAATACCATTAACCACGCTCAACCCGTAGAGAATGAAACGAAAAATAGTCAACACAAGCATAAGTTAAGTATGAGGCAATTTCAGGCCATGTAACAGATATTCCCGCCTAGATAAGTGGCACGTTGCACAGGCAGGAAAAAAAAAACATAGCAGGTGGTAGCTAGGCCAATTCAGCTCATTCCAAGCGCAAATCGGTCGTTCTCAGGGCTTTTTGTACTTTACAACGCAACCTAATTTTATGCATCTTCGTTCCTTTGTGCACCCTGCTTGCTGCTGTTTAGACTTTTCTTTACATGCTGCTTCTCTCTTTACTGCGCACTTCCCGACTAACTCGGGCTAAAGTCATGCCCTAAATTCATGTAGCCTGCCAACTTTTACATAAATCTTAGTGATTTTGGTGAAAATGCAGCCCGGCAAGGAGTCAGTCAGTAAGTACACCATTGGATGTGGATGGCGTTTAGGGCTGCCTCTATGCTAAAGATCTGCTCACGCTTGCGACGTATCACGGTCCGGCGTTGTTTTGGGTGGGTGTATTTGTCACTCTTTCCCAACATATTGTTCGAGTAACGCTTACTGTTCATTATTCGTCGGAAATGCATATTCACACACATACACTTTCGAAATGTTATTTACACACATACACATCCACATTAACTCACACTCAGGCATCAAAACAAAGGCAATATTAAGCGAAAATCCCAAAAAAATCAACAAAATACAAAGGCAACAAAAGTCTAACTGTTGTCTGTCTGTCTATACATACCATCTATTTTGGCACGCTACCCATTCTGAAAATGTATAAAATTTTTATAAAGAATATAAAAGCTTTACTTGCATCGTGGACTGGAGCGAGGTACAGTTGTAACATCCAGCAGCGTCGTTGTAGTAGTCGACTCTTTTGGCGCCATTGTGGCGGTAAAAGTCTCCGGCAGCCGACAGGATGCATGGATTAGGATTGCAGCAGTTATTTTTAGTTCTCTTTTTTTTTGCAAGTTAAGACAAGGCTTCATTGCCACACGAATGCGTTACGTGGAATGCGTTTTGCTAGCTCCTAAAACTACTTCGTCTCCCTTTCCCTAGTTTTTAGTGGTGCTGGGTTGTTCTTGCAGTAATTTAAGGCTTCCACAATCCAACACACACCATACTAACAACGATAGATACAATTTTACTGCTTTCATCAAGAAATAGACAGGTTTTGTTTCGAATCGAATCATTACGACGTTTCTATACTACGGACTGGTATTGCTTTAATGCACTGGCTGGTTGGCTTTCGATTACTTTTGGACTTGGGCTCATGTAATCCCTGTTGAGTGGCAACAATTGCCGAGGTGTCTGATAGCTTAGCAGCTGTCGTTTTTCATACGAATGAACATTCTACAAATTGCAGCGCTTTGAATCATTCTTCAAATTCTACGCGTTGAATTGTGTCACATCGATCCTACATGTTGACAAATGTGCTTTAAGAGGGCACTTTTAAGCCAATCAACAACGTTTGTTAAATGAACAAATCTAAAAGAAGCCACAAGTCCTTAAAAGTTGTTTATAACAGCGAAAGTAGTTAAATTCCTGTCACAGTTGTAAAACTGATTTCGATATGGATTCCAACAAGGATTAAATATAATATTTTACAACATTACAACAAAACACGAGACAGAGGGCTATTAAAAAATCTATACGATAGTTTTTGTTGACAAAATAAATTCTGTCGACAAGAATTATCCTTCGTTTGATCACAAGCAAACTGTCCAATTATCATTGGATATACTGGATACCAGATAGACAACATCGATGAAGTTATTATCAAAAGTGACGTGGTTTCCAAGAAGTGGTCAGATGTCTGAAGAGGTACAAGATTCCCACCATAATAATTTCGCAAAGTAAACCTGGACCACTCTAAAGAGACATCGAGAACCAAGACAAACACGGGTATATCGGTGATTCCATTTCAAATCGGACGTTTTTGTCCAAAAAATGATTTTGACGTTTTCGATTTTTTTTTTAAATTTTGCAAGTCGATAGTACTTTAAAAAATAGAAATGTTTGCATATTTTTTTTAAATATTAGTTTTTTTTTTGTAGTTATACACAGTGGAAAATTTAAAATAAATCAAAATTTTGTAATTTGGACATACAGTTAAACATGTACTACTTACTTACTTACTTTGGTCGCGATTACAACCGTAAGCCGGTTTTGGTCTGTTGTAAGAATTTCCGCCAGCCATTTTTATTTTGCGCTTGCTGGCGCCAGATGGAAGCTCCAAGTTTCGTCAGGTTGCCCTCTACTTGATCCTTCCAACGGAGATGCGGTCGACCTCTTCTGCGTTGACCGCCGCTGGGTACCGAATCGAATATTTTCTTCGCTGGAGCGTCGTCTTCCATCCGCTCAACATGACCTAGTCAGCGAAGCCGCTCAATTTTTATGCGCTTTACTATGTCATACAGCTCATACAGCTCATCGTTCCATCGTATCTTTCTCTCGAAAGCTCCAAAGTCTTTTAATCAGAGCTGCTCAACGTCCAGGTTTATGCTGCATATAACAGGACGAGCATGATTAGTGACTTATAGAGCGTGACTTTTGTTCGTCGAGAGAGAGGGCTCTGCTTCTCAATTGCTTACTGAGCCCAAAGTAACACCTGTTGGCAAGAGTTATCCTTCGTTTTATCTCTCTACTGATGTCGTTGGTGGAGTTAATGCTGGAACCGAGGTAGACGAAGTCCTTCACAAACTCGAAGGAGGTGTTGTCATCAGTGACGTGGGTGCCAATACGCTGGGACTGTTTGTTTGTTGACACCAGATATTTTGTCTTATCTCCGTTTACTGCAAGATCCATGCGACTTGACTCTTTTTCTAATTTGGAGAATTTCCTCTATCTTTTTAAAACTCTCTCCAAACATCTGCTTCTGTGGGCAAAAAATGTTAGGAATTTGTTTATAAGCCAAAAAATCTATATTTATTTTTATAAATTCATTTCATTCCTCTCAAAGTAGTCCCCACCGGATGGAATATACTTCTGCCAACGTTTTTTCCCATTTTCAAAATAGGCCCTAAAGACCTCTTCCGGTATAGCCTTTAACTCCTTTATCGTTTCGGTTCCTATCTCTGCTACCGATTCAAAACGGTGTCAACGGAGCGGTCTCTTGAGTACGGTGGTTGCGAAACGATATGGACCTTGTTTTTGGTGAAATGATCACGGCTTATGAGTGCAGCTCACATTTGTAGCGCTTTCTGAGCACTCTCAATTTTTTTTTAAAAGTGAGCGCGCTCACATTTGCAGTGCGCTCAAGATTTTTAAAAGCGAGCGGGCCTGTGGTAATCTAATTTATTACAAAATCAAATTATAGCGCAACAGCTTTTTCCCCTGTAGTTATGGAACTAATAAAAATACCAAGTATGTACTGAATCAGAGTCAGAGATAAATAAAAGAACTGAAGGAAGTGAAAGCGATTCTGCAAGCTCGAAATCAAATTCTGAATAAATAATCTTGTATGGAACAAAATTTCATGCAAATTTAATCCTACATATTAATTTTGTTGCTTTAGTTTCTTTATTTGGTCTCTACCGAATCGTGCTCCCACATCACAACAATTTGTGGTACTTTTTAGTTGACTGGGTGACCGCAACCAAGAGTTTCAGCAATTGAACATAGTTCGAGAAGTTGCTAGAGAACGTCCATTTGGTAAGATTTAAGGTAAAATTAAGAATTAATTATTTAAGGCTGTCAAAAGTTTGCAGCAACAACTGAAATAAATACTTATTTGAATAAAAGAATTAAAAAAGATTGAATTCCAACATGGTCTAATAAATTTGCTGGGGGTTAAATGTGCATCTGCTTACAACCCAAGAGTAGCTAATTGTTTGGTCACATGTTTGCTCAGGGGAGAATAGGTATAGTTTTTTTAGTACAGCCAACTTTTTTATTTGAGATAAATTTATGTTTTTGGTGTCATTGAAAAGAAAATTAAATAAATAAATTAAATAAAAAAAAAAATTCATTTATTACGCGAAATTCTGAGAAATTTACACTCAAAATTGAAATTTGGTAGTTTCAACCGATTGATTTCATCTTTGAACGAGCACAGCTTGGTAACAGTTGTGTCGGTACTGTTTGTTGATATACCTTTGAAAAGGTGATATTATTGCCTTTGAAACGAGTTATCAAAAAAAGTTTTCCGTAACTTAGTTTTTGTGCTAGAAATAATAACGTGAATCAAAGTCGTGAATTAACCCTGTAGCTCCTAAGAATGAGAAAATACGATACGATTTTTTTCTCAGCTCGACATAACCTTTCATCTCCGTAAACAGTTGCACTCAATTGCAGGACACCCTGTATTAAAATAAATAAATAAACAGCTATATTAAATATAAACAGATCAATATTAGTTACATGATCATTTGTACTTCGAAGTAAATTTAAATGATAATCAGCTACTGTTTTCATCCCAGGAATAATATATTAAATAGTACAATTGCACGCCATATCTTATCAATATAGTTATATAAGTTAGATTTTAAGTAATGTATTTCATAACTTGTTTTATCTTGTAAATAAAGCCACTGAATTCTTAGACCTTTGAGTTTTGACTTGACATTCTGATCTAGAAAGATAAAAATAATTGCAGCGGACCCTGAATCCGGCTGGAACTTAGGTCTGTACAATCTAAATAGCAAATTGAAACATGAATAAATTTGTAGCAATCCAAGTCCTCAAAAGCCAATTAGGTTCATTTTAAAATTACTCGATACATTTTACAAAATGGGCAGATTGAAGTCACCAAGCACCAGTATTTGTTTACTATCATTGACAAAATCAGCAATCCAACGAACTATGAGGCGGGATGTAAAGATGAGAAGAGTTTCCGCCATTCCTTTTATAGATACACAAAGCTGGTCTAGCACCAAATCCGAGTTTAGTAATACAACAATAGATGATATTAGCGTTCGATTAAAAGCGAATAACACACCGCCGTGAATAGAAGCATCAAAGAATTCCTCATTATAAACATTTTCATTCAACCAGATCTCTGTGAGAACAATTACATCATAAGGACACTGGGCCGATATAGAAAAAATTTAGTTTGACTTAGTTCTAAGTCCAGAAACATTTCGATAATAAATTTTCATTGCATTATTTGGTAAGCCAGGCTATTGCCGTCATTTTATTTGGGCAGCGGAACCTCAATGCAGTCATCTGTTGTTGTGGGTTCCGGGATATAATCTCTATAAGCAGGATTGTTGTCAGCGTCACCGTTTAGAAGCTCAGAGAAATGGTCTCTCCATAACGTCAGCATACTCTGTATATATATCACTAGATTCCCATTTTCATCTTACAGAAACAATCGGTCTTAAAACAATCGGCTTATAAGACAGCAGTCCTACTTTCTTTCGGACCTCAATCCTGTCGCCATACATATCAACTTTCCTTTACTCACGCTTTTTTGTCACTCTTTTTATCCGACTGAAAAAAGTCACTCTTCCCTTCGCTTCTCTCTTTATCACTCCTTAGCAACACGCGTTACAACCTACTGCAGGGCAGTAGGGGTTTTTCTTCGCAGTTAAATCGCGACACTCCTGTTCGTGTCACTGCTTTTGACTAGGGCCATTGACTTCTTCGGCAGCCGCTATATTGATATATCGTCACTAAAGAGTCGAATAGCGAACTCTACATAGCAACTTTCTCTATGTAGAGTTGCGCGCATTTTTGACTACGCTTAAATGTGAACTGATCTTAACAAGATTCTTGTCTAGCAGCAAGATTTTAATCCGAGGCTAAGTTAGCACCTTGGATCGTGCATACATCTAATACACTGGAAGAGTGCCTTCCGCCGATAAACACGTTATAAATTTGGCTGAGGATCTTTTGATCAGGGGACAGTTCGGTGGCCTTGTGAATATTGAGCTGCTTGAATATACTGCTACTTACGACCATGTATCGTGCTGTGGTGCAGTCAATCAACCTCATTCCGTAATCGAAGGTATTGTTATGGAGGCTCAACTTTCCGGCTGTTAGACCAAAGATGAGGGCAACATTGGCTGATGGTTAATACAGACAAACACTTTTGAAATAAGTAAAGATGACTTTGGCGCCAAGCACAAAAGAGTTTCAAGTGTTGGTGGTGGTAATTTCTGTAATAAAGGCTCGTCTGCATTTCGCTTGTATGTGTGTAAAAGTTTTAAATTGTTTCAAGGGAAAAGCAAGATGGTGGAAATTTATAGCTTTTTTTATTCCATTACTCCTTCATTATGTTGATTATGCTAATGATGTTAGTGTTGTTGCTGTTGCTGCCGTTGTCGCTGTTGTTATTGATGTTGATAATGATGGCTCTGGCGCTGTCGACAGTAAAATTATGGAAATTGCGCTGCATCAACAGGGTACAGTGGTGCTGAACTATGATGCTGTAAATGTTGTTAGTGATAACGTCAATGATGATGATGATGTCGGGTCTGACCGTGATTGCGACAAGTTTTGTTGTTTTGGGTTGCAGTTTTATGTGGGCAGGAAAGCTGAATGCCGCAACAAAAGTTCAATTGTTGGGTGCTACTGCAGATACAACTTTATCTGAGTAGATTCCGCGAAACGCCAAGTATTTGTTTGCCAATATAAATATGTATTTCCTCACAGCAAAGAGGTTAAATCTCACCGAAGGGCTAGAATTTATTTTTAGAAGCGAAAGAGCGTAACCGTCTTTCAAAATAATTCAATGTAACGCGTCGCAGACAGTAACGCTATCAGTAGAGATTAAATGCTTTTGACAATTTGAATATAGATAGGGTAGATGAATTTAACCCCATTACTCCATGAATTCAACAATATATTGAATAATATTAGATGAACCCTGCAAAATTATCTTATCCGGGGAATCATCTGTGGTACCGTTAACGATATATGCTATGGTTGCATTTTCATCTTAAATGGCCTTAACATCTATTGTGTTTATAGCTACATTATTATTTAATACTAACCCTTAGCTGCCACTTAGTAATTGGTTACCCCAGATTTTGCTCTAAGTTCAAATTTTTAGAATTTTTTTTTAATTTTTTTGGAAAAAATATTTGAGATTATGATTTATGGACCATCAGAACCTTAAAACCATATATCAACCCAGATAACTAATTCACCTAAATATTTGAAGTTATTCATGCTCAACTTGAAAAGGTCTTGTATAAAAGTAATTATTCATGCTTTCCTTGGAAAAGTCTCGTAAAGCCTTGAAAATTTCATTTTCTTGTATAATTTTTATATAATGCTTTATCTATTTATATACATTTCCTATACATTTTCGAAAGTATTTAAGAACATTTTTACTCAAGCTTAGATTTTTTATATATAAGTTAACACGCGCATCCGCTCCAGTGCCAAAATGCTGACGATATGTCTGCTATTTTTCCGTTATATGGGATCGGCTTAGTAAGCATAATCGCAGCTAGCACTTCCAACAACAACAACAGCAATATCAACTGTAACAATAACAACCACGGGAACAACAACAACAACAACAACGACAGCAATATCAACTGCAACAATAACGACCACGATGCAGCGTCAGCGGAACAACAACAACAACAACAACGACAGCAATATCAACTGTAACAATAACGACCACGATGCAGCGTCGGCGGAACAACAACAACAATATCGACTACTTAAGGTAGCCTTAAGCTTCTTAGTTTTAGTTCTAGTTAACTCTCTGAATTAACTGCACATAGTGCAGCTCAATAAAATTGCACATAGTGCAAATAAAAAACAACTCGTTTTAATAATTTATATACAAAAAGTTCAGTTTATGAAAACAATAACATTAGGAAAAACAATTAAATTTTTTTTCAGTTTCCGAGTTCCTGAATAAGCCTTGAATGAAAACCTTATATCAAACTTTATATAATTTCTTGCATAAAGGAAATAATTTCATAGCTTTTTTCCCTTACATAGACCTCTTATAAAACTTGTTTCAAGGATTGCTTAAGGAAGTTTAAATTCTCCTTCTTACATAAATTCCTTATTCAAAGCTTTGCTCAAGGCTTATTTGGGTGAAATTGTTACCTGGGAAACAATGTTCATGTACAATTTTGATAGGTTGAAATATCTTAATTTCTAGCTTTGAGAGCGGTTTTTGTCGTTGGGGTAACGAATTACCCCAGTATAGCAGCTACACTGGTGGCCAAAACTAAAGCAACTCTTATCAATATGGTGCTGTAAATCTAGTACAATTCGTAATATTAAAAATAGAGTGAACTTTTTGCATTTAATATATTAATTTACTTACTTATTGAAATAAAATCTAGAAATGTTATATTCTTTCCTGTACATTTTTATTTAATGCATTAAATGCAAAAGGCTTAAAATTTTCTTCGTCAAAACTAAAGCAACAACAATTTTTTAATATCTTTTATAATACAACAATATTACGGCATTACTTAATGATTAATAGCATATCTTTTAATTTTCAGGATATCTGCCTGATATTGGATTTAGGAGACGTTGAATTTGAGTCTTTTTTTTTAGGTCATTATCGTGTTGAAAGACCAAAACAGTGGCGTTTCCTTCTCTGCATAAGGCAACATAAGCCATTGGTCCTTAATTTCACATATGGGTCTAACTGTGTAATAACAAAAGCAGAACTACATCTTAGTGGAACAGTACTCTGGATTTAAGCAGTTGTCTACTGACCGTTTTACGACAAAATTTTTTATGTCGGAGCTTTTGATATTAAATTTTGATTCATCGAAAAAAATATATTTTTTCCACTGGACAGCACTTCAATCGACATGGCATCGACTCTGGCAAAGGCCTGCCTAGCTAAGCCATTTATCAATAAACTAAATTGCTGGCTTCCGTGCACGTAATTCGGCTTCTACAGCTCGCCTGGCATGGTTTTAGCCCTGATAACCAATTCTAGCTCTCATACTATTTCCGTGGATAGCAAAAGTATGTTCCCTTTTTATTTCGAAGGTTATATTTTTAGCCGTTTAGCTGTTACAACAGATTTACGGCTTCATTTTGTATTCCTATCCGATCAATCGTTTCGTTCAAAACAGTGTTCGTTCGTGTTTTTGAAATTTGTAATTCGAACAGAATCAAACAACGATAACAACTGATCAGCCAACGAACGATGCCGTAGTACAGTTACATATTTGCAATATGTATTTCTAACGAGCACTGAAACCACGAATCCAAACGTCAAAATCAAACGAACACTTTTATGCTATCGTTGTGGTTGCAAAATTTAAAAGAATGGTTAAAAAATTCAAAATTCTGAACCTAAAGGTAAATAAATTATGATATATATAAATATATACAGTGTTTGAAGGCTGTGAAGCACTTGAAATACATAAAATAAAAATAAAAACTGCAATAGCTGCATACATTTTATATTGTTATGTCAAAAGCAAACACACCCACTGAACCATAAGCGAAGGTTTTGAGTAAAGTGAGAGTTTTGCGAACGTTTTTGGTTAGAATTTTTTTTTTTTAATTTTTTCTTTTTTATTTTGTCGCTTAAAAGTGCTTGCTATAAAAGATTAAATTCGTGAAAGCTTTTCCCATAAAGAAAAATTGTACATATTTTGCGAAATTCATTAAAAACTTATTTTGAGTCGAAAATGAATCATTTTTGTATCATTTCAGTAGGTAAGACTTCCTTGCAAATGAACCATTTTTTGTTCATAAATGAGTTCGGAAATTAATCATTTATGTTTCTTTTTTGCATTCTGAAATGAGTTCAGAAAAGAATAATTTTTTTTATCATATCAGTAGGAAACAATTTCTCATAAACGAACCATTTTTTGTTCATAAATGAGTTCACAAATGAATCATAAATGTTACTTTTTATATTCTAAAATCAGTTAAATAAAGGAACTTAAAATGAAAATGTTAACCTTCGTACAAACGTCATATGAACTTTTTTACCAGTGCGAGATGGATGTACTGCTACACGTATGAAAATTTTCAACATTTCAACATTTCTATCAAAAATTAAAATCAGGTCCAAGTAGAATGAAAACCACGAAAAAATTCCATGCAAAAAAGTAATCCAATAAATTCCCCAATTAATAGCTTAACTATTTTGATATTTCATATATAATTTGGAAGTTTGTCAAATTGGAAAATAATCACGCCTTTCCCCTTTGAAACATCAATATCATGAAAAACACAATGCGGGAATTCCAGCCCAGGTATATTAATTCTATTAACCCAATGATTAATATGATCTCTAATTTTAGCAATAATCATTTCTTCTTTAACAAAATATCGATATGTAATAACAAATAGTATTATACAATAATAAAATTTATAATTCAAAAAGGTTCTTTTTTCAACTCATTACTGAACAAAAAAAGGTTTGTTCTTGAGAGGCAATTCAGTCCAAAGATTGATACAAAAAGGGCTCATTTTCGAGTGCCGAAAAATAACTTTTTATGGTTCTTTTTTTAACTCATTTCCGAACAAAAAAAAAAGGATAATTTATGGTTTTTTTTTTAACTCATTTGCGAACAAAATAAGATTCGTTTTTGAGAGGCATTTTAGTCCGACGAATGATACAAAAAGGGTTCATTTATGAGTGCCGAAAATGAACGCTTCTACCCGAAAAGGTTCATAAATGAATTCAAAAACGGTAGTTTTGGTTCACTGGGCACAATCACTGAAAACAATAATAATGAAAAGCAAGTCTACAAACCACTTAATTGCTAAAAGTTTATTTATTGAATACACAAACCTGACAAAACCAAAAAGCACTGCCAACATTTAAGAAACAAAGCAACAAAAATAAAAAAATCTTTAAAGTAAGTAGACAAAATACAGAAAACTTCCCTAGTGTTTGATATGGCAGCGCCCCATTTAACAACTGCTTGTGCACAACAGTTTGAGTGTACGTAGCTTGTCGAATGAGTTAACAATAAGCTTCGTTCGAAATACATATTTCAGTTTGAATTCAACATCGTCCGCATAGCCATCGTTCTCATGCAAACTATTAGTCTCATGCAAACGCTTTATAAGCCACAGATACTAATTTGCTTTTTCCAAATTGTTCACATAAAGCTTTTCGACATTTGACCTTTCTGTATTCGTTGATTATTTGCTTTTTTTACTGATAATTTATACTTGTTTCTTGCCATTTTACATAAATTTTCAAATATCACTTACAAAATGATTTGCGCACAAATTAGAATGATAACTTTATTAGAAATTTTTATGCAAGCCAATAGTAAACTTAACGGAAATAGACTTTTGCAGTAGAGTTGCAATAAGTTTTGACCATGGCTCGGATTTTGATGCCCTTAAAAGCATTCAAAAATTACCTAAAAAAATGTCCTCACGCATTAAAAATCATTAAAAATTCCCTAAAAACCCATAAAAATGCCCTAAGTACTAAGCAGTGAATGAATATATTTTTGTTTTTAATTAAAATTATTGCAATGTCATTACTTACTTACTTATGTGGCGCTTACAACCGTAAGTCGGTCTTGGCCTGATTCAGAAATTTGCGCCAGCTATTCCTGTCTTGCTCTTATTGGCGCCAGTTAAAAACTCCAAGTTTCGCCAGGTTGACCTCCACTTAGTCCTTCCAACGGAGATGCGGCCTTCTTCGCCGTTGACCACCGCTCGGTACCAAATCGAATATTTTCTTCGCTGGAGCATCGCCTTTCATCCGCTCAACATGAAATAGCTAGCGAAGCCGCACGATTTTTAAGCGCTTTACAATGTCGATGTCAGCGTAGAGCTCATACGCTCATCTTTCCATCGTATTCGGTACTCGTCATTTGCTTGTTTTTGCTCACTAAACACACATAAAACAACTATTTTTTGTCGGTATTGTCTTATTTATCGAAATCCTCTTTTCCACTTAAGCACTTAAAGGCGCATATTTCAAAAATGAAATGTTGCTTGCATCCAAATTTCCTTTCAGTTGCACATCTCCAAAATATTTGAGTTTTGATAAATTCAGCTCTTTGTCAACTCTCGCTTCAACTCATGGTACAATAAAAGAAGGTAGATGCATGGCTTAAAGCCGAGTGTCAGAACTGTCAAACAAAAAAACGCAAGACAACACTGAGCGGAGACTCAGTTTGCCAAGCGACGGAAAATTGTTGCATTGGTTTGACAGTTCTGGCACTGTGAAAGAAAGCATGATCAGTACTATAACTGCGTAGTCACGCTCAATGACTGTTGTGCTGTTGCTAATTCTTTTGTAGCAATTTAAGCATTAGCTACTAAAATGTACTTCGTGCTAACGGTAGAAAAGAATATAAGTGGAGGTTATTTATAAGTACGACGAAAATGTCCCTTGCTATTGGAATGCGAAATGAATTTTCTAATGTTGATTAAATTGTTTTTTTCGTTTCACTTTTGTTTCAAATTTTGCAAGCTAATAATATTTCAATTTAATATACGTATAGTTTTTTTAGGAAATTTTTTTGCTTATTAGGCTGGGACGAAAAATAAAACACCAACAACACTGCAGGTTCAGCTGCGAAAACCAACTAGCTAGTATTTCAATTAATTAAAATCGATAAGATGAAATATTGCCAGCATATCTACCACTAGATGGCTGAAATTTTCCAGAAAATATTTTAATGCATATTATATAATAGTATAAGATAAGTTAATTTGCAACGAACTTTTATCAAAGAAAAATTTCGTATTTTTTCCTAATTGGCGATCAAAAATCGAATGTTATTTCATACCAGTGTTATCCAGTGTACCCGTAATAATAAAAGTAGGTCTGAAACTGCCAAAAAAGTTATCCGAAAGTATACATCATTTGTGCTGAAGAATTAATCACTGTGGAATTGTAAACGAATAATTTTTTGAAACATAAGCGAACTTTCGTTTACGAATTAACCGTTACGCCTGCCAAACGTATCTTTATCGAATCTAATTGTTATCGAATTCGATTGTTATTATAGCGAACTATTCGTAAATTTTTAAATTTACGATATCGAAGTTGGATTTTGTGCCGTGTGGGAAATAGCACAAAACATGTTGGAGTTTCTTCTATACATATACATGTCTACATCACTTAGCATTAAATATCGTCGCAAATGCAACATAAAAAACTATGAAAGTCTTGTAACAAGAAACGCATCATCATTTTTGGGTGTGTAGGCAAGGTAAAATAAACCCAAACAAGTATGCACGGTACAATAAGGTCAGAGCTTTTGACCACGAAGCGAAGGTTTAGTGGTCCTTACTGCGGTTGAAATTTTGTGCTTTTTTTAAATTAAAAATATTTTACAATCAATTTTTGTTTTTTGAAGAAAAATTTAAAAACTTAAATAAATAAAGCTCAAATTATATTACCGATTGAGGATTATTTTAGATAAACAATAAATTCTTTATGGCATCAATCATATGGAACATATGAAAGTTTTATCATTCAAATTTTGTTTGGTTATTTTTTACAGTCATTTTAAAGTGACTTTTTGTATATTTTGACAAATAAATTATTGCTTGCACAGAATAATAAAGAAATAGGAAACATATCAAGTGGATCAAGTGTCCAATATTAATGAATTGCTTTGGGTGGTTGAACAGAGACACATAATCTTATTATTTACTAGCTTAAACCCGCCGCTTCGCCGGGTTTTCAAAAAGTTTTCATTCAAAAATTGATAGTGGGTAGGCTTGATTTTTCGCTACCAAAACGATTTTTTATTGTTTAAGTAAACTACAAATTATTAACCTTAAGATTGTTATATCATCTGATAGGAAATCGAAAACCTAAATTTTGGATTTAATTTTTTTTACAACAAAAACAACTTTTATCCAATTTTTTGGCTTAAACTAAAAATTTTTGAACATTTTTTAAAAAAATTTTTAAATATATTAATACTTTGGTTTAGTAAAAATTTCAACTTATGTTTGAAGGATATTTTAACAAACAACATTTTTCAAAAAAAATTATTGAAATCCATTGCAAACTGACTGAAATATTTGCCTTCAAAGCTTAAAGTGTGAATTTCAAGTCGTTTTTCTCTCATTCTCAGCTTATAATTAATACTAAAAAGATCTGGTACTAAAATTTTTCACAGTTTTCAAACTACATACATGATTTTGGTATCAAATTGAAGAAAATTTAAAAGCGTTTATTGATTTTGTTCTCGTTTAACCGAAGTGCAATTTAATCCATTAGGACCGAAAGAAAACCATAAAAAACAGACATTTTTAGACTTGAAGCAACATTTTGGTGAAAACTACGTATGCCATTGAGCAGAAATAAGTTATTATTGCATGCTAATTTTACTTTTTTTAAAAAACTGGCACTAAAACTTTTGAAATATTATGCAGTATTTAATGAAAATTCGAGACGCATATGTTTCCATATAGTAACATTGGTTGTTAATGGGTTAAAATAAAGTATCCTATTGCACTCTCTGCTGACCTATAAATATGTGTACAAAATTTTATAAAAATCTGAGTTGTCGTTTAAACGTGATGAGTGAACATAAAAAGTGGCTACAGATTTATTAATAGTATAGATACTATTTGACGGAAATATAATTGTTTTTCGGTAACTTATAATTTTTCTTTTTTCTAACGTCTAACCTGACAATCTAATTAATAATCTGCCAACAGATTTGTGTTCGTAACAGCAACATTTATCATAAAGAAATATTCTGGTATCTTTTTTTACATTATTTCAAACTTGCCTGTTAAAAGGTTAAGACCCGTTTCTGACATTTGAGCTATGCTAATTTAGATTAATTATAAAAAATAATTAAAGTAAATGTTTAAATGTTTATTCACACTTATGAATAAAAATGATAATCTATATACAGGATCTCTATTCAAGAAGTAAATTTTAAATTGTTTTTAAGCAAACCAATTGCACCAAAAAGTTTCCAAGTTCCCATAGAGGGAAAACTTCTTTTTTAAGCTCTGTCTTATTTTAGACAACATTTTTTTTTACATTAATAAAGTATAACTATTGAGGATTTCTCCCTGACATTTTGATCATAAAATAATCGTCGATAAGGTAGAAAAGTGCAATGCCGCGAAAGACCTTAAATTTGCGGTGAACAAGATATCCGGAGACTGGTTGACCTAAAAAAAAAATTTTTTCTGTTAAAGAGTTCTGGAGCGTTTAATAGTGGATTTTTGAAAAATATTAATTTTTGACGAAATAGCGGACGTAAAACAAAAATTTTCATTTTTTGTACACAAAATTGAGGCCGTTTTAGGTTATAAATCAAAAAGTATGTTTCCAAAAAAAAAAAAAAAAAATCGAACGATTAAACGCTCAGAGATCCTTACTAAACCGAAAAAATTTTATTTTTTTCCTCAGATGAACCAGTCTGCAGATATCTTGCTCACCGCAAATTTTTAAGGTCTTTGCGGCATTGCTCTTTTCTTCGAATATTTTTAGACCAAAATTTCAGGGATAAATCTTCAATAGTTATACTTTAATAATGTAAAAATATTTTAGTCTAATATGAAATACAGCTTAAAAAAAAACATTTTAAAACAAAGTATTTTTTTCTTAAAATATGGGATGTAGTCTTGAAAAGGCAGTTAAGGCAAAATCTGAATTAGTTAAATCCAGCTAGGCATCGAATCCTTTAGCACTATGTGTCATGCAAATTAGCTGCTACGGGAAAGATTTTTACTCTAAAACACCTATATAAATAAAAAACGGAGCTGATTATTGAGGACAGTGTTTGGATGCCAAGTCGTGTAAGTCACCTTTTTGTGACACAAAAATACAATATAAGAGTAAGGTTCAAATTAAATTTCTAAAGCAGTATCAAAACCATTAAAATAAGCAATTTCATCTGTTTTTGAACCAAGAAGTAAATCGTTAACCACAAAAGGAAACATCGCAAATTTTGACACTTTCGTGTATTTTACTGAACATAATTTTTTATTTCTTCTGCCACACTTTTGCATCGTTCATAAGTGGATCTGATCTACATGTTTTAAGTCAGTTTGTGTTTGTGTGCGCAAAACTTGGCCAGCTGATTTTAGTTTTTTACACATTAAGCTGAACACATGTTTGCCTCAAAAATACATGCAAACACGTCCTTGTGAGCTACTAAAACAAAAAACGGCTATCAAAAGAACGAAGATATAAGGCATAAGGACGAAGGTATAAGGTATGAGGCAGACGACGTAAAGTGATGCTGCGGTTGTCCTTTGAATTTAAGTTTTTTCGTTTAAAGTCATGGAAATAAAAACATCAATGCCAAAATTTAGTAGAATTGAGGAACCGTTGTGAGCCGAACTGTCGAAAGTATCGAGAAGTAAACCACAGTACGAAAAAAATCAGACTTTTAAGAGTCACTTAATTTTCTGTTAGCTTAAAAATATCCAAATTATGAATTGGCCTACACTATGGAAGTTTGTTTTTTTTACTAACATATAGATCTACACTGATAATAAAACTTCGTATTATGAACGAAATATTTATTACATTTTACAAATTGTTTGTTATTTTTATCCTACGAAGGCCTTTGTATATATGGCCGTTTGTACATTGCACGATAGCAAAATTGTATATTTTACGAAAAAAAAAAAATTATTTTGTAAGTATACGAATGACGTTCGTATATTGTACGAATATAAATTTTACCGAAACTTTGAAAATTTTCAAACGACATTCGTACTTTCACATATCTATATATTGTAGATTTTACAAACGTGCATTCGAGTTATATATTTTTAACTTAATATTTTAAATAAAAAGACAATTTATGTTGGTTAAATTATGGTTTAATATAATATTTTAATATTGTTGTATTTTAAGTAAAAATAACAATTTATGTTAGTTAAGTATAAGACGCGAGTTCGTGGAAAGCAAGATGTATATTGACTTAATGATTTACTAATTGGTAAAGATCAAGCTTCTCATGCTCTCATTTTCAATGCGAATGATCATGCCACTTTATAACGTTTTTGTACAATATTGTATGCAGTTATTTATTATTGAATGGATGATATGGTTAGTATAAGAGTATGATCATAAGACTAAAATGAGTAAGATGAGTAGAGCTCTAACTGTTTATGTATATTGGTACAGTATACAGTATAATATAAAAGAAGATCACGCCACATTCTAACATTAATTATATGATATATTTATATAATACATACCGAGAATAATTATAATAGAAAAACAACAATTTGGAAATAGTAAACATATAATATGCATATATATAACTCGCCCTCTGTTATGATTCGAGTCTCTGCGAATCTACTAAAAGAATTCACAACTATATGTTATTAAGGATTTATATTTTTTTTTTTTTTTTTTTTTTTTTTTTTTTTTAATTACTCGTATGCAATTTACAAGGCCTTCTAATCTGCGCGATATCTAAATTATTTGGGTTGCTTGTATGATGTTTTAGAAATCGCTTGGCCGTTTTATGCCGATGAGATTGAGGGTTTCTAACATATATATTTTCAGTGTTATAGGTAGGTGTTTCTTCCTTCCTTAGATTTATTTTATTTATTGCATCTTCTTTTACCTTTTTTAGTGTGTTAGCAACTTTTTCATAGTTTATATCTGATTTATTAACAAAATCTATAGGTTTCAATTTGATTGTACTATGTATTGTGTTGTTATAGTACCCTACTGCTCGTATTACCATCTCTTCAACGTCTTGACAGTCATAATTATCTGTATTTTTTATAATTCGGATGTGTTCTAATAATGTCGAATGAAGTCTTTCAACGTCTGAGTTTCCGGCGTGAGAGTTTGGTGTAGTAAAATGCATTTCGATATTTCTTTCCCTGCAAAACATTTTTATCAAAGCATTATTAAACTCGTTATCCATAATCATAAGCTTTGGAGTTCCTAGCCATGAAATCCTTTCTTCTAATTTAACTTATATAGTGCACATGTTCTTATCTGCAACTTTGTGTACTGAGGCTAACTTTGTAAATCTGTCAATGGTAGTAAGAAAATAAGTTTTATGAACCTGAAAAATATCAATATGTACAATTTCATTTGGTGCTTTCGGTGTAGCCGTATGCTGAAACGGCTTGCGTTCATATTTATTTTCGTTGCAAGTACGGCAACTATTTATGAATTTGTTAAACAATTTTTTTAAATTAGGATAAAAATATTTAACTTTGAATTCTTCAAATGGTTCTATGGTTTCCTTCTATATGTGTACGTTCTATAATACCGAAAAGGTCTTCTTCAGAACTGACGTCGGTCGCAAGTTGATTACATTTTGTAAATCTAATACTTCTGTCATTAGAAAATAGACTAAAAAGTTTTTTTTTAATAATGATATACTGACTATCTTCTAATTCAGAATATATACCAACCGTTCCTTTTCGCAAGAAACGTCGAAATAAATCATTTAAATAATGATTTTTGTCTAAGTCTATTTCTGCAACATAGAGTATTTTGTACTTGCTATACAATATTTCGAATTCTTTTCGTTTAGTTTTTAAAATTCTTATTTGGGTTAAGTACTTATTAACAATAGATTCACTTATAAGAAATTTATCGTTTAACTCTTCGGCAGCTGAATGCACCGTGTCTACAGAATTTTCAAAAAGGGATATAATCTCAAAGTTTTGCGTGTCTTCTATACATTTTGTTTTACTATCTTCTAAACGGCTTAAGAAATCAGCGACTTTATTCTCCTTTCCTTTTAAGTATTCGATTTCAAATTCATATTCGCTCAGCGCGATTTTCCACCTCATTATACGAGAGTTAGGTTCCTTTAATGAAAAAAGCCACTTTAAGGGCTGGTGATCAGTTTGTACTAGGAACTTTCTGCCATACAAGTAAGGTCTAAAGTATTTCATAGACCAATCGATAGCGAGAAGTTCCTTTTCCAAGGTACTGTAGTTACGCTCATGACTATTAAGTGTCCTGCTAGCGAAACAGATTGGTTTACTGTTCTGGCTGAGGACTGCTCCAATGGCTAAATTACTGGCATCTGTTGTAAGCACAAATTTCTTAAGGAAATCTGGAAATGATAAAATAGGAGGAGAAGTCAAAATCCTTTTAAACTTATTGAAGGCTTCAATATAAGTTGTATCTTCAGTGTTTATTTTTGAACCTTTTTTCAAACAATTTGTCAAAGGAGCAGCGATGAATGAATAGTTCCTTATGAACTTTCTATAATATCCTGTCAACCCGAGAAAGGACTTAATGGCCTTTACTGTGGCGGGTACTTTCAACTTACTAATTACATCGACTTTCTCTGGATTAGGCTTAATGCCCTCAGGAGTAACTAAATGCTCTAGGAAGTCAGTATGTCTAGATAGGAATTTGCATTTATCAAATTGAAGTTTTAAATTATTTTTCTTAAGACAATCGAAAATTTTTGTGAGGCTTTCAATATGCTCTTCAATTGACGTTGAAAAGACTAAAATGTCGTCCATATAAATAATGCAAATTTTATTTATAAATTCACTTATCACAGTGTACATCATCATTTGAAATGTTGCTGGTGCATTTTTCAGGCCGAAAGGCATTCGCAAATATTCGAAATGGCCCATAGGGCTTGAAAAAGCAGTTTTTTCAATGTCAGCATCTTCCATCGGAATTTGATGAAACCCTTTCGCGAGGTCAATGGTAGAAAAATACTGGGCACGACCAAGCTTATCAAACAACGATTCTATATGTGGCATAGGAAACTTATCATCCACAGTAACCTCGTTTAATTTTCTGAAATCAACAAGGACTCTCCACTTCTGTTGTTTAGAGTTGTCTATTTTTTTCGCAACAATCCAAAGTGGAGAGTTGTACGGAGAGTTACTGTGCCTAATAATCCCCTGTGCCAACATATCATTAATTTGTTTATTTATTTCGTGTTCTAATGAGTACGGATACCTATAGTTTCGCGAATAAATGGGTTTGTGATTAATTGTAATTATTTGATGCTTTACGCAATTAGTCGTAGAAATAACCTGACCCTCTTGATAGAATATAGATTTATTTTTTGCAAAAACAATTTTAATTTATTTCTTTCTTTTTCATTGAGTTGTTCATCTAATAACAGATCCACATTAAACTTACTTTTTTCTATATAGTGTATATCGTTAAAACTTGAAAGTACTGAGTTGGTATTACACAAAGGAATTTCTGAATTATTTATTATAAGTTTATTTTCCAAGAAATCTAATTTAGCACCAATTGGTTTTAAAATGTTGATACCTATTATGCAGTCGAAATGTTTATTAAGAAATTGTACAAACTTTATTGACATCGTCTCGCCTTTTCTATTAACTCATCTGGAATATCTGTTATTACCTCTTCTCTAATTATACTCGACCCTAAAAGCGTATTTAATTTTAATGGCATTTTTAAATTTCTTCTACCTTTGAAATTTTTAAATATTTTGTAGTCACCTAATGTTGTTGCTACTCCACTATCAATTAAACACATGATCTTAATATTATTTATTGTCAAAGCAACTAGAGGTAAACAGGTTGTTCCCGAGGCTGTAAACGAAAATTTTCTGCTATATCTAGGCTATCTACGTTCATAGGCTCCAATTCTTGCTGATGTGGTTCATGATTGAAATACATTCTATTTTGTCTTGAGCCAACATTATCGTGTTGCTGCCTGTAGTGCCCAGAATTATTTCCTTGATATTGCTGACCACTATGTTGTTGTAGCCTAAACTGATTAAAGTTGTTGTTACCCCCTCTCTGAAAAGAGTGACTATTTGTTTGTTGTTGTGCTCTATGCTGTCTTAAGTTATTCATACAATTATTTCTATTATTAAAATTGTCGTTTTTGTAGAGCTGTGAATGTATACCGTTACTAGTAAATTATTGTTGCTTGATTTTATTTAAACTGCGAGGTTTATTAAAATTACTAATGTCTTTTAATAAGTTGTGTTTAATATAATAGCTATTGGCGTGATCGATAGTCATAATATTATTTTGCAGAAGTAAAGTTTTTATGAAAATTAGCAGAAAACTTGTATATACATCAAAAATTATATTTTCATTATTTACGGGTGAATATAATATATCAATACTTCCCTCTAAATAATACTTAGTGTTCATTAAATGCAAAATTTTTCGTAATTTATAATGCAAATCCTCTATTGTCAAAGCGCTCACATTCATTGCTTCATTTCTTAAGTTAATAAATGACTGCTTCACACCAAACTCTTCTCTAAGCCTTTGAATGATCTGCTCCCATGTTGGGCTCAATAAGCTTTCAATAGAGCGCAACGCTGCTCCCTGGAGGCGGTTAACTAGTATAGTCTGCATTGTTCCCACATGGTCTTCTGGTGTCAGCGCTATAATCGTGGAGACATCTCTCAAGAAGTTACACAACGTATACTCACTGCTACCATTAAAAATTTGAACACTTCTGGCTTCTCTCAAGCATTCTGCCAGTGATAACGTCATGATCTTCACTTAGCAACGTGATAGAAGTATTGTGTTGTACCAATTGATTGTGGATATTATTTGTTTTGTGGTTTGTTTTTTTTTTTTTTTTTTAACTTTCTTTTCAGTTTTGATAAGTAAAGAACTAACTCTCTGCAGTTTATGAGCAATATATATATTGCTCGTGTTGTTCTTCTTATTAGTTTTTGTGAGTTTTTTTAATTTAATTTAGTTTTTATAAAATTAAATAAATTCTCTCTTGTCTCTTTTTTCTTTTCTTTTCTTTGTTGAAATTTTAACTTAACGAGTCACTTTTAAATTTAATGCCACAGTAATTTTATTTTCTCTAGGAAACTTTTTGAACCTTTATATTTAAATTTTGAACATTATTTGTTTTTTAACTTTTGTTTTTCATCACTTTTTTTTCTTTATATGTTCGTATCGCTGGATGCTTGTTTTATACAGCATCCCATCCTCGTCGCCAGTTATATATTTTTAACTTAATATTTTAAATTAAAAGACAATTTATGTTGGTTAAATTATGGTTTAATATAATATTTTAATATTGTTGTATTTTAAGTAAAAATAACAATTTATGTTAGTTAAGTATAAGACGCGAGTTCGTGGGAAGCAAGATGTATATTGACTTAATGATTTACTAATTGGTAAAGATCAAGCTTCTCATGCTCTCATTTTCAATGCGAATGATCATGCCACTTTATAACGTTTTTGTACAATATTGTATGCAGTTATTTATTATTGAATGGATGATATGGTTAGTATAAGAGTATGATCATAAGACTAAAATGAGTAAGATGAGTAGAGCTTATGTATATTGATACAGTATCGTTTTTTTGCCACAATTTCACTATTTCCCATAAAAATACATACAAATTTGGTATCAAACGAAAGGTATTTTAAAGCCACACATGATGGCATCCATTTTGGAGAAATAAACTTCATTGTAATTTTGTTGTTCTAATTTTTAACAGTATTTAGTCGATATCATAAGGAGCGCATTTTCGAAATTGTTTCATTTTCATTTATATTTGAGTTAAGAAAATTCTAAAAGTTACCTTTTTTTTGTTTTTTTAAATTTTTAAGTTTTTATATTAAAATTTTCTTTATTAAAATATGCATTTATTTAAAAAAAAAAATTTTTTTTTTTAGAGATGACCACAATATGTGTATCAAAAATTTTGTTTTTTCTCCAAATTTCCGTATGTGTAAATATTTGATCGGAAAAGTTTATACTTAACAGGACTTCTATACAATTTTGTGCTTTTAACTTGTTTGCCCGAAGGAATGAGAAAAAACCATCAGAAATTTAAAAATATGACTTTCTATGTAAATATCTCCGCTAGTTTTCAACACATTTCACAAATTTTTTTTTTTTTTTTGTTATAAAGTTTAACAAAAGTACTTGCCAAAAAATATTTTAACAATACCAATTACTGTACATTTGTATTTTTAATATTTTTTCAAAAAAAGCCCAAAGTATTCAATGTTTCCTCAAAAAATTACGTAAAATTTGTTTTTGTTGTAAAAATAATATAAATCAAAATTGCATTTTAAGCTCCCTTTCACATGGCATGACATTTATTAGCAATAATTGATTCAGTTTCAAACAAAAATTTATTTACTATTTCTATCATAAAAAACAATGGTATGGCTAAAAACAATGGTGTACCCTTTCGATTTTTTTGATGAAATTAATTTTTTTTAAAAATGTTCTTTTTATAATTTTTATAAAAGAGTATAGCTTCAAAAGTAATTTATTTGGAAAAATATCCCAATATTCTTTTCCAATCAAAAGCTATTACTAAAAACCTATTTTCATACCATGTGGATCTGTATTAACAAAACTTCTTTTCTGTTAATTATTAAGTTTCTATATCCTTCCCATGCTCATTTTAAGAATAATCATGCCCATTTTGAAAATTTTAAAAGAAACAAATATTTTTTATACTTTTCAGTTATTAACCCTTGGTTAGTTGGGGTAATGAGTTACCATAGTATGGAAGCTATATTACTGAAGCGAGGTGTGGCAGCCATATATAATTTTTATACATTATATTATTTAGCCAAACATATGAGCAAATTTTTTTCTTTATTTAAGTATTCACTCGTCTTTTTCACCTTTAGTTTTAAAGAGCTAGAGTTGAGAGTGCGCCATTAACAAATGGAAATGTATTCACGGTCTATTTTGATTAATGTGACCATTTGCCAAAAAATGAATAATTACACTGCTTAACAACTGGGGAATACAAAGAACGGCACTTATATCTGGGCCAGTTTATTTGAACCTCGAAAACACAAAAAACATTCTATATTTTTTTCATTTGTATGGTTTTTAAGATAACGGTACTTTTGTACTTCTCGAGGGATGATTTTATTCAAATTTACTTGCATCTTAAATTACTTGTCCAATGTTAATGAATATTATATGACTGATAAGAAAATTAGATTTCCTTTGCATAGGTATATCGATCGCATCGATCGGATAACAAAAGTTCAAGTGATAGCTCATCACAAGAAGAAATTTTAAGATTATTTTTGTAAAACAAGAGTAACTTTAATTTCAGTGCTATACACTATATTTTTATATTCATAGAGTACTTTCGCTCAAAGCGAACTTCAAAGGACTGTGAAAAATGGTTCGTTTTAAACGAAGTTCGCTTTAAATGAAGACTGGAACAAAATAATTTATGTACGTACACATGCATGTATATACCCTTTCATGATTTATTAAAAAAATTTTTGGATAATTCAATATAAAAATATTCACTTTCATTAAAAGCAGTTATGTTAGTTTGCTTAGTGCCAATATTAGTTTCATTTATGCACACTTCCAGTTGAGCCAAGTGGTCAAGAACTTGCTGCGGATTGTCGCGCTGCTGATGCCCGTATGATACTTCATTTTTTTTTGTCCAATTTCAAAATCTGAAAACAAGCGGCGCGTGGGCAGGACAGACATATTTTGTAAGAAAAGGATAAACGTTGTTACTTTTTTATATCTGGTGTTTTTAAGAGCAGCTGCATTAAATAAATTAATATTAGCTACACACATCACTTCCAATTCAGCATAAATTTATATTAAATAGTTTTGTAGATCGAAACTTAACGAAGAACGAATTGAAAAAAACGGCAAAAATAAATTCAAAGAAAATACAGTCCATCCTACAATTTTTTCTCCAATTCGTACCATATGCGCACTCACTCACGCCAATGAAATCCATTCATTCCTGCTATTTGAACTGCTCTAGTTATAATTTTCAATGATCAATTTAATTATCATAAAGGCTTGAAGAAAAGTTCTCGCATAGCTTACACTACACATTGCAATCAATGCAGCTCCAACTCGGATTGGCCCTTCGTTACATATACAGTGGTGGTCACATAATTAGGGACACCAGTTAACGCTTTGAAATATCGACACTCTTTTTAAAGAGAGATTTTTATTCATTTTATTATTAATTTACAAGTAACTTATATTTATGTAGATAATTTGCAAAAAAAAAAAAATTAAAATATTCGCGGCATCGTAAAAAATAAAATAAATAAATATTCACCATTTTTTTTTTTATTAAAACTAATTAAGGGCACTTTAACTTTTTCCCAATGCATTAGAGTTTTTAAACATAATTTTTTTCAATTTTATTTAACTTAAATCTAATAATTTGTCGGATATCCCTTGGATTTCAAAACTGCATTGGATCTTTTTGGAAGACTAGCCACTAAATGCTGACATCATTCAATTGAAATGTTCTGCCATATTACCTTTTGAAACAACTCATCTGCATTTTTTGTTGCTTTTTTCTCTAAAGCCCTCTCAACGTCTGCCCAGAGATTTTCAATCGGGTTTAAATCAGTACTTTGAGCGGGCCAATCTAGTACGTTTACATTTTCTACAGAAAATCATACTTTAATGCTCTTAGTAGTGTGTTTTGGGTCGTTATCCTGCATAAAAACAAATGAATTGCAGATATATGCGTAGGCAAATGGCTTTATTGTGTTTATCAGTATATCCTTATACACATTTTGGTCCTTTCGATCAGTTATCCGACGAATAGGGCCCTCTCCAAACCACGAAAAAGCTCCCCAAACCATAATATTCCTCCCCACCATGCTTTATGATATTTAAAGTATAGCGAGGATCGAGATCTTTGTTTGGGGGACGCACATACTTTTTTCCATCTGATCCAAACAAGTTGAATTTTGATTCATCACTCCAAAGTGTGCCCTTCCAAAACTCTAAAAGCTTTTCGGAATGTTCCTTTGCAAACTGAATTCGACATTTACATTAATTTTCGGAACAAGGCTTTTTCTTTGCAATACATCCGCGGAGTCCACCATTAAGTAATTGGCGTAAAGGTTGATATGCTATTGCTAAGTTGTTTCTTTATTGTTGGCTGTGGCTGTGAATTTACGTAGAGGCAGAAAAGGATCAGCTTTGCTTATTCTGCAAATTATTCTGTCCTTTGCTGCAGTCATTTATTTTTTGGCCGTTGATTTCTTTTTTTGTTTTCGGTGATGCCATTGCTTTCGGAATGAACAATTGCATTATGAACCATCGATATTGAACACAAAAGTTCTTTTGCAATTGCGCGAATTGACTTTTTCTCCTAGACGTTCGTATACTATTATTTTCAATAATTATGGAGTACAGCTTTTCTTACGACCCATATCTGAAAACAAATTGGGTAGATCAATTTTTATATTTAAGAGGAATACCACTAATGTAGAACTTATCTTGGTTTTCGTGCATAATTCGAAAAAAACTGAGAAAAAACTTTGTTTATCCATTATTACGTGACCAACCAAAAGAACATTCAACTCGCGAATATGCTAATAAAGACAAGCAAGTAATCGAAGTAAAATTTTTTTCTTCTTCAAAACACGTGTCATATTTGTATGTACCATTACATTGTACAGTGGCGTCATTGTAAAATTAAACAACAAAAAAAATTAAAGCATTACTTTAAAAGTCTACTCTTATTTTTGAGTGTCCCTAATTATATGACCATCACTGCAGTAATCAAGATCGACATCAACAACGCAAACAGACTAAAAAAAACATCGTATCGCAGCTACTTTACGATAACGTTATAAGCAAAAAGTACTGTATATTTTTTTATTAACAATAAATCAAAAAATTTTAGATAAATTCCTGTCGATTAGTGCTATGACGATTATTTTTTGATGAATCTTCTCGTATTAGGAACCAACTTCATATGTTCATCAGTCTTCATATGTTCGGCCAGGGGCGCACAAAAAAATGTTAGGAGAGAGTTACAGACTTTTTTATTTAAAAACTTCTTAAAATTTTGACGTAGAATTACGTCTTTCCATGTATTTTCACTAATTTTTTCAAAGTTATGCTAACGTTTTTTACTTTGTCATTCCGTTTGTAACGTCAATAAGGAGGCGTGGCAGATATGGAAAGGTATATATATATTTTTGATTAGCATCACCTCCTGAGTCGATTTCCATGTGTCCGTCTGTATATCCGTCTGTCGACACGATTACAGCCGTAATTTTACAGGTATCGCAATTAAATTAAAAATATTAGCTTATTTTTAAAAAAGCAAGATCAAGTTCGAGAACGAGCCAAATCGGATTAAACACACTCCTACCTCCCATACAAAGAGCCTTTATTATAACCGTAAACTCTATTCAAAATCCACAAATATTAATGAAATGCCTTGAAATTTTGCATATAAGCTTTTTTTCTTCAATATAAATACTGACAATGAAATTTGGAAAAATCGGATAAAAACCACGTCTATCTCCCATACAAAGAAGCTTTACATTAACCGTAAAATCCCTTAAAAATCTGCTCAAATTGCAAAAATGTCTTGGAATTTTGCACATGGGCTTTTATCTTCTATCTATCTATTCTATATATATAAAAATGAATGTATGTATGTGGGTATGTGGGTATGTGCATATGTGTGTATATCACGTATAGACTCCAAAACCACCGAACCAAACTTTACGAAATTTTTAGGGATACTGAAAAAACATTCTGGAAGTGTTCCTGTGAAGTTTGGTGTTGATTGGACAAGGGGGCGTGGTACCTCTCATACAACCCAAATTGGCTCTATCGCCCACAAACCAAAAAAAATGCTATATATCAGACGGTTTTAATCATATAAAACTAAAATTTGGTCATTTTGTTCAGATGGTTACTTTCGATGACTGTACAAAAAAGGGCGTGGTCACACTATATCTACGCCCACTTTTCAGCAATAATTTAAATTCCTGAGATGTTCAAGGTTTGATGGTGAATCTTGGTATGCATGTACTATGGATGCAAGTGGCAGTCACCATGTAAATATAAACGTTGTCACGCCCACAAAAATGCTTTATATCAGACGGCTTTTGCCGTAGAAGACTAAGATTTGGTAATTTAGTTCATATAATTACTCTCGGCCAATGTACAAAGAATGGGCATGGCCGAACTATATATACGCCCACTTTATCGAAATCTTGCTTATTCCTGAGTTGTACACGTTTTGATAGTGAATCTTGGTATGCAGGTGCTATAGGTCCAATTGGCAGTCACTATGTATATATAAATGTTGTCACGCCCACTTTTACCGCCCACAAATCAGTAAAATTGCTTTATATCAGACGGCTTTTGCCGTAGAAAACTAAGATTTGGTAATTTAGTTCGTATTACTGTCGGCCAATGTACAATAAATGGGCATGGCCGCATCATATGTACGCCCACTTTATCGAAATCTTGCTTATTCCTGAGTTGTACACGTTTTGATAGTCAATCTTGGTATGCAGGTGCTATGGATCCAAGTGGCAGTCACTATGTAAATATAAACGTTGTCACGCCCACTTTTACCGCCCACAAATCAGTAAAAATGCTTTATATCAGACGGCTTTTGCCGTAGAAGACTAAGATTTGGTAATTTAGTTCATATAGTCACTGCCGGAAACTGATAAAAAGTGGGAGTGGTCGCAACATATCTACGCCCACTTTTTAGAACTCTTGCTTATTCCTGAGTTGTACACGTTTTGATAGTAAAACTTGATATGCAGGTGCTCTAAGTGGCAGTCAATATATATATATATAGAATTTGCCACGCCCACTTGTACTACCCACAAAAAAAAAAACAAAACGAAATGGCCAATTTCAGCACTTGAAAGCACTTTGACCGAGCTTCTTATGATCAATTGTGCTGTGCGTGTTGTGGAATGTTTGAACACAAATGATCGAGAACTGGATCTACAAGTTTTATTCCGACTCCGAACGGCTTATGTTCTCAAGAAGCTTTTCATGCCAGTTTTTACTCTCTGAGGCTTGCCATTGTCTGCATAGAGATGACGGCCAAACAGAAAAATTAATTCAATTGAAAAAACTTTGTGTGTCAGGTGGAATTCGAATCTGGTTTCTACGGCATACAAGCACCTCAACCAGTATGCCACGGAATAGTTTGAAATATGCTCTAAAAATCGAGTTTTTTATAAAAATATTTACTGGTGTGGTAGTTAAAAATGACAAACGGTCAGAAATAATAATAATGAAAAAGTTCTTCCAATCAGCACCAATAAATTTTCATTTTTTACAGTCGGACCAGAGATAATGCAGATTTTCATTAACTTTTTTAAATTTTTTTATATTATTTTCACTAAAATTCAAATTAAATTTTTTTTTTTGTTTTGCAATGTTACTTTTTGTCAAATAAATTTTCTATTGATAATAAAATATAGTGTAAAGTGAATAACTAAATTGAATGAAATTACAAAAAAATTTACAAATTTTTTACATTTTACATTACTAAAAGTAGTATATGAAAAAATTCGTTTGAATTTTAGTGAAAATAATATGAAAAAAGTTAAAACAATCCATAAAAATCCGCATTATCTCTGGTCCAACGGAAATTATTTATGATTATTTTTTGTTTTTTTCTAACTACCATACCAGCCAATATTTTTAGTTTAAATATTTTGAGGGTCATCATAACATAAGCCATGGATTATTTTGAAGAACGAGGCTGAACAAGTTTTTTCTTAAAGAGCGTGAGGCGACTTAATGGGGTATATGTGTAAGCCAATTTTTATACCAAAGCGTTAAGAGGGTTCCTGTGAAATCGGGTGCCGATTGTAAAAGGCACCTTAAATAGACCGAACATTTTCGATATCGAACAGTTTTGGAATTATAGGTCGCACAGCCTCGGAATTCAGTATTCGACCTCAATTTACACATGCCGTTCCACTGGTAATATTTTACTGGCATTGGACGAGGGGAGTGGTACTTTTTCAGCACCCAAATTTTTCGGTATAGCTTTCGAAATAAGTCACACATCATTGAAACTCGGTACAAACTTACTATAAAAGCATGGCTTCACTAAAGCTACGCCCTATTTTAGGGGATAAGCGCTGAGCGCAGCGAATCGCGCCGGGTATAAACTAGTATATAATATAGACGATCATTATGATATTTGACAAAATCGGATGAAAGCCGCGCCTACCTCCCATACAAAGTGGCTTTATTGAAAACGTTAAATTGCCTAAAAATCTGCAAAAATTACAGAAATGTTTTGAAATTTTGCGTATAAGCTTTGGTCTTCAATATAAATAATGACAATGAAATTTGGAAAATTCGGATAAAATCCTCGCCTACCTCCCATACAAAGAAGCTTTACATTAACCGTAAAATCCCTTAAAAATCTGCTCAAATTGCAGAAATGTCTTGGAATTTTGAACATAGGCTTTTATATATAATATAGACTATCATTATGATATTTGACAAAATCGGATGAAAACCACGCCTACCTTCAATACAAAGTGACGTCATCAAAGTTGAAAAACTTTCGTAAATATATAAAACTGAATGACATCGCGTCTTTTCGCCCACGTCGTTTATCCAACCCATACATATATTCTTCGGAAAAAGTTGAAGTCTTTATACTAGAAAAGTGGATGTGGCATTTTACTTTGTTTACAAATTACTGTATGTGGCAGCTAAGGGTAAAATTAAACTAAGCGTATGACTCAAACATGTTTGCAGATTATACATAAAAAATTTATAGACGTCGTAAGACTTTGGATATACTACAGTACGGCCGCGGGGGGAGTATTTTAGCTCCCGAAGCTCCATTCCTTACTAGTTTTCCATTGAAATTGATATTATATAAAGTTTTGACAGCACATAAAAATAATATTGTCATTGAAGCTCCATTCCTTACTAGTTTTCCATTGAAATTGATATTATATAAAGTTTTGACAGCACATAAAAATAATATTGTCAGTCGGAGTATGTAATTTTTTATATAATGTTATACTCTGCAAAATACTCTTATACTTAACAAAAAATCCGTCCTCCCGTTTGGCTCTGTTGCCGCCATTTTGCATAAAAATGATAAAAAAAAATATGTCCATACTTCAAAATTTTTTAAATAAACCACGTGCAAAGAATTCTTTTCCTTTTCCCATGCTTCCAAAATCAAAAAAAAAAAAAAATTTACCTGGACTGTATTCTTCAGAAAACTATGAAGATATCACACGGTTGTTTTTACCATATTTTCAAGATCAACAAGTTTTTAGAGCAATTGTAATAAAAAAATTCAGAAAAATCGAAGAAAACCATTCAAACTACCTAAACCTATTTTACAAAAATAAAACTACAAATTTTGGTCCGATGGGACCAAAACTGCAACGCTGATTGTTTTACGAATATTTTTCAGTAACTGCTTGTGTTGTTAAGTATTGTTAACTGCTTACAATACGTTTGTATGAAATATTTGCGTAAGGACATTTTCAGAAAAAAGTGAACCGTGACATGAGAATGAAAAGTTTTAATAACTTATTATTTAATGATATTATCTTAGAGAAACAATTAAATTTTATTGATTTAAGCAATTGAACATAAACTCATTTACCATGATGATCAGATCGTCTGCACTGTTTCGCAAATGTAATTTTTCTTCTTAGTAAATGTTTAGTAAATGTTTCGTAGACGTTTTTATTTCAGTGAAAATGGAAGACATTGGCTAAAAATAATGGAAAATGGTTGATGCAAGAAGAGGCAGAATATATTAAATTTGTTTTTTAAATACTCAGTTACAAAATTAATTAATTACCTAACTACTCAATTACCCAATTGAATTACAATGGATATTTAAGTAAAGTAACGCCAGTAACGTCACGCCAGATAACTAATCCTAATAACAAAAAAAACGGGAAAAGATTTAAAAATTTGATTACTTTGAAAATAAACTTAATCTATTTCAAAACATTCTCAAAAATGTTTTATACAAAAAGTCTTGCCCAATTCGCAGAGTTTTGCAAATTTTGTAATCGATGTCTAAAACTACTTCTGTTTTTTGTAACGTCCCGCCAGAGCATATTTTTGCTTATAACTCTAAAACCTCAGAATCGATTGTTGTAATTCTTTTACTTAATAAAGTGTAACTTAATTACTACGCAAATACAAACAAAAAAATCTTCTTAAAAATTTCACTTTTTCATTCATTTTTTTATTATTTTTTGTATAAATCGTACGTAACGTCAGTTTAGAAATGCCCATATATATATTTCTTTCGCTTTTTAGTTTGTTTTTGTTAATCTTCAGCAACATTAATACAATAAATAATACAAAAAATTATATTACTGCAATGCATGTTTACATATACGCAGATTGGAGACTGGCGTGGTAGTTATGCTATTATAAACTCTATTTATTTTTAAAATATAATTAATTCGAATTATTTATTGAACTGATTTTATATATACATATGGAAAATATATTTTACTTGTTCAAATTTAAATACTCAATTATATTTAAAATATATATAAGTTCTTTACTGCGGGAAAAATCATAAATTCATATTGTTTCGAAATATTTATTTCAATTTATTAAACAAAAGATTGGCATTATATTTATTTTTAACCAACATAAAAATATACAAGAACAACAAATTCATCAACAAATATATCAAGCAAAAAAATTCTGCGTCCACACTTATGATACTATCGAAACTATCTTTTTTTTTTATTAATAAAAGATGTTGCAAAAGTCACTGACATTTTAATTTTTTAATTAATCGCATTTCGAATGGCCGCCTCGACCTCGCTTGCATACGTGAGCCGTTTTCATGAAATTCTCCATGATATTGGGTATTTTCGGAAATGCATCACAATTTGCAGTATGCGCAGAAATGGCAACACTGCAGATCTGACATATGATGCAGCTGATTCAAATGATGACATTTTGCGTATATTTTGGTTTGCATAACATATTAGAACGCGTTCTTTGCTGCTGTAAGCAAAATGGAACTGTTATTAAGTGCAAAAGTTGATGACATATGTGAAAAAGCAATGATAATTCTTTATTGAATTTAAGGAAAAAGACACTTGCAATTTTAAGGAGAAAATGCTTTATTTTTAAAAATGTGCCAACAATAAAGCCATATCCCAATGATATATTTTATTCTCATTTCCGAATGAACCGATCCACTTTTAATGTAAGTTTTGGTATAAATATCTACGAAATGCTGTAGTTTATAACAAAAGATGTTTTAATTGTAGGCTTTGAAAGTCATTTTACAACCGTTTTGGGTAACTGCAAGGCTTAGTCGTTGTGGCTATGTAATAGCAGGATCACTTTCCGACACCTTTTGGATCGCTTCAACATTGGAAGTGGATCTGCGCGTTATCTGTTTATGAAAGCAATTAAAGCCATTTGTTGTTTAAAAAACAAAATAAAAATACCGTATATTGAACAACAAGAAGCATTAATGAGGAATTTTGAAAATTGTAGAGATTATCCATTTCCTTTCGCTACTGGGTGCGTAGACGGTACGCATTTCACCATACCTAAGCCCAGCAATGATGCGACCAGTTACTACGACCGCAAAGGGGAACATTCCATTAGCATGCAGGTATTTTTAGAGTTCATTGCTTTAAAATCTCACTTATGTTATAATTAATATCTTCTAGGCCATATGTGACAGTGAATTTCGTTTCCTGGATGTATTTATCGGATATGCAGGAAACTGTCACGCTGCTAATATATGGAAAAATAGACCTATCTTCCAAGCAATAGCATTTGGTCAGCTACAGCTGTCATCAAGTGCTATTATATTGGGAGACTCTGCTTACCCTCTTTCTAAATTTGTGATGGTTCCATACAGAGACAATAGACATCTCACTAGGGAACAACAACAAATATAGCATTCAATAAACGCCTATGTTCAACGCGAGGAGTTATTGAACAAGCATTCGGAATTTTCAAGAAAGAATTCAAAATCTTAAATTATTTATATTAGTGGTATTCGCTCTTTTGTGTATTTATGAATACACTAGTGTACTTCTGTCAAAAAATTACACTAAATACACATGCAACAACAAATACCATAGCTTTTGAAGTTACACTTTATGTGTTTCTTTACAACATCAAAAGATGATTGTAATGTAGTTGTATGTGTTAATTGTATCATTTTGACATTGCTTGGCAGCATTCTTGGTACCATTTCTTGTCCTTTGTTCGCCATAATTTTTCGCGCTAGCTCGTCACATCATATCGTTTTCTAATTAGAACTGTTTAAAATCCATCTGTAATGGAATCTGTAATGGAAAATGTTAAAATAATAAAAAAACGTTCGATTGCCACCAGTGTAGCCAATAGTAGATACACTGCTGTGGAAGAAGTCACTCACTCTTTCCCTTGTATTCACATCTAATACACGAAAGAGCGAATACCACTATTGATATTTAAAATTTAAAAGACATTTCGAATGTGGTACTTGTCTGTGCCATTTTGCATAATTTTATCATAATTAATGGAAATCCTTCAGAATATATTGACTACACAGCAATAAATAAAGAAACCAACAATGAAATAAAGATGCTACAAGATGCTGCCATTCAGTCAGTAGAACCGGATGAAGTAAAGAGAGTGGAAAGGAGAAATTACTTAACAACTTTATTTTCTTTATAAGTAACAATTGATGCAATCAACTTTTTATTTTAAATTTTCGTTATTTAAATAATTCAATGAATTATATACATTTTTGCTTTTAACCAAATAACTTAAAATATTTCATATTATAAATGCTAAAATAGCTATATGTTTCTATTTTACAGCTTAATTTTATGACTGGCTTTATTGTGGCGGCCGTGGCGTAGTGGGTAGAGTGTGTGACTCTTACGCCAGAGAACCCAGGTTCGAATCCTCCATCTGACACAGAAAATTTTTTTAATTGAATTAATTTTTCTGTTCGGCCGTCACCTCTCTGCAGACAATGGCAAACCTCAGAGAGTAAATACCACATATATCCTACCACAATTGTGGTGGCATGAGAGGCAAACTCAATAAACTGTTTGTTGAAGCTAAATCTTGTCATTTCAATGTTTTTGTCTTTACGGAAACGTGGTTGAATGACGCTATCAAAAATGAAGAAATTCTAGATAGCAACTGGACAATATACCGGAATGACAGAAACTATGAAAGCTGCGGCCTGTCTCGAGGAGGCGGTGTCTTAATTGCCACACATAACTCCTTATCTAGTGAATTGATTGTAACCTGCTCCTCCAAATGCTTTGAGCACAAAATAATCAAAATAAGGCTAGATCAAAAAGCTTCCGTATACATAGGTGTTATTTATATTCCTCCGAATTCAACCCACAATTCCTACAATGAATTATGTGAAATCATAACGTCAATAACAGCTGCGTTAAACGAAGATGATAGAATTATTATTTTTGGAGACTTCAACCGTCCCAATATAACTTTTGTGCACGATGATGATGACAACCATCTCCTTCCAATTAACCTGTCCAATGCGGTCGACTTCGATTTATTAAGTACTTTTTATAGTAATGATTGTCAGCAAGTTGCTCCTGCTCCAAACCGAAACAATCGCTGGCTAGATTTGATTTTTACTAACTCATATGACGAAGTAAAGGTTAGTCCAACCTGTGAGGCTGAGCAGATATTTTCAAATACCCTCCACCATACTGCTTTTACTACTGAGTTATGTACCAACAACATAACTTTTATACAGTCATTCAATAATTCTATTGTATACGATTTCCTCAATGCCGATTACAATAACATTAAAAATGACTTAAATTGTTTGGACTGGAACCACTTGTCTGCACTAGAATTGGACGATGCTGTATCGTCTTTCTATCAAAAAGTCTTTTCTGTATTTGATACTCATGTTCCAAAAATAAAGAAAAAAAATAAACTATCGGAACCGTGGCTTGATTCAAATCTTAGAAATTTGAGAAATCAAAGAAATAAACTTTACAGAGTCATTAAAAATTGCGTCATTGTAAGTGATGAGGTAAAGGTTAGATACGAAGAGCTGTCTAAGGAGTTTTCCATTAAGTCCGAAGAGGCTTATAGGCTTTACACCAATTTAATTGGAGAAAGGATTATTGAAGACCCGAAAAAATTCTTCGATTTTGTAAATGTAAAACGGAAATCGACCGGATACCCAAACTTCATGTTTAAAGGCAATGTTACTTCATCTAACTCACAGGAAATTTGTAATCTCTTTGCGGATCATTTTAAAGAAGTCTTTTGTTCAACTACTTCCCAAAATCAACCTACATTTGCCAGTATAACTAGTAGACCGACATTGGTTTGTGAAATAAATATTACATGGAGTGACATAACCAATTCCAGTAAAGAATTAGATTCAAATAAATCTCCAGGTCCAGACCTAATACCACCAATTTCACTTGTTCAATATTTAGACCAATTAATTACGCCGTTACATATGATTTTTAACAAATCCTTGCATACAGGTATATTCCCAACTTTTTGGAAATCTTGTCATCTTACGCCAATTTATAAAAATGGCGACAAGAGATCAGTTGAAAATTATAGGGGTATTGCAATATTGTCAGCAATTCCAAAGCTATTTGAAAAAATTATATGTTCCAAACTCACGAGCATAATTAATCCGTGTTTAAACGAGCAGCAACATGGTTTTCGTAAAGGACGATCAACAACCACAAATCTTGCAATCATGGCATCAGACATTCTTACTAAAATGGAAAAGGGCCACCAAATAGATGCAGTCTATACAGATTTTAGTAAAGCCTTTGATCGTGTTGATCACGAAATCCTAGCTAAGAAACTAGAAAAATTTGGTATATCAGGTACTGTGCTGAAATGGCTCAAGTCTTATCTCTGTGAAAGATCCCAATATGTAAAATTTCAGGGTACTTTGTCTAAAAAGATTGTTGTCTCGTCGGGTGTACCTCAAGGTAGCCATCTTGGCCCACTTCTCTTCAACATATTTATTGCAGACATATCTGAAGTTTTGCATGATGTCCCCCATCTCTTATATGCAGATGACTTAAAATTATACTATAACATTAGATCAGAAGTGGATTCAGTATTCTTACAGAATAAGCTTTTTTCTCTGGAACAGTGGTGTAGTAAAAATAAACTTTATTTAAATATAAATAAGTGCTACGTTATAAGTTTTGCCCGTAAAAACGTAATCACATATAGCAGATACATGCTAAATAAGGTAGAACTTAAAAGGGGTCAACCACATAGCAGATCTTGGAATAATTCTTGATAGTAAGATGCGCTTTAACCTTCACTACGATCATATCATATCCAGGGCAAACAAAATGCTCGGATTCATAAAAAGACGTGCAAAAGAATTCAAAAACCTTTGGGTAACTAAAACCTTATACTGCACATTAGTACAACCAATCTTAGAATACTGTTGCATAATTTGGAACCCAGCTTTTGTAGTGCATAGTGAAAGGCTAGAATCTATTCAAAGACAATTCTTGCTTTTTGCATTGAGAGACCTATACGATCCTCGTGACTATACAAATTTACCACCATACGAGAGTAGACTTAAAATCCTCAATTTAATGTCGCTGTCATCAAGGAGAATATTACTTTGCTCATGCTTTACATTCGATGTTATTACTGGTAACATCGATAGCGAATACATCTCGAGCAAGGTACTATTTAATGAACCAATAAGGCGAACAAGGTATACAAAATTGTTAAAAGAATCGCATCGCAACACTATTTACGCATTGAACGAGCCCTTGAATAGATGTTGTAAAATATTTAATAATATCAGCGAGCATTATACACCGCCAATATCGAAATTCAGATTCAAGCGTTCTCTTTCCAAATCACTTTCCTTTACATAACTACCCCCTTATTAAACACCAATTCACTTCAGAATCTTCTCCAATTCCTTTTCACCATTCTGACCCCTTTTCTATTTCCTTGATCTAGCATTTGTAGAAAAATTGTAAATCAAAAATTTTAATGTTAAATAAGTAAAACACCGCATTGTAATATTAACTCTATTCTCCCATATCCAAATGCCTCTTCTTACATTGCCGTCTACCACCCATACCTAAACAAAATTTAGTTGTTCTCCCACTCAGCTTTCCATCTTAATAATATTTTAGCATAGTATTAAAAATTAGTACATATTTTTACTATGTGTATAAAATCTGTTAGTATGTAAGCTTAGTATATAAGTTCCCCCTTCGTTCTTCTTCTTGTCTTTTCTTTTTGACGTGTTTTTGAAAATGTGTCGATTCCTGTGGGCGGATTACGCCCACTGAGAATTGCATATCTTCTACACCTAAAACAAGGAAAGAGGAGAGAAAAACAAAAAATAAAAAAAATAAAAAATAAATACAACAACAACCTGTTAGAAAAATAAGTTAGAATAAGTATATTGCCTTGTTTGGCTAAATAAAATAAATAAATAAAAACTGCCATGAAAAGCTTCTTGAGAACATAAGCCTTTCGGAGTCGGCGTAAAACATGTTGGTCCAGTTCTCGATCATTTGTGTGCAAACATTTGACATCACACACAACACAATTGACCATAAGAAGCTCGGTCAAAGTCCTTTCAAGGGCTGAAATGGCCATTTCGTTTTTTTTTTTTTTTATTTTTATGACTTAGAACAAAACAAAAAAAGAATAAAAAAAGAATAAATAAATGGATCTACTTATCCAAAAATTTTTGCAACAAATCCTTTAGTGCAATCATCGTTTTGATACGACTTTTCTCTATGGCAAGCTTTTCCTTTTCCATAGCTATTGCTTCTTCATGTCGTTGTTGATCCTTGATGTTGGATTCCGATGTTGGAAGTATTTTGAGGACGTCTGGCTATACCACTTAAAGTCGGCGGTGAATGCGGAGGTAAATACGGTGGCTCATCATTCTCTTGATTGAATTCTAGTGGCGGCGATGGCAGTTCCAATGATGATTGTAAATTTTGTGCCGGAGGAATTATGGAATGCCTGGTACCATACACTCATAAAAAATCTTCATAATACAGCCATGAAGTTGCTTCCCTGCCAGAAGAATTATTACGTTTTTTTATTCTTTTGCATGTCCCCAACACGTTTAAGAATTTTCTTTGCACTAAATTTCTGTCAATTTTTAGGTCACTGTTTATTGTGAAATGTTTTGAACACAAATGATCGAGAACTGCTCCTACATGTTTAATGTCGACTCCGAACGGCTTATGTTCTCAAGAAGCTTTTCATGGCAGTTTCTTATTCTCTGAGGTTTGCCATTGCCTGCAGAGAGGTGACGGCCGAACAGAAAAATTAATTCAATTGAAAAAACTTTCTGTATCAGATGGGGGATTCAAACCTGGGTTCTTTGGTGTATGAGCCACACACTCTACCCACTACGTCATGGCCGCCACTCAAGTACATAACTATCCTTAAATAAAAGACTTATTTCCTTATATAAAGTATGTACTCCTCTTTAAGTTAAGTCTAATTTTTTACACTGAGGGGAATATGTGTTTAAATTAAATAAAATTGTGTTCATATTAAACGAATATGTTCTTTAAATAGAGCTTGAAACAATTACATTTAAGTTAAAGACAAATGCTTGCAAAGTAATATTTAAAACAAAAGTTTTTGTTTTCAAAACAATGTTTTTAAATATACTTTTAGTGTAAACACTTTCAGTTTAGAAATATTTATTACAAAAAACGAATTTAAAACAAAGACTTTAATATTGAAAACAAACATTTTAAAACCACCATTATTTCGATTTTATTTTTAAAATTTTTCGAGGATTCGACTCGGTTTTTTAATAAGTTTTTTTATCTAATGTTCAAATTTTGTAATTCCAATTAAAAATATTTTCAAACAATCAAATTCACAAAAGGGTTTTTTCTCAGCTTGGTCTCAATTGTCTGGTCAATCTCTGACTCTACTGAACATAATATTTTAATTCAATCTCAGCGACGAATTTTTTGTTAAAGTAAAGAAATAATAAGAGAAAATTATACAAAAAAATTATATGATTTATAGTTGAAAATTAAACACACTTGTTTTTAATTTTGCTTTGTAGAAACGCCAACGTGTTTAATCTATATTTTATATTTTTTGTTTAATTTTAAAGCATGTTCTTTTTCTCAGTATACATTAAAGGAATTATCTTATATCTAAGGAACTTCTTTTCCTTTGATTAAGGAAATATCCTCAGTTTTTGGATACAAATTTACTTAAGCAAAGGAAAGTGCCATCATTTAATATAGGATATGATGACTTAAGTGCAATTTTGTCCCCACATTTTCTTTGAAATAAGGAAATTTTCAGATTTTTGTATATTTTTTTTAGTGTATGTATGTAAGCATTTGTACATTCTACAAATAGTCTCCGTTTGCATTTCTACGTTGATCTCATTCGTATTTTTATCCTATTTTTTTTGAGTGTAATTTGTTAGAAATTTTCATTGGCTAAGTAATTTATAACAAAATCATTGAAATATTAAAACAAAATTTGCTTAAATATAATAGACCGAATCGAAATCTAGATTCCGCCGTTCATGGTCTCAAAAGTTTAGAAATGCGTAGCGTTTTAGATGCTCCTGAGAGTAAGCAATTTGTTTGTTTTTGTTTTTTTTTTTTGCTTGTAATAAAATAGTTTCTAAAAGAAAAAGTGTAATGAAGAAGTAAATGTAATGAAGATCCTTAGCTCTCAAATAATTTTTTGTCTACGCTTCTGCTGCCTCTAATGCTAATCTGTTCTCTTATTTTAATCTGTCTTTGCAACATTCATTCGAGTTCGATAAAGTCACCGAAATCTATGTTGGAAATTGAGTTTCGCAGATAATATCTAATACAGTTGCAAAAGATAGTATTCCCATCAAGTTCATAAAGCTTATACTTCCTCGACTCGTCCTATAATTAACTTGAGACTGAGAGATGCCTCAGTCTCAGCTGAGGCATACACAACAGACACTTTGAGTACAACAGACACTCAAAAAAAAAACAAAAAAATAGGATAAAAATACGAATAAGATCATCGTAGAAATGCAAACGGAGACTATTTGTAGAATGTACAAATGCTTACATACATACACTAAAAAAAATATACAAAAATCTGAAAATTTCCTTATTTCAAAGAAAATGTGGGGACAAAATTGCACTTAAGTCATCATATCCTATATTAAATGATGGCACTTTCCTTAGCTTAAGTAAATTTGTATCCAAAAACTGAGGATATTTCCTTAATCAAAGGAAAAGAAGTTCCTTAGATATAAGATAATTCCTTTAATGTATACTGAGAAAAAGAACATGCTTTAAAATTAAACAAAAAATATAAAATATAAATTAAACACGTTGGCGTTTCTACAAAGCAAAATTCAAAACAAGTGTGTTTAATTTTCAACTATAAATCATATAATTTTTTTGTATAATTTTCTCTTATTATTTCATTACTTTAACAAAAAATTCGTCGCTGAGATTGAATTAAAATATTATGTTCAGTAGAGTCAGACATATCTGTACCTGGATATGTCAAAATAAGAATAATATTTTGTTACAGGTTTAAGCTATTATTTATTGTTACAAATTGCTAAATTCTACAAATCGCATCTGGATTTTTTCGCAACAAACTTAATTTTGGGTAAATTATTTGAAGACCATCAGCTGGTAGCCATTTTAATAAGTGAGATCACTTTTCCGCTTGTCTTTGCTTGTACTGCAGCGAGCATGGAATGGAGACATTCTTCTGAATAATTGTCTTCTTAGTCAGAGGAATAAGTCGTTTGTAATAATTTTGCCTTTTCGTCCACCTCTGACGTGCTTAATTTTGTTAGGTTATTAATAATTTAAAATTTGTACGGCTAAATAAAATCTCGGAGTTTTCGAAGTTCTCCTACTAAAGTATCAATCATTATAAAAAAAGTAGAGTTACTGAAATTTTTTCGACCATTTTTTTGTTTAATTTCTCTACATGTATTAAATTAACCAGAAATTAGATTGCGTTTTCTATAACTTTGAAAGTCCCTTTCCTGTTCATGTACAAATTACAGATTTTGGGCCTAAATTTAGAAATCATCGAAGTTCTACCGTGCTTCGCCTACGAAATGTACAAATGTATCATGAAAATCTATGATAATGATAATATCAATTTCCACACTTTGAAGTTTCTTGTTGGTAGAGTAAATTCGATCTAGTTAACACCCACAAAGATTGCCCTTGGCAGTTTGAAATGTCAATACCAAATTCGGTTAAAATTTAAATAACAGCATACTATGTCTTGCGAAACGTTCTACAGGGGATTTATCAGTCAAGACATATCTTACAGCAAATGTGAGCTGATCTACGTGAGATATATCAGAGTCAATAATCAAAGAAAATTATTCAGCTGTTAAAATTTCCATTATAATTTCATTTGAAACCTTGTCTGCCATAAGTAGAATGAATTCTTTCCAAAGCGTGATATGTGACTGGCTATGAATGAATGGAGCTCGTTAATAGGCTCCAAAGAAATGAAAGAACTCCCATTGTGTAATGGGCCGGATTGTTCTTTGGATAATCTAAATGGAAAACCGCGTGACGCAAACGCTTTAACACAAGCAACTTCTCTTTTCAGAATGTTTCTCCAGTCATTTATTTCTTCATCTTGCTTACCCTTTGTCAACCATACTCGCCCCGCCATATAAAAAAAAAGGCCCACAAAAAACACATCCAGTATGTTTTGAATAAATTATCCCTTTCGCAGAACCTTATTGCCATGAAAAATCTGTAGTTCGAACAAGTGTTTTTACAACTTACAAGGATAAAGTAGTAGTACAAAGTAGTTTTTTTGACACTTGCATCCAATAAACAACCATCCATCAATGAAATTTGAAAAAAAAAAAACATAACGACCACCCTAATATATATAAAAAATTCTTAAAGTTGCAAAATATCACGTTTTGAGCAAAAAAATATAATAATTTGCTTAATATGAAGACATTCTATCATAAGCATTTTTTGTATGTCATATTAAAGGCCAAAGTATTTTCATATTATGGTTTTTAATTCATCATTCTATGTATAATAGGAGAAGAGTAATATAAGTTACCACAAACGCCTATATTGCTGTAGATAGCAAAGAAAATATGGCCGTCATTTTGAAAGTAGAACAAACAAATTTTTTGAAAGCAATTCTGAGATCCAAATTCATTGGACAACTTTTAATAATAATATCAACTTTTTTAAAAATGGTCGAGCAACCAGTGTTGGATCAGTTGATTTGGACTTAAACCCATTGTTAAAGCTATTAAAGAAGTTCATTTAATATAAAAAGCTATGAACAAAAGAAGCGTTTCAAAGTTTTCGAAATTTCGAAACAACACCTATTACCGTTGTTTCCAATTTTAAGACTGTTAATTCAACAGTCCGGACTGTTATTTAAAGTAAACAATATTCACCGTTACTCTAACAGTGTGGACCGTTACTTCAACAGTTCGACCTGTTATTTTAAAATAACAAAGAGCACAACCAAAAAAAATATTTTTTTTTTTGTTAAGTCATGTACGTCCATAAAGAATTGACTTTTCTGGTGGGACAAATAAATCCATACTGGGTCATTTAAAAAAAAAAAAAGTTTGTGGTTAATTTAAAGACCTAACTCTTGGGATCGCCATGGCCCAATTTTTAAAATTTTTTATTTAAAAAAAAAATGTTTGAGCCCAAAGTTGAAAGCCCGAAAATTTATGACATTTTATGGTTAAAATCATTCCTGTGAATGAAATAATCAAAATCAGACCACGGCGATCCCAAGAGTTAGGTCTTTAAATTAACCAAAAATTTTTTCAGATGACTCAGTATGGAATTATTTGTCCCACCGGAATTTTTGGACGCCAATTTGCAACGCTACCCTTGGGCTTACATGTATATAACTTTTTTAAAAAATAATTTGTTTTGTATTCTTGAATACTTGATTAAAATAAAAAGTAAAGTTTTTATAAATATCTGCAGTCGTTTTTTTTTAATCAGCCCACAGTGTGCGATTTGACCAATCTAGGCGGACAAAATTCTAATTTTTTGTGATATGATTCCTTGGCTCATTCCTAAAAAAAATTGTTCCGGAGCTGGGGTCTATCTCAAACTCCCTCTTAATTATAGGGTGTTTCATTGAGTTGCCTATAAAGGAAAATTCACGCTCTCTGTTTTGACTTTAAAAGACTAAATTGCATTAGAACAACACAAAATTGTGTGTCTTCTCTGTTATTGTAATTAAGTCCTATTAAGAAGAACTTGCAGGAATTTAATTTTCCAAAGAAAAACCTATTAATTTTTTATCAAAAAGCTATTAAAATATAAGAATAAACAAAGAAATAGTTATTCAGAACTTGATTTTTTGCTTGTAGAATTTCTCTCACTTCCTTTTATTCTTTTCTTTAACTCTGACTCTGATTCAGTGCTTGGTAATTTTATAAGTTCCATAACTCACTATAGTTATGCATTGTCAAGTGGTGTTGGATTATAGTTTGCTTTTGTTATATATGAGCTAACCACACGGTCCGAAGTTATCAAATCTTTATGCAATACTTCCATGTATGTCTTGGTTCTTGATTTCGTCCTAGAGTGGTCCCGCCTAAATTTTATTCCTTGCTTTATTAAGAAACATTTTAATCTTTTGAAGAGTTTGAAATTTAATAAAAAAAAAAAAATTAAATAAAGCCATGATTTTAATGATTGGATTTAAAATTAGTCCAAGATTTTTGACTATATACTAAACATTGCATTTAGATAGTATCTTAGTATGCATTATCAGCTTATAATGATGGTCTTGGGCTTTTATCATTTTTTATTTGACATCATAAAGTTGCATTCTTGAGATATTAAGGCCTCTTCCTAAAATACAAATATTTTGGTTATCTGCAAAAACTAGCAGCTAAATTTTTGTATGAACTATCTAAGAGAGTAAAACTTAATAAAAAATTCAATTTATATGCATACGTATGCATACAAACTTTTTGGCAGTCCATCCAAGTGTTAGCTGATTTTATCTTTCCTTATTAATGATGCATTTTCCATAGCTTATTTAAATTAAACTCAGATTTATTAAGCAACTTATTTTATTGTGAATTAATCTACATATTTTCACAAAAGTTTTCTATTGCAAAAAAAGTTTAAAAGTTAACAACTTTAATCAGCGCACTGAATAAAAAACTACTATCTTGAGGCTTAAGAATAATTTTGAAAAACACAAAAAGCACCATTTTACGACCGCTGTTTTAGATATATCTGATAAAGCAATCATTTTCAAACTTTTGGCATATCTTTACGTGTGTACTAGCTCTATATTTAAGGAAAAAAAATGAATTTTTTGGATGTTTTTTTTTTACTTTTGTCGTCCTAGAGTGATAAAATCTCACACTGTGCAGCCTTTAAAAGTCGCCTTTAACCTTTAGTATGTACTATGTCTTGCCGCCATATCTCTGTACTTTGGGGCGTTCAGCGCCCCTTATGTATTTTATATGGGAAATTCTAATTTATAATGAACTTCCACAAAAAAAGTGTATAACTCCTGGATTTTTTTTATATTTTTAATTTATTTATATATGTAGAATACATGTAAATTTATGTAATGTAATGTTTTTGCTTATTTTTATAAACTTTAATTTTTTTATAAATAAACGGAACCAAATGTAAAAAATGTAATTCCAGAGTTTCACAAGATTTGATAGTGAAACTTGGTATGTAGGTGCTCCAAGGGGCGGTCACTATATATATACGTATAAATGTTGGCACTCCCACTTGTACCGTCCACAAATCAATAGAACTTCTATATAGCATACGGTTTTGATAGTATAAAACTAAAATTCTGTAATTAAGTTCATATGTTTACTCTCGATAACTTTACTAAAAATGGGAGTGGTCGCACTATATCTGCTCCTACTTTTTAGAAACCATTTTAATTCCTTAGATGAGCACGTTTTGAAAGTCAAATTTGGTATGCAGGTGCTATGGGTCAAAGTGGCGATAATTTCGTATATTAATGTTGTTATACGTCCACTTATCAGAAATCATTATTATTTCTGAGTTCTACACATTTTGATGGTGAAACTTGGTATGTAGGTACAATGGGACCAATTGGCGGTCTCTATATATATAAATGTTGCCACGCCCACTTTTCCACCCATCTTCTATGCATAAAATATGGATGTATGTGTATACGTATGTGGGTATATCATGTAAAAATTCCAAACCACTAAGCTAATTTTTATGAATGTTCAGGGAAACGGTAGCAGTCTTGAGAGTATTCCCGTAAAGCCTGGTGGCGATTGTGAAAGGGGGCGTGGCTCCTTAAATACACCCCAAATTTTTGATATCGAATTGCTTTGGAATTATAGGCCGCACAGCCTCGGAATTCGATATTCGACCTCAATTTACACACTGATAACATTGTATGGACGTTGAACGAGGGGCGTGGTACTTTTTCAGCACCCCAAATTTTCGGTATTGCTTTCGAAGTAAGTCACACATCATTGAAAATCGGTGTGAACTTACTGTCAAGGCGTGGCCTCACTATAGCTACGCCTACTTTTTAGGGGATAAGCGCTGAGTAAAAGCTAGTATAGTATAAAATAAGAAGTGTAGAAGCAAAAACAAGAGGAAGAAAATGGATAAGAAACGGATTCTCATGCAAAATGTATAATGAATAGAGACGGGCGCTATACGCCCCATAGTACGAATGGTGCTCATGTGTGTTCTGAGTTAATATTTCACATATTCATATGCATATTAATATGAAAACTCACTAGTGTGTAGCTGAAAGTTCGATCTTTCGAATGGCATTGGTCCTAATGAGTTTGCTTAAGCGTCGTTCACCTGTGTTGCTTTATTTTGTTAAGTCAGCATATTACTCATTGCTGCTATAACTTAAGCACGCGCTACGAAGTGTTTATGTTTGTCGCAATTAGATCATGCCTGGTATCATGAATTGCAGAAGGTTGGTGCTTCAAGCAATTGTACTGCGTTTGATTTAAATATTTGTAATGAACGCTGTCAACTCAATTCATGATCAGGGTAAGTGATATTTGGTGTCAGCATTCAATTATTTAAGGCCAGCAATACATGAAATCAATGTTCAAAAATAAAAATTTCTCAAGAGTAAATTATTGAAGCGCTATATTCAAAAGTTTAAGAGAATAAAGAGGCATGTTTTTAAAATACAAAAAAATTTTTACGACTGAAAAGATTGTATATATACATTAGTTTTAGAGTAAAGTGTAAAGACAGATCTCAGAATTGGCGTGCATCCTAGCGTCGACGGTATTCATATGAAACAAAGCAAACATTTTTTTTATTTACATTACATTCTCTTTAATATAACAGAACCAGATTTTCGAAAAAAAAAATTTCAAAAATGGCGTTAAAAAAATAGAATCGTAACATTTTTGAAAAGACAACTAAATATTTTTTTCATAAAATTTTTTTCAAAAATCACACTATGGCATATTTGCGGCAATATTGTCAAGTATATGTGTGCAAAATTTCGAATTGATTGGTTAAAATTTGTGTGAGTTGTGATGCACACCATTTATAAAAATGCAGTTTTGAGAAAGCATATTCAAAGATCTGAAGAAGAAAAATTGTAGATTTTTTGTAACTTGTCAACTCCTTAGCTTAATCTGCAATTCCAACGCCATATAGCTACATTATAATTCTGCCATGCACAAGCCTATATATATACATACTTAGCAATAAATGAAGTAAACAGCTACAGAGAAAGAAAATGTATACGAAAGTAAGTGTACAAAAACCCCCAGTGCGCTGCCAACCGTTCGACGGCTAAAACTTTTAAACGGCTTCGAATTTAGCTTTTAAATTTTAACAGAATATTTTCAAGATGTTTCTGAAGTAATTTATCGATGTTTCAAAATTTCGACCGCCAAAAAAATGTTAATGTATTAACTGCTAGTGGCTTGTGAAGAATGAGTCACAACAGTGGTTATGCTAATCAAAAATGTAAATATCTGCCACGCATATGGAGACGTTATAAACGGGGTGACAAAGTCAATATACCCCTGACGCAGCATGCGTGGGGTATAAAAAAAGGCCCAGCTACCTCGAAAACATAAAGTTAAGCAAAAAAAAAAAGGACCATCGATCATATATCCTATTCATACAGATCCTTATTATATATGGCCAAGGTTTACGGATAATGGCCACTAGCAATGTTTTAGGGTTATTTTTTAGGAAAAAATATCAAGAGTGTTTTTTAGATATAATTGAAGATATTTATTTTTTTTTTTTTGTCTTCGTCGATCTAGTAGTATACACGTTTATTCTAGTTCATATAAATTTTTCCTTCCCCCAACTTATACCATGGTACAAAAATGAAATGAAATGTTAAATCTCATGTTAAACTAATTCAAGAATGCTATTTTATACATAAAGTATAAGTTATTATCTAGAGATTGCATCAACTCTGCTAAATCTCTGGCATGTGTTAACAGAAGTTAACAGAGTTTTTTTTCTTCATGTTTATAAGTGAAATAACTCTGTTAACACATGCCAGAGATTTAGCAGAGTTGATGCAATCTCTAGATAATAATTTACACTCTATGTTTTATATTGCAATGACTTAATATCATAGTTATCTTGATTTTTTTTTAAATTTAAATGAAGTGTTATATCGTACGCGACAAAACGTACGCTACAGTTTTTTTCTTTTAAAATAACAGAAGTATTGATACACATAATTTTTCAAACTACAATTTTTTTTATTTAAAACAAAAGTAAAACTTAAATTCTAATTCAGAAAAATAAACAACAAAAATGATTCGAAAATGGTATTATTACATGTCACCGAATTATCTGTATGGGTTTTCGTGGTCGCTGCTTTGGAATTTGATGTTAAAATTTAAAAATTTTACATGATGACTTCAATGTGGCCCACGGTATTTTGAGTACATATTCGATAAACTATATTATGATTTCAGAATATGATATTAAAATTTAAGTAAGCGACAGCTTCCTTATACCTTAAAAGTTTTTTAGACTTTTAAGGCATTTTGCTTTTAAATGATCTTTTCATATTCTTTTAATTAAATTCTTGTAATAATATAAATAAATTTGTTCAAAAAGATTTTTTAATTCATTTCCAATTTTGAATTTAAGTAAATTGATAGTTTTAAATTAATATATAATATCCAATTCATTATCCAAAATCAAATTTGGATAAAATAAAGAGCTCCGGGTCGTAAATGCCCCTATTAAGTTTCAATAAGATGTTTTTCTTACTTACGATTACGTACGCGACAAAGTTTTAGCGCCTATTAATTTTTTTATATATATTATTTAAAATTAATAAATTCATAATAAAAAGCACAATAATAATCTTGTTTAAGGTACCGGCTTTCATTCACTTTCGCTTCCATATAGACATATGGCTTTAATAAATTATGTTTTCGGTACATGTACGCGACATTGGAACAGAATCAAAAACATATATAAAAATTACCGTTATTTGAGCAACAAATGCATTCTTTTTATTATCAAATATTTTGTCGTTGTAAGTATTTTTCGAGCTACAATATAATATTAATTTTTTTCAATTCACTTTATTACATAAAGAGAGGAACTCATTAAATTTGGTGAAAACTGAGTTTAAGAGAAAATTATTTTTGTTCCCACTTTTTTTATATGCAAATTTTATATGCAAAAATCTCAATATTTTTGGTTCATTATTGGTGATTCAAACAAATTTTTAGTGACATTTAATTTTTCAGCCGCGGTTGAACATTTCAAAGAAATGCCCATATATGGTTGAATACATATATTATATACATACCTATATGCTTTTATGTTTAAGTGTTAGCGATGTCTCCTAAAAATATGTAGGAAAAAGTTACTCGTTAAACAAAATATCGCCATAAATACAATTCTCGATACAATTTATTACTTATTTTCATTGTGTAATATTTCTTGGCATATCAAAGAATAGGACTCAATACGCACACATAAGTTAAAAGCAAAGAGATACGAAAGTAAATAAAATCATTTTCTTCAATCCAAAATCAAGCCTGTGTCCTTACTTACTAAGTTTTATAATTTCTTAATATTTTATTTAATTGAAGTAACGAAGAATATATTTTGATACATAAAATTTCAATTTATTTATAATATGCATTTCAATTTCATTTCAGATTGTACCACTTGTGCCGAATAACTTAAAACGGATAAGCTGTAAAATAGTTCACCTGCAGTATAATATGTATTTCAATTTCACTCGTTTAAGTTAAAATAAAATGCTTTTTTTATTGGCAAATTGCAGTCTTTACATATATTTCAATTTGATCAATTGCATATTTTTTCAAATTGAATTTTCGTTATAAAAGAATGTTTTTTATTAATATTTTTATACATTTAAATGTCGCTTGTTTTTCACATAGTTAAATTTTCTTCACCGCAGGCGACAATTTACACGTTTCAAATAGAGACAGACTGGCAAATACAATGACCAGCGATTGTGGGGCGATTCTTCTTCAACACCATAACGTTCATATCCTGTCCACGCTTACTTGTAGGTTATTGGAAGGATGTATCCACTTTGTGGGGTTAAAATTGAAAGTTCAAAAATACAAGTTAAAAAATAAATAAATTTGTTTTATTGAAACCTCGCAATAGTTCAATCATTCCAGTATTTCATGTGAATTGATAATTGTTTTTGTTGTTGCATTTCGTGACACAATAATTGGATTTACAGCAATTAAGATGTATATAGTTAGTGATTGTGAGTTTGTATAAGTGTATGCTGTGTCTTTGCATGTATGTGTGTGTGTAAATGCATGCAAAATTTAGCATTAAAAAATTGTAGGTTTTAATCGTTTTCCGTTGTTATTACATTTTTTTTATGCAACCTGGTCAGCTTATATTTTTATTGAGTTTGTTTCTGTCGCCCTGCTATTTCCTCAGTAACTGTTGATGAAATGTCAAATTAATTGCGTTTTACAACCCGCTATTAATTTTGTTAACATTTATTTTTCCGCTGATTTAAATGTTAATTTCATTATTATGCTTTATCCTGTTTCATGCATGCGAGGTTGATTGCAACAATCAATGTAACTTTTATTTATTTTTTATTGTTAGCGATAAAAAAAAACAATGTTAAACTTACATCATTTATGAATTCAATCTTATACTAAAATTTTCTGTGGATTGAAATTAAATCTTTTGCAATTTGATATTAGAGAAGATCATCTCATTTTACAGCAAAGTCTTTTGGGTATGTTTATTTTTTGTAAAGGTTTGCTCATTTTGAAAAAAGAATTTCGCAAAGAAAAAAATGCAAAAGTACATACATAAATAAGACAATTACAAATAGCTTTGGTTTCATGATTGCATGAAATTTTAAAAAATATTTAAATTTACTTTTTGATTATATATATACATTAGGGTGTCCCATAAAAGCTGAAGTCGATTTTTTTATGGCATACCCACTTAAATTTTTCGTATGATGTTCAAATAAATGCAAATAAAATATCGTGTACCTAGGACCATGGCCACACAAACCGACTTGCATCGAAATATGTCAGTACTTGACAACATGGGAAAAAAGTGTTAATTTTTTCGAAAAACCCAAATAACCTTTGTATAAGTGTACATTTTCAAAGAAATGGCTAGTACCTAGTTTTCTACCTAATTTTTTTTTTCAAAATAAGATACCAAACATGAAAATTTGACGACGACTACCAGAGTTGTGAGTTTTTGCATTTTGATAAACTTAGGTTTGTTCTTGTTGCATTAAAAAAAATCGAAAAAACCCAAATTTGAAAAAATTTCAATGGAAATGGAGAAAAATGGATATGGGCAATCTTAGAATTCGAAAATTATTTTTTTAACGAAAACAAGAAATGTTTTTTTTAGAAATAATGAAGTCGCCTCGAGTGAAGAATATATGTTTTTAGATTTTGTATGATATTTTTATTTGCAATCGAAATTCTAGATATTTATTTTTGAAAAAAAAATGTTAAGTTTCAACAGTTATAAATTTTTCCCGACTTTTTGGTTTGTTAATTTTTTGCAGAAAATAGCTTAAGATGATGTTTAAACCATTCGTGCTGTTGTTCTTTTAAATTTTGTTTATTTGGATTTTAGGAGATTTTTATACCCCAACGCATACTGAGTAAGGGGTATATTAACTTTGTCATTCCGTTTGTAACGCCAAGAAGGAGGCGTGGCAGGTATAGAACAATATATATATTTTTGATCAGCATCATCTCCTGAGTCGATTTCCGTGTGTCCGTCTGTCTGTCCGTCTGTCCGTCTGTCGACACGATTACAGCCGCAATTTTAAAGCTATTGCGCTGAAATTCAGAGTATAAGTTTATTTTTAAAAAAGGAAGATCAAGTTCGAGAATGGGCCAAATCGGATGAAACCTACGCCTACCTCCCATACAAAGTGACTTTATTTTTATTAACCGTAAAATGTCTTTAAAATCCACAAAAATTAAAGAAATGTCTCGAAATTTGGCATGTAAGCTTTGCATGTAAGCTTTCAGTCTTAATTCTGGCTATAAAATTTGGAAAAATCGGATGGAAACCACGACTACCTCCCATACAAAGTGGCTTTATTTTAAAAGTAAAATTTCTTAAAAATCTGCTCAAATTAAAGAATGTCTTGAAATTTTCCATATAGGCTTTGATGTATAATATAGACCATCACTATGATATTTGGCAAAGTCGAATGAAAACCACGCCTACCTCCCATACAAATTGGCTTTATTTTAAACGTAAAATCTTTTCAAAATCTGAAAAAATTCAAGAAATGTTTTAAAATTTTGCACATAAGCTTTGATATTTAATAAAAGCTATCTGTATGATATATGGCAAAATCGGATGAAAACCACGCCCACTTCCCATACAAAGTGGCTTTATTTTAAACGTTAAATCTCTTAAAAATCCACAAAAATTAATGAAATGTCTTGAAATGTTGCACATTAGCTTTGATATATAATATGAATCATCCTTATGATATATGGCAAAATCGGATCAAAACCACGCCTACCTCCCATACAAAGTGACGTCATCAAAATAGGAAAACTTTCGTTAATAGCTGAATATCATCGTGTAAGTCGTGGCTAAAGAATTCGAATATACTTCAATATGGCCGCGGGGGGGTATTTTAGCTTCGGTACCCTGCCGAAGCTCAATACTTACTATTTTTTTTTTTTTTTTTTGTAAAAACTCTCAAACTCTAAAAATTCAAAACGACCAGATTATACATAGTTGCGCAATTTTTTGTACCTGCATTAGTTGAAGTTTACGGAAATATTTCTACAAGTTTTCATTGAAATTTTTTAAATTTGAACTTTTTTTTTTTTAATACAACAAGAACAAAAATGATATTTTTCAAAAAGTAAAAAAAACAGAACTCTGGTAGTTTTCGTCCAATTATCATATCTTATAGCTAATTTGGAAAAATATTTCACCGTTTCATCATTTTTAAAAACACTTTGCATGGGAATGGTGGTGGGAGCGTGGTTTTCAACCAATTTAAGTCATTTTGGAATTCCATCTCTATTTTGTTCATAGAAGCTTTTATATCATTATATCGTTTATAAGCAAACAGACGGGCATGTAGACAGACAGACGGACGGACTAGATTTACGAAGTGTGGGTTAGCCCAACCATACAAGCAGATAATTTTTTAACTAGCACTGCTCACCATACAGCTTACACAGTTATTTTGTCTTCTTTCAATATTACTTTAACGCAGTATTTAAATAACTCAGTAGTATTCAGCAGTATTTTAATAGTTGAAAAAGTAGTTTTTTGTCAACCACAACTAGTGGAAATTCTGACTTTTTTCCATAGAACGATCTAACATATTTTGTATGGTGATGTCCGCTAAATAAGTCAATTGACTTTCGTCTGCATATATTTTCAACTACTTGTTAAACTAGTTAAATTTAAACTATTTTTTTAATTACTTTAAAATAACCAATTGAAAACTATTTAATATTCCACTTACTGAAGATGAATTTAAAAGCATAAAAATTTTAAATTTCTATACATCAAAGAGATCATTTATTTGACTGTTTTGAAAAATACATAAATCATGCCAAAAAAATCATGCCTGGTCGACACAAACAAATTCTGAAATATAAAATCCGAAAGCAAAATGTAAACAAAGTTAAAAGTGTCAGAGTTTTTTAATGGAAAATTGTGAAATGTAGTTCTTTGTAGTGTTTTAATTGATTTTAAAATAATTCAAAAGTGATTCATGCCAAACTTGATTGCCAGTTAATTCAAAAAAAGACTAGTAATTACATTCAAGGAGCGCAACAGAAGTACGCTGCGATGGTAGATATAATTTCATTATTCCTTTCTTCATTGGACTATTTCTGCTTCCAACAGGTGATAGTTCCAGAAGCTGTAGGAACTCTGCGCTTATATGTGAGCATGCCTACCACGGAACCAGTTTACAATAACGGGCACGCCACCGCCTGTGTACATGAGCGAAGGTGCCGATCCAATTGATCGGAATTGTGTGGATACTACGCCTGTTATTTAACACGAGCCAGCTTTTTGATGCTTCATTTCAAAATATAAGCTAAACCAGCGTGTCAGCGGTATTTTCCACGCTTTGTAACCATCAATCATGGTCGATGGACACACCGATATTTTGCTTAGTGTTTCTTTTAAGTGTCAATCGCAATGAAGTGATGGAGCAGACTCGACGCTACGTAGGGAAAGGCGTGCGTCTTTACTATTGAAGTGATGAGGTGTTTGCTGAATGGTTAAGCAATGCATCAATTTTCATACAGAGTCCAAATTGTGCAATGTTTGCTAAACAGTACCAGTTTGTAATTTGAATTTCTTAAATTATAAAAAAATTTTAATCGTTTCACAGGGTTTAGAGGCAGTTTATTAGCTTTAAAGTGTGTTTACCACGTCTGTCTTGCAGCTCAATGTCGTAAATAAAAAATATGTCTTTTTGAAAAAAAATGTTAGTGAAGCCTAAAGTTAATAATACTTGATGAAATAACATGGTTTAATATTTATAAACTTGTAATCTAATAAAAATTTGCAATTAAAACATGTCCAAATCAGAGTAGTTGCCGCCTTAATATAATTCAAAGTAGTTTATCAACCACTTGTTTTTAAGTAGTATTTCAATTACTTCATATATAATGCAATAAAAACTATTTAGAATTGAAGTGGATCCCGCCTTAATATAACTCAAAGTACTTCATATACTAGTTAATTTTAAATTAGTTTTTTAATTAGTAGTTTTTAAAACCAAGTTAGTTTGTTCCTATAGGGAACGTACGGTCTTGCTTTTGTATGTGTGCGTGAGTCGAGGTACCAACTTTACGTCAACGTAGTATCGCGCCATTCGCACTGGTGAGAGTGAACTGACAGGCACGAACGTGTTTTCGCGCTCGGTAAGTAATTTTTTTATCAATGTTTTTGTCTATTGTTACCGTAGATAAAATAAGTTTTCGTATAGAGTATTCTATCAGTACCCTATAGGAACAACTAACTTGTTTTTAGAAACATCTGATTAAAAAACTAGTTTAAAATAAACCAGTATATTAACTACTTTGAATTATATTAAGGCGGCAACTACTATGATTTTGACATGTTTTAATTGCAAATTTTTATTAGATTACAAGTTTATATATATTTAACCATGTTATTTCATCAAATATTATTAACTTTAGGCCATCAGTAATAGTTTTCAATTGGTTATTTGAAAGTAATTAAAAAAACGATTTAAATATAACTAATTTAACAAGTAGTTGAAAATATATGCAGACGAAAGTCAATTGACTTATTTAGCGGACATCACCATACAAAATAAGTTAGTTCGTTCTATGGGAAAAAGTCAGAATTTCAACTAGTTGTGGTTGACAAAAAAGTACTTTATCAACTACTTTTAAATTAGTTGATTTTCCTACAGGGTAAGTAGCAAAATATACTTAAGATGCGTTTTCAATACTTAATTTATGACGTTTTCCTATTAATATTAAAAGAGGTTATATTTTGTTGTTATTTAGTTAGAGGGGTACTTTCGGACATAACTAGATGGGGCACTTTTGAACGCGTACGAATGTGCCCTAACTGGTGGGTAGGTACGATTTAGTGTGTTAGTGTGCTAATTGCTAATTTTTGCATTAACTTTGTCCTGTGTTTTGCTATCGTCGATGTACGTATATATATTTTAATACCTATTTCTTATTATTTTTTAACCGACTTCAAAAAGGAGGAGGTTCTCAAGTTCGTCGGTTTCTCTGTTTTTTTATTTTTATTTTATTTTTTTTTTTTTTTTAAATGTATGTACATCGATAACTCCTAAACCATATGCCTGATTGCCATAATTTTTGGGAAACAGATAGATATGATAAGCATGGAAGTGCCCATAAAAATGTGGGTGGTATTCGATAACTGGGCGTGGCAATAATAGATCTCGCAATAATAAATACTAGTGTATCTCGAATAATATTGACACTAGGGTACTGCAATTTAATGTAGGGGTAGGCACAACTATTACAAATAACGGGCAAGAAAATAGGCGTAATTCGACAAATGGACGTGGCAATATTAGAAAAACAATGTATCTTGAATAATTTTGAGACTAGAGTACTGCAATTTAGTATAAGGGTAGGCATTATTATTACAAATTATAATCAATAAAGTGGGCGTTATTCGACAAATGTTCGTGTCCATATTATAAAAACACTGTATCTCGAATAATATGGACACTAGGGTACTGAAATTTAGTGTAGGGGTAGACACAGTTAATACAAATTACGGGCAAGAAAATGGGCGTTATTTGGCAAATGGGCGTGGCAATATTAGAAAAAGAGTATATCTGGAATAACATTGATACTATGGTTCTGCAATTTAGTATAAGGGTAGGCAATACTATTAAAAATGATGGCAAATAAAGTGGGCGTTATTCGACAAATGGGCGTGGCAATATTAGAAAAACACTGTATCTGGAATAATATGGACACTCGAATAATATGGGTACTGAAATTTAGTGTAGTGGTATGCACAATTATTACAAATTTTCGTCAACAAAATGGGCGTTATTTGAGAAATGGGCGTGGCAATATTAGAAAAAGAGTATATCTCGAATAATATTGATACTATGGTACTGCAATTTGGTATAGGGGTAGGCATTATTAGTAAAAATTACGGTGAAGAAAGTGGGCGGCTTTCGACTACTGGGCGTGGCAATATTAGACAAACAGTGTATCTTGAATAATATTGACACTAGGGCACTGAAATTTATTGTAGTACAGGAGTAGGCAGAATTATTAAAAATTATGGTCAATAAAGTATGCGTTATTGGATAAATGGGAGTGGCAATACTAGATAAACACTATCGCAGTTAAAATTGACGCTGGGGTACTGAAATAAAGTACAGGGGTAGGCACAATTATTGGAAATAATGCTCAAAAAAGTGGGCGCTTATATAACAAAGGGGCGTGGAAATATTAGAAAAACACTATATCTCGAATAATATTGACACTAGGGTAATAAAACTCGTTACAAGGATGGGTATAATATTTTCAAAACATGTGACATCTAATTTAAATTTAAGAGGCAGATATTTGAAATAACCAACAAACTTTCAGAATTTAATAGAACAAATTTTTTCGGAACAATTGTACTAATGTTGTTTACACTCTTTTTTCGAAAATTTATCATATTCTCTGAAAAGGAAGAAATAAAAATTTAAAAAAAAAAACAACCGACTACAAAATCACTACAAAGTAAAAAATAATTTTAAAAATACTTTCCCTTTTAATTTCTTGGTCATATTTGATAATTTATTTAAACATATTATTGTATATGAAACCTTATTATCTTAATTTTTTTTCTTATTTGTTTTATTATCATAAATATATTAATTTCTTGATGAATACAAATGCTTTGAAGTTGGCGCTTCTGATTAACAGTCTGATTATATTAGCGCCGACCTTAAAAGCATTTGTATTCAGCAAGAAATTAATATATTTATGATAAAACAAATAAGAAAAAAATTAAGATAATAAGATTTCATATATAATAATATGTTTTAATAAATTATCAAATATGACCAAGAAATTAAAAGGAAAAGTATTTTTAAAATTATTTTTTACTTTGTAGAGATTTTGTAGTCGGTGGTTTTTTTTTGAAAAAAATTTTTTACACTTACAAACGCACTTGTCAACGCACTTGTGGGCATTGCTAATTTTCTTCGTACCAACAACACCACAAACACATTCAAAATACAAGCACACCGATGCTGGAGACACCTTGTGACAAATAAAAGCAAATTTTTATTAGTTGTAGCATAGCAAATATACAATCCTCTATCTATTGATAGATGGTGACGATCTACTGCAGTATAGCTTCTGTTATAATTAATATTGAATTAACAACTATTTCTATAAATTCTCTGTGGCCTGGTGGATAGTGTATTGGACTCTCATTTAAGAGGACACGGGTTCGATTCCCACGGGCGGCCGCAAAATTTTTTTAGTATTTAGTATTAAGTATTAAATTTTCTTGTTGTAATAAGCGCTAGCAACAAAGAAACCATCAAATTTCCAAGAAAAAATCTGTCGAAAATTTTTCAGATTTCATTCTAAGCAAATCACAGAACGAGGAGTAAAAAGCTTCGCTTTAATAAAATGTGGAAACCGTACGAAGGGTCCCCACTCTCCCCTACATGTTATCTTCATGCTTTAAACTAAAATAATGTTCTATCCAACTTAGAGTAAGATGGCGCTGTTTTTAAATTTTGTTAGCACATTTTTACGCTTTTGTAAGTATTTAACCAAGGAAACAGGACCTAACATCTATAAGCTTTTTAGTTAGATTTTAACATCAACTACGTTTACGTTTACTGTAACGAAGAAGTTTAGGTCCAGTTTCAATTTTTTGAGTAAAATAGCGGGCTTTTTTGAATCACTGTATGTTTTAACGTAAAATTATTATAATTAAGTAATTATTTTCACAAATTTTTTCAAGACCATGCAACGTTTTTTGGGGGACTTTTTAGGGCCTTATACAGCCTTTAATATTCATCGTACAAAGATAAAATGTATGCTAAAATATCAGTTAATTTGTGCATAAAAGGAATAGCTAATTTTGTCACTTCTTTAATAAAGCCACAAAAGACAGCAAAAGAAAAGAAGAAAAATTCACATTTTTGTATGAGAAAAAATACATTGATGATTCAGTTGCTGCTGACGTTCCTATGCTTGTTGCTTTAGTTCGTGCCGAAAACTCGAATGCGTTGTTTCTTGAATAGAATCGTTTTATGAATTTCTCAGAGCTTTACAAACAATGCATACGTATATAAATGCTTGCGCCGATAAGAAGCTTTCAGTCTGCTGGCAGACTCCAATCAGTTGTGGTGGCGTCGCTTTGTCCGCCTAATGCCTGAGAAAATAAGATGTTTCAATATGAAGAAGCGATGCATAGGTTATTATATTAGTTTATATTTGGTATTAAAAGCAGCGCTACTACATACAAGCCATTATATAAATCAAGAATCGTTTTACGAACACTGTTCAGTAACTGCTTGTGATGTTTTAATTAATAAGTATGTATGAAATATTTGCATACATATTTTTTTTTCGTTTTTGTACTTTGATATTGTTTTTGTTAATCTTTAGCAAAATTAATACAATAAATAATACATAAATAATACAAAAAATTATATTACTACTATGCAGGCTTACATATACGGAGACTAGAGGCTGGCATGGTAGTTATTCTATTAAAAACTTCATTTATTTTAAAATATAATAAATTGGAATTACTTATTGAACTTATTTTATATATATTACATATTACAAAATATATATTGTTTGTTAAAATTTCAATTTTCAAATAAATTAAAAATATATATAAGTTCTTTACTGCAGGAAAAATAAAAAATTCATATTATTCCGAAATATTTATTTCAAGTTATTAACATAAGATTGAATTGTATTTTGTGTTAACCAACATAAAAATGAACAAGAACAACAAATTCATCAACAAATATATTAAACAAAAATTCTACGTCCACACTTACGATACTATCGAAACTGTGTTTCTTTTTATTTTAATAAATATCGAAATAACTTTTTCAATATTAGTTAAGTCTTAAATTAACGATTTTATTTTTTTATTTTTTTCCATCAATAGTTATTGTTATACAGCGTTATATTATTGTAATGCACGAAATTGGACCTTATACATTAAAAAAAGAGCAAAAAAATATTTTTTATTTTATTTTGTCGGTTAACTCACATCGTATTTAATTTTTAAAAATAATAAAACAAGATTTGAGTTAATCGGACTAGTACTTTATGAATTAGAGTGCAAACTGTTTAAAAAATGTCATTTCGAGAAAAACTCGTTTAATGTTTTTACCTTACTTTATGCCTTACTTTATGAGCGTTTTTACACATTCTTAAGATGTTTTTCAAAACAATAAAATAAAAAAATTCAAAAATTTTTCTAAAAAAATTTAAACTGGGCCTTAAAATTGTTCATTATTCTGAGCCGAAATTTGCATGATGCAAGTATAAAAACCATACAAATGCATAAATGGTTTCCTATTCATCTCAGCAAATTAATTCTATCAGATGATAGAGAACTAACTTCCTTTTCCTTATAGATGCCAAAGCATCAACAAGTTTCTTAAAATTAAACTTACATAATCTAAATTTTTGGATCGAAAACTCCGATGAATTTCATACGATCCGTATTATCACACCATACTATTTTCAACGATTCTGTTAAGAAATATACATAAAAATAAAGATCCATTTTGGTCTTAAATGGTAACAAAGTTCATCAATGAAAACTCAATGACACCTTGTGAGACATCGTTTTAGCTGAGCATCGAGAAAATTTTTTCAAGAATCACTAAACACCGAACATGATCTATTCATGGCTTGGTAACAAGGGACCATAACGTGGGCGGTGGCAAACGGCACACAAAAATTGCGCGAAAACAACAGCTCAAAAATTGAAATATTTCAGTTATAATTTCGGTCCTAAAAAAGGCATAAAATAAGAAAAAGAACATATCTTCAAAATCATAAAAAGAAACAATTTATTTAAAAAAAAAGTTCCAAAGTTTAAAGTCAAAAACTAAAAAAGGTTCAGGAATTTTGCTAAAAGTAAATGTTTTATTAAATTTAATATAATCCAACTACTTAAATTTATTAAGAAATTGCCTAAAATCAATTAAAAAGCAAAGAAAACAAAATCTAGATTAAAGTGATGAAAGTTGAGAAATTTTCATATATAAAAGGTAGCAAATGTAAAAATTTTGCCTAAAGTTTATATAAATTTAAACTTAAGTATAGATAAGGAATAACTGTAATAAAAATAATTAATAATGCTGTTAATTAAATTTAATAAAAGTTAATTAAAGTTCATATGAGCCCACTCACACAGCGACATTACGGCAAACTTTGATTGAATTTTGATTAACAACAAAAACTTTTTTAAGTTTTTTATATCTAAACTAAACATTAGCATCTTACCGCATGTTTATGTATTCCAAAGCAGCACTCTCAGCAGGGACACAATAAGCAATACATTTTTTCATATCAAAAAGTATTGTTGCTCATTTCTTTCTTGAACGAGAGAGCTCATTTCAGATTACATAAACCTGCGATTATTAGTCTCAAATGAAGCATCAATCGACATCACTGAAGGCCTTCAGCGATGGACGTCAGCAACAAAACATTAAAAGTGAGTAAAAACAACAATACATTCTTTATAATTTTCTATATAGATGAATAAAATAAATTAAATCACTAATTAAAAATAATGCAACAAGCGACAAATGAAAGAGAAGCAAAAAAAAGTAGTGATAAAGACATTACTTACTATATTTATTTTTAAAACAGTGATGACCAAACGCACACAACTTAAACTACTTGCATGTATGTGTAACGTTTAAAGCTTCTCACTGAAAGAAATAGAACGTTAAAGCATTTTGAAAGCTTCCTGTAAGCGTTATGTACAAAAATCATAACAAATAGACGTTAATAGAAAAATGATGAAATCACAAAATAATTTTTTTATTATTTCTTTTATATATTACTAGTAATCCCGTCAGGTGTTAAAACGCCAAAAAATATCTAGTGATAGGTAATTGTGTTTTTATATTAAGGACTTTTTTACCTTTGAACCAATAATTTCATAGAAACTTTCTGTTTCTGTTGAATTGCTAAGTAGCCCAGTTATTACTTATCATAGCATAATAATAAAAATCTATCACATACTTTTAGGCATCACAAAGAAATTTGGCTTGTTTCGTAAAAAATTGTTTCAGCTTTTCTTAAAAAATACACAATATTTAATAAAAAATAAAACCTGTGCAGTAAGGTTCTATAGTCTACAGAGCAAGACCTTTCAATTGATCACACAAAATGCCCTTGCGTAATAATAATATAGATTATCATATGTTTATAAAAAAATGCTATGATTTTTTCTTTCAACGTAAAAATCGAAGACACGAAAAAAGTTCTTGTAAACAAAACACTGCCACTTTACCAAATGCCAACGAGAGACGCTGATATTTGGCACATGTCATAGGCAACCTACTAAAATAAAATTTTCGAATCGGGCAGTTAAGGGGGTCCTCTGGTAATCTATGCCAAATTTTAGCCTTTTTTCAAAATATTGTGGAAAGAGAACGAGTAAAGATATTTTAGTTCCGTTTTTTGATTTGGGTAGCTTAATTTATTGAAAAAAATACAAAATTTTGAAAAAGTGAATTTATGGACCGTTCAGAAAGTTCTCGGCCTAGTAACGAGGTTCTCCGGAAAAAAGGTGGGTCCAAATTGCGCACGATTCCAAGTGTAAACATCGTCTGAAAAAAAAAAAAAATATTCAGTTACTTAGAATTAATGTCCCTATAGCCTCTACTTCGGAAACAAAAATCGAAATTTTTTTAGGGGGGGAGCCGCCACTTTGAAAATGAAAAATCGAATTTCGACCTTTTTTTTTGTAGTCTAGTGTAGAAAAAAAATAGTAAACATTATTTTTTCGGCAAGTTTGAGGTAGGGGCTATAGCGGCGTAAATTCTGCGTCGTTTCATGCCTCATATATCAAAATCGGTCAAAAACTGTTTGAGTTATCGTGCGCAAAGTTTTGAAAAACATGGTTTCGAGAAAAACGCGTTTAAAGTTTTGACTTCAATTTTGAGGCACACAAATGACATTAACACATATTTTTTTAATACAATACTTACGAATATTAATCGGCAATTCCAGCCCCATAAAGTGTGCCTTCCTCCATCTCATAAAACGAGTTTTCCATGGCTTTTTGGGCTCTGCGGGCTGTGCGACCCTCTTTCGATGATGCGTACGTTTTTAGCTCTGAGCGTTGAAGTCGTTTTCCGTCGCGAGATTCAGCATACATCTCGGCTTGTGGGCCGATGACAATACCCATTGTTGACATTATTTTTAAAATACTTGTGAAGCCTTCGTTGAAAATGCAGGTTGCCAGAAAATTTGCGATTTCGACTGTGGTAGCACCACAGTGGATATGTTTCGGCGCAAAGGTCCACAAAAGCGAGTTGAACGATTCGTTACAATTTTGCGTTTCACCTCCAGTGCATCGGTTGAGTAGATCGTCGGATGATAACGCTTCGTATATGGGCTTCATTACTTGCAGAACCTTTCCATCAAGTGGGGCGTACGTGTGGTGAAATGAGGCTAATGAGCCTTCTGCTGCTGACTTTTGATAGGCGCACCAGCTGGACTCACCAGGTGGGCAATACATATGTTGTGGATTACTATCACTTGAACTTTTGTGATAATATGTTGACCATATTTCTTTTCTCATGTTTTCCACAGAGTCCTTATTACGTCGAATAGCAAGTCCATAGTAAGTAGTCAGCTAGCTTATGACTTTGTCTGTCAGTTTGCCAGTGCCTTTTCCACCGATGCCTTTGTTTTCTTTTTTGGCCTTGCGCAGCCGTGTGCCCATGCGTTTTTGCACGTGAGCGATGCACTCCTTTTTTGTGACAACGGGGTCGCCGTTATACGGATCAAGGTCTATAATGGCCTTGAAGGTTTTGCTGTAGCCATCCTAAATCAAAACATGCATGTATACATACTGCATGTATACATACTGTGTGTGTATATTTTGTAATATCAATACATATTTTGGAAGAATTCCACAGAATTTTCGACTAATGACTGCAGGCAAATAAACAACTTTGCTGATGCGTTATTTTGACGAAAACATACCTACACAAAAATGCCTGTATCTCCTAAACTATTTCGAATTTTGAAAAATCCTTTTGGGAAAATGTTTTTGAGTATCTGAGCAATAGAAATATGAAAAAAAAATCGAAAAAAAATTTTCGGATTACCAGAGGACCCCCTTAAGTCCGGTTCACAGTGTGAATGAACCTTTATTTTTGAACAAGGTGGTATACACATCTGAGTTTTTACGCATTTGAGAGCATAAACCAGATCTTAATTTTGTGTTTTCACCAAATGGTTGGTCTTTACAATCACTAGTTCTTGAACGAAAGTTCTTGGGAGTAATTTTGCTATTTCCGTTTTGGCCATATTGCCAATAAAGCAACTAAATAACGATCCAGAGCCTGTGTTGCCAAACTCTTAATATGGGTGAAAACCTTTGCGGACTGTAGTTCATGCAGGCTGCATTATTGTCATACGAACTTGAGAGTTGAAGTATAGGACGGCTTGATGTACATAATAAACATTGTGATAGTTCTATGCTGTTGAAAAGAAGTATGTTGGATCGAGTCCATATCAGGTAAATGGATTGCTGAGGGATATTTAGGTTGACATCTTTCAAGTTATGCAATGATATCTGCTGTCGTATTATGAGTTCCTCAACGGTTTTAAATAAGTTTGTCATTTGCCATCTGCTCAAAATTTTTTAGGTTAGCTTAGGACCCTTGTATTGTTTTTAATTGACCCCGCTCGAACCTTTGCTACTTGCGTACGATACGGGCCTTTTTCATTTTATTCTCCATTCTCTTTGATTACATTATTTCAAAAATTTGTAACTCTCAGTCAATTTTTACTTTATCGAAATTCTTTATCAAATTTTTGTCTATCTAAATTCTCCATTTTAAACTCTTAAATTGTCATATTTTTTTGTAACTCTTAATTTTTATATTCAAAATTTTATTTACCTTTTTCAAAACTTTTTCCTTTAGAATTGTTAGTTTCCTTTTCAAAACTTTATTTTTTCCTTTTAAATTTTTATTATTGTATACCTATGTCGTACTCGTACACGCGAAAAAATCAAGCAAAAATATTTAAAAATGTTTTAAATTTAACCAATATTATTCTTATAAATCGCAAAATAGTTGTTTACATGATTGTTTTTTCTCAAATATTAAATTTGCAAAAAATAATTAAGTAATTTTTTACAAGACGACGAACGACGAACGAAAAATGGCCATTTCAGCCCTTGAAAGGACTCTAACCCAGCTTCTTATGATCAATGAACTTAAATGATCGAGAACTGGACCTACAAAGTTTTATGCCAACTCCGACCGGCTTATATTCTCAAGAAGCTTTTCACGGCAGTTTTTACTATCTGAGGATGGCCGAACAGAAATTAATTCAATTAAAAAACTTTCTGTGTCTGGTGCGAATTAAACCAGGGTTCTGGGCCACACACTCTACCCTCTACGCCACGGCCGCCTACCTATTTTTTACAAGACGATTTCTTAATATAGGAACTATATAATATTTCATTTTCAGTGACTCATAAAGGATAAAAATAAATGAACAAACATTTATTTTGTTGATAGCACTGAACACAAAGACCAATACAACACTCCAAAGGAAATTTAAAAAAGACGAAATAAATATTCCTTTAATAATTTAATTATGTAAAAATTTATTAATTTCTAATCCACTGTTTAAATCAGAAAAATCGGCTTGGCATATTTATTAAAACCTCAAACTTTACAAAACACGAAGATTCATATTAGCCAGCTTATTTCTGCATTACAAACTACATTAAATACTATATTCTTTTCCATCCACCGGTCTGCAGTTTGCAGTTATAAATATGGTCACATTATTATTTTTGCCAATAGAACTTTATTTAAAAGTAGTTTTTTTACATTTTGATTTAGATACTTATATAATTTTATTTTTTTTTCGTTTTGACAATATGTACGCAGTTATAAAATGCAATTCTAAAATTTTATTTCCATTCTGGGATCTATTTCTTCAAACGTCGATTTTTTAAAGAATTTAAAAAACAAACTTTAACCTAACTTATAAAATTTTCGTGTTTTATTGTCACAATATAGAGTACGCTGTATAATTGTTGACCACGATTAGGCATTTGTAGATTTGAACCCACTTCATTATTAAATGAATTATTTTGAGTAGTCAAACAAGTTCTCAGTTGCATTATTATTTATTTAATTAATTTTTTAATTTATTTATTAATAAATTAATTAAATGGTTTTTGAAAATATATCCAATATGATCAATAGTGAAATAGGCAGTGTGAATGCAATTCATGTCATGTTAAAAGAGTACAATTATTAGCAACTGGGTACAATTTTTGACAATCTCGTTAGTACGATTATTGACAACATGGTATAGTTATTGATATAGGCTTAATATATAGTTATTGGCATCAAATAAAAAAACATAAATAGTATTTTTTAGCCGTATATAGGTACTTAAATTATTATTTGTCCATTCTCAAAAATATATAGATATTTAAAACATTACAAGAAATAGCATTAATAAAAAATTTTAATAAAAAATTAAAAAAACCAGTTTAACCTTACTCATTTCTTCAATGAGCAATGTGTTCCCTCATATGATTTAGTGCGAATTTAAACGTTTCTTAATTGTAAGGGCCCATTACTTTTGGCATTGTTCTAAAAAAATGTTATACAAATATTGGCCATACACAAACACAATAATTAGCAATGACAATAATGCTACTCTTCATATGAAACAGTTATTGACAACCCCCTGGCAACAACTGAAATTAGTGAACAATTTAGGACAGTTATTGGCAACCGCATTTATTACTATATTTGCGTTAAAATATATTATTCCAATGTATTTTCACTTTAAATGCATTTCAACATTCATAAATTATTTAATTCTAAAACAAAACACAGGTTTATAGAACTGTAGTTGATTATTTTACTTTACACTTTTCTTATCAAAATGACAACAAAAAAATACCTTTACTCTTAATTGCTCGTATAAGAATATTCATTACACGTGTCGCAAAGCACTAAAAGAGAAATAACAACGTTGTCTTTGAAGACGTCGTTGACGACAACGGAGTAACAATGCTGATGTTTTACTGGGCACGTCGCTATTAATTCAGTAATGACATAAAACGTAGGAAATTTGTAGGAGAGAACACGAACGAGAAATATCGTTCAAAATGAGCAGCAACTTGAAACGAATGCGGACACTTAGCAAGACATGTATTAGAGCCGTATTCAAATGTAACATAAAATTGTCTTGCAATCCATTTCGAGAACTAGAACGAAATTTTTATAAAAAGTAGACTTAGCTTTTTGAATTTTTTCTTATCATTTCAACATCAATTAACATCATTCTCATCTACAATCAAGTATGCTTTGGATTTAAAATTTTTTTTCAATTCTGCTGAAGTCGATACAAATATTCTGCTTGAAATCGGAGAAGGAATGATGTCGTCGCACTCATTATAAAATTATCAAGGTAGTAGTGACAGCAGGCTATTTTCTCATAAGCGGCAATCTCATTTATGCATATTTTACCTTTTTATTATTCTTTTAAATTTTTTTCTTTCTATATTTTATATTATTTTGGACAAGCTATGTTCGCCAAGCAAACTGTCACTACTACCTAGATAATTGTATCATGGTTGCACATGTTTGAACGTTTACAAAAACTGTCGTTACTGAACGTTACAAAAACTGTCCCGTTACTTGTTTAGATAGCATGTTAAATCGTTATTATTTTTAGCTATAAATACCTATTCATTTTTGAATATCTTAAGCCTGTATGATACTTAATTAAATTGATCATTGAAAATTATAACTAGAGCAGTTTAAATAGCACGAATGCATGGATTCAATTGGTGTGAGTGAGTACGCATATGGTACGAATTGGAGAAAAATTTGTAGGACGGACTGTATTTTCTTTGCATTTTTTTTTGCCGTTCTTTCAATTCGTTTTTCGTTAAGTTTCGATCAAATATTTACTGTGCTGTTAATAATTAATTTGACATTTTTAGAGTAAGCAAAACTATTTAATATAAGTGTATGCTGAATTGGAAGTGATGTGTGTAGCTAATATTAATTTATTTAATGCAGCTGCTCTTAAAAACACCAGAAATAAAAAAGTAACAACGTTTATCCTTTTCTTACAAAAAATGTCTGTCCTGCCCGCTCGCCACTTGTTTTCAGATTTTAAAATTGGACAAAAAAAATGAGTATCATACGGGCATTATTAAATTTTTTTCCATTTTCAGTTTATTTGATGAAGTTGTAGAAATCGGTTGCCTTAGTGTGATTTTATTTTTAATCCAAATATGAAACAATTTTTTCGCTATATTTTCAGACATACTAAATTTTAGTGGTAATGCAATTTTTTCTTCCATTACCAGTACATATTAATGGTAATGCAATTTTTTCCCCATTACCATTACATATTAATGGTTATGCAATTTTTTTCCGTTACCATTACATATTAAAGGTAATGGAAATTTAATTGGCATTACCACTAGGTGAATAGTGGTAATGATATTTTTAATGCACTAATAATTCAATGCATTATGCCCATCTATGTTTTCAGATATAAGAATGTATACACAAAAGTGCTATGAAAAAGTGAATGAATGTTAGCTTTTTGGATTCACCATTTACACATGCTTCTTTTTAATTTTGCAACGATAATCAGCGGCAATACATAACCGACTACTAATACCTTAATTGACACATTGCTTATATGTATATTTCAGGACTTTAGGGACCAGCATCACCCTCTAAAAAAGTCTGGCTACGCACATGCAGGTATGCGGAAGTAAAAACATAAAACATTTCAAATTTAACGGCGAAAAACAGAGAAAAAAAATCGCAAAACCAAAGAAAATGCACTTTGTCACGAAGACTTTTAATGGTTAGATTGTGTCCAAAGACAAAACAAAGACACAAAGATTGTTAGATTCCAAAGAACAATATACTTTGAATCGAAAACTTAAATTCTTGTGGCAAAGACTTACGTCTTTAAAAAAGCATGGAAAAGTCGTAAAAGTAAAGAAAATGTGCTTTGGCACAAAGACTTTTATTCGTTACGGCAAAGACGCAGAATGTAAGATCCTTGATTTTAAGTATATGAGGGGCTTTATGAAATTAATGGCTTCTCTTGGCTTCTCTTTGCTGCTTGCGTTTATTTTAACAAGAACATTAAATTTAATTCAAATTAAAAATCTTACCTTCGCTGCCACCGATTGAGAAGTCACTACACTACGCATCGAGCCAAACCCCTTCGTTACGCAGAGTAATTGATTCAATATTAATTAAAACTGAAGCTATGGTGCAGCATAAGACAATAATCTATTAATAGATTTTAGTTGGTTGTATAGCTATTAACAGAATAATGTGACATACTGCATCTGTTAATACAGCATCTGTTAACATAGCTGCAGTTATGTCAGCAAAAAGTAGCAAGACTGTTTGGATCAGTGGGTAGAGCGATGGACTGGCACCAAAAATTCCAAGTTCAATTCCGCATGACGGGCAAAGAAATTTTTTTTATTTTCATTTCTTTTTGTTGATGAAATGAAATAAAATTTACTGGTGCGAATATTAACGTGTGTTTTCTACAATTACAATTCAATGTTGTCACTCGCACACGGCTTTCTTATTCTTCGTATACAGATATGATGTTGAAGAAAACATTCTTTAAAGTAACAGACTTTGTTTTTGAAACAATGAAGCTTACTTTCAAAAAATTGTTGGTTTTACATACTTTTTCAATTCCATGTGAACAAAGAATTAAATCGTTATAGCAAATATTTTATCTTCACGGCAAAGATTGTTTCAATGATTTAGCTTCAAAGAACTTCAGTCTTTTGTTTCCATGATGCAGCACTTGCATAGTCAAAGGATAAATCATTATTGCAACGATTTTTCATTGTGGTAGAGATATTTTGGTTACAGTTTTACAAGAACTTTTTTTCTTTGATTGTAACGGACTCAATTTTCTCGGTGCAAGGGGTAATTTTAGGGGTTTAAATCCTCCTCAAAGGGTTTAGGAAGTATTGATAAATATTCCTAACCTTTTTTTATTTATATTTATTATTTAGCCCAGTAATAACCTGGGGCCAAATAGCCGCTTCCGTGAACATACAACTCGTCACGGAATCGTCTTCAACTCGTCATTGAATTGCATTCAATTAACACTATTTCACGTGACGAGTTGTATGTTCACGGAAGCGGCTATTTGGCCCCAGGTTATTACAATTATCCATTTAAAAAAAAAAAGGGCAAAAAAAAAAAAAAATTTGAGGTTACATTTTTTTGGACTGCCAAAAACTTTGTCCACATTTGTGCCTATTTGAATTATATTTTTTACTATGTTTGAGCCCCGTAGAGAGCATACACAAAAATTTAGCTGCAATTTTTTGCAACTTTTAAAAATATTTGCATTTTAATAAGAGTCCTATATCGAAAAAGTAACTCTACGATGTCCTACCAAATAGCAATAGCCCACGATCATCAGTATTTAAAGCTGAATGTATTTAAGAATGGTGGTCGTTGCGCATACGCCAGATAACCCTGGTTCAATTCCCACCTGACACAGACAGTTTTTCAATTGAATTAAATTTTCTGTTCGGCCATCACCTTTCTGCAGACAATAGCAAGCCTCAGAGAGTAAAAACTGTCATGAAAAGCTTCTTGAGAACAAAGCCGTTCGAAGTCGGCATAAAACTTGTAGGTCCAGTTCTTAATCATTTGTGTTTAAACATTTCACAACACGCACAACACAATTGACCATAAGAAGCTCGGTCAAAGTGCTTTCAAGGGATGAAATGTGGCCATTTCGTTTTTGTTTTTTTCATTTAAAAATTCCATTTTATATTTCCAAGGTTGGAAATTTTATAAACTTAATAAAACTCCCTGTGTAAAAGAAGTTGTTTCATTAAGAATCCAGCTCCTGAACAATTTTTTTAAAAAGAAGGAACCAAGGAGAAACCCAATTAAAAATTAATATTTTGTACTGTTAGATAGGCTAAATTGCACACTGTGCGTTGTTGAATCAAATGCGATTTAACAGAAATGGAAAAATTTCATCATTCAGCTCATTAAAAAGGCACAAACCTAAAAGAAAGATGAATGTTTTACGCATAACACTAGTTTACTCGGAAATATACTTGGCTAAGAAGGTGTGTTTAGGACAAATGTGAAGTCGCTGATCACGAAAATGATATTGTTTTATTTTTCTAAAGAAGGGTTTTCGAGATAACAGCAAACCAATTTTATTCTCTTTTTCCAGTTTTTGCACAGAATCTCAAGGTGTGATCTACTTCTTTAAAACGATAAATCACGTGTGTCAATTAAACTAGTATTTTTTGAGTTACAAGCTTTCAAAATTGAAAAAATTGCATTTTTATATGACTTTTTTGGCCGAAAAATTTTATAATTTTTTTTTTTCTGAAGACAATTTTATTGCAAGAACATTTAATAAAATATACAAATCACTTTTCTACATACATATAAGCTCAAACTTTTGGTCGGAAATATTCCTCTTCATTTTTATTCTTGCGCTTATATTGTGTCACATCTTCTCGCAGTTGCATCGAACTTTAATCATTTAGCATACCAACAATAACAAAGAAAACAGTTTTATAACAACTTGTACTACAAATCTATGCTTTTTTAATGATAAGTAAGCTGTTTTGAATTTCTTACTGTAATGCTTAAAGTTTTTTTTTCTTATCTTCAAGAGGGTCAAAGGTCCCTTCCTTCCCTACCCTCACCACGCCCATGAGCCTTGGTAATCCCTCTTTTGGTTACATATTAATTTCAAATTCAAATTCATTTTTTTAATTTTTAAAGCAAACGATTTTGCTTAGAAAAATTCACGTATCATTGTTTTAAATTTTTTACTGGACCTTTGCATATTTTTATCAAATCCCCCACCCTCTATGTCTATAAATAAAAAACTTAAAGCCCCAAAAATGTTTCTGGGTGCGCCCCTGCTTGTATCTAATGCTTAGGGCTCAATTACAACATTAATGGCCTTCGGGAGTTTTTCGAAGAAAAAAAGACACCATTTGAAAAAGTTTTTTTGAAGCTCTATTTTATTTTAGACCAACATTTTTTTTACAATATTAAAGTATACGTATTGAAGATTATCCCAGACATTTTGGTCCAAAAATATTCGCCGATAAGGTAGAAAAGTGCAATGCCGTAAAAGACCTTAAATTTGCGGTGAGCAAGATATCTGGAGCTCATACAGAAAAAGAGGAAGGAAGAGAGGTGCCTTTTCAGACGCAAGAAAAGAGAGCAGGAAAAGCGTGAGCGTGAGGAACTAGAGGTATACCAGGGCAAGAAGGATGCACGAAAATTCTATCAACAGGTTAAGCGTCTAACCCAAGGTTTCAAGCTCGGAGCGTCCACTTGCAGAGACGAAAATGAAGATCTAAATACGGATACACAGTGTGTGCTTAGATTGTGGAGACAGCACTTCTCCAATTTGCTTACTGGCGACGATTCCACCAATGCCGCCCATCGAAAGCGCAGTGCAGTGCCACCAATCGACGATGACGGAGTGGAAGTATCACCACCTAGCCATGAAGAGGTTCGAGTTGCTATCCAACGACTCAAAAACAATAAAGCAGCGGGTGCTGACGGCCTGTCAGCTGAATTGTTTAAAACCGGCGGCGATGAATTGATAAGGCGCATGCATCAGCTCATCAGCAAAATATGGCTAGCAGAAAGCATGCCCGACGATTGGAACCTCAGTGTACTGTGCCCTATACTTAAGAAAGGAGACCCTACAATCTGCGCTAGTTATAGAGGTATCAGTCTTATTTCCATCGCATATAAGGTTCTCTCAAGCGTAATGTGTGAAAGATTAAAGCCGATTACAAAAACACTGATTGGACCTTATCAGTGTGGCTTTCGACCTGATAAGTTCACCATAGACCAGATTTTCACGCTACGACAAATCCTGGAGAAAACCCACGAAAATCAAATTGACACACACCATCTCTTTGTCGATTTTAAAGCTGCGTTCGATACCACGAGAAGGGATTGCCTATACGCAACAATGTCTGAGTTCGGTATACCTGCAAAGCTGATTAGACTTTGCAGAATGACGTTGAGCAACACACGCATCTCCGTCAAGGTAGGAAATGACCTCTCCGAAACCTTCAATACCGAAAGAGGTTTCAGGCCTCACTCAGGCGATTCACTGTCTTGCGATCTCTTCAACATCATCATGGAGGGGATCGTACGAAAGGCCGGTGTGCATCGTAATGGCAACATTTTCTATAAAGGTGTCCAGCTCCTTGCGTACGCTGCTGATATTGATATTGTTGGCAGAACCAAGAGAGATGTTACCACTGCTTTCGCCGCTATCGAAAAGGAATCAGCCAACGGGGGTTTGACGATAAATGAGGGTAAAACAAAGTATATGCCTACAAACAAGGGAGCGCGGCGTTAAGGCTCCCACGTTTCATCCGGCAGCTATAACTTTGAAGTAGTGAAGGAGTTTGTATACCTTGGTACCGCCATTAATACTAACAACGAAATAAGCCTGGAGATAAAGCGAAGAACAATAATTGCTAATAGGTGATACTACGGGCTCAGTAAGCAACTAAGTTCCAGAGCCCTCTCTCGATCGACAAAACTAACACTCTACAATACCCTCGTTCTACCTGTGCTGCTTTATGGCGCTGAGGCATGGGTAGTTTCGCAAACTGACGCAGCCGTTCTGGGGGTGTTCGAGAGAAAAGTTCTTTGCAAAATCTTCGGTCCTGTTCGAGTCGGCGATGACTATCGCATCCGAATGAACCACGAGCTGTATGAGATCTACGAAGGCATTGACGTAGTTCGGCGTATAACTGTGCAGCGACTACGCTGGCTGGGTCATGTCCATCGTATGGACGACGAAGCTCCAGCAAAAAAGGTGCTCGAGGCGAGGGTCGCTGGTCAACAACGACGAGGGAGACCATGCCTCCGATGGATGGACCAGGCTGAGGAAGCCCTAACCGCACTTGGTGTATCCGATTGGAGAAGGCGCGCGCAAAGCAGAGGCGCCTGGCGAGAGCTGATGAGGTCGGTCGAAATCCGGACACGGGTTGTTACGGCCACCTAAGGAAGTAAGTAAGATATCTGGAGACTGGTTGACATAAAAAAAAAATATTTTGCGTCGGGTATATGTATCCAAAAAAAAAAAAATCGAAAAAATAAACGGGCAAGACTCTTTATTAGATTGAAAAAAAATTTGTTTTTACCGAACCGCAAATTTTTAAGGTCTTTCGCGGCATTGCTCTATTCTACTTTATGGACGAATATTTTTGTACCAAAATTTCAGGGATAAGTCTTCAGAAGTTGCTTAAATAATGTAAAAAAAAATTGGTCTAAAATAAAATACATCTTCAAAAAAAAAAAAAATTTAAACAGGTGTCTTTTTTTTCTTCGATAAACTCCCGGAGGCCCTTAAGAATATAGTCGCTTTCAGTATTGGAAAAAAACACACTTGTCTTACTTTTCTTTATGAACTTCCTGTAAAAAATTTAATCAAAATTCTAATATGATTCTATTCTTTAGGTAATTTGTTAGAGACTAGACCTAAAAATAAATAGTTTTCGTAATCACAATTTAAACTTTTTAAAATTTTAATTTTCAGTCTAGTTAAAAGTTAAAAAAATAGAATCCTATTTGAATTTTGACTTAGTTTTTTACAGGAAGTTCACAAAGTTCTGTACCAGTTTAAAGGCTACTTTTACAAAACAAAATTATATATATATACCTAATGTATTGCGACACTTTTCAGATATAAAAAAAAAACAGAGTAATAATTAATTTATATCTGCTAATATCTGTTGTATCTAATATCTGCTTGGATCGAAATAAAAGAAACCGCTTTAGTACATCGAGTGTTAATGGATTAAATTCACTTAATGTATTTTTATAAAATCCTTAAATGCATTACAAAAATAATATCTTCACTTACCTTTGATTAAAGCCCTCCAGTGTTTCGTTTTATGTTAATAAATTTCCACGTATTGTTATTTATTATTTAATGTTCCAAAAAAAAAATCACTAGTTTTAGTCTAGATTTGGTTCATTTGTGTTTTTCATTTGCATTAATTGAGGTGAATTCACTTCGGCATTCATTGTAAGTAATTCACACTTTTTTGAGTCTTTGTGTGAGCTAAAATAACGCTTTGTAGATTCCTTACAAATTTCAAATAAACTATTGGGTACTGTTTCTTTTCGCTCAAACCCCAAATACTCCAAAATACCCGTTTCATTGGGTATTTTATTGAATTTAAAAAACTCTATTCGAGTTTATCTGAAGCTTTTCGTATTGTTTTTCGAAAAAATGGAAAATTAAACTAAAAACAGGGCAAAAACATTTGTAACAAATGAATCTGAAGATTTTCAAAAGAATGCTGCCAAGACAAAAATAACAAAAACTTATCTCGATTATTACCATAAAAGTTACTGACTGCTTTTGATGTTATTTGAAAATTACGAAAAAATTTTATTACGATATCTACATGAGTAAAAAAAATTAATTACCAAATAAAATATATACTCGTCCTTAATGTAAATGTTGAGCACACCGAAATATTAAAAATAATTTTTTATTTCGATAAAAGTTGTTATTATTTGCAACCTTAATAAATCTGTTAAATTTTGCTTATCTGCTCTTAATCTTTTATTAACAATCTCTTGACTTATTTGAGCTTTTCAGCACACTTTTCTATAATCTTTACTTAGATTTCTTGAAACTTATAATTAAAAAAATGTCATTCTACTTGAATCTAAAAATCGTCTCATTATATGAGAATTTCTGTTGCATAGAAACAAGATTTTGTTCTCAATTCATTTAAAGGCCGATTTGCCGCCAAGTTCAAATACAACAAACAAAGCCTAGTCTGTTTGTCCTAATGTCTGGCCGTAATTCTTTCACGTCTGCTTGCTCGTCTTTGTGCTACCTCTTTTCAGCTTGTCAGCTTACCAGCTCTTCCTACCCAGACACACAGTCCACGCTCGAATATCGCAACAACTGTGCATGACAATCGTCAATTTAGATTCTACGAATACGAGAAATGATTGCTAAATAAAGTTCATCCTGTTATCATATGTGCATTGTTAAAAAACACCACGAACAAAGAACGTTAAGAAATTGCAGTACAAACAAATTGCAAAAGTTGAATTTGTACTCAATGGAAATGTTGAAATGTTGTAGGCACTCGGTTGCCAAGAACAATAGTCAATGTGTAAATAAGTTTGATAAAGTCACGCGCATAAAATCCAGAATATGCAGGATACTATCTTTAAAAAATGGACACATGCAATAAAATGTACAAGCGTACTAAGAGCGGATAGTAAAAAAAATATATAAAACTTAATCACTAAAATATTTTACGAAATGCACGTCATTTAACTTTAAAGTTTTCCATTGTTAACCGTTTACTTGAAGGATCACTGCACACTACTTAACTGTTTTGGTCCTTCGACTTGCCGCGATGCTTGCCGATTTATAACAGTTGATGTTCGGTTGCACTTTGATGCTGAGTTGATATGATTTATATTGCAACTACTTGAAAGACACACACAGACAAGGACACATCGTTGCAAGCACAGGCATAGTACACTCAGGATTACAACAACAATAACACTTTTAGGTATTTATTTACCCACACGAGGATTTGTTGGAGTGTTTTGCGTGCTTACTGAAGGAGCAACCGCGTTCAACTGAATTCTGAATATTGTACTGGTGCAAAAGATTGCTTCACAGGACGACGATGGCGTTGACGTTGGCAACGACTTCAACAAATTCAAACCGTTATTCTTCTGTTTTTTATGGTTTTGTGCAGTGCATAACGTTGTTGCTGCTGTTACTGTTGTAGTTGTGCAACAAAAATCTACAGCCAACTCCCTGTCTTCCCAAACTTTCTTGTTGTTGACAAGCTTATTGTTGCAACTGTGATAATTGTTGTTGTTACTGTTACTCATACGCACAGCATTCCGTGTAAGAGAGCGAAGTTCCTGCAAGTTGCAAACGCAATCCACCAACACAAAGTTGAGCCATGCAGCCGTAAACTGGCAACCGTTAAGTTGTGCAATATTACAGCTGATTCTGCAGACAAGCCTGCAATGAGCTAAAAAAGGAGAGAGAGATGGTGATGGAGAGAGCAGGTGCACAGTACATAAACAGTTTTACACACAATACTTGTTCAACGAATCACCTATGTGAGCGAAAGTTACATGTTTTCTTTCTACTTTGCTAAAAACAGCTCTGTAACATTCTCTTTTATTCTTGTGCTTACTCTCACCACTTTTCTCTACTGTATTAACTGACATCCTTTATTGCTCTACTTCGGCTAAGTTTCACGAATGCGATGCGAATGAACCTATTAAATTGCATACTGCAAGGCGCACATGTCAACACTCCAACTCTCTCCCCCCACTCAACGCTACCAAACCATCAGTTGAGAGGTGTGTTCAGAGGGTGTGTAATCAGCTGTATTCGCAACGGAAGTGCGTGCATCTTAAACGGAAGAGCGCATGATTGTTGCTGTGTGCGTTTATAGAAAAGTGTTTGCATTCTAATACAAACATACTTAGCCGTCATATATATGTATGTCTGTAAATTGCTTGCACGCGCAAAATTTACACCGCTATTCCTACGTGTTGTTGTTGTCGGTTGGTTGCCGGGTCATTTGTTATGTAAAAGTACAAGGCCATTCGAAGTGTGCCTGTATAAGTGAGCGTGTGCAGGATATTTTTGGATATGCAACTTAATACTTTCGTGTGCATGTTAACAGTGCTTTAACAGAAGAGCCTCATTGTTACGAACAGTGTTCGCATTGGCAGTTATTCTGTTAAAATCTGAATTGCCTTAAATTAAATGTTGAAGATTTTAAATTTTTAAAGGTGATAAAGTTAAATGAATACTTTTGATAAATATTCAGGAATAAACGTTTAAGAGAATATATTGAGAGTTAAATATGAAACGTTTCCTATTTGATCTCTTTTGTTTTGAAAAGTTTTTTGATTGAGTTTTTCTTGTTGGGCTACGAACTATCGGCAAATGACGGTGCTTCTGGTCAAAAACAGATTGATGTTTTTAATTCTTTCAAAGTTCATTTTTGATGATTTGGTGGCCATTTGGGCATCTATGTCCTCTCTGAATGGCAACCACTTGGTGGTACGGGCCTCAGCGTATTTGTCTGATAACATACCGAAACACCTCCGGAGGAGGTTATAGCTTTTGTGGATTATTTAGCAGCGAAACGTACCTTCTTCGGAAGAATGGCTCGGATGCCAACAAGAGAAATAAGTACCTTTTGTAACATCCATAATAATATAGTTTGTATCCAATGAGGATGCCCTTAAGAAGGCGTACACCTATCACGACTTTTGTGGACTTTGTTGATAAACTATTCAAAAGGCTCAATGGAAAATTTGGTTATCTCGAATCTGAGCTATCATGAACCGATTATATCGGATAGAATGTGCAGAGTCCTTCGCATAATAAAAAATTACCCGATTAAAAATATTCACATGGGTCAAAAAGACTTCTGGACTGTAATCTGAGCCGAACAACGGTCGAACAAAGACCAATTTTAAGAGAAAAAGCCTAGCTGCCGAAAATTGGGTCGAAGCACGGCCACACACGGTCTTAATAAAAGAACACATAAAAACGATTCTATCACCAATTTTGTCAGCTCGCTTATGCAAAAACAAAAACATGTACAAACAAAAGCTACACAAACAGCACTTTAATTCAACTAGAATCTGCTTGAGCATTACGTTATAGAAACAATTAAAATTGCTTCAAGACGGCCTCTGCACATAGGTTTAAAATGCTACCTTAGCTGGACAAAAGTCAAAAAAATTCGTTGCTCGAAAAACAAAATCATTTTCACATCATTTTATTGCACATTAATTGGAGTTCATTTTAATAAATTTTTTTTTTCAATTCACATAAAATCAAAGGATATATGGGCCGCAAAAGTGGAGGTTATGAAGTGGAAGGAAGTTGAAAACTGCGTAAGCGAAATTACGGTGTTATTGTAAAAAACAATTTTATTAAAGATTGACGTGAAACACTATAAAACAGTGCCTGTCAACAATATTAGTGTCTTGGTGAGCAGACAAAATTGTACACTAAAAAAAATTTATTCAAATTCAAAAATTCAAACTAAATTCAAAAATATAAATTTTAAGCAATGTTTTTTTTTGTGTAACTAAGTCAAAAGAGTTTTAAAAATCGTATGTTCACTTGTTTAAGAAGTTACAGCTCGTAAAGAATCAAGAAAAATGTGATGGAGTTTAAGTTGTGTTCTATGCGTACTTTAATATAAATATGAATATTATTGCTTTGATCGCAATTTCTTATAAGTCAAATATTTTTTATATTGTCTGTCTTTAATGAATTGCGCTGGTTAGAGCAGATGAACTTTAGAATGCAAACCACCAACTGATAAAAATCATTTATGTCCGTGCTCTCGTCCATGCATATGGGAAAAACTCTGCAATCGTTTAATTTGTTTTTAATTTCAGAATCAATATATTTGCTAATTTGTACAGTGCAACGGACAATGATATTGTGAGATAAAGGTAACGTTGCTATAATTATGGATACTTCGCTATCAAGTTTTTTCCAAAATTTTAACGCAAATATCTTTAATAAATGCTCCATCTGAGAAAGAACTAAATTTTTTACGATATTATAGCTTATTAATTTATATAATGTCATTTTAAATTTAATTTGTTTGTTTTTTAGATTGCTCTCATCCAAGTTTTCTTCCATTTCAGAAATCCAATTCTTTACTTTATGTGAAAAAAATTGCTTTTTTCTTTTTATAAAAACTTTGCTTTTCTACATTGGAACGAAACGTAACATTAAACGCATTGAAATCCTTCAAAAGCGTTTGAAATAATAATAAAATTTGTATACATATTTGTCATCATTTGTCATCTTCAAACATTAAATTTTTCGCTGTGGAAAATCATAAAAAGCGCTCTCGATGTTGTGTCGCTGCTGTCTCAATAGCGACTAAGCGCGAGAGAGTAAGAATAGGTGTGAATCGAGAGAGCTCTTAAGAGCCCAAGGGGGAAGGCACTGCTTTACAATCAAACGATGATTCTCTTGCAGAATATTTGTACACACAAAATATAGAGTTTCAAGAAAATTGCAGTACACTGAGAATTTTTTAAATAATCTAAGAAACGGAAAAAAAATTTTTATAAAAACATTAAATTTAAAGTATGATTAAGTTCCAAAGTCGGGCAATACTCGGCAACATGATAAGGCATTTTATTTCATTGATATTGACTTACTAACAAAAGCCTTTCTTTGCCTTTTTGGAAGATATAAGCTTTCTTTTAATGTACTTTTTTGAGACATAAATCCGCGTTCATAGTAAACGGCAAGACCGTAGATAGCGAAATATTGCTCGCAGAACTAACAATTTTTTTCCCAAAATTAGAAAACAGTAAAATTAAAATAAAAACCATTAGAGTTCACAACTTTTTTCGTACGGATTCGTATTTAGGAGGTCAAAATAATTTAAAAGAAATGACCAAATAATTTTGTCCAGCTAAATCCCTCATTTTGACCACTGTGCGCTGTACAGCCATTGTATGGCAGCTGTTTGGCCCTTGTACGGCCACAATTATACGGCCAACTTGTTTCAACGCTCTTTTTCAACAGCAAACGCATGTGTTACAACAAAAGCAACCCTCACTCGGCTATGCTGAGGTTGGCAGTATCGCTTTTTGAGAGTGAAATTGTCTTTTAAATGTGGATTTTGCTGTTGTTTGAATTGAATACAAATTTAGCTGCATTGAACAGTGAACTGTTAGCAATTCAAAAAGTTGTTTTGCTTTAAAATTTTTAGCACGCACAATGCCTTCGCGAAAGTGCGTTTGACTGACATGCTAGACTTTGGTAGAACGCGACTTAAGGCTCTGCTTGGGTAAAGTTGCAATTATACATTAATTTATAAATGAAACATAACAATAATTAAGCTAATTTCGATACAATACAAAAAAACAATAACAATACAAAAACTACAGTTTTCCTCACTTATTTTCTATTTTTTTAACTAGCTGAATACCCGACATTACTCGGGAGTTGATATAAATCAATTTTTAACTCATTCGTTGATTTGAAAAACTTTTCACAAACTTAAGAAGTAACATTCATCTACCGGCGTTCATTCGGTAATTTCAGTGGAATAAGCAAAATTGTACCTTCAACATCTGAAGATTATGAGATAAAGTTGGAAAATTGTGATTAATGGGTGCGTGGTGATAACTTCAAAGGAATATTTTCAAATTTTATATTATACTCGATGTATTGGGCATTTCGGAAAAAATTTCGTAAAAATCAGACCAAACACCAAAAAATGTTTGCCAAGCATTTATGTAAATTTTCTCATACATTACTACACTATTTTGACCACGGTCGCAATGTTGCTGTAACGTCCAATGTGTTCAGGCTACTAAGCTTCTGCACAAGAGTTTATGTGTTATTAATGTTTATGTAAGCTTTGTTTGTTATCAAATATAAAAACTTCTTGATAATTACCCACAAATCAATAAAATTCCGCAACCCTTTCCACCGCCTACATATCAACAAAAAATATATATTTCAGATGGTTTCGATCGCATTTTAGACTTTAATTTGATGATTTAGTTCGCACTATTAACTACTATTGGCTACTATTGGCAACTTTTCTGAAAATGGGCGTGGCCAAACTATAGTTACACCCACTTCTTAGAAAATAGAAGTGGCACTTTTTTGTAAACTGTACCGTACTCGAATAAAACCTACAGCCAAAATTTCTGGTCAATCGACCCAGCCGTCATTTTAATGATTTCTGAAAAAGTGGGTGTATCTATAGTTTGGCCACAGCTTTTACTACAGTTGCGGACAATAACAATACGAACTAATTTATGAACTAAAGTCTAATACGACAAAAATCGTTTGATATATAGAATTTTCATTAAATTATGTGCAGTAAGAGGGGACGTGTTTGTGGGCGGTGAAAGAGGGTATGGCAAAATTTATGCAACGTATGTAGAATGGGATAGCCGAGAAAAACACAGCGAAAAATTCTCCAAGCAAATCAGGCGCATCGTTCTTAAGTTACGGAATTAGTAACACATTCACACGACTTTGTTTTAAATATATAAGATGGAAACAAAAAATAAATAAAAAAAATATTTCCTGCGGTAGGAGTTAAGCCAGCAACCTACACATGTATATACGAACTGCTCAGACCGCAGGTCTATCGGGGTAAATTTTGATCGGTGAATTAATGGCTTATATAAATTCAATTGAAGTATAGTTTGCTCCAACATTTTTTGTAGCAATATTTGTATGCCGATGCCATTTATAGCCGAGATTATTTTAAAACGGCCACTGCAACAGTACGTTCAAAAAGTCCATAGGATGACACATAGATGGAACCTTCAAACGATACGTATAAAATTTGACAACAATCTGACAACTGATTCGTGAGTTATAGCATTTTGTGTGCAACTATTGTTATTGAAAAAAAAAAAAAAAATGGAAAAATGTGAATTTCGAGTTTTGATAAAGCATTGCTTTTAGATGAAAAAAATACAGTGCAAACCAAACAATGGCTTGATAACTATTATCCAGACTCTGTTCCATTGAGACAAATGATAGAAAAGTGGATTGTTGAATTTAAACGTGGTCGTACCAGCACAAATGATGCATAGAACAGTGGACGCACAAATCAATCTGTTATTCTACAAAACATCAAAAAAATCCACAACTTGGTTATGAACGATCGCAAATTGAAGGTGAACGAGCTAGCTGACATTATAAAGATACCAGATGGTAGTGTTTTTACCATTTTACACGAAAATTTGGGTATGCGAAAGCTCAGTGCAAAGTGGGTGCCGCGTGAGCTCACAGTCGATCAAAAACAACAACGAATTGATGCTTCAGAGGAGTGTTTGGCGCTGTTAAGCCGCAATAAAATCGAATTCTATCGTCGATATGTGACAATGGATGAAACATGGCTTCACTATTACACACCAGAATCCAAACGACAGTCAGATGAGTGGACAGCAGTCGACGAACCGAATCCGAAGCGAGCAAAGATCCAACAGTCGGCTTGTAAGGTGATGGCGTCTGTTTTTTGGGATGCGAAAGGAATAATATTCATCGACTATCTCCAAAAAGGAACCACCATCAACAGCGACAATTACTTTGCACTTTTGGATCGATTGAAGACTGAAATCGCCAAGAAACGGCCACATTTGCAAAAGAAAAAGTGTTGTTTCACCAAGACATTGCACCGTGTCACAATTCGATGAAAACAATGGCTAAATTGAATGAATTGGGCTTCGAATTGCTTACCCACCCACCGTATTCTACATATTTAGCCCCCAGCGACTTTTCCCGTTTTCAGATCCCAAGAGAATGCTTGCTGAAAAGAAATTCAAGTCCAATGATGAAGTAATCGCTGAAACTGAGGCCTATTTTGACGAGAAAGAGAAACCGTACTATAAAAGTGATATCGAAAAGTTGGAAAATCGCTATACTCGTTGTATCGCTCTCGAAGGCAACTATGTTGAATAATATAATCGAGTTTTATCAAAATTTCGTTTTTTTCTTACTAATCCTACGGACTTATTGAATGACCTGTTACAGATGCTATTCGGCCATTGTACAGCCGCTGTTTGGTAAAAAAGTCCTGCAAACGATTCTTGTTTAAGTCCTTATTCGTCCGGTGTTTGGCCATAGCTAAAAAATTTTTAGTCTTACTAGGGTATGTAAAGACGTGGCCATATTGAAGCTACTTAGAATGATATCTTACAGCTTAAGCTACATTTATTTTACAGTTGTCGGCATAACTGTTTTGACGAACAGAAAATGCCAATATTATGAGTATTTGAAATAGTTTGAGAAAACCCGAATTAATATATTTTTATTTGCTTAAAATGTAACCAAAAATGCGTACATTTTTAAAAAAAAACTTAATTTCAAAGAAGGCTTAAATTTTTTGACAGTTCAATTTTATGCAAAACTAAACTTAAATATTAGAAAAATTAATATAAAAACTTAACAATTTAATCAAAAATATATCCACCATAAGCTTCTATTACTTTTTAAAGGCGTTTAGGTACCGATTCCATAAGATTTTTCAAAATATCTGCCAGAATTTGCTCGCAAAGACTTTTTATTTCAGAGTCTAGTTCGAGTCAAGCAAATACTTCGCTTTCATTCAATATAGGCCCAGAAATTTTCTATAACGTTTTAATCAAGACTTTGTGGTGGTCAGTTTAAAACATCTACGCCATTTCGATTCAAAAAGTTCATTATAAACTTATTCTTGTGACATGGTTCATTATGTTGTTGCAAAGTAAATGACTCACCAATAAGTTTTTCACCAGATGGAAATGCATGTACATTTAAGACATCCAAATATTTGTATTGGTTCATCGTTCCATCAATTGGAACCAAATCACCATGACCACAAGAGAAAATGCATCCCAGAATATTACTGATCCTCCACCATGACGATTTGCTTGTAAGACTGCAGCTACTTCTTTTTGTGTATTCTTTGGAAGTCGGTCAAATTTATTTTTAGGTCAGCCGTAATACTCAAACGTACTTTCATCAGTCCACAAAACTCGGTTCCAAAAGCTCATAGTCTTACAGAAAAAATCTTTGGCAAATTCGAGTCGTTTAAATTTATTTGCCGACGCTGAATACAGTATTTTCCTAACGGAATACCTACCGAATTGGAATTCTTTTAAACGTCTGCAAATTGTGCGTTCGCTGGATTCTGAGAAAAAATGTTTGTCTAAAATTCATGGCTTTTTGGAGTTAAGCCAGTGTTCTTTGCGAACTCCCGTACATAGCTGGTCTTCTTTATGTGTTACTTTACGTTTTCTGCCAGAACGTGACATATTTTTCACTGAATTTGTTTCTTTGTTCTTATTTATTTGATAGTGAACGGTTTGCTTTGAAAAATGTAACTTGGAGTATATTTCTTTGACAGAAATACCAGAATTATGCTGCTCTATGATTGCACATCTCATTTCAATACTTAGTTCCGACATTTTTCCACTTTTTTTAATAAAAAAATAACTAAAATAAACAAATACATTTGAATAAAGTTAAATAATTATTAAATACTTTGATATTAATTACCAAATCGTATCTTGTATAAAAGTCAAAATACTTTTGCCGCCAACAAATTCTTTCTTTTTGTAATGAACGAGTTACTTCCTCGAAAAGCGTGGCTTAAATGACTTTTTTATTCAGTTTAAATTCCTCACACCATGTTTTTACAATAATTTATCACAATAAGAGAGAATCGTTTACCATTAGATTTTATTCAGAGCACACGTGTGATGCCAGCCTTTGTCAAAATATTTATGCCGACCACAGTATCTACAATAATATTTCTAAACTTTGGTTCATTAATTCCATTTATAATACGAATTAATTAATTTATAGTTGGCCCACGTGCGCTGCTACTCATAGAAGCTATTATAAATGCCCTAGATTAGTTCTCCAGACATATTATGAATTTGAGAACTGTTTCTGGCTTGGTATGTATTTTAAATGGTGGCACTACTGCCCCGACAAAGTGAAGAAATCTGATATCAAAAATTATTAGAAATTTACAAAAAATGTGCTCAGAAGTATCTACCTCCTTTACGCAGCATCTGAAGATATCTAAATCAGATAAGCCTATATTTTTGAGATGGATCTGATAATTTATTTTTCTTTTTTTGACATAAGTAAGCCGCTTGGAGTCAGCAAAACATTAAATGTGTAGTTTTTCATTATTTGTGTAGAAGCATTTACAAAATACAAACAACATAAATCGGACCGATATGGTCGAACGAACGAGATGGCCATTTTCAGCCTTTGACCGAGCTTCTTATGATCAATTGTGGTGTGCGTGTTGTGAAATGTTTGGGCACAAATGATCGAGAACTGGACCTACAAGTTTTATGCCGACCGAAGAAGCTTTTCAGGGCAGTTTTTAATCTCTGAGGCTTGCCACTGTCTGCAGAGAGGTGACGGCCGAACAGAAAATTAATTCATTTCAAAAAACTTTCTGTGTCAGGTGGGAATTCAGCCAGGGTTCTCTGGCGTGTGGGCCACACACTCTACCCACTGCGCCACGGCCGCCACTGGACCGAAATGGTCAATTCTTTTTTTAATTAAAAATAAAATGCTATAGAATTGAGAATTGAAAACTGTATTGAGCTAAAAATAACTTTGTACCACCACTCGTATTTAAAGATTTTCTTTTCGACACCAAGATTTTTGGAATAGTAATAAGCATGGCGTGGATCGAGAAAGGCGATTATGTTGAAGCAACTAAAAAAGTTCTAAAACAAGTTAACTATAAATGCGAAGATTTTTTACTGAGAAATGCGAAAAATTTTACCTCTGTTATTTTCGTTACAAGGGGCTGTTTATAAATAACGTAACACTTTCAGGGGGGTAAGGGGCCAAACATTTTGACGAAGTGTGACATGGGGAGGAGGGGGTAGGGAGGTCATGAGTTACGTCACAAAAAATTTTTTAATTCAGTTTTCAAAAGTTTAAATTTTATTAAAATTTAATTGTTTGGTAAATATGTATTGCTTTTATTTTTTATCAAAACCCAGCTAAAACTATGCTTAAACCGAGCAAAGTTATAAAAGGCATTTAAAACACCTTCAACAAGTTTAACAGTTTTTTGCTGAACTGAAGTGGGAGTTCTTACTCTAAAGCAATCATCAAATTGGCTGCTATAACTTTACGTTCAAAGTTATAAAAAAGTTATAAAAACTAAAACAAACATAAATTTTCACAATTGTAAGACATCCAAGTTATAAGACATTGTGACGAAGTGTGACCATAGGCGAGAAAGGGGTCAAAAGTTGGTCAGAAACATGTTACGTAATTTATGAACAGCCCTTAAGTTAATCGGGTGAAACCATTAAATTCAAAAAAGGTTTCATTGCTGAATATTTTTTAAATTTTTTCTCTGTAATTGTATAATTTATACCTTTTCTATATAGTAAAACATTTAATTACTTCTTACTTCGTCTTACATAACGATATTTAAATGGTTTTTTTTTTAAAAAAAAAAAGATAAAAAAATTTAATTCGTAAGACTTGTTTTCAGCATATTTATGAAAAAGCAACACTTTTCTTTAGATATTATATATTCTGAAGCATTATCATATTTATAAACATTTTGATGCTTTTTTAACCCATTCCTATACAAACTTTTGCTCTATATTGATAGATTATCTGGCTTATCTCAGGAAATGGCTATTTTAAAATTTTTGGGCGGTCGAAATCCACGTTCGACCCATAGTTTCTTTGGAAAAGTTGCTTAAAATCACCTATAAAATACGCGTGGGGGGAGTACGATTTGATACTTTTCACCCATACAAATTGACCCGCCTTAATAGGTATACAGGTTGTTCAATAAGTTTCTAGAATCACACATACATGGTGGTAGTACATCCCCCATTTTGTTTTTCTAAAAATTGTACTACTTTCTTACAATTAAAAGAACAAGTGTAAAGTGTCATGTAGATCTGACAACTCAGTTCTTACAGCTGTTCAAAATAAACGTGTCAAAGTATTTTTTTATATTGAAAAATCAAATATCGTGTAGTGACTGAATTTTTATTTTTGAAAGATGTACAACAAAAAGAAATTCATAAACAATTATTTAAAGTGTGTAAAAATTATTCATTTTCACTTGCAACAATGTACAACTGGGTTTCTGAGCTTAAACGTGGTCGTACAAGTCTTAAAGACGATCCACGTCAAAGACTTTCAAAGAGTGCATTAACACCAGAAATCACAGCAAAATATGGTTTTGGAACATCGTCGATTGACTGAGAGAGATTTAGTAGATATCTAATTAATCAGTGTGAGCCATTATTTAAGTAAAGTTTTGGTTTCAAAACGTGTGTGCACAATGGTTGCCGCATTCGCTAACAACGGAACAAAAACGCATTCGAATGAGGCTTTCTCAGCAATATTTGGAGCATTTTGAAAGGGATAAAAAGGATTTTATGTGTCGATTTATTTCTATGGATGAGACTTGGGTCTAGCACCATTATCCTGAATCAAAACAAGAAAGCAAAGAAGATTTTGTTGTTGGACTATCCCCAAACTGGAGAGCAATTAATTCAGAATATTATGGCAACTTTTTGGATGAGCTCAACGCAAATATTCGTAAAAAAAACCCGATTTTCACAACAAAAAAGTAATATTTTATCAGTTCAACACATCTGCTCACAAAAGTCAAAAAATCATCGTTAAAATCAGTGAATTAAAGCACGAATTGTTGGAACATCCACCCTATTCGCCAGATCTAGCTCCCTCTGACTTTTGGCTCTTCTCACATCTCAAAAAATTAATGCGTGGAAAACGATTTTCATCAAACGAAGATGTAATAGCAGCGACAGAAGGGTATTTTGCGATAGGATTCATAAATAAGAGTTCCGTTGGAACAAGTGTATTGAGTACAATAAAAAGCATTTCAAGCTATAAAATTATGTTTCTTATTTCTATTCTAGAAACATATTGAACAACCGGTAGACTTAGCAGTTTTTTTTTTTAAATGTATTCAAAAGTTTGAGAAATTTTTAGATCCGCCACTTAGATCCTGTCTTCATCAAAACTGATGCTACTAAAATTCCTAGTATTTGAATTTTCTAACGGATTAATTATAATTTGAGGAAACTGACAACGAATCTGAAATCCATTTCTCTCTTCGCACATTTTATATTTCACTTCCATATTTTTAAAAAATGATTTGTTAGAATATAACAGTTGAAAAAATACCATAGTGTTCTGCGAGAAAATTTTAATAAAATGTAAATCCTCCAATATTATAATCAATTCTGTAGTAGATTTGTTCCATAAAAAATTAAAAAAAAAAAATTTGTACCAGCCAATGCACTGTACAAATAACTAAAGATTTTGTTTATAGATATGTTTCGTTTCAAAGTTTCATTTATATAGTCTAGACTGCATTTTTTTTTTAAATAAATTTTAGCCAAGATGGGAAACTAGATGTGATGAAGAGAAATAAGCTGCAGATTCGTGATCAGCGCCTCCAAATTATCACATCAAATTATTATTATGAAAAAGTTTCTGTATTGTGTTATTTTTCTTATAAGAACTCATATTATGTATCTTCAAGCAAGGCAAATAATGTTAGATATCGACTAAATCACCAAATATACAGACCAATGTAGTTAGAATACTGATCACAACCGAAACCTCAATCAAAACAAACCTTTTCTTTGCAATCAACCATAAATAGAAGTTCATTGTCCACAATATTTTGACAATTAATTTATTAAAAACAAATCCATAGAATTACTGAATTCTCCTCAATAGTAAATTAAGTTAAAATGCACTGTCTTTATAGAACGTGCATCGCAAAAAAATCACTTAACTGAAGTATTAACCTTATCACCCGCTATCCTTCCTCAACATGAACTATGTTAATTAAACGCGCTTGCAAGCGGCACGTGTTTCGCTCTATTTTTCGCTCTCAGAAATCTCAAATATTGCATTTTTTATTTTGTTTTGATTTTATGTTTCGTTTGAAAGAGGACGTTAATGTAAATAGTTGTTTTTTGTTAACAGACACATACAGAATTTGACACATAAAAAGCATGCAACAATGTCACGTGCTTAGCGCTCTCTAAATAACTGCAAGAAACAACAAAACTGACCTTTGAAGTTCTCCAAAGTGTTTTGCATTATGGCTATAGATGAAGCCATAGGCGTTTATTTGCAGAAGGAGAGTCAGAGAGAGTGAAAGAGAGGAGGATGGATACTTAAAAATTCTGCAAAAAACTTTTATTTAACAACAACTTTCTCTAAAAAAAAAAAGTTTCTTCTCTTTTTTTGCGAAAAATCTCTTTTTCTATTATCCTCTTCTCTTCTGTAAAGCTGGATTTTAGTGTTTTATGGAATTTTAAGAGAACATTTTATGTTTGCGATACACAGTGGCGTTTTACAAGGAGACTTTCGCAAACATCTTCAAACATGTTTGATGCTCCTTTTTTGTGTGTGTACAGCGTACTTTCCCCTTATGTAGAAACACTCTTACTATATTCCTCTGCCACCCACTTAAAGCAACAATAATACTTCAATGATATCTGCTTCACCCAATTTTCTGTTCGTAAGAGTTTTTTAACACTTGCAAGATATTGTTTACTTTTGTTTGAAATAATATCCTTATTTTTGCTCAAAATATAGAACAAAAAGAATTTTTAAAAGAACGTGGAAATAATTCAACGCTGTTTTATTGCGTTGCTTTTGTTTCTGTTTGCGAAGCATCCTTATACAGGTTCTTACTGCGCACTATAAATTTATTTTTGTTGTTGAGAGAGGGAGGTTACGTTGCAACGTTGTTGCTGTAAATTGTTAGTGGTTGAAGAATGCATCGCTGTAGGTGCTATGATTGGACGGATGAATCGGATGGACAGTTGGTTATGAGAATACATAAAGGCAGACAGGCAAACTCGGAGTGTATGGTTAGGGCAGGGTTAGGCTATAAAATAAATTGATGAGTGCAAATAACTGTATCTCCCATGGTATGGATCTTCACTGGCAAGAATATGTAAAATCATCTGACCAACATAATTTTTCGCACTCAACCCACTTCTATAATAATTCATATTCTATCAACTCTATAAGGTCAACTTTTAAGGAAAAACAACATATTCTTACGAATATTATTTTATTTCGACCTTATTTTTTATAACATTTAACTACCTGAACATTCCACTACCTCAACCAACAGCAACACACTCCACCTCTTGCAACATGTTGCAAGTTGCACTCATGCGATTTCCCCTAAAGCTCCCTAAATTTTATTTCTTCATTTTTTGGTTTCCTTTTTCTGCCTTTATCATCCACGATGCACCTCATTTATGCACCCTGATTCACCAGTGAGTTGCCTCTAACATTCGCCCATAAGTTCGTCATTTCGTTCATAATCGCATGCACATCGGATATGTTTGGTAGGTTCCTCGCTACCATTCGTGTATAACACGATTTTGTCGTGAGTTGCCAGTTGTTGCGAAAGGACGTACAATTTTTGTTGTCCCTTCTTATAATTTTTACGAATTGACGTAAATATTTTGCGTTTTGATTTTTACTGCTTTTAGTTTAGTTGATTTTCTGGAAAAAAAAAAAACATAATTCTTTAGTATAATTTGAGATGAACAAATTTTAATCTGCAAATATTAAACAAATTCCATTAAATTTTGTATGTTATCATGTATGTAACATGTTTAAAGTTTTTAAGCCATATCAATACAATTTATGTTTAAATTATATTAATTCAACATGTAGTATAGCATTTAACAATACACAAATATTTATAAAAACAAAATGCTTTTTAACATATTTTTAATCTTAAAATATTTAAACTATTGAATGTTTTAAAATAAGAAATTTTTTATAAAAAAAAAAACGCTGAAACCATTCCACGTTTGTATGGTTATTTTTAAATTTGTTTATAATAGAAATATAAAATTTATGCTGGGATCCAAAAGAGAAGAATTTTTTTAATTCTGTAGTCTCTGTGATTGCAAAACAGTAACTGACTATCTTTTATAGATTTTTAAATTTTGGGATATATTCATATATAGCTCTCAAAGTAAACAACGGGGAGCACAGAGGGTTGAAATCGAAAAAAGTGGAGATTAATTTAAAAATTAAAATTTGTTTTTTTTTAAAAATTTTTACTATTCGATTCAAGAGCACTAAATTGTACATCACTACTGGAAATTTCAATGTTATATGTTATTTACTTTTTCTGCTGCATGACCTAAAAGTTGAGAAATTTTTGTTTTTTTCTCGAACAGTTCAACAAATTGAAATTTGACATAATTCAAAAATTAAAAGTGATATTTTTATTATAGAACAACTTCAGATATTTAACCGTGATTTAAAAAAAATGGTTAAAAATAATTGTGTAGAAATATATAAAAAAAAAATTGTAAAATATGTCAAAATTTGCGATATTTTCGAAATATATGTGGAGTTTCAGCAATAAAAAGTATCATTAAATCGTGATAATAGTCACTCTCACAAAAACAAAGGCTATTGTCTTTAATTTGTTTTGTCATGTTTTTCGTTGTTGCGGTTGTTATTGTATTTGTGCTTATACTATACTAGCAGTGTCAACTTGCCCAAGAAACTCGCAACAAGGATTTCAAAAGCTATAGAGAACACTTTTCGCGCAATCGAGATATACTTTTTACTGACCTTATTATTCCTACTGACCTTAGATCCAATTATTTCTGGTAAAAGCTAATTTTAAAAAAAACTAAAAGTGGTATCAGAAGGTGCAAAGGATTAAGGATGATTAAAATGACGAGGTCGGTTGAGAGGATTATGCCGAGTTTTGGCATCAGGAGGAATATTAACAAATTCATAAACTTATTCTACGTAATAATATTTCAAATAAATTTTTTGCTACTCGTATGTAATATCTGTACGAATTTTGTTGAAAAAAAAGTAATAAGGAATGATTTTCGACTGGGCCGAAGCTCTAAACTTTTTATTTTATTGTCGACGCACAGTGGCTCAGAATAGGTTTTCATTGGAAAAAATTCTATAACTTTTGAACCAATTGAGATATTTGAGTAATTTCCGCTGACAGATAATTCCTTGAATTTGTTGTGATTCAAATTTTGTTAAAATCGATTTAGTACTTATTGAGAAATTCAAGGTCAAAGTTGAACTTTTGAAATTTTGAACTCTTAGTATGAAATTATGCTTTTCTTATTTTTTATTCTTCTCTATTTATTAAAAAAAGTCATATGTTGATAAATAAAACATTTTATTATTAATTATTAATATGATTTTTTACATTGGGACATTTTTTTGTTTTTGAATTTTTTTTTTCTAATATTATATATATCATACTAAAACAAGAAAAATCGTATTTTAATTAATATTTATTTGGTTGGAATATTGCTTAAAAATAGTCCCTTCTCAGTTTCCTTTTTTGCTGAGCTTCCTCCGATAGATCTCCAAGTGGTACTAAATAATATTTAATAACATCTTCTCCATAATAAAGGATTTTGTGAACTGTTGCAGACATATTTCTCCATGGGTATTTCGTTGTATATATTTTTACAGTTTCCTTAGCGTAATCACCAAATTTTTTCGTGTCAATTTGTTCGTTGCATGTGAGTATTTCAATGATTATTTTTAACCTGGAAATAAGGTTTAAATCAACTCCTGTTATTTTAGATGCTCTTTCCGGATCTGAGAAGAATCTTCTTGGTGTGTGGCAATACAAATGATGGCCTGAACCTTGTTTGGCTGATCTTTAACTAATCCATATTTTCAATATTCAGCTTGGGCATGCTTCTTTTTTAAAATTCGTAACTCTTTGTTGGTGTCGTTGTTTCTTACTGATCCTGTAGGTTCGAATTCTAAATCGTAACTGATTTTCAGTATGTGTTCCATAAATCGTATTTTTGCATGTAGTGGTTCGAATTCATTCATATTTGTTTCAGTCAAAGCCTGGCCTACTTTTCTATCAATCATTGTAAGCACTAATTGGTAGCTTACTTCGATTTCCTGCCCGTTAATTTCTATTTGTAATGGATGAAGCTGTGCAATTTGGGCTCTGATATCGCTTACTTCTTTCTTAATGGCATCCTGCGTTTCCTTTTTGAATTCAAATTTGATGGGCCTGCAGTGTTTCGAAGACGGTGGTGTGCGATTTTTCCAAATATCTCAGGTGTGCGTTGTGGTGGTCGATGGCTCTGAGTGTTCCAAAATCTTTTTTAATCCCAATGGTACAAATGACACCAAGAACATATCCATATTCAAGGTATTTTCATATAACAATTGCTTGTATTGTTTTTGTCCGGAAGAACCATCACATCCCCATTTCAACTTATTTTCTTTAAATAATTGTACCAAGCCTTGTGCTGTGTGATCAAGTAATGATTGTTGTTGTACCTCTTTCGAAATTGGTGTAATTGCAATAGTGTCGTTAGATGGAAAACAGTCCTTTTTAGTAGCAGTTATGTGATGATATGATGGATACAGATTTGAACCTTTTTCAATTGCACTCAATCTGAGCTCGTTTATTTGTGCTTTGTTAATTTCAAATTCAAAAATAATGCTAATGCCTCCTCATTTGTGTACTGTTTTTCCTCGCTTGATGTTGGTACACTTTTAAGAATCCATTTTGTTCTTACTGGACTAGATCTATTTACTTAATACCTGTACCAGTTCTATAAAGGTAAAATTTAAAACTCCAAAACTCCGCATGTTTCATACAGATAGAATGAAATGGGTTAATTAAAAAAAACTCTAGACACTATTTTAATTACCAGAACCTGTATATACATTTTGTATATGCACCTGTCCTATAGTAGTCTTAGAGTAGATTTAGTAAAACGAAAAGAACGATCGTGGGGGGTATAAAAGTATATATGGGGTGAAAGAAGAGACTTTCACCTTTAACTGGATGCTTTCATTTTTTTGGTCCCTTTTGATCCTTAGAAGTTTTATTCTACTAAATTTAAAATTTGTACAAAAAACAGTCATTTTAAAAACACATGTAACATCCAAAATATAAATAGTGCAGCTACAACCTCACACAATAATTTAGTGATAATAGTCCAACCAACCTAACAAAAAAAATTCAACCCTCTATTGAATATAGTTTGCTAGCAATGGCCATTCATTTTCGATAAAAAAATAAAAAAACTCATCTTTTTCTGAAATTAGCAAAAACAGTTGTGCATGCCATGCCCACAATTTTAGATATTTTTACCTACATTTTTGGCTACATAACGTCGGATATATCTACTACAAAATGGCGCAAAAATTTTATAAATCGGTTGCAACAAAAAAGGGTATTTTGGCCAATGAATTTAATTCTTGAGCCACAGTGCGACGTCGATTTGTATGGACGATAGGCGTGGCTTTCTTCCAACTTCTCCAAATTTCAAATTCAGAATACATTCTTATTATTAAAATTTTAAGGAATTTATGAAGATTTTACTATTTAGGTGACATAATTTTATATGGGAAGTAGGCGTGGTTTTCATTTCCTTACTAAGAATTTATATTTATGAGGAAAACTTACGTGCAAAATTTCAAGGCATTTCTTTGATTTTTGTGGATTTTTAAGAAATTTTACGTTTAAAATGGAGTCACTCTGTATGGGAGGTAGGTGTGGTTTTCATCCGATTTGGCTCTTTTTCGAACTTAATATTTATATTTTAGATACAAGCTTAAATATCGAATTTCATGACGATAGCGTCAAAATTCGACTTTAATCATATTGAAAGACGGACAGACGGACTGACGGATAGACGGACGGACGGACTGAAAGAATTCTTTTTTCTTATTTGTACCCAATCTAACTAAAACGAAATTCAAAAATTCCCTCCGAATTCTAGGTAAATTAATCTCCATTTTTTTGGGATTTCAACCGACTGTGGGGCGTATGAGTTATATTTAATCGTGTGTGTGTGTGGAAAACATTGCTATTTCTTTATTTATTTATTAACTGTCAGGTGATTACAAAATCTTTTAAGACATACTCAAATTAAAGATATAAAGTGCGAAATATATTACAACAAAAAATCTTAACTTAAGTTAACATAAAAATCTGAGAGACAATTCTTAAATACTTCCCTAGACATAGAGAAATCTAATGGAATACATGAGCACAAATTGTTAAAATTATTTAATACACTCGTGATAGGTCCACTGCCCACATAATTAGACTCATGAGCTCTGAGATAAAATGGATTATATGAACGCAATGGTCTTAATGGAGTATTAAAATTAATACGTTCCAGAAGAGATGTTCATTTAATAGTGCCACAAATTAATCTACGAATAATTTCAAGAGACTGAATAGTTCTTCTATCTTTCAGTGAATTTAGATGCAACAGCTTACAGCGCACACTACATGGCGGTAGCAGCTCAGTTAAATTTAGTGGCTTCAGCGCAAATTTAAGAAATCTTTTAAACACACTCCAGGCGATTGGAATGAACATCATAAACCGGATTCGAAATGAAAGAACAATATTTAAATCTAGACCTGACATAAGCAGAAAATAGAAACAAACGCGTATATGGATCTTTCAAATCGAAACTGTTACGTTTAATAAAAGCTAAAATCGAATAAGCCTTTGGAATAATGAAATCTAGGTGCTTAGTGAAAGAAAACTTTGCATCGAACCAAATACTCAAATTGACTAACATGAACACTTTTATAAAAATCAGACATCTATTTTTGTTCCTTGTCTATATGGGCTCAACGCCCAAGAAAACAGGCTTGTTCACTGGATTCTAATCAATCAACAAGATTTGACAGATCACATTGAAGAGTGCTAACATCCGAAATTGAATGTTCCTTACGGTAAAGTTTTTAAAAGTGGCCCAAGAATACTTCCTTGCGGTACACCAGAAGTAGCATAAAATGTATAGGAATTTGCATTATCAACTTAAGACCACACATCGGCGATTCGTAAGATAAGAGTTAATCCAATCGAGGAAATTCGAATGAAACCCCAACTTCTTTAGTTTAGCAATTAAAGCATTGTGGCAAACCTTGTCAAAAGCTTTGGAAAAATGTGTGTATATGACATCAACTTGATTTCTAGTTTTAAAGGAGGAGATGCAATATTCTGAAAAAACTGCTAGGTTTGTGACAGTTGATTCATCAGTAACAAATCCATGTTGAAATGGACTTTTTATATTTTTTACTGCAAAATATAGTTTACAATAATCTCGAAAAGCTTCGAAATCGTTGAAAGCTTAGAGATTGCTCGATAGTTTTCTACTTTGTTTTTTAACCCGAATTTAATAATAGGCGCAATGAAAGCATATTTCTATTCATCAATAAAAATACCCGCTCTTAAAGATTGGTTTAAAAATAATTGCTAGTGAATTCATTAAAAAAAAAGCACATTTTTTTAATTAAAAAGGGAGAAAATCCATTCATATCAGGCTTAGAAGAATTCTTTAGAGACATGATACCATTAAACACATCTTCCAGTGTGATAGTAAGATTTCCAAAATTTGTACAAGGAATGATGTTATTTAAAATGTTAGCATCTGACCAACCTTTTGGAGTTTCATAGATGGAGCTGCAAAAATCAGCAAAAAGATTTACAATATCTCAAATATCATTTGATGTTCTGTCATTTAAGGACATTGTAGATGGTATAGAAGAACAAATTTTTTTCTATTCTATGGAACTCTTAAAAACTTTAGGATTTGACTTTATGTTTACTTCAAAGCCCATTATATATTGATTATATAAAAATTTATGGAGAAAAAAAAAACCAAATTTTTAGTCGCCTTAAATTTTTTTATAAAACTTATTTCGCAAATTTCTTAATTTCATAAGACCTTTAGTGTAACATGGTCTCTTAAAATTCTTTTTATGAAATCTCGGTACATGATAGTTTAAAATCTCATCCATAACGTAAACAAAAAACTTAAAAGACGCAGTAACATTGTTGCAGTCTAAGCGACTCTGCCAGTCAACACTTCTTAAATGAAAGTTTAAATTTTCAAAATTGCATATCACGATCTTTTTAAAATTTAATATGGTTAAAGAAAGAATTCAACATTTAAAATTAAAGACACATGATGCATGTCTGTAGGCGATAGAGGAAACATGCATACATCAATATCATATTTTATTTCAGAGCTTACAAAAACAAGACCAAGGAATTTACCTAATTTATTAGCAAAAGTAATAATCTGGTTTAAATTAAATAATTTTCATTTGAATGGTTGACATTGCTAGAATATAATATTTTTTCGTTACCAAGGAAAGACCAAGTAATTTTATTAAGATTAAAATCACCCAATATACAAAACTGATTTTCATCCGACTGCGCCACATCCGAGGTTGATGCTAAGAGGTTGACCACATTAACTACATGAGCCATGTAAAAATCATCCACACTGTTTGGAGGAATGAAAGACACACTTATAAAAATCAAGCCTGCTTGACCAGACATCTTAACACATAGTTGATCCAGTATGAAATCCATATTTTGCAGCGGAAAATAAGAGGGGCAAAGAGCACACTTGACTGCAATCAAAACTCCACCTCCACGAGAACATCCAGTTTTTGCAGCATCCCTATCCTTACGATAGACAATGTACGATTTGGGATCAAAATACTCCGCATCAAAAAAATCGCCGTGTTTCTACAAGGTCGAAGACATCATAATGCAACTGTGATGTTTCAGCTCGTATCAAACTTGCCTTTTACCTCATACCAGACATATTTTGCAAATAATCTTTTAAAGATGAAGCAGGTATATTAACAGTGCATATGGAATCATTATGAACATTCATTAGATTAGAGTCGATCGGTCTCCTGCTATAGGAATAAACACGAAAGGGCGTACTTTTATGTTAGTTTGCCAGAGAGATAGCTGTAGAAGTTTTTCGTATAGCGAAGAAAAAAATCCCTTGTTTAAATGTAATACTCTTTAAACTATTAACATCCACTCCTCTTTTAACTGAAATTTAACTCTTTTAACTGAGTTGGTCTGAAAGAAGACACATGAACAAATTTCATTTCTTTAGCTATTCACTTTTATAAATTTGTTTTTCTTCGCTTCATATTATTAGAATTAATAAGAGCAATCCATAGAAACCAAATGCTCCTGAAATCTGAATTAAAACAGACAATTATGGAATTTTGAGAATTTTGCTGACTTTGTGGTGAAATATCTCTGGAGGACATGTGTTAAAAAATTTGAAATTTATTCTCAATAAATAACATAATAGTATTATTTTGCAGTTAAAATTCTAAATTTGATATTTGCTTCATTTAGAAGATACAGCTCTTCAGACTCTAAGAAAATTTGCCTCATAATATATGTTTTTTTAAAACAATCTTAAGAGTTATTTTCAAATACAAACTTCTATCTTCCATTTGGGAAGCATAAATAAATGAAAGATATAAGTTTAATTTTAATAAAACATCAAAATTAAAACATTAAATTATATTAGCCTGAATGTAACCTCAAATTAAAAAATGGAAACATAAACGCCATAAAGCTTCTCATTTCTAATATTTCGCACAAGTTTTATCACTTTGTAGCTATTTATAGTTGTAATGTCTTTTATTTTTATAATAAATAAACATTATTTTTTTAACATAGTACAGGCCCGTAGACAAGGGGGGATTTTAGGTGTTCAAACCCCCTTCCCCCCTTAGGGTCCAGAAAGTATAAAGAATTAACACAAATGAGATTATTTAATTCAAAATGTAATTTTTTTTTAGATAAACTGTGATAATGATGTTAGTTTTCTTGAAAACTTCACTTAATTATTGAAAATTTTTTTTGGCCAAGTGAATGATTAATTTTGCTTATAATAGTCATAATCATTATACTGGAATTCATCTCCAAGGAGTTGGTATATTAAAAATCAGTTTCAATGCTCAAAAAGTCCCTGATATCTAGTAAAATATATATATGAAAGTTATACCTAGAACGAATATAATTTTGTAAATTGAAGAAAATTAGCTTGACATTTTTTAATGCCATATCTAAGCTAAGGACCCGAAACTTTTGAAAATGCATTAATTTGAATTTGTTTTTTTTATCTTTTAAAGTGTAAAAAATACATGAACCACGAAATTTAATACATTATGGGGTATTCCACGTAATGGGAATGACTAAAAAGTTTGACCTTTTTTTTTTTGCTATTTTCTTGGTATATAGACATCTAAAATTTCCAACTTGGCACAAAAATGTAGCCCTGTGCGAATCTTTTTCCAAATAACAGGTTTCGGAAAATCACCTTAAATCTAAATATGAAAAAATTTTGTAAAACATTTTATACAGTCCAATTTTATAGTGATTTGATGATTTTTTAATCATATTACCAAATTTTCATAAAAAAAAATGAACAATTACAGTTTTTTAAGCTTCAGCATTTTAAAAATGTTTGTTTTTATAAGTGGCGGCCGTGGCGTAGTGGGTAGAGTGTGTGACTCTTACGACCGAGAATCCAGGTTCGAATCCTCCATCCGACACAGAAAGTTTTTTCAATTGAATTAATTTTTCTGTTCGGCCTCACCTCTCTGCAGACAATGGCAAACCTCAGAGAGTAAAAACTGCCATGAAAAGCTTCTTGAGAACATAAGCCGTTCGGAGTCGGCGTAAAACATGTAGGTCCAGTTCTCGATCATTTGTGTGCAAACATTTCGCATCACACACAACACAATTGATCATAAGAAGCTCGGTCAAAGTCCTTTCAAAGGCTGAAATGGCCAATTCGTTTTTTTTTATTATATTAAAAATTAAAAAACAATTTAGAAGTTCAAAAAAATTTTGTTTTTGTGTTTTTAATATGCAAAAAATAATATAAGTCCACAACCGATTAAATTCCTAAATATTAAAAAAAGTTACTGTTTCTTTTTATAAAAATTTATCTAGAAGATTTATTATTTTAATATTAACTTGAACTTATTTTCATGTGATATCTTATATTATAAATTGGGTATAAGATACTGGTGCTGTGCAAAAACCAGTATTCGAACTACGGTTTTTGAAAAATAGTCTGAAATTTAAATGTGACTTTATCGGAGAAAAAAAAAATATATAGTAAATGTTATTGGAATTGAATCATGAGAAAATGAAACTTAAATTTTTAAAGATCTTCAAATATTTTCTGTTGAATTTATTTAAATTGTCTAAATCATTTTCGAGAACAGTAAGTAATATTTTAGATCTTAACGATAACTCGAAGCAGGGTTCACACTAATTGTGCTAATTTTCGGAATAATACTTTTTAAAAGAAATTAAAAATTTTCAATTTGGACCATTTTTCAACGAACTATAGGCAAAAATGTAGGAAAAAAATTAAATAAACTCTTCTCATCTATCTTATGGTCATTTAAAAATAGGCACATTCACAAATAGTCTTAAAAGAAAACGGATTTGCTTAAAAATTTTCATTTCTTTTCGTTCAGTTATTACTGGTATCTACTTATAGATTTTTTATCAAAACCCCCACTAAGGTAAATCCTGGCTACGGGCCTGACATAGTATATAACATAAATAAACATTTTATTCCAACTGCTGTGTTAAAATATTAATAGCTTTGATTTCGTCAGAAAAAATTACAGCAGAAAAAACTACAAGATGGCCTCCATATTCCTCGGACTGAGTAGCTTAAGGCATCACAAAGTTGTTTCTGAAATTGGAAAGAAACGGTAGAGTTTCTGGGCTCCTTGAGTTCGTTGACAGTTTTCAAAACAGATGTGTAGTTGATCCTTCCGAGTGATTTCTTCTCTCTTAACATATACATATGTTATTCCTTTTATGTTTTGTGTGCAAAACATGAAAATTAGTGTGTCCCTTAAAAATTGAAGTTGTTTTTTTTATGGCTTACCCTAGTAAATTCTACGTATGATGTTGAAATAAATGTTAATAAAATTTCGTGTACCTAGGACCACGGGAATCCGTGCCGACTTGAATCGAAACATGTCAGTACTTTGCGATATGGGGAAAAGCAGCGTATTTTCTATTTAATATTTCTTTAAAATAATCTATCAAACATGAAAATGGGACAAAAACTACCGGAGTTGTAATAGTTTACTTTTCGGAAAAAACTCCTTTTTGTTTTTTTTATAGAAAACATAGAAAAAGCAAAGATCGGAAAAAAAGTTATAACTGTTGAAACATTACCATTTTTTTCAAAAATACTTTAAGTGCCCTTTTCCAGCATTTATATCACAAAAAAAAAATAAATAAAAATCGAAAACATACATATCTAAGTAACTTTAAAATATCTAAAAAATTTTTCTGATTTTCATTGAAACATTTTTTTGAACTCACAACATATCGCTTTTTCTAAAAGTGCTGTTATTTTTTAACACTGAGGCCCTAATTGCATTCATTGCGCCCACTGAATCTTATCCACTTACGGCCCTACACACGAAAACTAAATTTCTGCTCATTTTGACACGTGGCTTCTACGTAACTTATAAGAATATTAGGGTGGGTCAAATTGCTCGGGTGAGAAAAAATACGAAAAGCGTATAGCAAAAACGAAATCTACGACAAATTCTAAGAAAACTTCCGCAAGAAACTATGGGTCTAAAATCAAAACCTAGCTCCCGCCGAAAGACATTAAGATTTTCATTTGCAAAATTTTTAAAAACAGCGTAACTAGTTTTATTACGAAATGCTATTATATGGAAAAAATACGACGTCTTTGATTAATGTTGGGCTTTTTCATCTTTATCTTCTTAGGTCAAATTTAAATTAAATTTACTCAGGAACTTAAGTTTGTAATGCCATTAACAATCAGTAAAAACACAACTTTTTTAAATTCATGTTTTATTTTGTAAGTTTTTTAAGTCTTTTTTACAATCCATTTGAGGTATTTCGGAACGTCTTTCAAGAGTCACTAACATAACATCATTCCAATTTTTTGCAATAACGCGTCGTGAGACATGCGTTAGTAACTGCACACATCTCTCGGTTCCCTGAATGTGCGATGAAATTCCTGGATCTGCCAGTGGTATTTCATTAGAATTTATGTATTCCAAGAAGTGCTCGTGTGGGATGTTTGCAGTAAATGGAGGTCCAGATAATATGTTGTCATTAAATGTGTTGACTAAATCCATATAATCTGTGCAATCGAAGTTAATCGGATACTTCTTATAAGTTCAAAGTCTGTATTTTTGTATTTTTGTATTTTGTCTGTATTTTATACAGACGATAGTGGAAAAAGAAGATCAAGAAGCAGCAAGAGCAAGGCTTACTACGCTTATAGAAAAACATAGAAAACACATACAATTAGACGAAAGAGAAAAATTTCTCATACGCACAGTGGACAAAACAAAACTATTTTTAAAGCAAAATCAAGAAATTTTAATTTTAAGTTCTGACAAGGGAAATAATACAGTGGCAATGAATAAATCGGACTATGATAGAAAAATGAGAATATTATTAAGAGATATCACAACTTACCAGGAAAAAAAGACGGATCCCACTTCAACTTTACAAAAGAAGAGCAATGACATACTGGAGACATTGCTCAAAAAGGAAATTATAACTAAACAAGAAAAATTAAAGATGACGACAAAAGTTGCAATAGCACCGAGGATATATGGACTACCAAAAGTACACAAAGAAGACATGCCACTGAGACCAATATGTTCGTCCGTTGATTCACCATCATACAATTTATGTCAATATGTAGTTAAGATTTTGAAAAATGTAACTAGGGGTTCTATGTATAATGTAAAGGACGCGATGGACTTTAAAAATAGACTAAAGGAACACTGTATACATAACGATGAGACGCTAGTATCATTTGACGTGGTTTCCTTATTTCCCAGTATACCAGATGACTTAGCACTTAACATTATAAACAAAAAATGGAAAGTAATCGAACAATATACAAAAATGACAAAAGATACTTTTATGGACATTCTAAAATTTTACATCAAGGACAATAGATATTATAAATATGACGGAAGAACCTTCTTACAGCTAAAAGGAATGCCAATGGGGTCGCCTGCATCACCTCTAGTCGCTGACATAATATTAGAAGAATTATTGGACAAATCTTTAGAAGAACTTGACGCTAAACCAATAATAATGACCAAATATGTAGACGACTTATTTGCTATAGTTAAAACGGATAAAATTGAGGACACTCTAGACAAGCTTAACATATTCCACAGACGAATAAAATGTACAATGGAAAAAGAAGAGAATGGAAAACTACCATATTTAGACGCCCTTGTGATTAGAAAAGACAATACTATCAAAATTGACTGGTACCAAAAACCTACGGCTACTGGACGATTAATTAATTTTTATTCGAGACACCCAAAAATATGATAATTAGTACCGCGAAAAAAATTTAAAAAATCCAACATGTACAATAAAGGCGAATACAGAATTGCGTTCAAGACTAATAATACATTAGGACAACTGTTCAGCAAAACAAAATGCCAAATTGACAAAAATGACAAATCGAATTTGATATATCAAATTTCGTGCGCAGGTGACTAATCCGACGTATGCAATAAAGTATATGTTGGAACAACTATGACAAAATTACGTACCAGAATAGCAGGGCACAAATCTGACCAAAACGCTCATGACAAGCCCATAGAACAAAAAACTGCACTTGTAGCCCACTGTACAAGAACTGGACATTTTCCCAACTTTGACAATATAAAAATATTACAACAAGAAAAGAACTACGCGCGTAGATTCACACTTGAGATGCTGCTCTCCCTTGCGACAACCTTATAAATCAACCTTGAGTAAAACTAAATGATCTTCGCACAAATGTGAAAACTCTTTCTCGTACAGTAGTCAAGTGGAACTATCAACGCCGTATTAAAAACAAACCGGTGCAGTGCCGTGACTGTCAAATGTTTGGTCATGGGGAGTGAGGTTGTCACATCAAGGCTAGATGTGCTAACTGTGCATGCAAGCATTTAACTACTGACTGCATTCAGAATGATAAAGTAAAATGTGCAAATTGTAAAAATATTCATAAAGCTAATGACAGCTCTTGTCCGAATAGACTAGCATTTTTTCAATTAAGGAAGAATTTAACTAAACGCTCTCTCCCGAATAAACATTGTAGAAAAAGTTCGTCAACATTTGACCAGCAACAGCAGCATTATAACAACAACTTTTCGCAGTTTCCTCCTATTCCTACCATTCGTTTGTCTAACACACAGAGTACGACAGCGCAACAACAAAATCATTCTGCGTGGAAATCTAATGGACCCGGAGCGCAAGTAGCGATGACTAAGCCAAATTTATTCTCTAAAGCAGAGATCACACAACTTACTTTTGATCTTGTTATCAAGCTTAAACCTTGTACTTCTAAAGAAGAACAATTTAATGTTATTGCACAATTAGCAATTAAGTACTAATATAGTAGTAAATAATGGTAAATTCTACATTAAAAATATTATTTTGGAACTCTAGGAGCATCCGAAATAAGTCAATTGAATTCTTTGATTTTATTGTAAAAAATCACGTTGATCTATGTTGCTATCTGAAACGTGGCTAACGAATGGTACAAAGTTCTGCCATCCTCTCTATAATTGTATGCGTTATGATAGATGTTCGCAAAGAAGTGGGGGTGTTGCCATTGTAATAAAAAAGTCATTAAAACCTTCTGAAATAATAACAATTCATACAAATATTGTAGAAAATATTGGAGTAAAGCTTTTACTAGAAGACTCTGCGAGTATTAGTATTCTTAGTGTATATTTCCCTGGAGGTAGGGTTACTACAGATTCACGAAATAGTTTCAAAAATTATATGAGAAATATTAAATACTCATGAAAAATTTCTTATTTGTGGGGACTTAAACAGTAGGCACAGGTCCTGGGGATGCATTTGTGCTAATGCTTGGGGAAACATTCTTGCAGAATGCACCACCCAGTCTCCGTTTGTCATATCACGTTCAAGTAACACAACTTATATACCTGCAACTTCAAAAGGCAGTCCATCAACAATCGATATAATTCTATCAAATGTTCCAGTGCATATTTCTCAACCAATTGCTTTAAATGAGTTGAACTCTGGTCACCTTCCAGTGCAATTTAATCTCGCAATTAAAAAAAATCTCGCCATTTTACAAAAACTTATGTTTTGATTATAATAACACAAATTGGGCTCGATTTAAATCTAGTCTTAAAATTTCTTTGAGTGGTGGAAGTTTCGAGTTAGATAACATAAATTTTACTACTCAGGTTGATCAACATGTTGAATGCTTAAACCAAAAGTACCAAAAGTCACGCCCAGAAACAATTGTTTAAAAATTCCATCGTATATTTTAAATTTGATTAAAATAAGAAATAAATATCGTTGTAACTGGAGTAGGTATCGAATTCAGATTACCATATAATGAATACGTTTTCGGTTCGTATTCGTCATGAGTTAAATAAAGTTAGAAACAAAATTTGGAACAAAAACCTTGGTAAGTTAGATAAATACTCGAAACCATTTTGGAATATAGCCCAAGTTTTGAAAAATAAATTTGTATACATTCCACCAATTATGAAGCAAATAAAACTATAATTTTAAATGAAGAAAAAGCTAATGCATTTTCCGAAAAATTTCCAAAAAATCATAAAGTTTCTGAGGATATTGGTTGACAAGCTACCACTGATATGATTGATGACATTATCAGGCAATTTAATCAGGCTTGCAGGTTAAAACCTCTACTACTGAATATGTCTCAGGTGAAACGATAAAGATATTAAAAAAGAGTTATACTCGAGAAAGGCTTCAGGACTGGATGAGATCAAAAATTGTATGCTAAAAAAGTTACCAAAGATTGCGTTTGCTTATTTAACATTTATAAGCAATTCCTGTCTAAAACTACAATATTTCCCTGATGCTTGGAAAGTTGCAAAAGTAATACCAATCAATAAGCCTGGTAAGCCTCCAAACAATTTCGACACTTATCGCCCAGTGAGTCTTCTAAGTAATTTGAGTAAAATGCTTGAGAAAGTACTTAAATTAAAACTCTGGTGCTTTATCGAACGAAATTCGATTATTCCTGATGAGCAGATTGGATTCCGAAGGTTGCACAGTTCAATTCATCAAATTAAAAGACTTCAAAATCATGTGAAGCTTAATTTTTCTCTGCAGAAATCTACTGATCTAGTTTTACTTGATGTGGAAAAGGCATTTGATTTTGTCTGTTTTTGTTTTTTAACAATACTGTTCTAAATATAATAGTTGCCACTACGCATTCATTTGGTCATAATATCGTGACTGAATTGCAGGGCGCGTTGGACCAACTGAATAACTATTCATAAAATTAAAAATCAAACTAAATGTTACGAAGACGCAAGCTATCTTTTTCACAAGAAAAAGAAAACCTTGTTTCTTACCAAGCTCGCAGTTACAATAAGGTAACTTTCAAATACCCTGGTCAGAAAATGTAAAGCATCTTTGTGTTATTCTTGACAAAAAATGAACTTTTCGTGACAACATTACCAATATTATCAATAAATTCAACATTGCACAACATTTGCTATATCCCTTACTGAACAGAAACTCAAGCTTAGTAACTACAATAACTTAATTCTAGTGAGAGTTATATTTCAAGCTATAATTTTGTATGCATGCCCTGTGTGGGGTATCTGATACTGATAACAGACTTATAAAAATGGCACTCAAATTACCATGGCATTACTCTACAAGGATGCTTCATAAAAAGACCAATGTTGATCTAATCCGTGATCGTATCACTTACTTGATTGAAAGATTTTAAATGTCCAGTAACATGTCTAAAAATACCTTAATTTAAAATTTGTATAACTCTTAAGGAAACATGGAGTTATGTTATTTGATGTCCATTCATATCCATTCTTGTTCATACTCAATACTAAACTTATATTTGGCGTATACCTACATACGCCTGTATATTGTAAGGATCTTTTTGGTCAACTTGTTATTTATTTATTAATTGTTATGCATATTTTTGTTTTTGTTTTTTTTTTTTTTTTTTTAATAAAAGGTTTTTCTTGTAGTTTTCCTTCTGATTGTAACTTATATTAAGCCAAAAGTTTAGTACCTAGCCCAATGTATTTATAAAATTCTCTAGATGTAATGTATTATATACAAAATCTCTGTAAATTGTGCGATAATGAAAACTGTATAAAATATTTTTCTGCAAATTAAGATATATTATTGTTAAATATTTCTCCAAGATAATATCCTTAAATTATACGTTATTAATAACTTTTAATTTTTCACCTATGGTTGGCACAGGTACTACTGTTCACATTGTTTCAATTCGGGACTATAATTGACATATGGTTTCCCATCAACTCTTCGTTTAATATTCTGTTTTCTTTCATTTCGATCCAAGTCCCAACATTGGTTGTAAAAGGCGCATATGGTTCATGGATCTATTTACAGATTTAATTGATACTTTCATATTTGTATATGTTTTTGGTCCGGTATAGATCTACAACGCATTTGTAGAAAAGCTAAATGTAGATGTTGGAACTCTAATTCTACTTCCGCATTTAAGAAACGTAAATACAGCGTCTAGAACTACACTTTTTAAACGTACGTGCACAGAAGATGCACAAACGAGATAGATGCAAATCTCAATTAAAACGTGTAGAAATGCTGCATATAGGTGTAGCTTTTAATGATTTTATATACCCTGAGTAGGTTTATGTGAAAAAAATTTTGCCACACACTCTTTTACCGCCGACAGATCAATAAAAATGCTATATACAAGACGGTTTTGACCCTATAAGACTAAAATTTTGTGATTTAGCTTATATGGTTAGTGTCGGTAACTTTACAAAAAAGAGCATGCCTCACTATAGTTACGCACACTGTTCAGAGGATAAGCGCTGAGCGAAGCGAAGCTCGCAGTGTATAAGTTAGTTATTAAATAATTAGAAATAAGTATTATTGTAAGCTGTTCATTTTTTACAATTGGAAAAAATCGTTATTGTAATATTTTTAATAACCAGGGCGAAATATTACTCGCAGAACTAACAAATTTTTTCAAAAATTAGAAAACACAGAAATAATAATAAAAATGAAAACTGTATGTGGAGTTATTGAACTAAATTTTTTTCAAATATTATTTTTCTTATCAACAGAAAAGATATCTATTAAATTCATCGTTAAGTCATAAAAAAAAATTTTGTCGACGTTCGGGAAGTCTATTTATCAATAATTTGTCTATTTGAAGGAAAATGTACCGTTGAAATTGATTTGAAATGATTTCATTTTTTTATAATCACAAAAATTTTTGAAACTCAAATCCAGCCTACTATGAGTTTAATAAAAAATATAAAAATTTGGGAGTTGTGAAACTATTACCTCTGAAAGCATTTTCCAATCACGCTTTGGAAAATCTTGTATTTTTAACTTAAAGTAAACTTACACCAAGTTCTATTATATAAAGCGATTCGATAAAATTTTACAACACAACATGTGAATTTATTACGCAGATAAGTTTTTGGGAGTGTCTAAGCATGTAGGGGAAATACTTTAATTCTTCTGGTGTAGGTAAGCTTATTACAAACAATATTACACAATTTCTGAATGGGCTGCTTTTATAAGCTTTTATTTAACTTGCTTCGTTCGTATGTATGTATGTATGTCCGCAATTCTTGCAAACATTTTTCAACAGCTTGTGGGTCTCCGATTAAGCTGAAATTTAGCATACATGTGTAAGCCCGGTGACAATGCAATATTATGAAAATTGTTTTGCCACACCCCCTTTTACCGCCCACAAATCAATAAAAATACTGTATCTCGAAAACTACTAAGCCCATTCAGATGAAATTTTGGTAGTAAATTTCATTCAAGTATAAAATGGGGTTTAAGAAAAAAATTTGACCACACCCCCTTTTACCGCTCACAAATTAATATATCTCTTAAACTACCGGCCTGTTTCAGCTGAAATTTTGGCAGTAAATGTCCTTCAAGTATTGCATGGGTTAGAAAATAAATATTGCCACACCCCCTTTTACCGCCCACAAATGAATAAAAATGCTTTATCTCGAAAACTACTAGGCCGATTCAGATGAAATTTTGGTAGTAAATTTCCTTCAAGTAGAAAATGGGGTTTAAGAAAAAAATTTGACCACACCCTCTTTTACCGCCCACAAATGAAAATATCTCCAAAATTACCGGGCTGTTTCAGCTAAAACTTTGGCAGTAAATATCCTTAAAATATTGGATGGGTTAGAAAATAATGTTGCCACACCCTCTTTTACCGCCCAGAAATCAATAAAAATGATGAATCTCCAAAAATACTAGGCCGCTTCAGCTGAAAATTTGGCAGCACATTTACATCAAGTAGAAGATGAGGGTTTAAATTTGGCCACACCTCCTATTCCCGCCCACAAATCAATAAAATTGCTATATCATAATAAAGTATATTATGCAATAAATAACGTAAATGGTATAAATCATGTTAATATGTACTGTTAAAGTTAATGGTCTAAAAACTTAAAATGCTATATGTAAGGCTTTCAAAATAAAATATGTTCATAATAAAACTGCAAGACTAAAAAGTAAAAAATAAAAAATTATATAAAAAAAAATTTCAAAAATAAGCTTTTATTTAAAACCAAAACGTGAACTAAAAAGAAAAAATAAATTTCAGTGACATTGTTCATATATGTATATTAGGCCGGGTCGATTTGTGGGGAGGCAAAAAAATCGCCCATTGCTCTGTGAAAATCGTATTCTAGGGATCAAAATAAGAAACTTTGCCGAAGGAACCATACCTCTAAAACGAATTCTGATGTCCCCCAATTTGGGTCGAACTTTTGGGAAGGGGCAAATTTTGAAAAATCCCACTTTGACCCATTTAGAGTGCTTCAATCGAGTCCAAATGTATGACCGACCCCCACTAACTTTAGAGGCCCGGCCCACCCATGCCAGTGGCACACCCCCTGGAGCCCCCTGGGGGTTCCCCATACAAACATTTCAAAAATCGCCAGTTTTGGCACTTTACATGAAAAAATCAGCGAAATGCCTATGTTTTTTTCTATTTGGAGTTTTTTTTTTCTTTAGAAATTTATTCAACCCTTTTAAAAAATGAAGGTATCACTGTGACACAACTGCAAATCGGAAAATTGCTTGTGTGCGTTTTTTAAGGCACCACAAGACACAGCTGCATGTCGTAAACTTATTTGTGTAGTTTTTTTATAGCACCTACTTAAGAAATGAAGGTTGTTTTTACAACCCTTTTTGTGGGTATTTTATTGCACCTTCTTAAGAAATGCGCGTTTTATGCAACCATTTTAACAATTAAGGTATCACTGAAATGCACCGCAAACCTTTTAAAAAATTAAGGTATCACTGTGACACAATTGCAGATCCTAAAATTGCTTGTGTGCGTTTTTAAGCCACCACAAGACACAGCAGGTAGAATTGAAATTACCATTTCATTCTTATTACCTCGTCTCGTAGACCATATATAACGCAACAGTTTTTGTGAATGCATTAAGTCGTTGTGAAGAACTCAAAGTGTGAAGTGCTAATTTCAGATAAAAAAATATTTAAAAAAAAAATAATAAGTGAAGTTGACCATTCCAAATCAAAAAGTTTACAATGAATCCACCATCCTCTACACCGCAAGATGAAGCAACAACAACATCAACAACTATCGAAAACCCAATGAGTCATATACCCAAGCACGATGTTACTGTTTTGGTGTGTCTACTGATTTGACTGATCTTAATTTACCAACCCATCTGGATATCTTGAGATATTATTTTTACTTAAGCGAACGTGCTAAAACAGAACAAAAAAAGTTATCAAATAAATCATTCAATATTCAAGTACAAGATAAGTTGAATGGAATTTGGAAAAAACTTGGTATGGAAATAATGCTGAAAAAAAAGTGTATTTAATAAATTGAATAAATTGCTTGACAAGTATCAAGAGCAAATCCAGAGAAGAAACAAAACCCAACAATTTACAGAGTATGTAAAATCTCTGGAAACAATTTTTACATTGGAACATGTAAATGCGATTTGAAGGCAGCTCCATGTGCATGCGGCTGGGTTCCCGAACGCCTAAAAGAGTTCATGCTAACATCAAACCAGGGAAAATTGTACATTCTCGGCCGCTAGACTATTACGATTATATGTGACAACGGAAAATCCAGATGCAAATTTAAGAATTCTGGTTGAATTTATAATTAAATGTTATGTGCCAATGTACTTCAATATCAAGTATTACAGCTCTGTCGTGTACGGCAGTGCATTATTTTTCAACTTCATTAGTTGGTCACGATTTCTAGAACCTCGTTTACGCAAAATTGTCAATCAAGTAATTACAGATAATTCATATTATGCGCATTAGGAAAATATCTTGTTATCAATGTTGTTTGATGATAGCAAAGAAAAGCGCGACTGTGCTATCAACATAATTCTACGCTATCGAACAGATGTTGACGACCCAACGCAACTTAGAGCTTATAAAAAACCAGATATAAAGTTTAATTGCACAAGTTACACGGAAATTATCAATCTGAATGACATAAATAACGTATTTGAACCACCATTCACGCGAAGCATTCCGTACGATACATTGAAAGAATATTTAAATCAAGATGATCCACCGTTTAATGATCCAAAAATGCATCACACATACAAGGAACGGAACGACATGTTCAATTGCTAGCTAGCGTTTCCAAACGGGTTATACCGGAAAATGTAGAGGCTGTTATGGCGACGACATTAGACAGCCGTGCGAAATTGCCCAGACTTGAAAATAAAAAAGACTTCAAACAATAATTTTTTTAGTTTCTTTTCTATAACTAACTTAAATTAATTTTTTCATTTACATATGATCTGACTAAATAAATTTCAAAAGAGAAAAAATATGTAGATATTATTATAAATAAATAATAAATATTATTATAAATAAATAAATAAAAATAAAGAAAAAACATAGCCATTTCGCTGATTTTTTCATGTAAAGTGCCAAAACTGGTGACTTTTTGAAATGTTTGTATGGGGAACCCCACAGGGGGGTTCCAGGGGGTGTGTCCCTGGCATGGGTGGGTCAAGCCTCTAAAGTTAGTGGGGGTCGGTCATACATTTGAACTCGATTGGAGCACTCTAAATGGGTCAAAGTGGGATTTTTCAAAATTTGCCCCTACCCAAAAGTTCGACCCAAATTGGGGGACATCAGAATTCGTTTTAGAGGTATGGATCCTTCGGCAAAGTTTCTTATTTTGATCCCTAGAATACGATTTTCACAGAGCATTGAGCGATTTTTAAATCGACCCGCCCTAATGTATATAGTAGGTATATTCTAGATTCAGAAGAACCTCTCTCTTGGTTCATCATCATAATAACAGCGTACGTAAATAGGTAAGTTCTAGGGACATATATAAATTTAGAAATTTTCAAAATGTAAAATATACAAGTCTACTACACAACATCAGTGGAATTGAATCTTTTAGTAAGCTTATCTGTATATAAACCGCAATCCATTATACAGGTTTACTGCACAATATCAGTGCCTTAAGCTTATAAAATTTAAATGTATTTTACATTTTGAAAATTTCTAAGTTTATATACGTCCCTTACTATTTACGTACGCTTTTATTATGATGATGGGTAACCAAGAGAGAGGTTCTTCTGAATCTAGAATATACCAACTATACACATATATGAACAATGTCACTGAAATTTATTTTTTTCTTTTTAGTTCACGTTTTGGTTTTAAATAGAATTTATTTTTGAAAAATTTTTTTTTTTAAAACTTAAAAATGTAAACAAATACATTTTTAAGCAAATTATAAACAAAATAAACAATGGGTATAAAAAAGTTTTTTGATGGGAAGAGCAAATTGTGATAAAGAAAAATGTAGATTTATGTACCTTCCAACATAATAAAAAAAAATTCCCCCTGTCCGATATCTCTGCTCACAGATTTAATAAAATAATAAATTGGAATTCATAGTTATTCTCACTGATGCTGAAATTCGCTCTGAAATTCATTTATTTAAGCTGATACTTAATGCCATATAAGCACTGCAGCAAACAAAAATTGAAAACGGAAGTAACTTTGAAAATTTGCCAAGTTGTATTTTTGTGTGAAGCTGTTGAACATTTACAAGTTGTATTCCGCCGCTGCAAGGGAAATGTGAGCACCAAAACTTTATACAAACACACACGCATATTTACGACTAGTCGAACACCAAGTCCTTAGACTCAGCTGTTGAGTTTGTTGTTGTCATGAATACGGTTTGAAAGTCGAGTTAAAATCAAGCTAAAAACCACCACAGCGAGCAAGACAACAAATTTAAGGAGACATTTAAGGCAATTAATTAGAAGGCATTAAGTGGATAAAACAATTCTCAAGGGAATCATCATCATCACAATCATCATCTGCCGGTGATGTTCAGTATTTAGATGCAATATCAGATGTTCATGATAATATGCTGAAGGTTTTCTGTTGATAAAAGTGGATTCAACTTTTGATTGGCAATTATTTTCGTATAGATGACAAGAGTTTTAAAATACAATTTTTTGCCTTAATAATAAATTCAAAACTATGGAAATTCTTAGTGCAATGAATTTTAACATTTACCATCGTTACCTCAGAAACAGTAAAAACAATTATAAATTCAATTTTAGATTTTGATGCTAATATAATCGCTGTTTTGATATATATTTCATTCAATTCCTTTTTGTATTAAAAGTAAATAAAAGTACTTAATAAAAAATTATTTCAAGAAAACCGCTAGCTGAGCATTTACATTTTGAATCTTTTTTTTTTTAAAAAAATGGAGCAAAATTAACTCAAAACTGCATTTTTTACTCCCTTTTATTATAACATTGACATAACATAACATAAACCTAACATAACATAACATAACATAACATAACATAACATAACATAACATAACATAACATAACATAACATAACATAACATAACATAACATAACATAACATAACATAACATAACATAACATAACATAACATAACATAACATAACATAACATAACATAACATAACATAACATAACATAACATAACATAACATAACATAACATAACATAACATAACATAACATAACATAACATAACATAACATAACATAATATAACATAACATAACATAACATAACACAACATAACATAACATAACATAACATAACATAACATAACATAACATAACATAACATAACATAACATAACATAACATAACATAACATAACATAACATAACAGAACATAACATAACATAACATAACATAACATAACATAACATAACATAACATAACATAACATAACATAACACAACATAACATAACATAACATAACATAACATAACATAACATAACATAACATAACATAACATAACATAACATAACATAACATAACATAACATAACATAACATAACATAACATAACATAACATAACATAACATAACATAACATAACATAACATAACATAACATAACATAACATAACATAACATAACATAACATAACATAACATTCATTTTTATTGAGAAAAACAAGGTTATATCAGAAATGCTCTTTTTATCGCCTCGCCTGGCATATGCTGGAGCTAGATCCCATTCGACTAGCCTTGCATGTGTGAGTTTTGCTCGTATATGTGTTTATATACACCTAAATACAATAGAATAGAACTTGATTATCCAGAGAAAGGCCTCGTTCGTCTTGCCTGGCATAGGTGGGAGCTGACCCCGCACTGTGTAGCGGGTGCAGACAAAAGTCGAAACATTTTCTTTTTGCTGGAATTTAAAAAAACTAAGTATGCAGAATTGCAGACAAGAGTCTTATTATTTTAGGTCTTAAAGGATTTTACTATATCTTTTCAGTTGCAAGCATGCCATGCCTCTTAATGTGGCTCTGAAATATCACGCAATTTCATTTCTCAGAGTTTAGTACTCTAGATTTCAAAACACATAGTAAATTTCAGTATTATGAATATGCAGTATTATTTCCACATATATTTCACATGATGATGATAAAACAACATATTGTTAAAGGTTAGGACAATGTTATTAATTTTTAATTGTTTTTGGCTCGCTTCTCCGACAGGAGTCCACGTCGCACATTTCAGTTTTCATTTATGTAATATTAAAAACTTAAAAATATTTCCACGAAACTGAAGATGTGTCAAGGAACATCTATAAAAATGTCTATCATGTTTATAGCAAGTGACGAACTCTTATAGAAAAAGTTCAAGAAGTTGAACTTTTTCGATCTCCTTGCATCACATGAAATCACAGGGATTATCACATGCTATAAAAATAGAAAAATTATGCCTGAGTGTGAAACTCACATTCATCAATGCCATAAAATAGGGCTCATATGCTCTTTCTTTCTAACTAAAAATGAAATAATAAAAGATACTGGAAGATCACATGGAAACGTAATATTTTTTTTTTTTCCATAGTGTATACATCCCTTAGCTTGTGCAAGTACATTTTAAAAAATCAAGAATCCCATAACGGTTTCAATGTGCCAGAAGGAAACCAGAGTGATCTCCATAAATTGCTTAATAAATGTTTTAAGACTAATGAGACTAATGATTGTTTCTAAAATCAATTGTCAATATATTTGAAAAGTCCCGTAAGGAGATAAAACGAAAATCCATTTCAGATTTGGGTGAATCGTTAGTCACCTCACTTCCCAATTTTGCATAAATTGACTCTTTCAAAATATTTGACAGCTAAAGCAATTTTAGTCCCATCTAAGAAACTTTTTTCGAATGCTTTTCAAACTCTTAAGCAGCAAAAAAATGGGTAAAGGAAAAATGTTTTCATTAATAATTATTTGTATAGAGCCTTGAACGTCACTAGTGGTATTTTTAGTTCTACGAATACAATGAATTATGTTAAAAAAAAACGAATTTGTCATTTCAGCCCTTGCAAGAACTTTAACCGAGGTTTTTATGAGCAATTGTGTTGTATGTGTGTAAAAAATATAGCTTTACATGGCCGTTTTATTCTCTGGGGCTTGCCATTGTCTGCAAAGAGGTGACGGCCGAACAGAAAAATCAATTCAATTGAAAAAAAAACATTCTATGTCAGATGGGATTCGAACCTAGGTTTTTTCGCACACAAGCCAAGCATCTTAAGCAGTATGCCACGGCCTCGTACTTCATTATATTCTCTTTATCTTTTTCGTTTTATGAATAATAAAATAAAAAACGGAATCAATGCAATGCTGCAAATTCTGCAATGTCTTTATTAATTTTTTAATTGAAATAAAGAAACTGTTAAAAACATCGATAAATATATTCAATGTACAATTCCGATGCATCATAACAAGAAATACATGGATGTAGTTTTTTGATGGGCATCACTGGGACGGGACAAAGTCGTAAACAATAAAAATGTTCCACGTTGCTCGCATCCAGCTTTCTGTCAAACGTTTTTTGCTCGAAAAGTTGCTGTAGAATCACATCAAAGAAACGACTCACATTAAGCGTTTTCATTGCAAAACATTTGCTGCTACTTGCTTGGCACAGTTTCAATTTTTATGCTTTTTTTTTTGTTTTCTCCTACCTAATATATTTTCTTGCTTTGCTCCCTTGAATTTCTTCATTTTTGCACTTTACTCAATTATGTCATAGTTGTGGCAACAAGAACAACAACGACAACAATGGATGAATGAACGAGCGGAGTCAACTTTATTTGAATTGGAGATTGTTCTGCGGCTTCAAGCAGAAACAATAATTGCATCAGTACCAGAAATGAAAACGGAGTCAACCAGCAAGTCATTCATCATGGCAGAAAGGAAGAAGATGTAAATAATTTTCCACTTCAACACTGAATATGAATTATGTTAATTGGAGATGATGTGAATAAATGCTAGAATGATTAGCTTTTGTACGCTAGCTATTCATGGAATAGTAATTTCATGGAATAGTTGTATGATTTTAATTTATTTAACAGTTTTTGATTTCTTTTCCGTTTTTATTTTATAAATCTAATTTTAAAAATCTCTTAAAAGAGCTAAGTCTGTCAACAATTATGATGCAAGTAAATAGGCAAGACTTAATTGTTAGTTTGCAACCTAAAAAAATAAAGTAGGTTGTAATTTTCGACGTGCTACCATTTTGATGAATTTCTCAGTCAGCTCAATTAACTCACAAAAGAATCTAACAAGCACGACGAAGTCTTCATTGCTGACAACCTGTTACCAAAAACTCCTCAAAGCGAATTAAGGGGGAGGTAAGGTTTGACAATTTGTTTTTCCATATTTATTTATTTTGGTTTCTAAAGGTACAACATCTGAAGAATATTGTATTAAACTTTAAGGACATTCGGAGTTACACTAACGAAGTTACAGTACGTTGAATGGCCGTACCTCTAACTTAGTTTTGCGTGCCTTTTAGCTACCCGCGCTGAGCGGCGAGCGGCAACTGTTTCGGTCTCTATTGTATTACTTTTGTCCCCTCTTTTCGTCTTAATATATTCAGGTAAATAAAATGTGTAACGTACATGTAGAATATATATTTCAGTCTAAAATTGAACGCTTAGGAGAGCAGATATGTGCGTCATTTCAGTTTAGCTGCTGATTTCGTTAACTCGTGCTCCGTTTTGTTATTGCTTAGTTTTCTGAGTGCTTTTGTATTTATCATTGAAAAAATTCCGAAACCAACTGGCAGAGAAGGACGTGCACAGGGTGGCCCAAGGGTAAGCCGACCAATAAAAAAAGTAATGCCGCAGGATCGAAAAACGAAAGTAAGAGCGTCTAGTGCATCAGCGGAAAAAATCAAATTGAATGCTTTGCTTGAAGTCTAGGAAGATCTTAAACAACATTATCGAATTAAAGACTTTCTTCAAGTTTTTTCTACTGTAGCAACTTTAGTAAAGTGTAAAACCGTGTGATAGCTCAGTGGCATTTGAATCTTGTAAAAAATAAGGTATTGGTTTCAAAATAAAAGTTACGTGTGGAAAGTGCAAAATTCCAAAGAATGTTCCGTCGCTTGCAAGAATTGATGGTAATGCCTACGAAATAAATAATATATTTCCATTCGTAATGCGAGTTTTAGGCCTAGGACATGCCGGGTGTGTGAAATTTTGTGAATAGATGGACATGGCAAGTACTTTTATTTCAAAACCGTGCTACTATACTTTCATTAAAAAAATGAACACCAGCGTAAAACCTGTTCCTAATAAATATTTTGCTTCTGCCATCAAAGATGAAAAAAAAGAGACTTGCAAACAAAATAATCGCGAAGACACAGACAAAATTACAGTATCCGGTGACGGCACGTGAAAAAATAGGATTTAATTCGATATTTGGTGTATCGTCATTGATCGGCTATTGGACCGGCAAAGTTGTTGATATTTTTGTCAGCAGTTCGTACTGTAACTTATGTGAAATCTGAAGCATAAAACTAGGACTTCCAGACTATGAAAAGTGCCACGAGCAGCACGTGAACAAAGGACAATGTAAATCAAATCACAGTTAGCCATCCGGTAATATGGATGTAAGCGCAATAGTGAAAATGTTTCAACGTTCGATAGAGTTTTTAAAAGTAAAATACCGTATTTATATTGGTGATGGCAATTTCAAAACCTACACCGGAGCGATAACTTCATACACAGCTACCCACAGTTACTCTCCACTTCCAGCTGATGTTTTAGACGCAATAAAGACAATATATGAAGATTTAAGCAAAGACACGCTGTTCGAGCGATGTCTGGGTGGTTTCGCGCAGAACAACAACGAAAGCTACAACCAACTCTATGGAAAATTAGTCCCAAATCAGTGAGTGGTACCGCAACTGTCGTTGAAATTGCAGCATATGTAGCAGCATCACCTTTTAACGAAGGCTGTACTGCTTTTCTGACCTTCATGCAAGATTTCGGCATCACTTCAGGACCAAGTGCGCATGAATGGGCGCGCGATAGACTCTTTGCGAATCAGCAGAGCGGACGAGCAAGCTGCTCGCGAGACCAAAGAAGACAAAATGTTACGTAGATAGGAGCAAAGAGATGACTTCGATAACGTGGATGATAGTGATGTACTGTATGGACCCGGCATCGATGATGACATGTATTTTTTCAAGATATTTTCATTTTTCCAGTCTACAAAACTTTAAATAGATTTTCCCAAACATGTCATTTTTAAAGTCGGTGACCAGCCTACTGAAAAAACTACTGAACAGATCGTTTTGAAGTTTTGCACACATGAATGAATGAATGAATGATTTTATTATGAAAAATAGCTAATAAAAATTGTTACAACTTTTAGAATATAACTATAATATAATAATATTTCATAAATCTGCATTCTGTAGCTCGAGAGCTAGTGGCGAATGCAGGTAAACGACTAAATAAATACACAATATCATTTATGGGGTCTTAAAGCTACATGCACATATTTTTAATTTATTAATAAGATAAATAAATATTTGTTTTTTTTTTTTTTTTAATTGATTAATGGATGGAAAAAATAAATCTTAAAAAAATAAATCTTAAAAAAATAAGAAAATACAGAAGAAGCACGTGTAACAATCATATTTGCAGACGAAGTATTAAATTTAATTCCTCATAGTTGTGTAAAAACAGCCAGGCTTTTACTTTTTTAAGGAAGGAATGCTTATCACGTATGCAACGAATAGTATCTGGCAAGCTGTTGTACAATCTCGGAGCTATCGAACAATGTGAATTTAGAAAAATCTGTGTACTATGCGGTGGAACTACGGTTTGATTGTGTCTATTAATTCTTAAATTGTAGTTTGGGTTGTTCCTGTTTGTTAGAAAACCACTGTTACAAAAAAATAGTTTAAGGGTTTTATAAAAGTACAAATGTTTAACTGGAAGAATTTCAAGGTTTTTAAAAAGTGGAAAGCTGTTTTCAAGTCGACTTTTACCGCAGATGATACGAATAACGTGCTTTTGAGCGATAAGCAGTGGGGTGATTTTATAACGATGAGTACCGCCCCAACAAGCCAGTCCATATTCAAGTTTTGAGTGTAAAATACCGTAATAAACACAAGTTAATAATTTTTTCGAACAGAATGTCTTTAATTGATAAATTTGTCGTATAGCCGACGACGCGTATCTCTTAAGCGCACTCGTGTGTTCTGACCATGTCATCTTCGAGTCTAAGAAAATCCCTAAATATTTGAAAGTTGTAACGCAATCAATATTAAAGCAATCAGGACAGCAAGCTACACTGTCATTGAAAGTTTGCAAATTATTTGATGTGGCACAAGTGTACTTATCGAACATAAATTTATTGCAGTTTGGCTGATGATATATAAACTTATTGCACTGGAATTCTCTGCCAGCCGCGTTGAAATACATTATTTTAGTTTTGTCACTTAGGACTAGCTTATGCATTGAAAACCAATGTCTTATAATGCCTAGGTCATGGTTAATGCTTATTCTACATATTCTACATGTAAATAGATCCCTAGGTACGGCGAGTTTTTCAAATTTTTTAATCCTTCTTAAAATGGTGCCAAAAATTGAAAAATTAAAAAATTAAAACAAACTTGAGACTGGAGAGACAAAGCAAGAAACTAAAGAAAGCATATTGATTTTTTAGTTTCAGATGATCCAGTGATGCTGTAGGCTGGTCACCACACAAAAAATTTTTTCGAGGCGCCTGCGGAGATCTACAATAAATCCATTATTTCTCTCTATTTTTGAGCAAAAATTTTTTTAAATATTCTTCAAATGTTGTACTTTTATATAATAATATGTAAAATAAACCAACAGTTATAATTTTTTCTAAAAAAATTCATAACATAAAAAGGTATTTTTTAGACTAAACAAACCTTACCCTCGCCTTAAAACATCTTACAAAATTGCTGATTTTACAGTTAAAGTCAGCAAAACCAACTACTGCTACAGCGTTGTATATTATATCAAGCTTAACTGCAGATTTGAATAATTGAATAAGTATTTACTGGCTGCTCATAAACCAGCCCGACTGAATCACAATCCAAAATAGAACCACAACAAGAGCGAAAGAAATTTGCAACGCGTGCAAAAAGAATGATAACATTTTCATTTTTGTTAACCCAACGAAAAATTGTGATTGTGGCGCCATATGTTCATTTCATTTTCCAGAAACTTTTCACCATGGCCTCGTATTTACTAAAACATTTTTGCAAATGGTTACTTCATTTGAAAATATACTGTTATTTGAATCCGTCCATCCGATCATTTGTACGTAAAAACATTTAATATCACACATAACGCAATTGATCACATCAAAGACTTTTCAAGAAATATAAGGGTATAAAAAAAGCACTCACAAAATTTTTCAAGCAGGCTTTTTTTTTTTAACCGACTTCAAAATGGAGGAGGTTCTCAAGTTCGTCGGTTTGTCTGTTTTTTTTTTTTTTTTTTTTTTTTTTAAATGTATGTACATCGATAACTCCTAAACCATATGCCTGATTGCCATTGGGGAACAGATAGATATAATAAGCATGGAGATGCCCGTACAAAAGTGGGCGGTATTCGAGAACTGGGCGTGGCAATAATAGATCTCGCAATACTAGATACTACTGTATCTCGAATAATATTGACCCTAGGGTACTGCAATTTAGTGTAGGGGTAGGCACAATTATTACAAATTACGGGCAAGAAAAAGGACGTAATTCGACAAATGGGTGTGGCAATATTAGAAAAACAGTGCATCTTGAATAATTTTGAGGCTAGAATACTGCAATTTAGTATAGGGGTAGGCATTATTATTACAAATTATCGTCAATAAAGTGGGCGTTATTCGACAAATGAGCGTGGCAATATTATAAAAACACTGTATCTCAAATGATATGGACACTAGGGTACTGAAATTTAGTGTAGCAGTAGACACAGTTAATACAAATTACGGTCAAGAAAATGGGCGTTATTTGACAAATGGGCGTGGCAATATTAGAAAGAGTATATCTCGAATAATATTGGTACTATAGTACTGCAATTTAGTATAAGGGTAGGCATTACTATTACAAATTATGGCCAATAAAGTGGGCGTTATTCGACAAATGGGCGTGGCAATATTATAAAAACACTGTATCTCGAATAATATGCACACTAGGGTACTGGAAATTAGTGTAATGGTAGGCACAATTATTACAAATTGCCGTCAACAAAATGGGCGTTATTTGACAAATGGGCGTGGCAATATTAGAAAAATAGTATATCTCGAATAATATTGATACTATGGTACTGCACTTTGGTATAGGGGTAGGCGTTATAAGTAAAAATTACGGTGAAGAAAGTGGGCGGAGTTCGACTACTGGGCATGGCAATATTAGAAAAACAGTGTATCTCGAATAATATTGACACTAGGGCACTGAAATTTATTGTAGTACAGGGGTAGGCAGAATTATTAAAAATGATGGTCAATAAAGTAGGCGCTATTCGATAAATGGGCGTGGCAATACTAAATAAACACTATCGCAGTTAATATTGACGCTGGGTACTGAAATAAAGTACGGGGGTAGGCACAATTGTTAGAAATAACGCTCCAGAAAGTGGGCGCTTATTTAACAAAGGGGCGTGGCAATATTTGAAAAACACTATATCTCGAATAGTATTGACACTAGGGTAATAAAACTCTTTACAAAAATGAGTATAATAATTTCAAAACAGGTGACATCTAATTTAAATTTAAGAGGCAGATATTTGAAATAACCAACAAACTTTCAGATTTTAATAGAACAAATTTTTTCGGAACAATTTTATTTATGTTGTTTATACACTTTTTTCGAAAATTTATCATATTCTCTAAAAAGGAAGAAATAAAAATTTTTTTTAAAAAAAAACAACCGACTACAAAATCACTACAAAGTAAAAAATAATTTTAAAAATACTTTTCCTTTTAATTTCTTGGTCATATTTGATAATTTATTTAAACATATTATTATATATGAAGAAATTATACATCATTAATTAATATATTTATGATAATAAAACAAATAAGAGAAAAATTAAGATAATAAGATTTCATATATAACAATATGTTTAAATAAATTATCAAATATGACCAAGAAATTAAAAGGAAAAGTATTTTTAAAATTATTTTTTACTTTGTAGTGATTTTGTAGTCGGTTGTTTTTTTTTTTTTTAAATTTTTTCTCAAAAGCTATTGTTACGAGAAACGCGACACCTTGGTGAACTTTTAAAAGTACTTAAAAACATCTAAAATAGTAAAATTCAACAACAGAATGTCACATTAACAGGAGCCGTAAATAAATTCCTGATTCAGTTCTCGTTAGCTGCCGTGCTCGAACATGTTAGAGCGCTTGGACCGTTATGTTCAAAAATACTAACCACGAGATCCCGAGCTGAGTAGACACAATTTATATTCCGGGAGGTAGCGTTAATTTGAACAAGTAATTTTATTCCGGCTGAAATTTATTGCAGCAACTGTTTCCCCTAATACATATGAGATCTGAGCGTCAGCTGCTCCAGTAGCGGTAGAGCTGAAGGTGACAGGTCTGTCAAAGTTGTAAAAAAATTATTTTGAACCAAAACATAATAGTCAGCTGTTTTGCAGGGGGTGGATTATATGTCAGCCAAGAGCATGAACTTTTTAAAAATGTCAAGCATAAAATAATTGCATACCTTATCAATTTTGTACAGCTGAATTTTTATACTTTGAATATAAATTTTGTTTTTTGTGAAGTTAACCTTGTTGTGAAGTGCTCGGTTATAGTTCTGTTTTGGCTACATCACCAAGGACAGCAATTTAAATGCGTTTCAGAGCCCATGTTTATTTATTTGTTCGCCAAACAATTAATGGCCAAACAATAAGTAAATAAACATAGTTTGGTGATGTGTGTGTATGAACATAGCCAGAGTTTTTTATGCATGTGATAGCATAAGCCAGAACCAGATAAGTGGCTTCATAAGTGAGTTATTCTTCGAGTTATCCTCCATTTCTGAACCAAAGAAGGTGGAGTAAGCTTTCATTGGGGGTTATTTTCTAGATACCTTTTGGTTACATCACCAAGAACAGCAACTAAAATACGTGTGAGAACCTATGTTTCCAATGCATTGATATATACTATAATACAATGAAGGTTTTTTAACTCCCATATAAAAGAATGAACAATCATTCCCATGTGTCAAAAATTTTGAAGATTAGAGTTTCATGTCAGTAATCGTTTCTACAGTATATAATTGAAGTATTCGGTGCAATTAGGTGCTAACCCACATAAAAAAGGTTTGGAGAAAAACGCATATGAAAGTTTGACGACTTCTACAAATCGAAATGTGGAATATTTTGAATTTTTCATATTTTTCCCATTAAGGGAGTTATTCTATTCATAAATCTGCATATTTATTAATGGACAATACTTATTACACATTAAAATATAATTAAATTTTTGAAGATATCTTAATATTATATGTAGGAGAGCTCTTTTTGGAAGTTACAAAGGCGTTTGTAAGCCAAACCTTTTAACTTTTCCACAATTTTTTTAATTTTAATTTTTAGATGTTTGGCTACAGTAATATCTGCATACTCTTAATTTTTAAATCCTTTGTCTGTAGGTGGTAGAAAATTAAAGTAATTTGTCTGTGAATTAGCGCATTTTTTTCCGAAAAAAATTACATTTAAAACTTTCAATGTCGCCTGTTGGCCACATCTTTCAAAATTTTCATATTTTGAATTTTCAATTTTAGAAGTTCTGTCTACAATGGCATATGCATACTAAGCAACACGTTGACATTATTGAAGAAGGGTTTTCTTAAAATAAAAATTTAGAAATCTACCTATATATACAATTGTAAAAAAAAAAATCTGTACATTTAATATTTTTTTAAATTCTTTTTGCGGTGGACGTTTTGAATGACGCTGAGTCCAAAAATCGCATTTTTAAAATTTTTGTCTGTCTGTCTGTCTGTCTGTCTGTTAAAGCATCACGCGAAAACCACTGGATGGATTTTAACTTGACATCTAGGCTCCTTTTATCCCCGGTCATAATATAGGCTACTTTTTATCCAGTAAAAAAGGTTGAACCCGGTAGGGGGCGCTGCGATCAGGTTCCAGGCATTCTTTTTTTTAGCTTATCTCCGAAACCGTTCATCCGATTTGCATGTAAATTTGTATGTAGAGGTTATCGGACACGCTGAGTTTTTTGACTTATCTACATTGTTCTATCTTGGACACCAGAGGGTAGTACAAATATTTGGAAAAACCTCGAAAAACTCCTACATCGTGCATCCGATTTACAAGAAAATTGGTATAAAGAGGTTTTAGGAAACGGGGAGTGTTTTGCACTTATCTTTTCTGTGCTATCTTAAACACCACAGGGCGCTGTAGTACAAATATTTTAAAAAAGTCAAAAAACTCCTAAGCAGTTTATCCGATTTGCATTAAAATTGTATATAGAGGTTTTCGGATATGGTAAGTTCTTATGACTTATAAACTCTGTTCTATCTTGAACACCAGAGGGCGCTGTAGTAGAAATATTTTAAAAAAGTTGAAAAAATCCAAAACCGTTCATTCGAATTGCATGAAAATTGGATAATAGGGGATTTATGATACGGTGAGTGTTTTCGACTTATCTGTTTTGTGATATCTTGAAAACTAGAGGGCGCTTTAGTACAAATATAAGGAAATCGTGAATAACTCCAAAACTGCTCATCCGATTTTGATGAAAATTTGTAAATAGCGATTTTCGAGTACAGCAAGGGCCTTGGTGCTATCATTTTTGCTCTTTCTCGAAACTAGAGGGTGCTGTTGTACAATTTGTACATGTGTGTGTTATTAAACTGTTCCTAAACGGCTGCACCGATTTTGATGAAATTTTTTATGTGTGTTTAAGTGGATCCCTGGATGGTTCAATTCGCAATTGGACCCGGTAGGCTTCCACGAATTTTGTTATCATAGTTTGTCTCCGAAACCATTCATCCTATTTACATGAAAATTTGTATTTAGGGGTTTTCGGATACGGTTGTGTTTGTGACTTATCTATTTTGTTCTATATTGAACATCCGAGGGCACTGCAGTACATATGTTTTAAAAATCTCGAAAAACTCCTAGCTGTACATCCGATTTGCGTCAACATTTGTACATAGGAGTTTTCGGATACGGTGGGTATCTTGGACTTTCTTTTCTGCGCTTTCTTAAACACCAGATGGTGCTGTAGTCAAATCACTTAAGATATCGTGAATCTCTCAAAAACCGCTCATCCGATTTAGATAAAAATTTGTATATTGGATATATAGGATTTGATTATAGAGTATGAAAAGGGCTTTGGCGTTATTTTTTTATTCTATCTCGAAAAGCAGAGGGCGCTGTTGTACAAATACCGCAAAAAACTCAAAACAACTCACCCGATAAGTATGATTTTTATAAGTGGTTATAAGTGGTTTTCGGGTGCGGTGAGTCTTTTGGCGCTATGTATTTTGCTATATCTTGAACCCCAGAGGGCGCTGTACTATAAAATTCGGTAAGGCGTAGCAAAGCGCGAAGGGTAATAAATATCTTCTTTTCTTCTTGATGTGTATTTATATTCCACTTTCTTTTTTCGCAAATCAGGACAGCTGATGCCGAATTCTGTGGTATTTGAGTACGCATTAACACATGCGCAAGTCAGTTGCGTCGTAAGCTGGTGTTGTTTTGATACTTCAATTTCTATTTTCAGTGCTTATTTATTTTTTGTTCAGTTTCCTCGCGAATTGCCAATAATTCGTTTTTGCTCTGATTTTTTTCAGTAATGTTCAATCTATCGAATACAATATAAATCTTGAAAATATTTTTTTGCAAGCGATCGGCGGCACGCACACACGATTTCCCCAACTTTTCTCATAATTTTCAGATGTTAAAGCTACATTTTGTTCATTTCGCCGAGTTACCGGTTTAAAAGAGGCACACAAAATTGCTTCTAAAGTTTGTGAAAAGTTTTTTCAAATTGACGAATGAAATCGAAAATTATTTATATCAACTCCCGAGTTAAGCCGGGTATTCAGCTAGTGATAAATAAGTTAAAAGATGTGGCGTTGTGTAATAATCCAAATTAACTTGGCACCACTTGCTGACAAAAGATTTCAGGTTTCTGAATATGCAAAGAATATTATTGAGGACCCTCTTTAAATCAAAATATTCAGCCCTAGCTACCATGAATAATTTTTCACGCGGAATCTGAAAAGGGAGTTTCCATTTTTTAGATAAGGCTAGAGAATACACCCGTCAATGAGTGTAAAAATGTAATGTCTTTATCTGCTATTTTTGAAACGGAAACTCCCTTTTCCGATTCCGTGTGAAAATTATTCGTGATAGGGCTGATTATAAAAGTATGGAATGTAAAAGCTGTGGTCTACAGAGTCATTTAAAAACGTTTTCTATGTGAGTTACTTCCTTATTTCACGAAACTAAGACTCAATTATGTGCAGCAAAAAGTATATACGCTTGTAACTCGCTAACGAATAGAGATAATAATTTCATCTTTGCTACGCATATAAAAGAGGTTGCTGAGATATTTTTTGTATACAAAACCTAATTTTGATCTAAGTGTGGGTTAGCACCTTATTGCCCCGACCCCTTTAATTATGTAACTAAAAACGCGATGCGAACAAGATTTTTATGAAAAATCTATTGACAACTCGACAAACATACCAGAAAGTTGCATAACTTATTTTAAATGTATATAAACCTACTGAAATTGAAAAACAGAGAAACTAGTTTTACCCGGCGCATTTCGCTTCGCTCCGCGCTTATCCCCTAAAAAGTGGCTTATAGTGAGGTCACGCCCCTGTTTCGTATAGTTGCCGTTAGTAACCATACGAACTAAATTACCAAATTTAAGTCTAATCTTACAGCCCTATTCTACCAGCTTAACAAAGCTCACCACATTAACAAAATAGTAAATATTAACAAGTTGTTAATGTTCCGTATTCTGGTGAAAATATAAGAGCTCTTTTTTTTACAATTTTGTTAATTAGAGAAAGTATCTTAAGAACGAATGTCATTTATGTATTTAGCTAGAGAGTTGTTGTGCAAATAATAGAAATATAATATTATATTGAATTAAAATAAATAAAACTGTAAAAAATCGAAGAATTTTTATTTCTTTTAAGTGTTGATAATAAATACCGGTGCTTCCGGTAAAAATTGTATATAAACTAGCAGCTGCTCTGCGTGGTTCACACCAACTTTGTTTGGCTAATTAAAAATATGTAAGTTGGAGTTTCAAATACAAAAGAATCTGCAGATTACTTACTTCTTTGAATTTTACATTTTGCTTGCTGATATAATAATCATTGAAATTTTATTTTATCAGTGAGTTTCACATTTTCATCATGCGTGGTGAACTTTCAAACCTTTTAACGATTATTAAGAATATGAACATTTATGATACTTTAAATAACAAGAATATTAACAACAGCTCCCTAACAACACCTTGTTAAGTTAACAAGCAGAATAGAGCTGTAAGTCTAAATTAAAAACCAACAAAACCGTCTGAAATTTATTATTTTTATTGATTTGTGGCCAGTAAAAGGGTGTATGTCAACAGGTTTCTTTATATAAATCTAGATATAAATCTTAATAACATATGTTCTAAATTAGGTGGCCTTTCTGGTTTTTACTGGTTTCCCAGTAGCAAGACATTACCAAATAGTAACTCCATTCTGAGTATCAATGTTCCGTGACTCTTACTTCATAGCTATTCCCTATAGAAAATATGGCATGCATGGGTCGCGCCACATTGCGTTTTCTTATGCCTGTACCAGTTTTCAAGTAATTAGTAACTTCAATTAGCAAATTAGTGACTTCATACCTTCATTTCATTCATTGTTCAACATTACTTACTTATTTGCTTAGGTGGCCGTAACAACCCGTGTCCAGGGTTCGGCCGACATCATCAGCTCTCGCCAGGCGCCTCTGCTTTGCGCGCGCCTTCTCCAATCGGATACACCAAGTGCGGTTAGGGCTTCCTCAGTCTGGTCCATCCATCGGAGGCATGGTCTTCCTCGTTTTTCACTGGAGCTTCGTCGTCCATACGATGGACATGACCCAGCCAGCATAGTCGCTGCACAGTTATACGCCGAACTACGTCAATATCTTCGTAGAGCTCATACAGCTCGTGGTTCATTCGGATGTGATAGTCACCGCCAACTCGAACAGGACCGAATACTTTGCGAAGAACTTTTCTCTCGAATACCCCCAAAGCAGCTGCGTCAGTTTGCGAAACTATCCATGCCTCAGTGCCATAAAGAAGCACAGGTAGAACGAGCGTCTTGTAGAGTGTTAGTTTTGTCGATCGAGAGAGGGCTCTGGAACTTAGTTGCTTACTGAGCCCGTAGTAGTACCTATTAGCAATTATTGTTCTTCGCTTTATCTCCAGACTGATTTCGTTGTTGGAATTAATGGCGGTGCCAAGGTATACAAACTCCTTGACTACTTCAAAGTTATAGCTGCCGGATGAAACGTGAGAGTCTAAACGCCACGCTCCCTTTTTCGTAGACAGCATATACTTTGTTTTACCCTCATTTATCGTCAAACCCACTTTGGCTGATTCCTTTTCGATAGCGGTGAAAGCAGCGGTAACATCTCTCTTGGTTCTGCCGACAATATCAATATCATCAGCGTACGCAAGGAGCTGGACACCTTTATAGAAAATGGTGCCATTACGATGCACACCGGCCTTTCGTACGATCCCCTCCATGATGATGTTGAAGAGATCGCAAGACAGTGTATCGCCTTGCCTGAAACCTCTTTCGGTTTTGAAGGTTTCGGAGAGGTCATTTCCTACCTTGACGGAGATGCGTGTGTTGCTCAACGTCATTCTGCAAAGTCTAATCAGCTTTGCAGGTATACCGAACTCAGACATTGTTGAGTATAGGCAATCCCTTCTCGGGCTATCGAACGCAGCTTTAAAATCGACAAAGAGGTGATGTGTGTCAATTTGATTTTCGTGGGTTTTCTATTGGATTTGTCGCAGCGTGAAAATCTGGTCTATGGTGGACTTTCCAGGTCGAAAGCCACACTGATAGGGTCCAATCAGTATTTTTGTAATCGGCTTTAATCTTTCACACAGTACGCTTGAGAGAACCTTATATGCGATGGAAATAAGACTGATACCTCTTTAACTTGCGCAGATTGGTGGGTCTCCTTTCTTAAGTATAGGGCACAGTACGCTGAGGTTCCAATCGTCGGGCATGCTTTCTGCTAGCCATATTTTGCTGATGAGCTGATGCATGCGCCTTATCAATTCATCGCCGCCGGTTTTAAACAATTCAGCTGACAGGCCTTAAGCACCCGCTGCTTTATTGTTTTTGAGTCGTTGGATAGCAACGCGAACCTCTTCATGGCTAGGTGGTGATACTTCCACTCCGTCATCGTTGATTGGTGACACTGAACTGTGCTCTCCACGGGCGGTATTGGTGGAATCGTCGCCAGTAAGTAAATTGGAGAAGTGCCGTCTCCACAACCTCAGCACACACTGTGTATCCGTATTCAAATCTCCATTTTCGTCTCTACAAGTGGATGCTCCGGGCTTGAAACCTTGGGTTAGACGCTTAACCTGTTGATAGAATTTTCGTGCATCCTTCTTGCCCTGGTATACCTCAAGTTCCTCACGCTCACGCTTTTCCTGCTCTCTTTTCTTGCGTCTGAAAAGGAGCATCTCTTCCTTCCTCTTTTCGCGGTAGTTTTCTCGCACGGCTCGCGTTGCAGCTGACTGCAGCGTTTTTCTGTATGCGGCGTTTTTTACTGCTGTCGCGATGCGACACTCCTGATCGTACCATTGTTTCTGAGGTTGCGGGCGCCGGAAACCAATGACTTCTTCAGCGGCAGCGTCGTCGGGTCCAGAGGTTGGTTGGTTAAGCTTAACCGAGAGTTGAGCGGAGTAGGCAGTCCGTTGTAATTGCAGCTTAGCGACATCTAGCTTTCGTTGTATTCCTGTGCGTATGTTCTTCGCATTGCATAATCGCATGTGGATCTTGACTGCAACAAGATAATGGTCGGAGTCAATATTGCCCCCCGAAATATACGCACATCTAGAATACTAGAGGCATGCCTTCCGTCGATTACAACATGATCAATTTGGTTTCGCGTTTTTTGATCCGGGGACAGCCAGGTGGCCTTGTGGATGTCGAAGTGCTTAAATCTGGTGCTACTAATTACCATGTTTCGTGCCGCGGCGAAGTCGATCAGTCTTAGACCGTTGTTCGTGGAGGTCTCATGAAGACTAAACTGACCGACAGTGGGGCCAAAGATGCCTTCCCTTCCGACTTTCGCATTAAAATCGCCGAGGACTATTTTCACGTCATGGACCGGAAGGAGGTCATATACGTCCTCAAGACTAGCGTAGAAAGCGTCCTTGACGGCTTCGTCATTTTCCTCCGTCGGGGCGTGCGCGCAAATAAGGCTGATGTAGAAAAAGTTTGCCTTGATGCGGATCGGTGCCAATCTTTCGTTCACAAGTGTGAACCGGGAAACAAGGTGGGGTAGTTTCCGGCTAACGACAAATCCACATCCAAATTCACGCTTCTCCGCATGGCAGTTGTAGTAGATATCGCAGTGTGCTTGTTTAGAGCAGCCTTGCCCTTTCCATCGCATTTCCTGAATGGCGGTGATGTCAGATTTTATTGTTTTGAGGGTTTCCGCCAGTTGGATAATTGCACCTTCCCTATAAAGGGTAGGGACATTCCAGGTGCATATCCGTTTTTGATGATAATTCATTATTCGATTATTGCAATTGGCTATTGCAAAGCTTTGTGGATAAACAATATTTTTTGCTTAGTTTTTATACAATAACATTGTATGTATGTTATAGTATTATTGTAATTAGATATTTGTTACGTGCGGTACAGTCCAGTAATACAAATTTTTCGATTCTACGAAAGGGCGTGACACTATATCATTCGTGTTACTGGACGGCGACTGTATTTTTATATAAGCACACACGAATGACGTCAGTCCAAACAATAGCTGATTTCTGTTCGCAACTCTGTTCCGAAGCAAAACTTAACCGCTTTCGCTGACTTTAAAATTGAATAATTGGTGCATGTTCCAAAAGATTTCATTTCTTCTGTTTTTGTTTGAAATAATTATTGAATCTTCGCAGAATTCTGTTTTAACTTCGTTTGAGGTTCTAAACTATCCAATGAGATTATTTTTATAATTTTTATTCAGTTTTTAAAAAAATTCATAAGATTTTGATTATTTTACAAAAAATGTGCTAAAAACTGCCTTTGTTGTAAATTTTTTTAAGCTCACAAATTCGTTTCTTGATTTTCTTTCATATGAAGTACATAAATCGGACAACCTTCTCAATAGCCTATCAACTGATATCTCGGCAAAACTTGAAAAGCTGGAGTGTGAATTGTTTACCATACGCGACAAATTTGCTGAGTACGAATCCAAAATAATATTTCTGGAAACTCAAGTTAATGCTCTTACCACTCGATGTGAAGAGTTGGCAGAAGAGCTAATTAAAATCAATACCAGCAACTACAACAACAATAACAGCAACAACAACAACATCGCTAACTGCATTGATTATTCAACAGATGCTGTGCTCTTTGGAGTACCATTCTCTGAGGGCGAAAATCTCCGAAGTATCTTTAATCTTATCTGCAGATCTTTGGATTTCCTCTCACCCCAACTAAAAGACATTTTTCGGGTCAACCCAAGGCCTAATAACAACAGCATTGTCATCATCAAATTTTATACATCTTTTGACCGAAATCGTGTCCTTAAGGCCTTTGGTGACTACCGCAGACGGGCAAAAAAACCCGTAAATTTAAGAGATGCGGGTTTGAATCAGACAATAATGTATTCCTGCATGAGAGTCTTGCGGCCGAAACCAGAAAACTTCTGCATGCTGCTATCGCCCTCAAACGAACTAAAAAAATTTACAATTCTTTTAGTTACCGTGGATGCGTTTATATCAGACTACAAAAGGGTGAGGAAGGTGTTCAAATTTCGAACTTTACTGAGTTGCAATCTTTATCTAGTGGCGCTGCTGATAATGTCTGATGTGCTTTATGGTACATCACTATACATTTTCAAATATTGCGTATTAATTTGTTTTTTATTTCTATTACTATTTCTTCTTGCATATGTCTCTTCTCTTTCGTTATTTTCGCACTATCAACTTCTCTGTTCCTACTCTGCATATATCTTAACCTTAAATGCTTTTGGTCATTATTCTAAATTATATAATCTTATATGACTAGTGTGGATGGCTCTGATCGTTACGCTTGCGAGAATCATAAAACTGTAATTGAAGTTATGAGTAAACGGCACCCAGATCTCAAAATCGTTGACTTTAATGCACGAAGTCTTAATGATTTTAAGTTGGACTGTATTAAATACGTTTTTGCAGATTCTTCTGTCGATATCATATGCGTCACGGAAACCTGGTTTAATGAGGGCGTTAGTGATTCATACTTCAACTTACCTAATTTTAAACTTTTCCGTCATGATAGAGCAAATAGAAGAGGTGGAGGGGTCGCGATATATTGTAAGGAAAATCTCAATGTTAAATTCTTAAGTAAGTCCAATGGATCCAAGGTCGAATTTTTAAATATTGAAATATGCGGTAACGTAACTAAAATTTTTGTCTCATGTATTTATAGTCCAAGTCGTAATTTCAGTTTGGAACCTGTCTTCTCTTCCATCTCTAGCTATGCTATAGATTTTCAGCACTTAGTTTTATGTGGTGATTTCAATTTAAATCTATTAAACAATGATAACCTTACTCGAAATTTCTTGGATAGACTAACTGAAGTAGGACTACATGTTGTGAACACTATTATGCCAACGAGATTTTCAAATAACGCTAGACCCAGCCTGTCATATATATTTGCAATTTCTGACGCATCGTCTATCTCGCTTTTTGATCAAATCTCTTTTCTATCCGACCACGATCTAATTTTTTGCATATTAAACGTAGACGTCTCACATTCTCCCTCTGAAACTTTTTTTACATACCGTAACTTTAAAGCTATAGATTATGTCTCACTTATGAATGACTTGTCTGTCATAAATTGGACTGACTGCTGGTACCTTACTTCTGTCAATGAAAAATTAGCCTTTTTTACTGATACCATGACTAATCTCTTCAATACTCACGTTCCACTATGCACCCGTCGGGTTACCAATAGTACTTGTCCTTGGTTTTCCCATTCAGTTAAACTGGCTCAAAAAAATCGCAACAAAACTTACAACAAATGGAAACGCTATACCACTGCACTTAACTGGGAGCGGTATAAAAAAGCTAGAAATGAAGCCACTCGTGCCGTCAGACTTTCAAAAAAACTATATTACGTATCCAAATTAAGTCCAAATTTACCATCGAAACAACTTTGGCAAAATCTAAAAGGTATTGGAGTATGCAAAAATGAGACTGAAATATGTCAGATTGATGCTAATTCCCCCAATGACTATTTCGTTTTTAGCTCTGTAGATGATGTGACTTCTTCGCCTTATTTTGTCGAAAGCACCTCAGCTCCTTCGAATGAATTTAGTTTTGTAGCAGTAAGCGAACTTGATGTAGCACGGTGTATTCAAAAAATCAAATCAAATGCTATCGGGGAAGATGGAATATCGATTAGATTTCTTAAACTAGTACTACCACATGTGCTAAGCCCCCTTGCGCATATAATAAACCACTGCTTCACTACCGCAAGTTACCCTGAGATCTGGAAAGTGGCTACTATTATTCCCATTGCAAAGAAAAAGCTTGCTAGTGAACCCTGCGATTTTCGACCTATAAGTTTTTTGTCCTCAGTTTCGAAGGTGTGTGAGAGTCTCGTGGCAGAGCAAATCAATGGCCACATTAATTTATATAACCTCATGTCCGAGCATCAGTCGGGGTTTCGACCAGGGTACAGCTGTTCGACTGCGTTGGTTAAAATTATGGATGATATAAGAGTTTCTTACGATATGCGGCATTTGACATTGCTGTGCTTACTGGACTTCTCTAAGGCATTCGACACTGTGAACCACTCACTACTCTGCAAAAAACTTAAGCTCTATTTTGGTTTCTCTGACTCCGCGGTTCGTTTTATTCAAAGTTATCTTGTTGGTAGATCTCAAGGAGTTAAGGTGGGAAACAATTTTTCTGTATTTAGAAGGATCATGAGGGGAGTTCCACAAGGCTCAGTTCTTGGCCCACTACTATTTACCATGTTTATTAATGACATATTCAATAAGTGCAAAAATGTCACCATGCATGCGTACGCTGATGACCTTCAGCTATACTTATCCAGACCTATTGGACTCTTTGATGATTTATTTCTTAAAATGAATGAGGATCTACAAACAGTTGCAGAGTGGGCCAGAACCAATATGCTTAAATTAAACCCCCTTAAATTATATATACTGCCAATCTCTTAAACACCCCTCCAGAACACTGATTTCCTACCAGTACTACTAAGCGACACTGAGCTGAAAACAGTCAAAAAGGTAACCAATCTTGGATACATTGTCAATTCAACTCTGTCCTGTGAGGACCACATCAACTCGTGTGTAAGCAAAGTTTATTATGTTTTACGAAACCTTCGTATGACTGCTTCGTTCATGCCAATAAATACTAGGAGAAAGTTGGTGATACAATTGCTGCTCCCAATAATAACATACTTTGAAGTTGTTTATAGCCAGCTAGATTCAAGGTCGTCTCACAAGCTGTTAGTTGCATTCCATAACGCTGCCCGCTATATTTACGATCTGAGAAGATTTGATCATATCTCGCAATATTGTAACCTAATTTTGGGCATGAGTTTATTCGATTACCTTAAGGCAAGAAACTGTATGTTCTTACACAAAGTTATCTACTCGCGATCCCCACGATATCTTTTTGATAAACTTGAGTTCTGCAGGTCAAGTAGAAGTATGAACATTTTGGTCCCAAGATACAACTTCATTAACTCCAGTCGACTGTTTTTCGTAAGCGCGATCAGATTGTTGAATTCACTTCCACCCAGTATCAAAAGTATTCCAAACAATAAGACCTTTAAGCATTTAATTTTCAAATACTTCTCTTAACCACTGATTCTATCTCTCTGTATCCCACTCTTCTCTGTCGCTATCTCTAATTTTATTTTCTCTGTCGTTTATGTTAAGGCTGGTAAAAATTATTTCTACAAATTATTGTAACTTCTTTTGATTTTTATATGAAATCGGTTGTTATGTGTAATGTATTCAATTTTATATTTTGAACTAAAATTGTTTAATGTTTAAAAATTAATTGCTTTAAATTTTATATAAATTCTGTTTAAATTGTATTTTCATCTTTTTAATGATTTTTTCTTCCAAAATTTGTAAAATGTTAATTGCTTTAATTTTATATAAATTTTATCTGTATCTTAATAATGGTTGTTATGCTCTCGTGCAATGCATTTTATATTTTTCTCTGGGCTTCTAAAAGAGATTTGACTCTTATTTGCCAACATTATATGTTAAATAAATAAATTAAATAAAATAAATAAAATGTAGGATTCATTTAGAATTTCTGTCATAGAAATGTTAAATATGTTTCATACGAACGAAAAATCAATCCTAGCTCAAAAAAACATTTTGAATTTTTCTTTTGTTTGTGTTTGTATGTTTGTATTTTTATAAATTTATTTGCACAAAAAACGAAGGTTTAGTGAAAGATTCATGTCAATATCGTAATTAAATTCTGAGTTACAAACTCAACCATGTTTTTCTTCATACACTAAAAGTTTTGCCACTCCTATAGCATGCGGCGTGATTGGCCGAGGAAAATATAATGTTTTTAAAATTGTCCTGAGTCGTAGTAAAGCCTTCTGCCAAATTTCAAAGCAGTCGGTGAAAACATTCCGGAGATGTTTGACATTTTCCATAAAAAATACAAAATTTCTATGTATATAACAAAGCTTCTTTGGGTGTTCGTGATTTCCCAAATTTTCCAACAAATTTTTCCAATTTTTTTCTATAAACTCTTTCAAATCCGTTAAGTCGTTCATGAGTGATGCCATTAACAACGAACACCATTTAATTTTTATTTATATAGAAAAGGGCGGTGAAAGTAGGCGTGGCAACGTTTATTTATATAGTGATCACCACTTGGTCTAATAGCACATACACACCAAGTATCATTATAAAAACATGTAGAGCATGATAATAGTGGTATTCAATGAACGATGTATTTGTGATGTAAACTGCGTATGTGTGGTAAGTTGTATGAACTTACGGCACATACGCTATTTACACCACAAATACGGCGTTAATTGAATACCGCTAATGATTTTTGAAAAGTGAGCGTATTTATAATTCGACCACGCGCATTTTTAGTTGAGTTGCCAAGAGTAACCATACCAACTAAATTGCCAAATTTTAGTCTAATACAGCCAAATTCATCTGAAATTTACAATTTGTATTGATTTGTGGGCGTTAATAGGTGGTGTGACAACTTTTTCTTTTCCATTATTCAAGATATTGCCTTTAACAACAAATGCTGTAAATTTGGTGCCCTTGGGTGTTACCGTTCCTGAGATTTTAAAAAACCAACCCGCACGAACAATTTTATGTATACATTTATATTATAGTGACCACCACTTGGTCTAATAGCACCTTACATCAAGTTTCATTAGCAAAACATGTACTAAGGAATTATAATGAATTTAATAAAGCGTTTTTATTGATTTGTGGGCGGTAATAGGGGGTGTGGCAAATTTTATATCTCTTATTATTCGAGATATTGGCCTTGACAACACATGTAGTACATTTGGTGCCCTTAAGTGTTACCGTTCCTGAGATCTTAACGGACACTTACCCGCATGAAGGATTTTATTTATAGATTTAATTGTTAAAAACAATAACGTTGATACACAATGTTGACAACAACAATGTTGATGAACGCCGACTGACGGTTTTACCACCGTTATCAGTACAGCTCACTATTATCATTACTATTGTAAAAGTATAAAAAACCAACTGTATAAAATTCATTGGGTATAAAATCACTTTATGCTTGAACATTTTTACAAGTTCATGCTCCTGACGGACGTATCATCAACCATCTGCAAAACAGATGACTATTGTTATTGGTTCAAAATGATCTCAAAATCCATCCCACGAAGCTTGGTGCGGAATATAATTAGTCGTGGCATAATTTTTTTACAATTTTGGCAGGCTGTCACCCCTAATTCCACCGCGGGTGCGGACACTGACGCTAATTTCTGTGATTATTAAACATGCTTGCAATCGAATTTATTTGGCATAAAATTCCTCGAATTATTTTCTGCTCTCACAGAGCTGAAATAGTCAGATACATAAGTTTTTTTGAAGTAAACCTTCTCTAGCCACGTATACACAGCGAATTGGATGAGAAGTAAAACCTATGAAACAAAAGGTTTCAATAACAACAAGAAACAACAAAAATTCGCCGCACTCTGCAATATAAAATTTAGAGCTATACTTTTGGCAGTTTTGAATCAATGGAAATATATTCCACTTTCAGCCAACAGCAAGACTACAATCCTTTTGATAATTTAATAAAATAATTAAATAAATTTATAATATATAGTTGCTTGATCAGAGTTTGAAATGCAACCAAAAAGTTATTTTATAATATTTAACTCTTGCAATAACTTGGGACAAAAATTTCTCTGAATGTGAACATCTAGAATAAAGATGTTGGAACAAGTCTAGTTTAATGAATCTTATATATTAATACGCAAACAAACATCTTGAAAGTGAATATTTTTATTGCATTGTTAATAATAAGTTATAGAAACAAACTTTCGAAACAGTTTATTAAGATTATAGCTTATAGTTTATTAAGAAGTTTTTCTAAAAATGGCCAAAACATAAGCAAACGACAATGTTTGAGACAATGAACACATATACGGAGGATCTGGCTGATGGGTTGAGGAGTGGTTGAAGGGGAGGGGGAATGGGCAGGACAAGGGGGATTTTCCCTGTCGTTAAAAAGGTGTGATCTTAAGGCCTGTATCTTATCTTATGTAATGATAGACGTCTTCTACATTATTCAAGAATTGATAGCAAGAATTAAAGTTTGTGAGCAAATCTCTCACTTTCGACACACGAGCAAGAGTAGAATGCGAGAGTGACGCAGCACTTCAAAAGAGCTGCTTGCTTTCTCTCAACTTCTCTCTATTCGAACACACCGATAGCGTCAAAAAAACTGTTACAGCCTAAACACAATGACATCTTTTCATATCTTGACGAATTTTATGATGTTAACACGACAAAGAGAGGATGTGGGGACAAATCTTGTTGTCGCAGACTTTATATAACACATGCAAAGACATTAATAATTGTTTATTTTGTTCAATCTTGGTGGATTATTTTGAGATAACGCTGCGGCAAAGAGCGCCGCTGCCGCCGCGGCACGAAGTTCATTCTGTTCAAGCTATGAATTGGTGCGTTCAGCTAAAAAAGAAAAGAAAAATCGATTGTGATATGGTCAAATTTCGACCACAGGCAATACTAGTCCGTTTAAATTCCAGAAAATTGTTTGGTACAAGGCATGGCAGAGTTATAATTGTATCATGCGTACAAGGTAGCATTTTTGTCGTAGGTTATAATGATATTGATAAAAGGACACTATCTCCCCCTGTGGCCAGGGGTGGATTTAGGTGGGGGCTAGGAGGGGGTGCAGCCCTTGACCCCGAGATGGTATTAGATTGGTATAGATGGCAGGGGCCCCGCAGGCGCTTCTGCCAAAATGACTAATTTGATTTTTTTATGCATTTTTTGATCAAGGAAATGATCAAGCAAACTTGGTTACATTAGCAGCTATCCAAACCAAAAAAAATAGCAGAAAACAATGTTTCTTCTACTTACTACACGTTGTCATAAGCATCGTTTAGTAGGAGTTTTTTTTTTGTTGATTTGAAAGCTTTGTTGTCTTTTTTTTTTTTTTTGCTTTTGCATAATGAAAAATAAAAATTAACGTTAATAACATAATGACACATTATTACGTTAAAATTAATATTTTGATTATTAAAAAATCCGAGCTAAATGCTCTGTCCTTAAGTAGGCCCCGAGTCGATTTTATCGCCAGGTTTTCGCTATGTGCTAACTCGGTGCTGCCTGTGGCCCCAGCGGGTTCGTTAAAGTAGACTTAAGGCCAAATGTTTTTAATTAATTACTTTTCATTTTTTAATTAATTAAAAAATATTTTTATTTTTTTTTAAATAATTTCGACGATACGTCTTGCTTCAAATAGACAAAATATCGATAAAAATTTAAATATTCAAAGTTTAATTTTGAATAAAAATTTGTTAGTTCTGTGAGCAATATTTTCCTTAATCCGCTGCTGCCCTTGGGGGAATCTCATGCGGATTTTGGTCAGTGTAAAGTCGATTGCACGGGTCTAGATTGACTGGCGGGAGTCGCGCTTTGTACGCCCTTAATATACAAGAAATTGGATAGGTCTCATCTCCATCAGTAGATGGTAAATGAAGGTACGCCAACTACTGGTAGCCAAATTCGTTCTATTTGGGAACTTTTAGAATTTATTCTTTTTTTGTTTTCATAAATAGGGCGCAGGTCTCGCTTTGTATTTGTGGAGGCGACATCCAGTAAGCTTGGTCTTCTGGGTGTAATGGATACTCTACTCATTTGCACGGAATTGTATCCGTGTTTTGGGTTTGTATATCATTGGTATTTTACTTACGCAACTTGAATGTGTAGCAAAGAAACTGGTTGGCTGTTCCATGAACTATTGACTCCACGGTCATGGGGCCAAGAAGAATAGAGCCTTAACGGCAGGGGTTCTTCAATAAACACAAACATAGGATTTTTGTCATTGAATAATTATAATGCTTGGTTTTCACTATGTCAATTTCAATGGTGAATTGCTGTCAATCTAATGAACGTTTTCTACGTTTGACAATGGAGAAAATTAAATACAACTGATTATCAAATTGAAAAAGAAAAAAAAACGAAATGGCCATTTCAGCCCTTGAAAGGACTTTGGCCGAGAACTGGATCGAGGACCTAAGAAGCTTTTCATGGCAGTTTTTTACTCTCTGAGGTTTGCCATTGTCTGAAGAGAGGTGACGGCCGAACAGAAAAATTAATTCAATTGAAAAAACTTTCTGTGTCAGATGGGGGATTTGAACCTGGGTTCTCTGTCGTATGAGCCATACAATGTACCCACTACGCCACGGCCGCCACTGATTATCGAATTGAGCTATACGAAAAAAAAAATAGTTTTATTTAGGTGATATTTTAATTGATTAAGTTTTATGTCGTCATAAAACTGACAGTGAAAACCAAGCTTTATATAGAATGGACAACGCGAATATTCGCCACTTTGCTGTGGGAATCGATTTGCATTTCATTAATGTTTAAAACCAGTTTCATGAAAAAAATTATAAATAACCTTAAATGATTTTTAGAAGATTCACTTCTTCCGTGCGTGTCGGCCACACACATATTTTTTTCAACATTTTGCAGAGCCATAGGGAGAATGTTGATAAGGTACAATGCAAAACTTATGAACCCTGAAAAATTACATCTCCCCAGTCAAATTCAAAATCAAACTTTAAACAAATCTTATTTTTTACATTAACATTAGTATAACTTTTATATTTATATACATATATATTTAACAAGATATATATCTATATCTATTCTATTATATAAAAAGCTTATCACGTATCTATGAGTGAGGTAAACTTAAGAACTACTGAACCGATTTCAATAATTCGTTCATTCTTAAATAAAGCGTTATTCTTAACTTAAACTATTGCATACTTTATTCTTTAATACCTACCCTAAAATGTTATTAAAATTTAAGATTAGATACTATTATTGGTGTAATAAGCAGTCCATAGTCTAGAGAATTAGTCGGAATCAGATAAGGCCAATTTTAATACTTTATTTCAGTAAATATCTGCACCATGGTATTGATATTTGATATGGGAGTGGATAGGGTCTGTGCCAAGCACCATGCAAAAAGTGGGCGACACTAGAAAAGGGGCATATATTAGTTTTAAAATTCTGTGAATCTAAAGTGAAAAATAGTTTTTTTTTAACTTTCCTGGCCAAGGATAAAGTTTTGCGTAAGTTCATGTAAAGAAATAACTGCAACAGTAAGGATATGTAAATAATAAAAAACTTTTCAGCCAGTATCTAGCTTACCATGAAAATTCAAGTTTCAATATTTTGAACATCGTAGGCATAGATAATTTGGGCCGGTAACTTTGTGGAATTAATATCTAAGTGAAAAGAGACAAAAAAGGTTAATTTAAAGTTTTAATTTGATTAAAAGCAACATTTTATAAGGACTAATGCTTTAGTCCTAAAATTGAAAATTTTATAACCAGAAATAATGACAAAAAATATGGCGTTCAGAATGAACCTATTGATCGTTGCGCATTGTGGGTTGTATTACGTTCCATAAATTATAGACACTCTGAATGTTAAACCACCCCCGGGTGACGCCAGGTATTCCAGTTAGTGAAATATAAAACTTAATATACGATGAAACTTAATATAAGATGGAAAAACTTAAATTTTCCTAGTCTCCGACCTGCCTTTAAAGTTCACAAAACTATGCTCTTAGTCAAAATTCTAAAAAAATATGAAAAAAGTTACTGAATTCCGAAAATTTGCAATAAAAAGCAAATTCAGTTCAAAAGAATCAAATATATGCTAAAAATGCATCAAAAAAGGAAATTATACAGTATATCAAACATAGTAAAATACGCACACTACTACACAGAGAATACACACAAAAAAAAAAAGAAAAACAAATAAAAAACAAGAACGATTCTACAAAGATAGTTTCTTTTAACTCAAAAGGACATGAACGCAAAAAAAACAGCTTAAACAGCTTTTTTACGCTGTTTGATGGAAAAAACGTATTTTCACAGAGCTACTTTTTGCATTTAAAGATTTCATCAAGCAACGCATACGTCGCACACCAACCAGCCAACCAAACAACTATTAGCCAAGAAATTTATGCTGCCACAGGCTGCATGGCAGGCTGACAGGATGTACGCAGTATAATGTTAAAACGTTCAAACGTTCAAATTCTCATTAAGCATCTGCACAAACTGTAAAATATGCAATTATAATTTTCTTTGCATTTTCATAAGTTTTCCTCCCCATGAATATTTCAAAAGTATTCACAAAAAAAAAAAAACACTTCAATTCGCCGAATTCATCAGGGGCTCTGATGAACGCACTTGTTGGCAACACTTGGAGGATATGGTAAGGTTGAACAACGTGTGAAACACACTCTAATCCATTGCATAAAAAGCAACAATTTTGCCTGCTGCCCGCGATAATACAGATATGATGAAATTGCGATGCTGTCGCTGGAGCACAAGCGCAACTTTGTCTGCAGTTATTACTATGCAAACAATAAAATTAACTTGCTTTGTTCCTGTGAATCTATAGCTAAGTTATCAGTGGCCCAATTTTTTACTCCCAACTATGAGGAAGTCCCTTTATTGTTTTTCACTCCGTCAGAAAACATATAATTTATGTTAACAATTTTTTGCATCTAGAATACTTCCACGCATAAGAAGGTGAATAATGAAAGCTCACAACCATGCCGTCGGGACACGTGGAAGGATCACAATTTCGAGAGTTAATTGAAACACATACTACGAAGTTAAGTAGAAGCATGTTCAAAACTAATTCATGCAAGAATATGCAGCTTAATGCGTTAGGATGGGAAAATTTATGATTAATTTTAATTTCAAATTCGGCGGATATAATTTTGCTTTAATCTTACGCATTTTAGACAAAACTTCCCATTTTCCTGACAAATCTAAGAACTTAAAGAAAAAAATACCTACTATTAAAATATCTAAATTAGATTTCAAATTGAAAATCGTGAGTAAAATTCGTTGGCAAACAAACTTCAATTGCTGCTCTTACGCTGTGCAGCTGTATATAGCTTTTAAAAGGAAGTGTCACCACTTCCACATGCTACTTAGAAGCATTAGATTTCGATAGCGCATTTATTTGGAACTTAATAGATTCATTAATAAACGTGTTCAATTTAAAACTACAGAATGGAAAAACAGGTGCAGCTGCGTTTTTTAAATCTTGTGCATTTCAAGCAACCTCCAATGATTGGCATGGAATAAAGTTTTTCTTCCAGCATTCTCGAAAATCTTGCCTAGATGCTAACAACGACATCACCAACAAAAAAGATAATTTAATAATGAAAAGCAAAAAAGAAAAACACACTTTCTCAACTAACTGTTTACCCAACCAACATCGTGTTATCTTGTTCCGGGCTAAATGTCGTTCCTGAGATATGAGATTGTTTTGTTAAATTTTTTTAGTTTTCATTTCTTTGACATGCATATAAATAAGCACCAACAGCAACAACAACAACAACAACTATTATTACCTCTGTGAAAAGAATGCGTAGTTTTTTTTCTTACAAATTAAAAAGATGTTTTTGTGCGTGTGGCTTTTCTTGGTGTAAGCTAGGTACGAAAAAATAAATAGTTCTTGTTGAACGACAATTTTAAGTTTAACTGAAATTTGTTTTGTTGGCAACAACAGCAAACTTTATTTAATGAAAAACTTTTAAATGCCACTCAGCCACTAAGTCACATATAAACATGGACTGAAGTTGTTTACTCTGACTCAAGGTAAAAGTATATTCAGTTCCAGAGTTGAACTTATAAAGCAGTAGATTAATACTTAATAACATTGAGAAATAGCTGGATACGCTAGAAATCACGTCCAGTTTTTGAAGATATTACATGTTATAGTGATATTTTTCTTAGAAAATATTTGCTATTTCAATTATAATTAGTAAGAAATAAAAATCTATACAAATTGTTATGTATATCTTATACTACATTCATATTGCGGCATAAATTACTTGACTTGTCATTAATTACTTACCTGAAATTAACTACGCTCATACTGGGAGTTCATAATTTATTTAATTTTAATTGTAATTTTTTTTTTTGTGGTGTTTTTATTTTATTGTTTATTTTCACACAAATGTCGTCTGCAATATTTTTTTCCATATAAAATGTTTTGTTTATAGAAATGACACCTTGTGATATAATTTCTCCGTTTATTTATCGAAAAACTTAGTGCTGACACCGATTGGATCTTAATTTGGTTGGTAATTTATGATAAATTACTTAATTTCAAAATTATTTCATTGACGGATTTCCCATGGCAAAATTACTTAATTTGAACATGATTATCGAATAAATCAAGAATGCGCCGTAAATAACGATAGTTTAAGACACTGTTTGTGAGAAAAAATTGCCAAATTTTTTAGTCAATTTTGGAAGGCAAAAATGTAAAAAAAAGGTTGGCACTTAAAATTTTTTTTTTGGCAAATTCAAATTTCATGCGAATAGTTTTTCGAAAAATTTTTTTTTCCTTACCAAAAATTTAAGATTTACTAACCTTATTATAGTACCATGGTGGAGTGCTTTTAAAAAAGTAACAAAAAAAAAAAACACTTAAAGCACATCATCACAAGAAAATTTACAAGTTTTTACGCAATACGGAACCCACGCTACTAATGCGCAAGATATATGTGAACTTTTTGCAAACTTTTTCGGATCTGTGTTTAGTGATTACGATCCTATTACTAGCTCGATTGATTTTTCCCATTTACAGCAAATTTTTGATGAAGGTAATTTAATTATATCCGAAGAAGAAGTTTACAAAGCTCTTGTCAGTTTAGACACTAATAAAGGCGCAGGCTTTGACCTTATTCCACCGCGACTTCCCCTTAACCATTATTTTCAACATGTCCCTCTCAAGCGGGGTATTCCTTGATGATTGGAAAACTGCATATATCACACCCGTTTTCAAAGGTCTAAAAGGGTTATTTGACCAATTACAAAGCTCTCAGCTATTCCAAAAGTTCTTGACTGTATCGTTAACAAGCGTCTTTTTCAAGAAGTTAAAAATCACATTTCCAGTTATCAACATGGCTTCTTTACTGGCCGCTCGACGTGCAGTAACTTAACAATTTTTTCAAATTATTGTATCAATGCGGTTGAGCGTGGCCTACAAGTAGACGCGCTTTACACTGATTTCGTGAAAGCTTTCGATTGCCTTCCGCATAAAGTACTCCTGCTTAAATTGGAAAACTTAGGTTTTCATTCCAATTTTCTGAAATGGGTCTCATCGTATTTGATGAAAAGAAAATTGATCGTTAAGGTGGACTGGTACTACTCCCGTATCATATATGCCAAATCAGGGGTCCCACAAGGAAGTCACCTGGGTCCTTTGTTATTTAACATCTTCATAAATGACGTGGTAAAGATTTTTAATTATTGCAATGTCCTTCTCTAAGCTGATGACCTGAAAATGTACGCAACTACTCAAAGATTGTCTGACTGCACGAGACTTCAGGACGACATAAGCGCCTTCATATCCGGGTGCTCAACCAATGGTATGTCACTTAACTTCTCCAAATGCAAGATTATGACGTTTCTCGTAATTTTTCACCCATTATATTTAACTATCGCTGCCAAACTCAAGAATTTACAAGAGTGTCACTAATAAAAGATCTCGGAGTTTACTTCGATTCAAAACTGACTTTCAGCCCTCACAGAGATTACGTAATTTCCAAAACCAATTCTCAGCTCGGTTTTGTCAAGCGATATTCTAAAGAATTCAACGATGCTTTTACCCATAGGACAACCTTTATTTCCCTAGTTAGATCGGTTCTCGAATACGCTGCTATAATCTGGTACCCAATTTATCAGAATGACGTAGATCGGATCGAGAGAGTACAAAAAAACTTTACTTAGTTTGCGCTACGACGCTCGTTTTCACACGAAAGCATGCCTCCTTACGAGATGAGATGCCAAATGCTCAATTTGCAAAAACTAACTGTAAGATTTAATCGATCAAGCAATCTCTTTATCAAAGATATTTTAGATGGCAGAATTGATTCACCCGAGCTATTATTTTTAATACCATTCCACGCTCCCGCCAGACCGCTTAGGGAACATTGCACTTTCTACATTCAATTTCATAGAACGAACTATGGTCATGATGATCCTATCCATAGGTGCCTTAATTTGTGTAATAATGTTAGAATTAATTTGGACTTAGCTAGACCAACCTTGATAGCAGCTCTCAGCGAATTTCTTACTTGATCTTGTAATTTTACTCAGTTATATTATGATAGCATTATATTCACTATTATAGTCATATCTGGTAGTTAATACATTGTTCTAGTATAAGTTATTTTTCTAATCTGTAAGGGCTTTGCCCAGTAGATTGAAAATAAATAAAAAAAAAAAAAATATATACTTTAGCAAAATTTTATGCTGATTCTGAATCCGGTTTACTTTGCGTTCCACCACGCCCAGTTTTCAGATATAATATTAAATATGGAAGTAGCTTTGTTTCTCTCGTGTGGCCGACAACGCATTTGTGTTTATTTTTCTTTTTCATTTTTCTGGATGGGAATTATCAATAACAATAATTTCGATATTTTCACGAGGCCTGGCAAATACATGGCTGTAGTTTTTTCGCATTTTTCTCAATAATTGAAATAATGAATTAAAAAAACGATTTCAATCAAAGGATTTGAAGTCCCAGCTGACTTGAAGTGACTTGAATGGAATCAATTGCCACATAAATTAATGCGAGACTGCAGTCAAATTATAACAAATGATTGCGAATTTCAAATGCTCAAGTCAGAAGTACCGAAAAAGAATTATGTACTGCAATCAATTTGAACAAAATCTCAAGACTTGAAACGTGAAATGATTACAATCTTACACAGCTCTGCTAACTGGGAACTAAAAGTATGTAATGGTTTTCTGCAAGTGGTCTGTAAAGTATTCAATATAAATAAAGAACTTTGTAAAGGGTGTTTTTTTTAAGAAGTATGGAATTTCCTAAAGGTATATCTGCCAAACCAGTTGTCAAAATAAACACATGTTACTTTATTTTTTTATGTTAAGACGTACACTAGAACAAATTTTACAAATCGTGAAAATATTTTTTCCAAAATTCGCGTTCTGTGCGGAAAACTTACAGAGCACTTCGCACACATTACGGCGCACATAATCGTTCGTCTGGGCAGGTTATACGCAAAACGATAAATCAATTTATGTCAGCGTGTGAGATGAGTGAAATCTAAGAATGCAGCCAACTTGATGGACGTATGCTGATAAACCAGCTACGACTGGTAACCAACATTTTGCGCGTTATTGGCGAGATAAGTCTGACTATCCTGGAAAAGTGGTCTATGTTATCATGGAGGTGAACAACATGGAGGTGAATTTTTTTTTACAAATTATCTTATAAAAACCATACAATGATATCTACGTAAACGACATTCTGGATTTAAACTAATGATCCATAATAAATTTAATCACTGAAATAGTTATAGTGCAATATTTTTTATAAAAACGGCCGCCCCGCACAGTAGAAGTGAATATTTTTTTATTTTAATTTGATAACTTAACCCAGGCTCGATCTTCATAGCACAGACGACAGATCTTGTGAATTGCACAGACGTTTTATTTTTTGTTAATTAAATTTTTATTTAAAAAAAAAAAAATTTTCGACTGCAAGTTGAACGTGCTACCATCGCACCATTGTCTGCCTTGCATCAAAGCGAACAAAAAACGAACAAACCTGAAAGCAAGAATAGTATGCATCTTCTAATTTATTACATAGGATTGAAGCCAAAAAAATGTATTGTTTATCTAATATAATCATCAATCGGTTATATAAATTGGGATTTATATAATTTTTTTTCAATTTTTCTTAAGGAAAATAAAAACTGCCGGTATGATAGTAAATATTTTTAATTTAAAAATCACAGAATTACAACCTCAGTAAGGACCACTAACCCTTCGCTGCGTGTTCAAAAGCTCTGACCTTATTGTACCGTGCATACTTGTTTGGGTTTATTTTACCGTGCCTACACAGTTAACAATGTTAATGCGTTTTTTTGTTACAAGACTTGCATCGTATTTTATGTTGCATTTGCGACGATATTTAATTATGTATATTTTTGACGATATTTAATATTAATTATTTAAATTATGCAGATATGTGTGTATATATATAGAAGAAATTCCAACATTACTACAAAAATTGTGCTATTTCCCACACAACACAAAATCCGACTTCGATATCGTAAATTTAAAAATTTACGAATAGTTCACGATGATAACAATCAAATTCGATATCGATTACGATTCGAAAAGATACTTTTGGCGGACGCAACTGTTACTTCGTACAGGAATGTTTGCTTATGTTTGGAAAAATTATTTGTTTACAATTCCAAAACGATTAATTCTTCAACACAAATGTGAAGATAATTATATTTTCTACTTTTTTACTGTAAGGTGGATACTTTCGGATACCTTTTTTAGCACTTTCAGATCTACTTTTATTATATCTGGTACATTGGATAACACTGGTATGAAATAACTTTCGATTTTTGATCGCGAATTAGGAAAAAATACGAAATTTTTCTTCGATTAAAGTTCGTTGCAAACGAACTTATCTTAAACTATTATATAGTATGTATTAGATATTTTCTGGAAAATTTCAGCCATCTAGTGGTAGATATACTGGCAATATTTCAACTTATCGATTATAATTAATTGAAATACTAGCTAGTTGGTGTTTGCAGCTGACCCTGCAATGTTATTGGTGTTTTTTTTTCGACCCATTCTAATAAGCAAAAAATTTTCATAAAAAAAATATACATATCAAATAAAACAATTAAATACACATTACAATAATCATTTCGCCTTCCAATTGCAAGGAATATTTTTTGTCGTACTTATAAACAACCTTCGCTTTTATGCTTTTCAACCGTTAGCAAGAAATACATTTTAGTAGGGAATGTTTAAATTGCTGCAAAAGAATTAGTAACAGCACCAAAAATTGAGCATGAGTACGCAGTAATAGTACTGATCATGCTTTCTTTGACAGTGTCAGAATTGTCAAACCAATGCAACAATTTTCCGTCACTTGGCAAACTGAGACTCCGCTCAATGTTGTTTTGAGTTTTTTTGTTTGACAGTTCTGACACTCGGCTCTAAGCCATGCATCTACCTTCTTTTATTATACCATGAGTCGATACGAGAGTTGACGAAGAGCTAACAATACTTTTTGTGCATTCTATGAATAGATATACATGCTAATAGCATGTCTACACAGGGATTTTAGTTTGAGTTTCCAGTACAAAGATGAGTTTTGCCGCTGAACTCAAAATAAACTCTTGAACAAACCAGTACAATTTTGCTTGATGAAACGCAACTAAGCTCAGTTTGTTTTCTGAATTTATCAAAACTCAATTTGAGAAATGCCTAAAAGTATGCTAATGTTCTGAAGAAAGCTACGTTCAGATTAAAATTTTTAAACCGTACTGTACTTTCAGAGTATTGAACGAAAGACTCAATTAACCCTACGATTCATAACCGGGTACCCGTGTACCTTTTTTGACTTTAAAGTGCTGCTGTGCCTATAATTTTTGAGATATGGACATAAAACTCCGAATCATCAGAGATTTTGGCTAAACTAAGATTTAAATACCAAAAAATTCAAAATATTTTCAATATTTTCTTTAAAAAATGATTTTAAATGTTTTACCCCCATAAACACACAACCGGGTCCCCGGGTACCCTAATGCAATTCCTATGTAAATGCCTGACATGTAAATGAAAAAACGTTTTTTTGTGTTGTTTTTATTGGAAATAAATGTCTTTTTTTATTTATTTTATCATATTTTATATATATTATATTATAATTCATCCGAATCACTATCGTTGTTATTGTGGCAATTGTAGCATTTAGTAATTGTTATGGCGTGCTCATCGCATATCGGCGTGCTACATATGCTGCAATTTTTTCTAGTTTTTCTTCTGCGCTTATTTGGAAGAAGGTTGCACATGTAGCACACGCCCGTATGTGCTTTTCTGCCCCTTTGTCGTGCTGACGGAGATGTTGACGGACCTGCAGCACAAAGCACACTCTCCAACGGCCTTCCGAGGATGCTTTCAATTGCATTTTTTGTTGAAAATTGGCGCACGCTTTGCACATTTGAAATTCTATTTTCTATAACAGGAATGCACAGGTTTTCTGCCAGTTGACGCAGGAAAGTCTTCCTGCGCGTCGTGGTGTATCGTGCAGTTGGATTATTTCCATAATATATGATGTGTGATGCAAATGCGCTCACATCAATGATGTTATAGAAAAATGCCATCGGCCATCTTCTTGTTTGTCGCTGGGTCGTGTATTCTTGGAGCGTTTGGTCCATAACGTCCACCCCACCTTTTGTTTGGTTGTAAAAATTGATAATTTCTGGTTTCCCATTCTCGTCAATTTGTGCATCATCATGCATACTAGAAAGAAGAATGACCGAGTTGGACTTCCGCTGCTTATATGAGAGCAGTGTTACGTTGTCGTGGAAGCCAAATAAACTTGAACCAACGTCTTTTTTTTTGTCTTCTTTCATCTCCGCAGGGATGTAAGCTTTGTTGCGGCGGAGTGTACCCACAATGCTGAGCTTTTCTACTTTTACTTGCCTAGCCAACGGCAGCGTCGTAAAAAAATTATCCATTGTGATATTTCGTCCGCTACCGTAGTATGGCCCAACTAAATCTCTCACCACTCTTTCGCCAACACCAACTTCACGACCAGTTTCTTGTTTGCCAGTATATATTTGGCCATGAAGTGGATATGAGTTTTTGGCATCGCGAATCCACCATACTTTTATACCATATTTTGCTGACTTCGAGGGTATATATTGTGTGAATTTGCTTCTACCACGGTATGGATATAATTGTTCATCAATGGTCAAATATTCTGATGGCACATAATATCTGGCAAGATTTGCATTGAGCATTATCCAAATATCGCGAATTGGCGCCGCTTTGTCTTGACGCTGCCGCTCTACCCGTGTTCTGGGGTCGTCAAACCGCATAAAACGCAGCAAATCGAAAAACCTGTTTATTCCCATGGTGGCACGGAATATTGGGTGAGCCTGCGACGTCCACAAATCTCTTGCGTTTTCGTCATTAGAATGATTTGTGCCAGCCATCAAAATCATTCCAATGAACGCATAAATTTCGTTGATTGTCGTGTCTTTCCACTTCAACTGACGTCTATTATATCCACCATTTCCACTGTGAGGTATGATTTGAAACACTGCAAAGGCGTCATATTTTCAGTTATCCGAGCTGGACCACAGCGGTCTCTGAATATATTCTGGCTTCTCACTTGTTGGCAACTACGTGGTGTTCGCTGCCATTGTGTGCCGTCACGTGCAGTCATGTAGTCTGCTGGGTTTGTTGTTGGTGCATCTTCTGCTGGGTTTGTTGTTGGTGCATCTTCTTGCATAGCATCATCTTCACTTTCGTCATTAAATAAAATTTCCTCTGGTGCGTCAATAGCAGCTGCAATTTCGTTTGCGTTGTCAACATTCAAATCTTCATTCTCTGATTCCGAAACTTCGCCAGTATAGGACACATTTCCTTCATTTTGGTCATCCACAGGGTCCACTTCAAGGTCCTCATCTTGAGTCACTTCCTCAAATAAACTTTGAATATATGTGCTTCTTGCTTCATCACTCAAATTCCAGTATTCCCTTGAAGACAAATATCGGTCGTTGCGGCTCATTTTTCACAAACTTCACTGTTCAAATATTCAACACAGAATGACGAAGCAAATGAAATATTTCAATTTTACGACACAAATGAACATCTGCTATCTAATTCAAAAGCAATTAAGCAAGTAGGTACCGAAAATAAGCAGAATAAGCAAATAAACAACCCTTACATAAAACCAGTTTCTGCCTACTTGTGTCGCTTTAGGTACTTATATACGAACAGAAACCAGTTTTTTTTCCAAATATCAAATTTGTACAGTTGAGAACGCAAAATATAATCAACAACAAAAATATTTACAGGAAAATATTATTTTATTTCAATAAACGCAAAACAACCTACTTCGGGTACACGGGTACCTGGTTATGAAATTAAAGGAGTTTTGCTGGTTACGAATCGTACGGTTAAATTATAAAAGAACGAAAAGAGAACTGATTGTTGATTTAACTAAGGTGTGAGCTACTGAAATAAATATGCCTCCGTGGCATTTAATTTTTTAAGCATGGATGGATGGCTTTAATCAACATGATCAAAATAATTTGATTGCATATTGCAAAAATATACCTCGTAACTTAGATATTAAAGAAAAAAAAAGAATAACCCATATGGGCATTTCCAAACTGGTGTTACGTACGATTTGTACGAAAACATATTAGAAAAAAGAATGCAATAGTCAAATTTTTAAAAAGGTTTTTTATATTAGCGTTGTAATTAAGTAGCACTATATTAAGTAAAAGAATTACAATAATCGATCCTAAGGATTTAAAGATATAAGCAAAACTATGCTCTGGCGTGACATTACAACAAACAGAAGTAGTTTTCAACTTGAATTACAAAATTTCCAAAACTCTGCGAATTAGGCAAGACTTTTTGTATAAAACCTTTTTTAGAAGGTTTTGAAATAATATAAGTTTATTTTCCAAGTAATCATATTTAAAAATAGTTTTCCCGTTTTTTTTTTATAAGGCTTAGTCGTCTGACGTGACGTTCCTGGCGTTACGTTACTTAAATTTCCATTTTAATTCAATTGGGTAATTGAGTAGTTTAATTTAATATATTCTGCCTCTCCTTGCCTCAACCATTTTCCATTATTTTTAGCCAATGCCTTCCATTTTTACTAAAACAAAAAGTTTACAAAACATTTACTGAACATTTGCTAAAGAGAAAAATTGCATTTGTGAAACAGTGCAGACAATTTGATCATCAAAGTAAATGCGTTCTTGCTGTATAACAAAACGAAAACTTTCGATCGTGCGAGACACGGTAAGCACTACATTTTTTCTTACCAAATTATATTGTCGCTCGTTTCTTCGTTCGTTATAGGTCTTCGTTTCGTTTTACAGCAAGTTGCAGTAAATCAATAAAATTAAAATGTTTCTTTAAGATAATATCATTAAATAATAATTTTTTAATAGCTTTTAATTTCAAGTCACGGTGGACATTTTTTTGGAAATGCCCATATGCAAAAATTTGCCATTCCAAAGCAAAATTAAATCAGCTGTTTCTGATAAACAAATCCACAAACTATTTACTGTGCATATTCAGACAATGTTACTGCTTCAAAAAAAATACCTTTTGTAGACTTATAGCCTCATTCCCTATCCCTAACGAAATATTCAACGATCGATTGCTCTGCGAACGATGCTGTGTATTGTTGAGTGTCTGTATCTCCAACGATAAGGTTCGCCAGCCCTTACGGAGAGCTTACGTTTCTTACGTATGTCTAAACTCTTATATGCAAGCAATTGTCAAATAAATCATTGCCTAATAAAAGATTTTCGAAATTTCTTAAGGTTGCCGCTTTTATCTAAAGATTTTATAAACTTTGCGTTCTCTTTTTTACTTGTTGGCAGTGCCTATGATTGATTTGCTTGTTTTTTAATGACAGCTTTTTTTAAACTTAAATTTGTATTTTTAAACAATTTTGTTGATTAACGATTGTTTTTTGTGCTAGTGATTATTACATATTGGCTAAAAACATTTTAATTGCGGTAGTGTATGCAGCAATTGCAGTATTCGACTTTGACCTATCAGATGAAGAAATAGAGCTCAGGGTAAAGCGACGAAGATTGCGAGATCGCACAAATGTGTTGGAACTAAAGGATTCTGAGTAAGTATTTAAGAACACATTTTAAGAGATTCAAAGAATTTGATCATTGCACATACAATTATTCTAATATCACTCTAAAGTCAGTTTCCCAGACCGCGGCATTTCTGCATTCAAATTTTGTTAAATTCAAATTTTATTAAATACTTCGCACCAGTAGTAATTTTAATTGCATCCTCAAAAATATTTCTTAACAGGAACGTGTCAAATTTTCTAGTAAATAAGGAGGTTTTTTATCACATATTTACTGAAGTCAGCGTGCATATGCGAACCACTTACAGGAATACTCATCTTCCACCACAACTAAAGCTGTCTACATTCCTCCGATTTTTGGCTACCAAAAATCAGTGGGAAATGAATGTGTTTCCAGTATGTCGCAATCAACCGTGGCAAAAGTGATAAAAGAATGCCTCACGATTTTTGAGTAGCACTACTGCCAGAAATGGGTAGTTTTTCAAAAGGCTGACGAGGAGGAAAATACTGTCAAAGAACACTATTATGATAATTATGGAATTCCAGGTGTTGTTGGCTGTGTGGACGAAACACATGTCCGCATAAAGTCACCTGGTATGAATAGTCGTCATTTATTCAACAACAGGAAAGGATTCTACAGCCTCAATGTGATGGTAGTAAGTATGAATTGTTTGCTTTACTAGAATTCAACTTAACTTATTTACCTTATAGATTTGTGATTTAAACATGGTTATTTCATTTGTCGACGCAAGACATCCCGGTGCGAATCATGATTCTTTTATTTGGAAATACAGTGCAGCAGAACAGCATTTAATATCCAATTTCATAAACTGAAAAAGAAATACTTGGCTTCTAGGTAATAGATAAATAAGTTCAATATTAACACAAAAATTATCAACTTAAAATTAACCATAATCATCCTTATAGGAGTCCGACCGATGAATCTGAGAGACGATTCAATGACTGCAAGGCACGAAATGTGGTTGAGCGCTGCTTTGGAGTTTTGAAAAACCGGTTTCGCAGCATTATAGGTAGAAGCCTGTTAATTTTTCTAAACTTTAAAAAAACACTTCAAACGGTTTTATAGGTTTTATAAAACCAGCTTAGTGACTATCGGATGAAATGAGCAGCATTTGAATAAATTAAGGAACATGACGATAAATAAATTTTTTTTTTCCATCATTTAGTTCGTTGTATTTTAAATTAATTATTATTTCAGTTCTGCTATTAATTAATATTTTGGTAGCTTATAAATATTAAAATAACGTATTTATATCAAATAGATTAAAAATTATTAAATGAATTATTAATTAAAAAGGTACGTTTTCTTATATCACAGTAAATTCATTTAAAGACTGCGTTTTATATTATAGTGGTACTTAGTGCTTCAAAGATAAAAAAAAACAAGCTAAAGCAGCAGCTAACAGTGGCATTGCAGCACTTTCAAAAAATCAAGTGGAAGCTATAAAATCCATTCTGAGGCTTATCCTGAAATGTTTGCTTTTGAAAAAAAAACAATAAACTTACCATGTATTTTTCATGAGTTTGATAAACTCTTCAAAAGCCGTTGTTTGCCTTTTTGCAACAGCAAGCATTTCAACTAAAGTCTCTGAAATGGCTTTTGTAGCTTCCGCTTGAATTTTGGAAGCTACTGTCATTTCCCTGCAAGCTTCTGCTTGTAGCTTCGCTGCTTTAGCCTATTCTCTGGCCGATTCACCAATTAGTTGTTGAAAATTTCTTTTCCTTGGAGCGCATCTTGGAAGCGTATCTGGTTGTATTGATGAGTTTGAATGTGAGGATGTAGCTCTGGTTGGAGTAACTACCCCTATATTGCGCGTTGGTCGTGTTGGTGTGGACATGATTATATTAAGCATATCTTCTACCGGCGATGTTGTTGATGCTGGCTGCTTTGCTGTTAATGCTGGCTGCGCTGTTATTGATGCTGGCTTGCTGGCTGTTGTTGTTGTTGACTCTGTTAATGTTGGCGGGGATGATATAGCTACATCTGTTGGCCGTGCTTGCCTTTTAGCACCAAGAACTACTCCGCTCGGTGCCGCTGCTCTCGTCATCAACAAAATCCCATCAATTTACTTTTCGAGCTCTGTAAGAGGTGTACCGTCAAAAGGCCCACCGCCTGTTGCATTAAGGCTTCGACTGTTTTCAGCAATTTTCTTTTTTGTTCGGCTTTTTAAATCAGCCCATATCTTAAGTGAAAAGACAAACAAAAGTTATTTTAAGCTATCAAAATATTTTTACGATTTTACTTTACCTTCTTCCATTCATTGACGCTTTTTTGAGGTGGGCCATATGAGTTCACTTTTTTTGCTACTTTTTGCCACGACTCGTCCATTGCCAATTTATCTGCTCCAAACACTGGCGCTCCTCTTGCTAAGTCTGGATTAGCCTCTAACTGCTTTACAAGCACATCAAATTGAGTGCTTGTTGTTAAAAAGATTGAAAATAGGGTTTAGTTGATAAGCAACTTTCTATTACACATGTTTTCAACTAAAAATTGTTAATTAATTAATCTCGGGATTCTCGTCGACTAATCTCGGGATATTCGGGACTTAAAAAAGTCCTGATTCCTGGGATTGTCATCCCTAGTACTGGCTGAACATTTGCAAGCTTCCAACAAGATGGATATTCTTCTGATCTGTATTTAATAAAAAAAAATATTTCGATTTACAATTAAAACCTCTGACGTAAGTCTATTAAATATCTATGTTTTTATTGAAAATTATTACATATTATTTAATTCAAATTTTCTTCAACCGAAGCAGCATCCTGTACGTTCGACCTCTAGTCCTCAGTTTTCATCTCGAAGTCACATCTGAAAACCTTACAAATGTTTTAAATTTATATCATAGTAATTGTATAATTTATGACTTCAAACATTAAAGAAGCCCATAAAACGTGAAACGTGCAACGTGTGAACATATTTCAAACTGACCATTTCCGTAGAGATGTGGTTGTTGAAAGAACCACAACAAACACTGATGGAGAGGCACGCGCTGTTTTTAAATGAAAATAAAAAAAGCTGAGCTATCAACAGTTGGAATGCAGTTTATCAGTAAATTATGTGCCACATATTCCAGAGACACTGGAGCGTACAGATAATTTTAAATGGAAAAAAAACATTCATATAAAAAATTATGTGATGGCCACTTTGATGTTCTTTAAGATTTCATTAATCAAGAACATTTTCTATATCTATATCGCCTTTTGTTGTATGAATCTATTTTTTAGTTGAAACACTCAATTGCCTGGCCATAGGGAAGAGGGTTTAATTTAAGTTTCCCCCTCTTTATACATTTTGCAACAAGCAGAAATGTTCCATTCACTTCATTTTCTTTACATGTCAATTCAGCCTGAGGTCTTGAACAAAGCAGCCAGCCATCGTCTTTCACTGTCAATGCCAATGTTTCTATACTATACAAGGTTAATATTCTTCCCTACACAAATATCCGCTTTCCGCTCAATAATATTATTCTTGTAGTTTATAAAGCAGTCTACAACAATTTTATGCAAATTATTTTAGGCTCACAAAGTGGTTGCCTACTCAACAAAAAAAAAAAAAAAAGGAAAAATTCCAAGCTGTTGGTTTTCATTTCTTGCACAAATAGACGTAGTCCAGACAGTCGACAGGCTGCAGGCCTTCTTTAATAATTTATAAGCGGCAACTAAGCTGCACAATGTCGACGGAAATAATTCGGATATATGTATAAGTTTTTAGGTTTAATGCATTCCATTCCAGGAAAAAGAGCCTTTAGTGATATTGAGTTGTAAATTTAAAATACAAACATTATTTAATATTACATATCAATTAATCTGAGGATACAAATTTAAGTAGCTGTTGGGGAAAGTCGCTGTTGTTGTGTGACTTAGATCAGGTTCAGGCGTTTCTGTTTATATCACACTAACACCTTTTAGTGTTATGATTCTGTAGTAGTGCTCGAAATACTTTCCTTCATATTGGGCAAATTTGCCCCTTGATTGAGTAACTAGAGCTGTGAAATCTATCCATAATTATTTTTAAATTTGATCAATTAAGAGTAACTTAAACTATATTTAAACTAAAATGTGTTGGCAGTAAACAATTAAAGAGCTAAGTTGAGTTCCGTAAATAATATTCTGATTTTTTTTTTTTTAATTGAAATCATATTTCCGACTTTATTCTAACAACTACTTGCTTTTACCATGCAAAAATTAAATGACCATCTGCTGCATTTTGAAATAGAAAATGAAAAAATTTACCATTTTCACAACTTTTTCGAATGTTAGCGAATTTTTTTGCATATTTCTATGAACATGCTGCGCTAAAATGGAAAAATTATATGAGTTAAAACAAAAAAAAAAATAAAACATCAAATCAAACAGAAATTCATTTAAATTAAATTCGCAGCTAACATTATTTGAGCCATTGTGGGCCTTTGAGCCGCGGATGTGCATCATATTAATTTATGCTTGAGCCAAGCCGTGGCAGTCAACTTTTTTTTTTTTTTGTATGCTTACCTTTTATCGTTAAATTATACTTTGAGAATTATGATCTGATTTCTTTAGAACAGAACTGTTTTAAAATTATAGTCAAGCCTTTAAATTTCAATCTTCGTCATCAGCTTGGCTTGATCCGTTTGCAATGAGTCGTGCAAGTTGAAAACTTCAATCCCAATTCTCATTTAGAAAAGCGTTCCACGCAATTTCGTCTTCTGGCTCCCAGAGGTGTTGCAAGATTGCATGCTACGCAATTCAAAATCAACATACAAATTGAGAAATGATAGCAAAATAGATTGAAAATGAAGCAGAAACACTGCGATAGCAACAACAATAGTGTTGTGCCTCCTGAAGAAAACTTGATGGTGGACGCATTTTCAAGAAATTCGTTGATTGGAAAATATTAAGCAGCATGTTTTCTCTATTAGGATTATATTTGTAGGCAGGCCGGCATCACTTGGAGGCAGTAAATATAGCTGTTAATGTAGACACATAAAGTGCTATCCACTCTGCTCGAAATCAAAGTCATAATTTTAAGCAATCATGCATTTGCTTGTGGCAAGGTGGTATTGCAAGAAATAAATACAAATCACTCAAATAAAAAATAGTGGCAGCTATGGCGTAATGGTTAAATTGTGTGGCCCGTATGCTAAAAAATGCGCTTGACTCGGGTACAAACCTCATCTGGCATTGAATGCTTTTTCAAATGAGATAACATTTTTCATCGGCCGTAACTTCTTTGCAGGCAATGGCAAAACTATTAGATTTCAAAATAGCATGTAAAGCTTTTTGCGAACATGAGTAACCATAAAACTTGTTGGTTCAGTCACAATAAGACTTGTAGGTCCAGTTCTCAATCATTTGTGTACAAAAAGTTAATAACACGCACAACGCAATATACCATAAGAAGCTCGGTCAAAGTCTTTTCTAGGGCTGAAGTGGCCAAATCCTTTTTTTCAAATAAAAAATACTGCCACTACAAATTACAAGAGTATAGTGAAAATAGACTAATGACTACAAAAATTTAAGTGACAAACCTATTTCATGCGATTAAATTTTCTGCTGGAAAGACTCTTTCAAGACCGTCATCAAGATCATTTCAAAAAATGATCATTATTCATTAATCATTAAAATGAGTTTCCCCAAAACTTGTCAAAGCCTGTGGCAGCGTACAAAACTCGTCAAAATCTAGTGTGGAGCTCCACTCTGTATTCATCTATTAAGTATCAACTTTAATCGGGTCTCTTAATCTGTTTTTATAGCATTTATTGAAGACACATCTCTAGACCGTACTTTACTTGGGGGCCATTTGCTGACTTCTCTCAATGTTGAGTTGTACAACGATATTTTATTTGCAATATGCAAAAATTACGCAAAAATTTTTTTAACACTGTGGAATCTGTTGAACCTGCATTCAGAGAACCATTTTTAAAAATATTTCTTAAGACATCCCTTTGTAATTGGACTCTTTCAGAAATCCGATTTCAAATGATATTTGAAATGAGACCTGGACGTACTCAAAAAATTTTATATGGAATCGATTTCTTTTTTTTTTTTTGTAGTACGCAAAGACAGTAATGTACTCGAAAAAAGTGAGTCCTTGTACTTGGACTTGAAAATTTTTGAACGTTGGTTCAATGAGTTCGAGTGTGGTCGTCGTTCTTTCAGCGTCTCTCCTTGACATTGGGTAAAGTGACAGTGTTTTGTTTACAACAACTTTTTCGTGTCTTCGATTTTTACGATAGAAGAAAAAATTGAGCCTGATTCACTCGCCTGATGCCTGGTTTGCGTGTCATACTCGTATACCCATGTCTCATCACCAGTAATGATGGATTCGATGAATGATTCGTCGTTTTCGACCATTTCCAGCATGTCTTTCGCGATAGCAACTCGGTCTCTTTTTTGCATGAAATTGAGTTCTTTCGGTACCAACTTCGCAGCGACACGTTTCAAGCCCAATTCATTCTTCAAAATGTTCTGAACGGATCCAATTGAAATGCCGACGTACTCTGCTATCTCTCTAATCGTCAATTTGTGATTTTTGAGCAACATTTCTTTGATTTTTTCAACGTTTTCTTCGGTAGTCGAACCCGATAGCCGCCCGGTACGAGGGTCGTCTTCTACTTCGTCTTGGCCACTCACAAATCGGTTAAGACATTTGTTTGCCTTCTGATACGACAGAGCAGAGTCACTGTAACATTTCACCAACATTTTACGCGTATCGGCGCAGTTGAAACCATTTTTCACACAAAATTTGATACAAACTCGTTGCTCAATTTTTTCTTCCATCGTAAAAATCGAAGACACGAAAAAGTTGTTGTAAACAAAACTCTGTCACTTTACCAAATGTCAACGAGAGACGCTAATACGAGTATTTGGCAGCCTTGTCATAGACACATGTGGCAACCTACTGTCCTTACAGTTAAGTCCGGTTCACAGTGTGAATGAACCTTTCTTTTTGAAGAAGGTGGTATACCTTCGAAAACTTTTATTTTATCAAGGCATAAATAAAAAAAAGTTGAATAAAATAGAAAAAAATAAAAACAATATAAATTTTAAGCACAAGTAAAAGATGTCGGAGGTATATTACTAGCTGAAGAATTATAGCATACCTTAAGAAGCAAAAAAAATACTAAAAATTCCATTTTGAAATAAAAATTAAAGTATTTTGCATGTAAAAATTCTGGAAAGTTTTTAAAAAACTCGTTTAAGATTGTAAGCATTGATTCTCCATTATGAAATGTTGAGAATGCATTAAGTATAAGTACCTCAATACGACAACGTTTTCAAAATGGCAGAAAAGTAGTGGTGCTAACCTTGAAAAAAGTGAATGAAATTTTTGGTGGCCAAAAAAATTAAAATTTTTATGAATGTGTTGTATGTGTGTTGTATGTGTTTTATGAATGTTAAAAAATCAAACCACAAAGAAGATCAATTCAAGGTCTTTAAAATAGGTCTTTTAGATTTTTTGTAAGACTAACGGTTTTGAATATATAGTTTTTTTACTACATGTCCAAATGACAATTTTTTATATTCTATAAATTTGCACAATGTATAGCAACTTGCAAAAAAAAAAAAAATTAAAATAAAAAATCTTTTGACGTGCAAAATTTAAAAAAAAGAAATCGGAATCGTAAATCAATTTTTGAACAAAAGCGTCCAATTTAACATGGAATCACCGATATATAAAACAAAGTTGGGCTAGTAACAGCATTTATAACTTAAGAACAGCTGGACCGATTGTAATGATGTTTGATTTGTTGGGTTTTCTTCTCCGCAAATAGCAGAATAACTATTAAGACATTGGAAAAACTTTAAGTAATAAAATACTAAATACTAAATACTAAAAAATTTAGTAAATTTATTTTCTCATACATTTTTTATGGAACGGTTTTTTTTTTTTTTTGCTTGATGATATCTCGAGAACTTATTGACTTTTTGTTGGCATTTGAATGATTTTGTTTTCATTTTAATTTTTGTCAATAGTAGGTATTAAATTTCAACTTACTCAAAAATTCGAGTAAAGTTCACTATGTGAGAGTAGTTTAGTTTTCAATCAATTTTCAATAAAGCTATAAACATGATAACATTAACCATGGCTGTAAATAGTCACAATTTGTTTGAATTTTCAAAAGTCCTTGAAAAAAAATTTAAACTGTAAACAGAAACATTCAAATACAACAAAATTAAATTTCTTGCTGTCCAACAGCTCTGTCAGATTCGAGCTTGAAGAAATTTTGCATTAAGATTCAATCTACTTTCAAGCTCGAAAGAGTGGCATTTTGCTTTTTCTTCTTCTCTCTTCAGCTTGAGAAAAAAGTAAAAAAGCGCCCAATAAATAAGAAAAATAAGAAAAAATTGAAATATTATCAAAAAATTAAAACAAATATATGACAATTTACAGCTCGCTCAAAAATGGATTGAGTCGCTTCTGTACTTTTTGATAAACTATCTCATTTTGACAGAAAACTAAATTACTCTCATATCTGCCGAAGATTTCTCCAAGCAATTGCTGGCTATCTATCAGTAATGGCCGTGTAACTTATCGAACAGATTGATTTCGTTTCCGCCGAATGTTTGCAATTTGGTCTCAATGAAGGAAGAGCTTTTCAACAAAGTATTCCGGGAAAATCATTGCTATCCACATTGTATATGGCAAATCCCAAAAATAGTCAACCACAGATGAAAAATAAAAAGTTATTAAAAACGTATAATTTCAGGATATCTTTTATACAAACACTTAAATTTTATTTATTTAATTAATTTATACATTAATTCATTCACCATGATGATCAAATCACCCTCAGTGTTTCAGAAATGTAGTTTTTCGTTTTAGTAAATGTTTAGTAAGTGTTTAGTAAATGTTTTTGTTTTATTAAAAATGGAGGGTATTGTCTAAAGTTAATAATGAAATGAAAGAATAAGGAAAGAACAACATATCAAATTTGTTTCTTAATTACTTAATTACTAAGTTACTTAATAACTTAATTACCCAATGTATCCAAATGGAAAAAATCTGAAACGTTCAACATGAAGCGTCCGAACGAATGAAATAATTTACTGTGTCCTAAATATACCCTTAATTATAAAGCTTGTTAAATTTATAAAAAATATTGTCTGCTGATTTTTTATATACGGCAGATGAATTCGCAGATGATCTATCTAAATAATATTAATTTAGTCTCAAAATGGCTTCCGTTTCATGAAACGTCCGAACGCATGTTTGTAAAAAAGTTTTACTATAAAATTAAGATGAATAAAAATTGTTTTAATAAAAAAGCCGCTTCGCCGGGTTTTCAAAAAGTTTTCATTCAAAAATTGATAGTGGGAAGGCTTGATTTTTCGCTACCAAAACGATTTTTTATTGTTTAAGTAATACTACAAATTATTAACCTTAAGATTGTTATATCATCTGATAGGAAATCAAAAACCTAAATTTTGGATTTAATTTTTTTTACAACAAAAACAACTTTTATCCAATTTTTTGGCTTAAACTAAAAATTTTTGAACATTTTTTAAAAAAATTTTTAAAAATATTAATACTTCGGTTTAGTAAAAATTTCAACTTATGTTTGAAGGATATTTTAACAAACAACATTTTTCAAAAAAAATTATTGAAATCCATTGCAAACTGACTGAAATATTTGCCTTCAAAGCTAAAAGTGTGAATTTCAAGTCGTTTTTCTCTCATTCTCAGCTTATAATTAATACTAAAAAGATCTGGTACTAAAATTTTTCACAGCTTTCAAACTACATACATGATTTTGGTATCAAATGGAAGGAAATTTAAAAGCGTTTATTGATTTTGTTCTCGTTTAACCGAAGTGCAATTTAATCCATTAGGGCCGAAAGAAAACCATAAAAAACAGACATTTTTAGACTTGAAGCAACATTTTGGTGAAAACTATGTATGCCATTGAGCAGAAATAAGTTATTATTGCATGCTAATTTTACTTTTTTTAAAAAACTGGCACTAAAACTTTTGAAGTATTATGCAGTATTTAATGAAAATTCGAGACGCATATGTTTCCATATAGTAACATTGGTTGTTAATGGGTTAAAATAAAGTATCCTATTGCACTCTCTGCTGACCTATAAATATGTGTACAAAATTTTATAAAAATCTGAGTTGTCGTTTAAACGTGATGAGTGAACATAAAAAGTGGCTACAGATTTATTAATAGTATAGATATACCTATCCCAAATATCTCTGGATCGTATAAAAAATGTTCAAAAGAAGCGTCCGAATGAAACTTTCGACACGCTGGGATTTGCGCGTATTACAATAAGTTAAGAGAGCAAGGAATTCTTGCTGCAAAGAACAAGAATGTGGATCACTTTAATTCCACAATTTAGGTTCTCGCACTGCATTCCTTAAAATCTATCGACTGTGTTGCAAACCAAAATAAAGCAACTAACTATCCAATTTTTAAACCTTATCCTTAAATTGGATTTGCCTAGCTTGCCACCTCACAATTTATAAACTAAGAGCCAGCGCTTTAAAAACATTTTCATTACGATTTTTTAAAAAATTAGCACTTTTTTGCCGTATAACAAATTACTGACATGTACCAATGCTTGTCGGCACGGGTTTCCGTAGACCTAGGAACACCAAATTTTATTTACATTTCATGTAACATCATGCAAAGAAATTAAAGGGGTAAGCCATAAAAAAAAAACAACTTCAATTTTTAAGGGATACTCTTCTGTGAATACTTTGTGGCTGACTGACCAGCTCCGTTCCGACGTTGAACTGACTGACTGTCATAACTGTTATTTATATGCAACTAGCAGGAACCAGTGAATGGGGGGGTGGGGCAAACATTTTTTCCGTCAACCATATGGTGATCGAAAACAATATACTGCCAAAATTTCAGCGCAGTTGCCGATGGTAAGCATACAAACGTAATTACCAAATTTCGGTCTTATACCACCAAAACCGTCTGAAATATAGCATTTTCATTGATTTGTGGGTGGTAAAAGAGGGCGTGGAAGCCCATTTTTGATACAATTGTCGAAAGTAACCATACAAACTAAATTACCAAATTTTCGTCTCATACAATCGAAAAAGTCGGAAATATTGCATTGTTACTGTTTTGTGGGCGGCAAAAGGGGCTGTGGTTAAAACTAAGTGGTAACCTAATCTAGGACGCAAGTAATGCACGTTTTAAGTTTGAGCGAAATCCGTTTAGCCTTTTAGATTTTTATATTAGTCAAACAAACAAACAAACAGAAAATTATTTGTATTAATATAGATATATAATTTATGTTATATAACAACTTTCAGCCTTTTTAAATACAAATAATTGCTACGCAAAACATGACTCGTTTGATAGCATATATGACCCGTCTGTTCTACAGTACGCTTGACTGACCGCAGTATGTGTGTGTACACAACTACGATAATCAATTCCAAAGAAAATCAACTTTTTTAAATGAAAACAGTTTTTAAAGCGGTGGCTCTCCGTCTATTACAACTGAAGTTGTCATGCCTCGAAATCTTAACCAATCAAAACTATGTAACAGTACGCGCTTGGTGGTCAGTAAACTCATGGGCAATGTGATTCATGCGACGATACTAAAAGGAAAGTTCAAAGGTGAGTAAGTTCTTATTCCGAGAATTCCGACGATCCCAACCGATATTCCATTCGAGTTTAGACAAATTCTGTTTTTGATTCGTCTTGCATTCATTATGACGATCAACAAATCTCCAGGCCAATCCTTGAGTGTATTGTGGTGTGAATCTAGAAAAGTAATGTTACTCTCACGGTTAATTGTACGAAACATGTTCAAGTGTCGGCAAGCCATCCGCTTTATTCGTTTTCACATCTGACAACAAAACGAAAAATGTTGTATATCATAAAGCGCTTCAACCCGACCCGAGTTCAACTCATCCAGCAAATTCGCGAATCATTTCGATTCTATTCGGAAAACTGAATTTATTTCAACTAATAAGTTTAGTGGCGGCTGTGGCGTAGTGATACGCCAGAGAACCCTGGTTCAATTCCCACCTTACACAGAAAGTTTTTCAATTGAATTAATAGAATTAATTGAATTAATAAAAATTTTTCTATTTTAGTTGGTATATGAAAAATGGAATAGAATTTTTTCCTGTTCATACAGTTATAATAAGAAGCACTATAAAAATAATATTATATAGTTTTGGTAAATAAATGCCTTTAAATAAATTGATATTCTTTTATTTGGATATATTATTTTTTTTTCGTGAGTATATAATGTAGTTTATGTGGTATTGTCTCAGAAAATTTATAATTTGAATTATTAAATTTAAATATGATATATATTTAAGTAGAATTAAAAAACAAGTTTAAACTTGTTTATATTAAGGTAATAATTGATAGATACCTTAATTACTTTCACATTTCTCTTTGGAATCATTGTTCATGTTTGCAAAAACTATAATAATAAAACAAAACAAATTATCATAAAAAACTCCAATTGCACATTTGTAATCACCAATAAATATGCAATAATTACGAAGATATGCACCTCCATTATTTATTTACAACATAAATCTGCAATATTAAAAAATTATTTACAATTCAATTTTAACTCATATTTAATCCAACTACAGAACATAACGGGATCCAAAGGCACACCAATACCAACAGCACCGGCAACAGAAATAGCTCCAAACCCAACACCGCCAAAAATCAAATTAAAACTTTCAGCCTATGTGGCTTGCAACAAAAAATTGTTGCATATTTTCACGCGCTCATGTCAGCAAATAAAAAAGCTATTGAATTAAGTAATCACACATGCAAATTAATAAACATGATATGGTTTTATGTTGTTTTTTAAAATGACAACAACAAAATTTTAACCGATACTTTATTTTAAAATCGTATTATTTGCAAATATAACTAAACACACAAACAAAATAACGTCCTGCCATGCATTCGATAGATTTCTTAGAAATATAATTTTTGTAAGCATGTAACAAAAGCATTTCCTAAGAATTATTTTATCAAACGGTGATTTTATACACATATAAATAGACCAGTTACCTTCTGTACTGTATGATTTCACATCACGATTTTATTTCGATCGGTGACTATAAATAAGCTTTTGGCCGAAAAAATGATTGCTCAAAAGAATATCCAAATCGATCAAAGACAAAACACACCAATTTTGAATGACCTTTTCTTCCGATGATCTATAGTTAACATTTCTTTATCTTTTAGTTAAGATTAAGTAATTAAAAACTTATTAATTATCACCATAGAAGTAATATGTAGGCATATTTAGACGTGTAAATTCTTCTACAGCTACTTTCAAGGGTCCTACTTAAATTTTTTTTACTTGAATTTTTTTTAAAGGTCAAAAAGTATTTGAACATGGCAACTACGTCAATGCATATATTTAGAAGTTTTCTTTTTTACAAATAAAAAATGGCGGCTTCTTATAACTTACACGCGGATTTTTAAGGAAAAAGAGCACTAGTTTATTGCTTATACGAAATTTTAGTTTTAAAAAAATCATTCCATCCGGCACTAGTTTTAAGACTTATTTTTGTTTCTCATGCATACATTTCATTGAAATCCTTCGAATGATTTTTAAATTACAGTGGTCACCGACATGCGAGACATGGTTCAACAAATATGGCGATAATTTGCTATAGAATACATATTTTATTTTTAATTTTTGTCGAACTATAATAATATTGTTATAATAAAAAATATAATTACTTTGTCTTATTTGTTTTATGAAATAAATTAAAGAATTTTTTAAAACACTAAGTTTTCTCACTGCGCCTAACTTCTTAACGTCAAGTCACCAAAACTACTGATTACAATACTCTACAAAATGAACAAAAATATTTGCTCCAATTAAAACCATATTTGTTTTCTAAAAAATGTTGGCCCGTTGATTCCGACCATTGCAACTATTTGAAAATCATCGCAGCAGTTTTATAAATGCTTACAGTTTAGTTTTTCGAGGGTTTTGCACAAAGGCGCTCTTCCTTGAATTTGCAGCTATGGAATTTAATGTTAGTTTTCTCACTGCGCCTAACTTCTTAACGTCAAAGTCACCAAAACTACTGATTACAATACTCTACAAAATGAACAAAAATGTTTGCTCCAATTAAAACAATATTTTTTTTCTAAAAAATGTTGGCCCGTTGATTCCGACCATTGCAACTATTTGAAAATCATCGCAGCAGTTTTTTAAATGTTTACAGTTTAGTTTTTCGAGGTTTTTGCACAAAGGCGCTCTTCCTTGAATTTGCAGCTATAGAATTTAATGTGATCATCCGATTTTAATAATTTTTTTTTTTTGTTGGCAATGTAAAAAAGAAAATATTTGCGCTTTCAACTGCGCAAAAAGCAAAAACTTGTAATTTATGCGAAAAATGTTTATGAGAAAAATCGATATTGGCCTGTGTTTCAAAATATGTTCCGAAAATATATTTTAATCTTTTCATTTTGTATTGATAGACGAGATATCTAAGCTCTGCTTAAGACAAATTTTGTGTTAATCAGACAAAACAGAAATTATTAAAAATTATTTTAGTAAACTTTTCAGTTTTCTTCAACATTCGAACATTTTTTTTTTAATTCTTAGTCCAAAACATAAAATAAAACTTAAAAATAGCTTACAGCATTTTTACTCGATTTTTTTTATATACTAAAAATTATTTTAGTACACTTTTCCCATTTGTTAAAACTTTTCGGAAGACGGGTGATAGTTAGTTGTAGGGTGAAAAGATGGAGTAGTGTCGATGAAGATTTGTTTTAAATCTACACAGCTCGAAACTGCCAGGAAACACGCTCGCAGGGAGATTGTTCCACAATATTACTGTGCGACAGAAAAAAGAATTATCTCGGTAATGCGACGTTCTATTGGGCAAAGAAGCAATGGTAAAGGGATCGGCTATGAGTGCTGCCCGAGTGGACCTAGGAAACACACAATCTGGTCGCGTCAGGTCATGAATCTCCCTTGAACACTTACCAAGATAGTACCTATACAGAAGGTTTAGGCAACCAACATTGCGTCGATGCCCAAGAGAGTTAAGAGAAGAGAAATATTTTTATCTCCTATCAAATATATCGCACTAAGTTGAATTCGGTCCAGAAGCTCCAAATATGATATTGAAGCCCCTGCCCAAATGTGCGAATTGTATTCCATGTTCGGCCTTATATATAAGGTATAGTGGTGGCCGTGGGGCAGTGGGTAGAGTGTGTGGCCCATACGCCAGAGAACCCTGGTCCGGATCCCACCTGACACAGTGAGGTGTTTTGAATTGAATTAATTTTTCTGTTCGCCCGGCACCTCTCTGCAGACAATGGCAAATCTCAGAGAGTTAAAACTGCCATGAAAAGCGTCTTGGGAATATAAGCTGTTCGGAGTAGGCATAAAAAAACATGTAGCTCCAGTTTTCGATCATTTGTGTTCAAACATTGTATTCAAACAACACATACAACACAATTGATCATAAGAAGCTCGGTCAAAGTCCTTTCAAGTGTTGAAATGGCCATTTCGTTTTTTATATGAGGTATAGATCACGTGAAGATCAGATTGAGTGAAGTATTTCTTGCACCGTTTTAAAAAACTTAGGCACTTAGCCGCTTCTTTTGACACATCGAAAATATTATCATTCCAGCGAAGATCTGATTGTATTGATAAACCCAGAACGTCAAGAGCATCTATCTTCACAAGGTCTATAACGGCAATTTGCAGGGGTGCTAAGAGACAGTTTACTCGCTTGTGGGTTAACAGACAGCAAGTGTAATGAGTGTAATGCACAGCGGTCTTGCTTGCATTACACTCTACTCTATTAGCAAGACCCCACTCAGAAATTTTTGTCAGGTCATTGAGCAGTGTATCATTCATATTTTGCCTCTTTCTCTCTATCTCCAAAGAGTCCGGCCGTTTTTTGAAAGAATATGAATGACAAATGCTGCTGTCATCCTCAAACGAATGAATTGGGTTGTAAGTCAACGACAGAAGGTCGTTGATAAAAACCAAAAACAAAGTTGGCGACAGGACTGAACGAGTTGATGACATGCTCACCTGACGAAATTCCGTCGACAACAACACGGATACTTCTGTCCTTTAGGAAACATGTGATCCACCGAGCAAAGTTACCTACGACACCATGTGGAAATAGTTTTGACGCGAGCGCTTCATGCCACACTAGGTCAAATGCCTTTGTAATATCTAGAGCAACGACCGTGCTCTCACCGAATAAAGAACGCATTGGTACCATTTTTTGGTAAGGAACGCCATAAGATAGAGCGCGCCCTACGAAAACCATACTGGCGTCACGAAGATAAAAGATATTCGCTGCGCTCCAGATAGTTCATTAAGTTGAAGTTAAATACGCTCTCCATAACTTTGGTGAGTGTAGAACATATCGCTATGGGTCGGTTGTTTGCAGGGTTCGTAGCATCACCCTTTTAAGGCACCGGCACTCTTTTCAGGCACATTTGCGACCTTCCATCAAGATGAAAATACTCCTGTCCTGTAGGAGATGTTGAAAAGATTGCACAAAGGCCGAGCACACGCTATAATCTCAATTGGTGGTATGCCATCTGGGCCAGAGGCTTTGTTTATGTTGAGGTTTGCAAGGACTTTTTTAACTGCTCTCGTACGAAAATATATCTCTTGCATTACAGAAGACGTACTTTCAACAAAAGGTACTGGCTGATTGCTTGCTGGGATTGTGGAGTTATGTGCAAGCAATCCGGCAAACAGGTTCGCTTCATCAGCCGATTCCGTGAAGATTTGATCATCTCTTAAAAGAGTTGGAGTAGTCGACGACGTCTGATTCTTTACTCTTTTAACAAGTGACCAAAAGTTTTTGCTACCTTTGGGGCTGACAAGAACCTGTTCTCTGATGCGAGTTTCATAAAGAAACATGCAAAGTCTTTTCGTATCGGCATTCTTATCAGAGCGCCAATTCTGAAAGACTTCTTCCTTTCACCTGACTGCAATTCTGCAAGTCTCATTAAACCATGAGTGGTATTCTGGTTTAATGCTTCTCATCTTATAGGGAATGAAAGACCGCATACCCAATGAGGCAATTTCTTCGGTACACAAGGTGGTCTTTCTTCGCCACGGACATTCCAGCAACCATCCGTTGTGTGACAAACATCTTCTGCCGCAAACCATCTCGTGCTCGAAAACAAACGGCCAAAATTTCAGCGCAATCTGACCAAGTTTTGGAGTCTTAATTATTTCTTAAAAGTAGGCGTAATTATAGTACCACCACGCCCATTTTTATGATAGTTGCCGATGGTAAGCATACAAACGAAATTAGCAAATTTCGGTCTTATACCACCAAAACCGTCTGAAATATAGCATTTGCATTAATTTGTAGACGATAAAAGAGTGCGTGGAAACCCATTTTTGGTACAATTGCCGAAAGTAACAATCGAAACAGTCGGTAATATTGCATTTTTATTTTTTTGTGGGCGGTAAAAGAGGGCATGGTTAAAACTCAACATGCAATAACCTAATCTAGGACGCAAGTAATACACGTCTTAAAATTGAGCGAAATCCGTTCAGCCGTTGAGATTTGAATAAAAGTCAAACAAAAAAAAAATAAACAAAATGATGTTTAGTAATACAGATTTAGGAAATTTTTTTTAAGTTACCGTAGTTTTTGTAAGAAAAATAATTTTAGTTTCGGTTTTTCCAATAATTTTTTTTTTTTTTTGTTATGTAAAGTTAAGTTAATTATCAAAAAATAATATGTTCTTGAAAAATAAAAACTAGAGAATTTTTGTTTTCATATTTTTTGTTGCATTTTTTATGAATTTTTGCTGTAAAAATGTGTTGGGGTTGATTCCACCCCGTGTAACCGGAAAGGGTTAATATACGGCAGCACTGTATTTTATGACTTAGGTTAAGTTTTAGACATTAACGCTCTTCAACTTTGGTGTGTTAAATTTTTTTCGAGTACTTCCTCAACCATTTTTAAATGGTATGAAAATAAATAAAATGTAATGCTCTTCGGCTAGTTAACACAATTTGTATCTCAATTATATAAAAATCGTATTCGATAACGTGAATTGGTTTGGAAAGATATAAGAACTGATCAAACTTATTAACTTATTAAAAAGTTCATACCTTTTTAAATAAAAATTTACGTTTTATTGAATGAATTTAATTATATATTTACCACTATACAAATAAAACACTTTATAAATAAAATCAAATCAAGTAAAAACTCAGTGAGCGGATTTATACACTACCGCTAATCCTTTTGTTTTATATTCAACCTATACCAATGCGCAGCTTCAAAGCGATGTAATTTGCATAGCACTGCGTTTAACTTTATGCTTAAATTGTAACCATAAATTTAATGTACTTCTATTTTGCAGCATAAGAATTCTGCACACAGCAATTCAACATTTTGCATAGACGTTAACGCCCAGAATGACACTTTTTGTTTGAAACTTTGAGCAGAAAAATAACGATTAGCCCGAAAATATTTAAAAACAATACCTATTCCTACTATCTTTAAAGTGCTTTACACGATGCAATAGTTGAAAAATCTCAAAAATTTGATTTTCAATTTTTAATTGACAAATTCAAAAATTTCAGATTTTTCGGTGACTTTGATCAGTTTTAAAGTTTAACATTCTTTCTTAGTGTTGGAAACACAATTAGGGTGGTGAGAATGTTTTAATTTACAAAATCTGGCTAATATATTGACTACAATTTTTTTTCTCTCAGAATGGCGGCCCAAAAAGGAAGACTTACAATTCTAATTTTTTCCATTGCGACCCAGAATGAAATATTAAACAATTAGTTACCAGAATGCCAAAATATTTATATGAGTAATTTTCTTATATAATTTACTTAATCAAAAATTTTATTCTGCTTCGTCGTCTCCAAAAAAAAAAAAATTATCTCATGCGGAAAATGTCTCCTTTTTTTAAAAGTTTTTAGGGTCACCATTAGGGTGATTAAAAAAAAACACTTTTCGCAAATCAACCGAGATCGTGAGAAAAATGGATGGTTATATCGAAATATGAAAGCCAAAATTAAAAAACACAGGTGCGTCGTTGGACACACGAGAGAAGCGAAGCTTTTTCGCAGTTACATAGATTTGATATCTTAATAATTCTTTTCTTTTTAATAAATTAACTATTAAATTCAAAAATTTAAAATAACATAAAATTTATTACATATATACAGAAAACATATATAACTCTCCACACATGGTTGTGAACTTGGCTACACTGAACAAATTTTTTCCTTCAACAGCTTACTGCGTAGCAAAAAATCTGTCGAAAATTTTTCAGATTTCACTCCAAGCAAATCACAGAACGAGGATTAAAAAACTTCGCTTCAAAAATATATATTAAAGAACGCACACGAAACAAAATTTAACAAACATTTTAGATACCTTGCCGATTTCATGCATGCGTTTGTTAATTCCATATTTATTGATATCATCTATTTTTTTGACGCTTAAAACATAGAGTGTAATATATTTTCTAGAGATTGCATCAACTCTGCTAACAGAGTTACAGAGTTACAGAGTTAACAGAGTTATTTCACTTAAAGACATGAAGAAAAAAACTCTGTTAACCTCTGTTAACACATGCCAGAGATTTAGCAGAGTTGATGCAATCTCTACATAATAATATATACTCTATGCCAACAACACCACAAACGCATTAACAATACAAGCACAACGATGCTGGAGACACCTTGTGGCAAATAAAAGCAAATTTTTGTAGCATAGCAAATACACAATCCTCTATCTATTGATAGATGGTGACGATCTACTGCAGCATAGCTTCTGTTATAACTAATATTAAATTAACAACATTTTCCCAAAGGTCTTTGTGGCCTAGTGGGTAGTGTGCTGGGTTATCGTTACAAAGGGCATGGGTTCGATCCCCACGGGAGCCAAAACATATTTTTAGTATTTAATATTAAAATATTAAATCTTTTTGTTGTAATAAGCGCTAGCAACAAAGAAACCATCAAAATTCCAAGAAAAAATCTGTCGAAAATTTTTCAGATTTCACTCTAAGCAAATCACAGAACGAGTAAAAAGCTTCGCTTCAAAAAAAGACACAGGTGCGTCGTTGGACACACGAGAGAAGCGAAGCTTTTTCGCAGTTGCATAGATATGATAGCTTAATAATTTTTTCTTTTTAATAAATTAACTTTTAAATTCAAAAATTTAAAAGAACATAAAATAAGTTACATATATACAGAAAACATATTTACTGCGTATTTTTTTATTGTTGAATGTCAAATTTCCACGCCAATTACATATACTGGCATATAATGCCAGCGACTCTCCATTTTAACTCTCCACACATGGTTGTGAACTTGGCTGCACTGACTCATGCATGCGTTTGTTAATTCCATATTTATTGATATCTATTTTTTGACACTTAAAAACGCACTTGTCAACGCACTTGTCATAGAGTGTAAATTATTATCTAGAGATTGCATCAACTCTGCTAAATCTCTGGCATGTGTTAACAGAGTTATTTCACTTAAAAACATGAAGAAAGAAAACTCTGTTAACCTCTGTTAACACATGTCAGAAATTTAGCAGAGTTGATGCAACCTCTAGATAATAATTTATACTCTATGCCAACAGCACCACAAACGCATTCACAATACAACCAAACCGATGCTGGAGACACCTTGTAGCAAATAAAAGCAACTTTTTGATAGTTGTAGCATAGCAGATACACAATCCTCTATCTATTGATAGATGGTGACGATCTACTGCAGCATAGCTTCTGTTATAATTAGGATTGAATTAAAAACTGTTTCTAACAAGTCTTGTGGTCTGGTGGATAGTGCATTGGACTCTCGTGTAAGGGTACGTGAGTTCGATCCCCAAGGGCAGGCCACAAAATATTTTTAGTATTTAATTTTAAAGTATTAAATTTTCTTGTTGTAATAAGCACTAGCAACAAAGAAACCATCAAATTTCCAAGAAAAAATCTGTCGAAAATTTTTCAGATTTCACTCCATGCAAATCACAGAACGAAGAGTAAAAAGCTTCGCTTCAAAAATTTTAATGCTTAGATAGTGCCACCAGCGGTTTCCTGTTTTCGTTGGAGAAAATCTTGAAAAAACCTTAAAGTTAAGATATTCATTCATACCTCTCTTATTTTGCATCATACAATTATGAAATTTTGATGCCTACGTGCAATAGATTATAATTTATAAAAACGTGTTAAAATTTGATCAAGAGATTACAATTTTTTTCAGGAGGTAGAGTGTTTAAAAATAAGAATCGCTTGTAACTTTGTTTCGTATGGGAAAACATTAACTTGTTTAATGAAAACGTATTCTTCAACAACTATTAATTCTATATTTCAACATTATTTTGTAGACGACAAATTTACTTGGATAATACAGATAATACAGCTAACGCATCAACGTCAGCGAATGACTGAATAGTAATGAGCTTTGTGTACATGTGAAAAGTTACGCTCTGTGAGCTATGGGCTGCAGTGTTGCCGTTTACATACCAATGTATCCATTTGGATACTTTTTTCTTTAAAATATTAATAGATAGCTTTTTTTAAGCCTCAGAGTACATTTGGATACATTTTTTTAAAAACATTTTGAACATGAATAAAAGTTTTCGCTTGCAAAAATATACAAAAGTATTCAAGAAGGATAGCAGCTCGTTGTCTTCGCTTGGTTTTACTTCTGTGATGATAGGCCAAATCAAAATAGACAAAACGAGACGGTTGCAACTTGCCGAATGTCTGCACTCGATACGTCTGTTTCGACATATAACCCAAAATGAGACCAGTTCTTTTACGCGTCAACTTGAAGGAAGGGATTTATTGTTTGTAAAAAGAATTATAAGAAATTTCATTATTGATCTTTGTCATTGAATAAAAAAAATATGATTTCCAAACTCAACTCACTTAAGATATTTCATGTTTTGCTCCAACATAGTTTCAAAAAACTGATATTTCCACATTTTTGAAGAAAATCGAAGAGAAAATTTTCGTAGTAGCAGCCCCTTAAATTTCACAGAAACGTTCAAAAACATTGTGACAATGTGTCATTTTGGGGTACTATTAACTTATTGATAAATATGCTAAAATAAATCTTCACAAAGAACTTCAAAATTTTTGGGATGAATACTATAAAGGGTATAGTATCGATCTAAACGTTGTAGATCGTTGAGAAATGTCACTTTGCGATCTATTGCATGTTGGTGTGTTTCCGTACTCTACACTGTGTAAGATTTGTGTAAGTTCAAACTGAGAGAGTAAAAATTAAATGTGAGAATAGTTGCAAAAGTACGGAAACAGCTTCTAGTAAGTTTTAAGCACAAAACGGATGATTTTGACTGCAGACACGTCAAACGTAAATTGCGCCAATTTAAAGTATCGTCAATTTGTTTGTGAAGTTGATCCTTGTTCTTCTTGATGCTTGTTCTTACTTTACTCGGTGCCTTAAGTTCTAGCACTCTCTGTGCACTATGTGTGCTCGAGAGAGCGGTTTTGTGCTTGTTCTTCTTCTCCCATTTTAAGCACAGAAAGTACGGAAACAAAAAATAGTGTCCCACAAGTTACACAGTGTGAGTACGGAAACACACCTAATATGTGGCAGTTTTGATATTTCATGTAAGAACTATATACCTACGTATTTTATTAAAAAAAAAAAAATATACATAACACAGTTTACAATAACAAAAAAAGTATAATTCAATATTTTTTTTAAGCAAAAATAAAGAACAATTTTTCAGTCAAAAAACAAAACAATATGAAACAAATCTAGTTTAGGGGCGCAGCCTAATTTTAATTTAAATAAGTTTTACCCCTTTAAAACCCAATTTATTCACATTCCGGTAAAAGTTACCGTCCCGGTAAGTTCACAACTCGCCGGAAATGGAGCTTGGATTTTCTAGTAAGTTGTGAGTGAGGACGATAACTTTTATCGGAATGTAAAGAAATTGTGCCTAAGAAGCGTCCATTAAAAAATGTCGCTTACTTATGGTTTTCGAGATAAGATTCACCAAAGTTTGCAAAAGGTAAAAGCACGTATTTCGAAACTAATAAAAAAATTGGGTTCCTGCCCATAAATTAGATTTATGCTAAAAATATATAAATATACATAACAAGAAAAACAAAAACTAGATAGCTATAAACATTCCATCAACAATTTTAAAAGATTTATGAAATCTTACAAATTTTGCCGGAACCTCGAATAGGTTTTTTTCATCACGAAATTCTTTAATAAAAACTTTTTTTGCAACACTAACAGTTTGCAAACCGTTTTCATTTCATTTTGCAGAATATATATTAACAGCTAAAAGTTAACGTCAGAATATCATGCAATTCACAATGACAAGCATATTATACAATTAATCATATATAATTAAGCTTTTAGTAAAAAAAGCTTTTAATAAAAGTATTTCATAAAAAGCAAATTCATCAAAAAAAATTTTATGATGGTGGAAATACCCAGCAAAAACTTCGCATACTTGTAATGCCTAAAATAATCTAAAAAACATCAATAATCACTTACCTTCTGGCTTACAGAATGCATTACTTTAACATAGGAATGTCATTGGCAGTAAGCGATTGCAATTTCTTATACCAGAGAAGCACTTATTTAAATATTTACCGGAGGCAGATAGATAATATCTTACAATAATTTATATTTGTTTATTTTATTATATGGCGGTTTTCTAGACTTACCAAAAGTCAACCTTTTATTAAATTCATCTTTACTTGATTCTTACAAAGAACAAAGGTAAACAAATGTTATTATGAGGCATTACAGTCTGCGTTACTTAACAAAAAAAAAAAAAAAGTAATAGCATTTTGGGCTTTAAGAATTGCAAGAATGCATTAAATAAGCGAATATTAAGTAAAGGCATTACAGAATTTTGAAAATGTTTTGCTAGGTAGTGGTAGATTTTAAGTCGTCGGTGGTAAAAGTGGTAGATATTAAAATTTTGAAAAAATGTGGTAGATCTACCATAATTATGGTAAAATCCGTGCCCTGAACCTTTTGCCAGCTGAGTAATGACAATGTCGAAACAATTAGCAAATGGCTGCTTGCCAGAAATTGATGAAATTTTTTACTAAATATACAGGTTGTGAGGAAAAAAGTGTTTTGCATATTTTTTTCAGTGTATGCAAAGAAACTAATAACTAACGGTATATTGTTATAATTTGCCTATTCCTGATTTCGCAATATAATAATTTTGCCAGTTGAACGCAAGCTTTTGTTTTAAAAGCGTTAATTCGAAATGAGTGCCGAAAAGCGATTTGAGGTTGTATTTTTGGTTAAGCACCCAAAAAGTCCAAAAATGAGTGCTAAAGCCGCTGTAAAATACACGAAATATTCCTTATCATTTTTAAATAAGTGGATTAAACGCTACACAGAAGTAGATAATGTTGACGACGCCGAAGCAGAGAACGAGTGACTTCAAAAGAATTGGATAAGACAATATGCAGTTTGTTTGAGAAAAATCCGACTCTGAGACTTAGAGCGGCGAAACAAAAATTATCTCAGAAACTCAGAGGAGTCGGAGTTTCTACGTTAACAATCAGGCAGACTTTTGGAATCAGGCATCTCTAACAAGAGTGCCAACACAAAACCTTTATTAACTAAAAACACATTGAAAACAGATTAAAATGGGCCCGTGAAAATTTGGATCGCAACTGGAGCAACATTATCTTTATAGATGAGTCATCCTTTGTAATTTATCATCGGTTTAAGAAAGCTTGAACGAAAAACGGCGAAAAATTCATTCAGCGAACAGATGCTTTTCAAAGTATGGTTTTGGGAAATTGATAGCCTTCACGCAAAATCTGAATGCAATTGTGCATGTGCAAATTGTACAAATGTGGCCTACTGAAGCCTGCTGAGATGTTGTATGGAGAACAAAATAATGATTGAATACTACAGGAGGTTAATGACCCCAAGCATCGGAGTCGCCTTTGCACGGCATGGAAACAGGAGAATGCTGTGAAAGCACTAAATTGGCCTTCTCAAAGCCCCGATGTCAATCTAATAGAAAACGTGTGGTCTTTAATGAAGCAAAAACTACAAGGAAAACAAATTTCAACAAAATAGCAAATTATACTAAAGTTGAAACGCATTTCAAGACGATTTCCGTGGCATATTCTACGCAACTCAGTCAAAGATGCACCAGAAGATGTTAAACGATTATTGATAACAACGCTGACAGGACCAAATATTAAATAAATTTCGGAATTATATTTATTTTAAATAAATAAAACAAACTTTGAAACAAGTAATTTTTTTTAAGATTAATACACAACACTTATTTTTCTCACACATTGTAACTTTTGCGGGAAACTTATTGATCCTAGATATATGATACCTCAGATTTATTTTTTTTTTTTTTTTTTTTTTTTTTGGAATTGCGAAGATCTTTAATTTCTCCATACATCATATCGACACATATTTTATTGTTTAGGCAGGAAATTGTAAAAAAGACCTGATTTTGATAAAAGTTACACTTTCACCAGATTATTGGCCAAATTCTTCTCAAAGCTCAGAGTTTACATGGTCACTTTGCAATAAATTATTGTAAGAATAGTAAAAATATCACTATAATCGGTGCAGCAGTTCATGAGCCCTTCTTTCGCCAACGCAAAAAAGCCAATTTTTCAAGTTTCGGTTTTATGTAATAGTACGATAACACATGACAAATTTCATGTTCCCACGACAATTTTTCCTACTTCTGTTCCTCATCCCTTAGACCCTGCTACACTGTGTGGCGTTTATATTTGTTTTCTCGAAAAAGAAGCGAATCCTGAAAAATGCAATACACGAAGATGTAAGTAACTATAATCTCTTGAAAAAAAGGCTAGAAAGGGCTAAATAAAGAATTTTGGAGCTAAAAAAAGGGCTAGTTCAAAAATGCATTAACTCAACATGTTTTTTAGTTGTTAAGGTGCATTATTCATCAAACAGTCTGAGCTTAATTGCCGTATTTAACGCAAGCGATCACATCACTTGGGATTTTTTGTCTGGCAATTCCGTTTTCATATGAATAAAAATAAACTCTCTTTCTCTCAATGAAATTTTTTAATAAAATTTATTGCCGGACAAAAAACCCTAAGTAAAGTGATCGCTGGTGTTTTACAAAATACGCCATAAGCCTCATAAAACCAAAAAAATAAACAATGAATACATTGCTAATTCATTAATTACTTAAACTGGTTAAAAGAAGAAACAACAGTTCTTGTACATTCAATGCGACTATTTTTTCCTTAAGGACTATGGTCCGCTTAACTCAAAAATTATATTAATAATTTTATGGATAGATTTTTGAAATATGAATTTTGCTTAGCTTCACATATCAGACCATATATCGAGTTAGAGTTTAAGAATTGCACAAGATGCAATTATAAAGGTAATTAAGTTTTTAACAATCGTTTGAACCATTGTTTTCTAATTTATATCCAAAATACATATTTTAATTTTTTATAAAATTGTACTGATGTTGCTACATTTTGGGAAAAGTAAGGGTAGGAAGAATGAATACGGGGAAAATTTATTTTAAAGAATTGACCGAATTTGTTAATAGTATGATGTGCCTTCCACATAGCTCAGGAGCTGCTGAGCGCAAATTTTTTGATCAATTCTGAATATATCACTCGTAGAATTTTAAACAACTATCGACATTATGCTCTCTAAAGAGTTGTGCGTCGTACGCAATGAATCTCATTACAACTGGTGAGCAAACTAACTATTTTAACTTTTTTATTTTGTTAATATGTTTTATAAATATGAAATAACTTTACCCTTTCCTGCCCGCATTAAAATGAGAGGGGCTAAACATTTTTTGAGGATAGATATGTGCTAGTATTGACTCAAATACGATCTGACAAAAATTTCGAAGTCCTTGGTGTCCTAGTTCGTTAGTTACAAGATGTTGCCACAACACTTTTAAATAATTGTAATAAATAAACCAAACACTTTTATCGTGATTTTGGTTTTTTAAATATCTCTCTTACCTTGATTTTATTAAATTGTTGGCTTGGCTTGGCTTTACAATAAAACAATTATTTTAATGTTTTTAAACACTTTTTATATAAACACATTTTTCGCTAAATGATCTTGTCTTATTTCACTCTAAGGAGAATATCTACTGAATGAACACGAGCGCAGCTTACAAAATAACAAAAGGCTTTAAGCTTGCACAACAAATAAAGCTACATAATGCGAAAAACTGAAGATCAAAAAAATTCAATTAGCGAGACTTGGAAGCCTATATGTGCAACATCGGGTATGAAAGGGTTAAAATGGTTGTTATGTTTTGTATATATACAAATATAGTTACATAGATTTGATAGCTTAATAATTTTTTCTTTTTAATAAATTAACTTTTAAATTCAAAAATTTAAAATAACATAAAATTTATTACATATATACAGAAAACATATTTGCTGCTTATTTTTTATTTTTGAATGTCAAATTTCTACGCCAATTACATATACGGGCATATAATGCCAGCTACTCTCCATTTTAACTCTCCACACATGGTTGTGAACTTGGCTGCACTGAACAAATTTTTTCCTTCAACAGCTTACTGCGTAGTGAAAAATCTGTCGAAAATTGTTCAGATTTCACTCCAAGCAAATCACAGAACGAGGATTAAAAAACTTTGCTTCAAAAATATATATTAGAGAACGTACACGAAACAAAATTTGCATCAACTCTGCTAACAGTGTTAACAGAGTTATTTCACTTAAAAACATGAAGAAAAAAATCTCTGTTAACCTCTGTTAACACATGCCAGAGATTTAGCAGAGTTGATGCAGTCTCTACATAATAATTTATACTCTATGCCAACAACACCACAAACGCCCCTATAGGAACAAACTAACTTGTTTTTAAAAACAATTAATTAAAAAACTAGTTTAAAATAAATCAGTATATGAACTACTTTGAATTATATTAAGACGTCATCCACTTCAATTCTAAATAGTTTTTATTGCATTAAATATAAGTAATTGAAATACTACTTAAAAACAAGTGATTGATAATTTACTTTGAATTATATTAAGGCGGCAACTACTCTGATTTTGACATGTTTTAATTGCAAATTTTTATTAGATTACAAGTTTATATATATTTAACCATGTTATTTCATCAAATATTATCAACTTTAGGCCATCAGTAATAGTTTTCAATTGGTTATTTTAAAGTAATTAAAAAAATAATTTAAATATAACTAATTTAACAAGTAGTTGAAAATATATGCAGACGAAAGTCAATTGACTTATTTAGCAGACATCACCATACAAAATATGTTAGTTCGTTGTATGGAAAAAAGTCAGAATTTCAACTAGTTGTGGTTGACAAAAAACTACTTTATCAACTACTTTTAAATTAGTTGATTTTCCTACAGGGGCATTCACAATACAAACACACCGATGCTGGAGACACGTTGTGGCAAATAAAAGCAAATTTTTGTAGCATAGCAAATACACATCCTCTATCTACAGGGTTGTCCATATTCGAAGCGCCCATTTCAAAAAATCGATTGTAGTGCGGCTTGTGTGTGGTGGCGCGCCATCTTGTTGAAACCAGTAGTGCCTGATACGCTTTCGACGAACGATTGGCATGAAAAAATTGTTTATCATATCGCGATAACGCTCCTGATTGACAGTAACTCTGTGGCCATTATCATCTTCGAAAAAGAACGGCCCAATGAGCATTTTAGCACAAACGCCGCACCAAACAGTGACTTTTGCATCGTGAAGAGGTACCTCTTGAATCTCTTGTGGATTTTCAGTTTCATACAAACGATAAATTGTTTTCTTGGAAGGCGCACTTTTCACTTTATTAATTTTTTTGAAAGCACGTTGAGTTTTCACTATTGACTATTGGAATGACGCTTCAAACGCGGTATGTCATTAGTCGATTTGGCATCACTGCGGAAAGTTACAGTGTTGCCAGATGGGCGCTTATATTGACAACCCTGTATTGATAGATGGTGACGATCTACTGCAGCATGTCTTCTGTTATAACTAATATTAAATTAGCAACATTTTCCCACAGGTCTTTGTGGCCTAGTGGGTAGTGTGCTGGGTTATGGTTAAAAAGGGCACGGGTTCGATCCCTACGGGAACCAAAGCATATTTTTAGTATATAATATTAAAGTATTAAATTTTCTTGTTGTAATAAGCGCTAGCAACAAAGAAACTATAAAAATTCCAAGAAAAAATCTGTCGAAAATATTTCAGATTTCACTCTAAGCAAATCACAGAACGAGGAGTAAAAAGCTTCGCTTCAAAAATTATCAACAGTTGATCAACTGTTATTTTGACAGTTTCGACTGTTGGATGGCATCGAACAGTGAAATCTGTTGTTTCAAACCATGAATTGTTTGATATCACAGCATTTTTTCCCTCAGTGTACTACGGGCTCAGTAAGCAACCAAGTTCCAAGCCCTCTCTCGATCGACAGAACTAACACTCTATATTATGCTCGTTCTACCTTTGCAAGTTTCAATGTTTGGATTCTCTGGTCTATTCGTGCCTAATTGTAAAAAAACCTAATGATATTTAGCATAATTAACTTTGGATATTATTCAATTACAGTGTACCGAACAATTTTCAGAGTTCTTGAACATTCATCCTTAGAATAATGTTTGTTCGCTTTTACTTGCAACAAAAACTTGACTAAATCAAATTTACCTTTCGAAACACCACGGCAATGAAAATAATAATAATAATAATACTAAAATGTGAAAAAAGTAAAGTGATGAAATCTGTTGCCACTTTTGGAAGTGGTGCCAAGTGTTGGCTTAGGTTTTGTCATGTTTGTTTTTCGCATTGAATAATTTTAGGGACTTCTTCTGTTTGCACAGTTTTGACAAATTCTAATGAAAACCACAATTGTTTTTGTGGCAAGTGGATGAAACATGCAACCAAATTCGACCAGAGCACGAGCAGAAGGAGCAGGAGAAGAAGATGTTGGAATTTGTGGATTTGAGGATATGAACGTAAGCTGCATGCTAAAGCAGTGTCCTGCGGTGTTGATAACAAAGTGTGAATTTGTTTCAGCTTGTTGCGGTGCTTAGATTTGATTAGAGTTGAATTAGTTGTAATTAAAAGAAACGTTGTTGCTGTCTTCAGGCTATATATATAATATTTGACAAGTTGGCCAAAAACGAATATGGCTTTATTTTATTGCAATATTAAATTAAAAGCAAATTAAAGGTATCATCACAGTTTCGGATAGGGAAAAAGTAAGCCATTTTCTAAAGTTAATAACTTGGGCTCTTTATAAGATATTAAAATACATTTTTTTTTTTAAAAATTTGTACTTCCTTGAAGACTGAAAAAAAAATAATTTTCATAATTTGTATGAGTTATAGGACAGTTAACCTCAGGATTGGCTTTGCCGATTTTGAAAAACCTTGTTTTATTTTTCTTTCTAACATATTCTCTAAGGCAGTCTTCCAAAAAATCTTAAAAAAATTTTAAAAATTTTAAAAAAATTAATTAGCAAAGGTAAAAGATCCAAAAATGTGATAGATTTTTTTCTTTTAAAAATATTGCCCAATTTTTTTCTTACTTCAATATTTCAAATATTATGGTAGATTGCCAGGCGAAAGGCATCCCTCTTTCAGAATCATTTTTGGTTATTTTGTTTCAGACGTCGCATTCCAAAGAATAACTGTCCGCAATATGGACACCGGGTTTTTGAGCACTTCACTTTGGCGCCATCTATAATTCCTACAAATTATGAAAATTATTCTTTTTATTGTTTTTTTCAATCTTCAAGGATGTCCAAATTTTAAAAAAAAAATTTATGTTAATATCTAATAAACCTCTGCACTCTGGTAATCTGGTGGTGGCACTTGGAGGATGTTAAAAAAATATACGCTGCACTGTTGGATGTTAAGAAAAATGTACGCAGCACTTGCTTGTGCTGCTGGTGGTAGAACTTGGAGAAAGTTGGCCAGCGAAAAAAGTAGGAAATTTACGCTGCACTTGCTTCTGCTACTGGTGGTGGATTTTTTGGTTATGCTGCTGCTGTAGTTGTAGCACTCGGAGAACGTTGGCCAGCGAAAGTACCAAGAAATTTGCGCTGCACTTGCTTGTGTTGCTGGTGGTGGCACTTGGAGGATGTTAAGAAAAATGTACGCTGCACTTGCTTGTGCTGCTGGTGGTAAAACTTGGAGAAAGTTGGCCAACAAGAGAAGCAGGAAATTTGCGCTGCACAGATTTGTGCTGGTGGTGATGCCACTAGGAGGACGTTGGCCAGCAAAAAAAAATCTATTAAACTATGCTGCACTTGCTGATGCACCGGGAGATCGTTGGTCAGCGAAATAAAAATTAAATTTTGTGCGGGAAACTATACTTTGAATTTCACAACTTTCACACCGCGTTTCTATTTAACATTTCTCAAGCATTTTTTCAGAGAAAATGTCAAAAATTGCCATAATACGTCAAATCGTTGTCAGCTCAATTGTCTGCCTGACAATTGAGACAATTGAGCTGCCGACCTGAGAACTGCAATGAGTATCCGACCGAAATCGGATACTCAAATCATATCCGAGTTTCGTGTTCTTTTCAACTCTATCCAGACTCAATGATATATGTAAAAAAACCCCGATCTCTCCCGATCCGACTTATGATTTAGGATACTCAAATTTATTTCAGCCACCGCATTGCAGCTTCGTAGAAGAGAGTATGAGCCGAGTTGCGTGCGCTAAGGGTTGAGTCGGTTTTTTTACTTATTTTTTCGGATATCAGAGTCGGAAAAAACCTATCCGTTGCAGATCAGTGCTGCTGACTGACAAAATGTGAGTGTGTTAGTAAAGAATGTGTGAGTGAATTGGAATTGTTAAGGCAAATTGTCTGGTGTAGACGAAGCGTAAACCAAGTATAGCAGAATGAAGGCAATAAAGGATTTCTAAAAGATGAATGCAGCATAAATATATGAGTCGAATGTTATATACACAACAACATAACATTCGGTGCATAAATTGAATTTAAGATTTTAAAATTGAAAATTGGAATTGTACATTAGACCGTATCACCTTGTATGGCAGAAAAGTAAACCTATATTCGACCCAGCCTCAATTGTTAGACATTTAAAAGACATTTTTTTTTAAATGGTCCCTATGGTGCTTTTTTCGTTTTTTTGTTATATGTGTATTTGTTGATTTTTTGTAAATTTTTTCTGATATTTTTTTTCTAGAATCTTTTGTTTTGCGAGCATTCACCCACCATCTCTCTTAATTCTTAAAATAATTAAAGCTCATAAAAAAAAAATATTAGGACCATGGGAACAAATAATATCGATAAAATTTATTTTTTGGCGCAGTTCCGACCCATTTTATCCCAAAAATAACACTTTGAAAATGTTCGTCACCTCATACTCGACTTTTTATTAGTAAAAAAAATAAACTTTTTTTTTCAATCGCAACTGTTTTTATAAAATCACAGCCGTTGTATTGTGTAGAGTCTCTGTTCGAGACCTTAAGAAAACTGTCGCAATTTTTATTAATAAATAAACATTTTTCGTTGAGGCAATGTCAGTCAAATAAAAGCAACTTGTTTTTCCAAGCGGTCGTTGTTGTTGTCGCATCATATTTTTGTTTTCGAATTCAGCTGCTCGTCAGAGTGTATGCGCCATTTTGGTTTTTAGTTAAAAGTCAACCACTAGCCATTTATGGTAGCCGCAATGTGTTCAAATACATTTCTTGGATTCGCGATTTGCCGAACAACGTTCAGGTAGCCATTAAACCGACTATCGACAACAACCCATATTTTTTTCACCATGAAAATATACTACTGTCGATGATTACTGATCCGGATGCATCGGTGCGTGCAGATATAGCAAAATTTTGGAAGCCCGCTCAAACTTAACAGGTTGTATTCGGCAGTTTCGTGGACCCAACCACCCGCCCTTTATCCAATATAGCAGCACAACATACACTGAAATGATCGATTGGACCAAATTTCAGATCACTGAGCCACCATGTCTTCGGTTTTTTACTCAAGAGCAGTACTCGGACGACATTATTAAAATTCCAGGTGAGCATTAAAGTAGACATTAATTTTATGAAACAAATGACATAACATTGACGTCATATATCAAATCGCATTTACCATGTTACAGTAATTTCTGGATATAAGCCCCCCGGTTAATGGATTTCCCCTGTTATAAGTTAACAAAATTAGGTCAAGAAAAATCTCCATAAGCAATACATAGGAAAATTCCCGTTTAAAGTATTTCCCGCTTAAAAAATCGCCCCGCTTATAACGTTGCAAATTTGTGAACCATAACCATTATGCAACGCATAATATAAAATATAAAGTTGGCCGCGTTGTGATGATTTCTTTTTATTTATATAAATGTGAATTAACATTTCTTTTTTTTAACATAAATACATATTAATTTAAAAAGTTATTACAACATAATTTCTTTTATTAATACGAGTAGGGTGTGTATGCAGTTTCCTATAAGAGCGGTTGTTTCTTAGGGCGAATTTTTTATGTAAGCCAAAAATGGTTCATTAAACGGGTTTTTCGTATAAGCCCCAAAACTCTTTTAACCGAGATTTTCATAAAAGAATTTCCCGGATAAAGAGTTTGAATTTTGAGTATTTTGCTAAGTTCTTATATCCGGAAATTACTGTATATGTTTTAACAGATTATCCTTGTCACTCGCAAAACACCGAGCGTTACGTCCAAATTGTGCACATGTTGGCCACAGCAGTCACTGACGAAAACCGTTTGGGGCACATTTCCTCGAAGCTTGACAGTTACGAGCGCTACAGCCAGCTTGAATCCAGTAAAGAATTAGAAAATTAATAAAAAGTCGAGTATGAGGGGACGAACATTTTCAAAGTGTTATTTTTGGGATAAAATGGGTCGGAACTGCGCCAAAAATAAATTTTATCGATATCATTTGTTTCCATGGTTTCAATAGTTTTTTGTGAGCTTAAATTATTTGACTTTTTTAGAATTTCATTATATAGTAGGAACTGATATAAGGTGAGTGAATATTCTCAAAAAAAAAAAGATTCGAGAAAAAAAATCAGAAAAAATTGATAAGAAATCAACAAGTACACACATAAACAATTTTAAGAATCGGACAAGAAACACCGAAGATTAAACAAAAAACCAAAAAAGCACCATAGGGACTATTTAAAAAAAAATAAAATTTTTTTTTTAAATGTCTTAAATGTCTAACGATTGAAGCGGGGTCAAATATAGGTTAGTTTTTGTGATACGGTCTTTTGTACATGCGATGGCAGAATTAGACGGTCGCAATTTAGACCGTCAGAATTTTCAAATTCAAGATGGTTAATAGTGCTGTCACCTAAAATTTTTTATTTTCACGAATTCTGTGCTGGAGCAAACACTAGGAAAAAATGGGTCGCTGAATTCGAATTCGTTGCCAGAATTTCAAAATTGTGTAATTTTTTTATAACAGTATTGCCATCTACTAAAATGTATTTTCAAGGGTTCTAAACATCGTTTAACAGTGTCAAGGGGTCGCTGACTTCGAATCAGTCAGAATTTTAAAATTCAAGATGGTTAATAGTATTGCCACCAATTTTTTATGTTTATGAATTCGGGGTTGGGGCGAACAAGAGGTAAAAATGGGTAAAGTTGCTGATTTCGAATTTTATGTCAGAATTTTAAAAATTTTGCTATTTGGTTCATATCATAGCTTTGGTGCAAAATTTCCGTGTTTTGACATTTATTCATTTTGTTTATTTTTTTAGTTACCTTTATTTATATTTTAAAAAAATCTATATTTATACATAAAATTGTAAAAAAAAAAAATCTGTACATTAAATATTTTTTCGAAATTCTTTTTGCGATGGACGTTTTGAATGACGCTGAGTCCAAAAATCGCATTTTTAAAATTTTTGTCGGGTTTTAGGCATTCTTTTTTTTAGCTTATTTTCGAAACCGTTATCCGATTTGCATGAAAATTTGTATGTAGAGGTTTTCGAATACGGTGAATTTTTATAACTTATCTACTCTGTTCTATTTTGAACATCAGAGGGCGCTGTAGTACAAATATTTTAAAAAACTCCTACACCGTGCACCCGATTTGTATGAAAATTGGAAATGGTGTTTTGGACTTAACCTTTTTGTGCTATCTTGAACACCAGAGGGCGCTGAAGTACAAATATTTTAAAAAACGTCAAAAAAACTCCTTAGCCGCTTATCCGATTTGCTTGAAAGTTGGTATACAGAGATTTTCAGAAACGGTGAGCTTTCATGACTTATAAACTAGGCTTTATCTTGAACACCAGAGGGAGCTGTAGTACAAATATTTTAAAAAACGTCGAAAAAGTCCAAAACCGTTCATCCAATTTGCATGGAAATTTGTATGTAGAGGTTCTCGAACATGCTGAGTTTTTTTGACTTATCTACTCTGTTCTATCTCGAACACCAGGAGGCGCTGTAGTACACATATTTTGAAAAACCTCGAAAAACTCCTAAATCCTGCATCCGTTTTGTACGAAAATTGGAAAATTAGAGTTTTCTGATATGATGCGTGTTTTGAACTTATCTTTTTTGTGCTTTTTTGAACACAAGAGGGCACTTTAGTACAAATCTTAAGAAATCGTGAAAAACTCCAAAACTGCTCAGCCGATTTGGATGAAAATTTGTAAATAGCGATTTTCGAGTACGGCAAGGGTTTTGGTGCTTTCTTTTTCTTATCTTTTTTGCTCTTTCTCGAAACTAGAGGGCGCTGTTGTCCAATTTGTACGTGTGTATGTTATTAAACTGTTCCTTAATGGCTGCACTGATTTTGATGAAATTTTTTGTGTGTGAGTGGATCCCTTGATGGTTCATATTCACAACTGGACCCGGTAGGTGGCGCTGCATTTTGTTTTTATAGCTTATCTCCGAAACCGTTCATCCGATTTACATGAAAATTTATATATAGAGGTTTTCGGATACGGTGAGTTTTTATGACTTATCTGCTCTATTCTATCTTGAACACCAGAGGGCGCTGTAGTACAAATCTCTTAAGAAATCGTGAAAAAGTAGGAAGCCGTTCATCCGATTTGGATGAAAATTTTTTTTAAAGGATTTTCGTCTAGGGCAACTGTTTTGACGTTATCTCTTTTGCTCTGTTTCGAAAACTAGAGGGCGCTGTTGTACAATATGTACGTTTGCATGTTTTTAAACTGTTCCTACACGGCTGCACCGATTTTGATGACATTTTTTGTGTGCGCTTAAGTGAATCCCTGGATGGTTCGGATTCGCAATTGGACCCGGTAGGTGGAGCTGTGATCGGGTTCTACGAATTTTGTTATTATAGTTTATCTCCGAAACTGTTCATCCGATTTACATGGAAATTTGTATTTAGGGGTTTTCGAGTACCTGTAGTTTTTGTGACTTATCTATTTTATTCTGTATTGAACACCTGAGGGCACTGCAGTACAAATGTTTTAAAAATGTCGAAAAACTCCTAGCTGTACATCCGATTTGCGTGAACATTTGTACATAGGAGTTTTCGGATACGGTGGGTATCTTGGACTTTTTTTTCTGCGGTACCTTAAACACCAGAAGGTGCTGTAGTACAAATCACTTAAGAAATCGTGAAACACTCAAAAACTGCTCATCCGAGTAAGATAAAAATTTGTATATCGGATATATAGGATTTGATTATCGAGTATGGAAAGGGCTTTGGCGTTATTTTTTTATTCTATCTCGAAAACCAGAGGGCGCTGTTTTACAACTACCGCAAAAAACTCAAAACAACTCATCCGATAAGTAAGATTCTTAGAAGTGGTTTTCGGGTGCGGTGAGTCTTTTGGCGCTATGTATTTTGCTATATCTTGAACCCCAGAGGGCGCTGTACTACAAAATACAGTAAAACGTAGCAAAGCTAAAATGTGATAAATATCTTATTTTCTTCTTTATGTGTATTTATATTCCACTTTCTTTTTTCGCAAATCAGGACAGCTGATGCCGAATTCTGTAGTATTTGAGTACGCATCACCACATGCGCAAGTCAGTTGCGTCGTAAGTTGGCGTTGTTTTCACATTTCAATTTCTATTTGCAATGCTTATTTAATTTCTGTCCAGTTTCCTCGCGAACTGTCAAAAATTTGTTTTTGCTCTGATTTTTTTCAAAAATGTGCAATCTATCAAATACAATATAAAACTTGAACATATAGTTTTGCAAGCGATTGGCGGCACGTACACACAAATCACGATTTCCCTAACTTTTCCTCATAACTTTCAGATGTTGAAGCTACATTTTGCTCATTTCGCTGAAGTTACCAGTTTGAAAGATGCACACAAAATTCCTTCTAAAGTTTGTGAAAAGTTTTTTCAAATCGACGATTGAAATGAAGCTAAGCCGGGTATTCAGCGAGAATATATATAAAATTGAAAAAAAAAAAAAAATTTGTACATTAAATATTTTTTTGAAATTCTTTTTGCGATGGACGTTTTGAATGACGCTGAGTCCGAAAATCGCATTTTTAAAATTTGTGTCTGTCTGTCTGTCTGTCTGTCTGTCTGTCTGTCTGTTAAAGCATCACGCGAAAACCACTTGATGGATTTAAACGAAACTTGGCATCTAGGTTCCTTATATGCCCGGTCAACATATAGACTACTTTTTATCCAGAAAAAAAGGTTGGACCCGGTAGGGGGCGCTGATATCGAGTTCCAGGCTTTCTTTTTCTTAGCTTATCTACGAAACCGTTCATCCGATTTGCATGAAAATGTGTACGTAGAAGTTTTCGGATACGGTGAGTTTTTATGACATATCTTCTCTGTTCTATCTTGAACACCAGAAGGCGCTGTAGTAGAAATATTTCGAAAAACCTCGAAAAACTCCTAAACCGTGCATCCGATTTGCATGAAAATTGGAATATAGGGGTTTTCTGATACGGTGAGGGCTTTGCACTTATCTTTTCTGTGCTATCTTGAACACCAGAGGGCGCTGTAGTACAAATATTTTAAAAAAACGTCGAATAAATCCTAAGCCATTTGCATGAAAATTTGTATGTAGAGGATTCGGATACGGTGAGTTTTTAAGACTTATCTACTCTATTCTCTCTAGAACACCAGAGGGCGCTGTAGTACAAATATTTTGGAAAACCTCGAAAAACTCCTAAGCCGTGCATCCAAATCGCATGAAAATTGTAACATAGGGGTTTTTTGATACGGTGAGTGTTTTGGGGAACAGGGGGCGAACCTTCACATGGCAACGTGTCTGACCGCCTCAACCTGGCGAGGCCAGCATTATCCATGTCGAAATCGTCTCAAGTCGACTCAAACCTCCAAGTGGTGTTCCCTGGGCAACGGCAAACTGGCATCCGTCAGTTTGACGGCTAATTTGAGCGGCGGGTCGATCCATAGACCTTAAACATGGAATGTGCGCAGGGTTTGGGTCCCGCCACATTACTACTGCCCAATGAAACCTAAACCAGCCTCGGATAAGAACCCCAATTACGTTGACGACCACCGCAAACGAAAAACGGACAATGATTTACGGATATGCACCTGGAATGTCCGAACCCTTTATAGGGAGCCCTCAAAACAATACAATCTGACATCACCGCCATCCAGGAAATGCGATGGAAAGGGCAAGGCTGCTCTAAACAAGCACACTGCGATATCTACTACAGCTGCCATGCGGAGAAGCGCGAATTCGGATGTGGATTCGTTGTTAGCCGGAAACTACGTCACCTTGTTTCCCGGTTCACACCTGTCAACGAAAGATTGGCCACGATCCGCATCAAGGCAAAATTTTTCTACATAAGCCTTATTTGCGCCCACGCCCCGGCGGAGGAAAAGGACGAAGCCGTCAAAGACGCTTTCTACGCTAGTCTTGAGGACGTATATGACCACCTTCCGGTTCATGACGTGAAAATAGTCCTCGGCGATTTTAATGCGAAAGTCGGAAGGGAAGGCATCTTTGGCCCCACTGTCGGTCAGTTCAGTCTTCACGAGACCTCTACGAACAACGGTCTAAGACTGATCGACTTCGCCGCGGCACGAAACATGGTAGTTAGTAGCACCAGATTTAAGCACCTCGACATCCACAAGGCTACCTGGCTGTCCCCTGATCAAAAAACGCGAAACCAAATTGATCATATTGTAATCGACGGAAGGCATGCCTCTAGTGTTCTAGATGTGCGTACATTTCGGGGGGTCAACATTGACTCCGACCATTATCTTGTTGCAGCCAAGATCCGCATGCGATTATGCAATGCAAAGAACATACGCACAGGAATGCAACGAAAGCTAGATGTCGCCAAGCTGCAATTACAACGGACTGCCGAAGCCTACTCCTCTCAACTCTCGGTTAAGCTCAACCAACCAACCTCTGGACTCGACGACGCCGGTGGACTTTGGGCGCATATATCCCACTCCATGCGCGCTGTCGCTGAAAAAGTCATTGGTTTCCGGCGCCCGCAGCCTCGGAACCAATGGTACGATCAGGAGTGTCACATCGCGACTGCAGTAAAAAACGCCGCATACAGAAAAACGCTGCAGTCAGCTGCAACGCGAGCCGTGCGAGAAAACTACCGCGAAAAGAGGAAGGAAGAGAGGCGCCTTTTCAGACGCAAGAAAAGAGAGCAGGAAAAGCGTGAGCGTGAGGAACTAGAGGTATACCAGGGCAAGAAGGATGCACGAAAATTCTATCAACAGGTTAAGCGTCTAACCCAAGGTTTCAAGCTCGGAGCATCCACTTGCAGAGACGAAAATGGAGATCTGAATACGGATACACAGTGTGTGCTTAGATTGTGGAGACAGCACTTCTCCAATTTACTTACTGGCGACGATTCCACCAATGCCGCCAATTAAGAGCGCAGTGCAGTGCCACCAATCGACGATGACGGAGTGGAAGTATCACCACCTAGCCATGAAGAGGTTCGAGTTGCTATCCAACGACTCAAAAACAATGAAGCAGCGGGTGCTGACGGCCTGTCAGCTGAATTGTTTAAAACCGGAGGCGATGAATTGATAAGGCGCATGCATCAGCTCATCAGCAAAATATGGCTAGCAGAAAGCATGCCCGACGATTGGAACCTCAGTGTACTGTGCCCTATACTTAAGAAAGGAGACCCTACAATCTGCGCTAGTTATAGAGGTATCAGTCTTATTTCCATCGCATATAAGGTTCTCTCAAGCGTACTGTGTGAAAGATTAAAGCCGATTACAAAAACACTGATTGGACCTTATCAGTGTGGCTTTCGACCTGGTAAGTCCACCATAGACCAGATTTTCACGCTACGACAAATCCTGGAGAAAACCCACGAAAATCAAATTGACACACACCATCTCTTTGTCGATTTTAAAGCTGCGTTCGAGAAGGGATTGCCTATACGCAACAATGTCTGAGTTCGGTATACCTGCAAAGTTGATTAGACTTTGCAGAATGACGTTGAGCAACACACGCATCTCCGTCAAGGTAGGAAATGACCTCTCCGAAAACTTCAATACCGAAAGAGGTTTCAGGCAAGGCGATCCACTGTCTTGCGATCTCTTCAACATCATCATGGAGGGGATCGTACGAAAGGCCGGTGTGCATCGTAATGGCACCATTTTCTATAAAGGTGTCCAGCTCCTTGCGTACGCTGATGATATTGATATTGTTGGCAGAACCAAGAGAGATGTTACCGCTGCTTTCGCCGCTATCGAAAAGGAATCAGCCAAAGTGGGTTTGACGATAAATGAGGGTAAAACAAAGTATATGCTGTCTACAAACAAGGGAGCGCGGCGTTTAGACTCCCACGTTTCATCCGGCAGCTATAACTTTGAAGTAGTCAAGGAGTTCGTTTACCTTGGCACCGCCATTAACACTAACAACGAAATCAGCCTGGAGATAAAGCGAAGAACAATAATTGCTAATAGGTGCTACTACGGGCTCAGTAAGCAACTAAGTTCCAGAGCCCTCTCTCGATCGACAAAACTAACACTCTACAAGACGCTCGTTCTACCTGTGCTGCTTTATGGCGCTGAGGCATGGGTAGTTTCGCAAACTGACGCAGCCGCTCTGGGGGTGTTCGAGAGAAAAGTTCTTCGCAAAATCTTCGGTCCTGTTCGAGTCGGCGATGACTATCGCATCCGAATGAACCACGAGCTCTACGGAGACATTGACGTAGTTCGGCGTATAACTGTGCAGCGACTACGCTGGCTGGGTCATGTCCATCGTATGGACGACGAAGCCCCAGCGAAAAAGGTGCTCGAGGCGAGGGTCGCTGGTCAACGACGACGAGGGAGACCATGCCTCCGATGTATGGACCAGGCTGAGGAAGCCCTAACCGCGCTTGGTGTATCCGATTGGAGAAGGCGCGCGCAAAGCAGAGGCGCCTGGCGAGAGCTGATGAGGTCGGTCGAAATCCGGACACGGGTTGTCACGGCCATCTAAGTAAGTTAATAGAGTGTTTTGGACTTTTTGTGCTATCTTTTTTGTGCTATCTTGAAAACCAGAGGGCGCTTTAGCACAAATATTAGGAAATCGTTAAAAACTCCAAAACTGCTCATCCGATTTAGATGAAAAATTGTAAATAGCTATTTTCGAGAACGGCAAGGGTTCTGGTGCTATCTTTTTTGCTCTTTCTTGAAACTAGAGGGCGTTGTTGTCCAATTTGTACGTGTGTATATTATTAAACTGTCCCTTAACGGCTGCACTGATTTTGATGAAATTTTTTGTATGTGAGTGGATCCCTTGATGGTTCATATTCACAATTGGACCCGGTAGGTGGCGCTGCATTTTGTTTTTATAGCTTATCTCCGAAACCGTTCATCCAATTTACATGAAAATTTGTATATGAAGGTTTTCGGATACGGTGAGTTTTTATGACTTATCTATTATGTTCTATCTTGAACACCAGAGTACGCTGTAGTACAAATCTCTAAAGAATTCGTGAAAAAGTTGAAAGCCACTCATCCGATTTGGATGAAAAATTTTACTTAAGTATTTTCGTGTAGGGCAACTGTGTTGACAATATCTCTTTGGCTCTGTTTCGGAAACTAGAGGGCGCTGTTATACAATTTGTACGTGTGCATGTGATTAAACTGTTCCTATTTTGTTTCTATTTTGTTTCTATTTCTATTCTGTTTCTATTTTGTTCTATATTGAACACCAGAGGGCATTGCGGTACCAATGTTTAAAAAATCTCGACAAAGTCCTAGCTGCACATCCGATTTGCGTGAATATTTGTACATAGAGGTTTTCGGGTACGGTGGGTATCTTGAACTTTTTTTTCTGCGCTATCTTAAACACCAGATGGTGCTGTAGTACAAATCACTTAAGAAATCGTGAAACACTCAAAAACCGCTCATCCGATTTAGATAAAAACGTGTATATCGGATATACAGGATTTTATTGTCGAGTATGGAAAGTGCTTTGGCGTTACTTTTTTATTCTATCTCGAAAACCAGAGGGCACTGTTGTACAAATACCGCAAAAAACTCAAAACAGCTCATCCTATAAGTATGATTTTTATAAGATATGTATTTTGCTAAAGCTTGAACCCCAGAGGGCGCTGTACTACAAAATAGAGTAAGGCTTAGCAAGTCAGTTGCGTCGTAAGTTGGCGTTGTTTTGACAATTCAATTTCTGTTTTCAGCTTATTTAATTTTTGTCCAGTTTGCTTGATTGCTCTGATTTTTTTCAAAAATGTGAAATCTATCGAATACAATATAAAACTTGAAAATATATTTTTGCAAGCAATCGGCGGCACGCACACTCATATCACGATTTCCCTAATTTTTTCTCATAATTTTCAGATGTTGAAGCTTCATTTTGCTCATTTCGCCAAAGTAACCGGTTTGAAAGATGCACACAAAATTCCTTCTAAAGTTTGTGAAAAGTTTTTTCAAATCGACGAATGAAATCGAAAATTATTTATGTATATTAACTCCCGAGTAAAGCCTGGTATTCAGCTAGTAATCCATAATATTCATTTGTCTTCTATCTTATAGATCAAAGATTTTATTCTTATATGTCAAAAATAATAATTTGACTATTATTTGAGGCAAAAAAATTAACGAAAAGTACTGTACAACTTATACAAAACCTGTAAAACAAAAAATATTTTTGAGGTCCTTTATAGTGTCGCATAAAATTTTTTTAAATTTTAGCATAAAGTCCGAAATCAGCGACTCCCTAATACTGCCATGTAAAAGTTCTAAGTTTAAGAGTTCTGACATAAAATTCGACATCAGCAACTTTACCCACTCTTACCTCTTGTTCGCCTCAACCCCAAATTCATAAAAATAAAAAAAAAATTTAGGTGGCAAGACTATTTACTATCTTGAATTTTAATATTCTGACATCAGATTCGAAGTGACTCCTTGACACTGTTAAACGATGTTTAAAACTCTTAAAAATACATTTTAGTAGGTGGCAATACTGTTATAAAAAAATTACACAATTTTGAAATTCTGGCAACGAATTCGGATTCAGCGACCCATTTTTACCTAGTGTTCGCTCCAGCACCGAATTCGTAAAAATAAAAAACATTTTTGTTGTCCACCCAAGTGCCAAAAAAATTATGAAATTCTAACATTAGATTCAAAATCAGCGACCCTCTAAAACTGCTAGCACATTTAAAATTAAACTTAAACTCAATTATGCACCGAGAATATTATGTTGTGCACATAACATTCGACTCATATATTTATGCAGCATTAATATTTTACACAACCTTCATTCTGTTATGTTTGGTTTAGATTCAATTGTCCAACAAATGCTACCGGCTATGTTATGTTTGAGTCGTTCGGAACGAATCAAACAACAATCACTCGTTTCCAAACGAATGTGTTGAAAGTCAGTTGCAATGGTGTAATGGTTAAATTAAATTACACTCGCTGTTATAGTTATATATACTACTGAACTCGACACCGAATGCACTATTGTTGTAGTAGAAGCGAGTTATTCTGTGCAGAGCTTTAATATCTAACAAAGGGCCCACGCTATTAACTTTAGAAAATTGCTTAAATTTTTCTTATCCGAAACTGTAATGATACCTTCGGCAGCTACCAATAAATTTTGACAAAAGTTCTGCTTTTTGCGTACTGTTAATTCTTTATAAGATCCATTTTTACTACTTTGAACACATGATATATGATGTCGCGACGTCTGAGTCAATTTTACTCAACTGGCTGTGCTAACAACTCCTATTTGTCAAAATTTGATTTCGAGATGTTAAGCATTTTTATCTACATTACTACTGCAGCATTGCCTAACTCAATAAGGCTATTATGAGAGCATTTCCCGAATTACCATCATAAATAATCGCATAAATGTTGTGACGTGTTTCAATGTATAATTTTTTTCCCCCCAAGTGCTATGTTGCTTCTGTCAACGTTCTTCCGCTACCCGAAATTATCTGTTGGCACATCTTGTTGCATTTTTATAACACGTAGTTTTCTCAGCTGCTGCCTGCTCCGTAAACTGCTCACATAAATTCTCGCCTTTTTCATGGTTTGTAGAATAGATTGTTTTCTTTAGCACTCATAAGTTTCGTCCATTCTTTATTGTGTTCCTTCGGTATCTTGACACCAGCAACACGTTGAATATTCTATATCAGCGTGAGGCATGACTGTAAAGATTCTCTTGCTATCTTTTTTTCTCTGACAGATGACCGTTTTTTGCTTAAAATAATCTACCTTTTACCATGATAATGTTTGTTAATATTAAGTCCTGATTACAAGAAAAAATCGAAGCTTGCATACGAATGGTGTTGGGGAGTATTAGGTGAAGTGGGAAGTCGGATGGATTGGGAAATGTTTGTTATGATTTTAGTAAAGATCAAAGAAGCATGAACGCCTTACTTTTTCGTTAGAACTATATTTTATGTGTCCTTCCTCATTTATAGTAGAAATAAAAAAATTGATTCGTAGAAAACTACGATTTTTTCATAGCGTGTTTTCATGTAATCGATACGATTATATATAAAAATCAATTGCTGTGCGTTAGTCCTGCAAAAACTGAAAAATAGATTGACCGATTTGTCTGGGACTATTTTTATTTTGCTGGTAATTATTCAAGGATGGTTTATAAAAAGAGAAAAATTGGAAAACTTGGAAATCGCTATAACTAAAATAGGCGTTTTTGTATGGAAATTTTGTATTTTGAAGGGAAAATGTCAAACATCTTCGGAAGTTTTTCACCGATTTCTTTAGGGCTAGCTAAAAGATATATTTTATTTTCCACGCCTATTCACAACGCATACTAAATGGAGAAAAACGTATTTGAGTATATAACTCAGAATTAAAACTCGAAAACGACTAGGCCGATTGAGCTCAAATTATGGCAGAAAATGTGCTTCCTGTACGTTGATGGTTTTGGAACAATGAAAGATGGTATTAGAAAATGGGGAAAGGCACCTGCCATACATATCCAACACCTCAAACGGGATATCTTCGCCGATATCTGGCCGATTTTTATAAAATTTTGTTGTATATAGGGGTTTTGGAATGCGGTTAGTGCTTAAGAGCTATGTATTTTGCTCTATCTCGAACACCAGATGGCGTTGTAGTACAAACTTTTTTGAAATACGCTTAAACCTCCTAAGCCCCTCATCTGATAAGCATGAAAAGTTTTATATAGTGGTTTTAGCGTACGGCGTGTATAATGGATTTATTTTTTTTACTTAACCTTGAGCATAAGTGGGAACTGTAGTACAAATACTTTCGAAACAGGCGAAAAGCTCTTAAAGCGTATGTATGTAAAGCAGTGGCGTAGAGCAATGAAAATATTACAAAATATCTCAAAGCACGAATGCAAATCTGTGGACTTTTGACAAAAGAACTTTTCTCCAAAAAAGCAATTTTACAGGAGAGGGAAAAAACACATTGAAACCTTATTAAAACTATTCGTGTATATGTTTTGGAAAATATTAAGAACAAACATTATGAAGTTATATTTAAGCCTTATTTTATGACTGATTTTATTAAAATTACCATAGTGGTTTTAAACAAAACTTTAAAAAGGGGAATATGTGGTTTTATCAAACGGAATTTGTTAAAAAAATCAACCAATCTCGTTTAAGTTCTTTTGCCAAATTCATTTTACACCGGAATATTGGAATTATCGCACCTTATGTTGAGTAAGTTACCTCTTTTTCAAGTTGTGCATTTGACAAAAGAACTTAATTCGAAATAAGTTGTTTTGTTAAATGCATTTCTGAAAAAAATTTACGCATTAATTGAAATAAGTTCTTTTGTCAAAATGACGTTATATAATTTTCTTTGGAATCTATCAACTTATGTGGAGTAAAAAATTTGAGATATGTTGAAAAATTTATTTAAAATTTTCCAAAAATCCTGGAAAATTTTCCTATCTCGAGATAAGTTGTTTTGTCATAAGTCCACATATATGTATACGTAATACAAAAAATTTTTTCTTTTTCTCTCAGCAAAGTTCTCAAAATTTGATTTAGCTCAGTGTTTAATTTTTCTAAATTTTTATTATATTATTCTTATTTTTTATAGATAGATTAAATTTTGTACTAAGACCCAAAAGTGTGTCTGATCCATGCACGCAGAAGAAATTAAGAAAGGTGATGGTAGTAGAATGAAGTATCTCGAAATTTCACTTTAATATCTCAAAAGCTGAGACAACTCAAAGCCAAAACCGTTATTTTGTAAGAATTTTTTTGGTCTCACGTTTGATAATTAATAAGATATTAAAATTGGCTTCAAACTAACTTCGACAACCATTTCCTTGCAACAAAAAGTTTCCCCTACCATACAACAAACACATAAAAAAAACACCATTAAGAGTTAATTAAATAATACCAAAAAAAATAATTTTTGAATTATTAACAATAATTGAAATTTTTTACTGATTCAAACTGGATTTTTTTACCCAAATTCATCTGATTGTAAATTTTTTTTTTTTAAATTATCAAAATAAAATTTACTAAAACTCTATTCTATTCCGGGCTTACTACATCATCTGCGTGTTGGATGCGGTGAAAACAAAAATTGCAAAGAAAAATTTTTAATTTGCATCGCGTTGGAAACTGAAGAGCTAATTTTCGCAAATTCTAATGATAACATTCTATTCAGCGGTATATTTTAAACATGAAATGATTATCCAAGTCAAACATGAGACTAAATAGTCCAACAAAATACCGGTTTTTGCTTTGAAGGTCTCAGTTCTTAAGATATTCAACTGAAATTTCGTGATTCTTCATTCTCTTACAACCACCTTTCATATCTTCTACAGCGTGCATGGATAAGAAACACTTTTGGAATATAACCCATCTTATGTGTAGCTCCATATCAAAAAAAGTTGGACTCAAATTTTCATAACCTATGCCTACACAATTTTGTATTGCAAATATCGACAGAACCTTTTTATTAGAAACAAATTGGCACAATAATAACAAAAGTCATATACCGACACTACGCCATCTTTCCACCATCTTTCCTCCAAATTACTTTCACCGGTCTTCCGAATCCATACAATGCTTTCGCATTTGTAGAGGCCATCCCCTGAATGTTTGTTCAGTCTTAAAAAATGGGTGCAACTTTTTTACTTTCGTGGTCAGTAAGTTATTAATAAAAAAAAAAACATGTGTGTGGCAGCCATTTACAGTAGAAGTTAAACTTTTACCCAAAAATGGAATTTCTGGGAGATTGATAATTTGTTTTATTAACAGTCCCTCCTTCAGTGCAACCAAATGGTTAAAAAGCAGTCTGCCTTCATACCAGTAATAGTTCAAAAAATGTATTTTTTCATAAAGCAAACTAGTATTTTCAACATGGCGATATCATGGGAAATATCAGTTACAAAAAAGTTGAATATTCACGTACAGAATTAGATCGCAGTATTTTTTTACTTTCGTGACACAGTTGGTTATCAAGAGGATTTATTATTTAAATTGTATGACTTAAGTAGTGTCCAGGCTCAATACTCATAGCACAGACGATAGATCTTGCTGTTTTTTTTTTTTTGTTAATGATATTTTTATTTATAAAAGAATAAGTTGGTCGAAAAACTTGTGTCGGTAATAATGCATTTTCCCCTTTCCGTACTTGCATCGAACTGCGTACAATTCGGCTGCAAGTTGAACGTGCTACCATCGCACCATTGCCTCCTTTGCATCAAAGCGAACAAAATACTCACAATCCCGAAAGCAAGCATAGTATACATCTTCTAATTTATTTCATAGGATTGATGACAAACAAAAATGTATTGTTTATCCAAAATAATTATTAATCGATTATAACACGGGCTTTTTTTATATAATTTTTTTTTTCAATTTTTCTTAAACCTCCGGTTAGTGAGAAGGTCCCTAGGGATCCTTCGATTTTCGTTTGCCTCATAACTTTTTTCTTGCATATTTTAGAAAACTAATACTACATGTATTCCAAGAAAAAATTTTGCTTAAGCGATTAAACGAAGCAATATGAGGATTCGAAGCAATACGAGCACTCGTTAGTATTTTATCTGCATTTTAACATATTTAATATTAGTATTAGTGACAAGGTCCCTAGGGGCCCTTCATTTTTGAAAGAGCTCCATATAATTCATATTAAATAATATTTGGCTTTCGTTTGAACATGAACTGCATTGGTCGGCATGCTAGGGCAATTGGAAATCGGGTGAGGTTCTCAACCTGAAATATCGGATATCTGTTATTTCCTTAACAATTTGTACCTACGCTAGAACTGCAAACCGAACACTATTATTTGCAAATGATAATTGCAAAACGACCATAGCCGACTATTGACTACGTTCGCATAAGAATTTATATTAAGTACTTGCAATTTTTATTAGGCACTTACAATTATTAATAAAGATTGAACACATAACTGAGTTTCACCTCAGTTTTAGACAAACCCAATGCGCAATATGATCGATTTATGTTTGTTAAAAAATTCATGCGCATTGATAACGTGAACTCACGGTCGGAGAGATTGCTCACCAGTAAAACTACAGCTATTGATGATGTATGGCTGATGTTGCAGACCAATTTGACAGCGGCTTACAATCCGCATGATTCACTGATGGTTGCGTGACTCCAAGTCCTTTTACGCCATCAAAAAGATTATTTACGCCGGAAAGGAACGCGAAGCTTATCAGGGCCAGAATGTTGTCAAACAATTGGTTGTAAAATACCTTTATACGGGTCGCACAGTTTACGAGTATGCCGACAACATCTTCTCATCGTCTAACTAACTGTGATGAGACAGAAGACTGAATTTGTTGGATCAATTCAGTTAAATAAAACATTTGTCCTGCCTGAGTTTCTAAGAAGTGCGTCCCGTTTTCAACTCATTGTATAGGTTTTACGAGGTCTACGTATCGTTGTTCTCATGAGTGCTGATGAAAAAAAAATCGGTCCTGCTGTTGTCCCCATTGCACTACACTTGTGACGTTATACGGAAACCAAAAATAGAGAGCCAATTGTTATTCTGGACTACAATGCACCTAACTCTTTGGTGGACACAACGGATCAGATATTTGGCACATATTCAAACAATGATCAAGACATGGTTGGTCACTAGCAATATTCTATAACATTTTTAATATTGCCGCTTTAGCCTTACTCATAATTTAAGAAATGAAAATTTCTGAAAAATCTGATAAGAGACTTTTTTTAAATTGCTAACAAGGCATTAAGCAATGCCAGCAGTGAAGAACGTGCAACCAATATTCTCATAACATGCTATCCTAGGATTCGCAATGCTATGGAAGCATTTGATATAAAAGTAAAATTAAAATCAAGTTCTGAAACATGTAAATAAGGAAATTATAACAATATTCATATGTTTTAACGTTAAAGGTCATAATGCAAGTGCTGCAATAAAGCGGCTTATGCTGAGTATTTAACATCGTTATATCGGTGCGGTACTTACACTCTAAAATAGAATGAGCACGAAGCAGCAGCACAAAAATAAATTCTTTACTCTTTTTAATATTTGCATAAAAAAATAAACTTTCAAAAAATTATTTTTCTTTTGCTTTTTTATTTTATTTAACTTTATACTTTATACAATCAAAAATCAACATGAAACCCCATAAAGACACACATGATAATACCAAACAACTCCTTGAACGTCTAGGGACCTTGTCACATTTTTAACGATGCCGGAACTGTCACTAACCGGAGAGTTAAAAAAAAAAAACAAAACTGCCGGCATGATTGTAAATATCTTAAATGAGGTGAGAAGCTCTGGCCTTATGCTACTGCGCGTACTTGTTCTGATTTATTTTACCGTGCCTACACAGTTTAAATTGTTGATGCGTTTTCCGTTACAAGGCTTGCATCGTATTTTATGTTGCATTTGCCACTATATTTAATGCTAAGAGATGCAGACATGTATATATATAGAATAAACTCCAGCATTGGCTGCGTCTTTTTCATAAGAGATCAGGATCATATCATCGAATTTGCAAGCAAAGCAAAAACAACACATGATCCAGCAAGTGAGCTGGAGCAATTCAATTGATCCAATTCTATGTTTTTAAGTGTTGTTGTAGCCGAACTGTAAAAGTAGGCAACACTTGGCCGTTTGATTATGGCTGATGGCGCTGCTTTTCATATCTTTTAGCTTAAAAAGTCCACCAGCTGTTCATCTGCATGCAGAAAATAGCGCGATCTGTCTGTGAGTAAAAAACATCTCAAAAATTGATTTGAAGCGCTTTTTCATCAATAGCCGAGTTTTTTCCAACATCCAAATCGGATTTGGATTACGATTTAGAGTGCACAAAATCAGTTTCACAACACCTAAATGGCGCTGTGAACATATGAAGAGTTGGATTTTGTTTGTTTTGTTTTGCATGCAAATCGGCACAAATTAATTTTTTGGCACAATATTTAAGTAGCATAACCTTCTAGTCTAGTAGTTCCTTTCTAGTCTAGTAGCTCAGTTGGTAATGGGAGAACTTGTAATTAGTAAGTTGTGCGTTATAATACGTTATAATAATAAATACCGCGGCATGCGAATTTTTTTTTTTTTTTTTTATTGATAACTATGTATGCATTAAGTTTTTTATATAACTATTTCTCAAAAAAAAAAATACCTTTCGTGGGAGAAAATAGCTTGAAAAAACATTCAATTATTATATGCTATCAATTGCTTGAGCGAATTATGAGTATATCTATGAATTCAAAAAAGGTTAACAAAAATTTAATGTTTTTCTTTAATTCAGCATTATATAAATTATTTCATCATTATTGTATTTAAAAATTATAGTTTTGCATTAAAAAAAATTTGATTAATGTCTTAAATAGCAATACATTAATACAGATTTTAGCATCTTCAGGCAGCATATTATATATTCTAATGAAATAACTGCGTATCGATCTTGTGCTTCTTTCAGTTCTAAAATGCATTGTTGTAATATTTGTTGTGTTTCGAAAAGTATATAATGAGTTCTCAGTGACGTTAAGTCTTGAATTATGTTTAATCATATTATTTTTAATTTTAAAAACAGTAATCAAAGTGTGCAAAAGAGAGAGTTTTTTAATATCAAATCTAGTCTCATATAAAATCCTAGTGGGTGTTCTTTATGGAAGCACCAATATATTTTTTATAATTTTGTTTTGAATTATTTGTAACTCGTGTAATTTCTTCTCAGAACACCTATTCCATATTGTATTCAAATAGTTTATTTGTAACAAAAAATATGATTCGTAAATCATCCATAACTGCTTTTTTGGAATACTATTTCTATTTCTATATATTGCAAAATTTAGCGGAATTAATTTTAATTTCTTAATTTGATTATATGCTCACTCCAATTCAAGTTGGCGTCAAAACATACCCCTTAATACTTCTTTGTTCTCATTCTCATTATTAAGACATTTTTGAAAGGAATCCCTGGTAGTTCATGTGTGGTAAAGGTAAATATTACAGAATTAGTCATTGATAGATTTATTTTCTTTATTAATTATTTTATTCATTTTATTTATTTACTAGCTGAATACCCGGCTTAACTCGGGAGTTGATATAAATAATTTTCGATTTCATTCGTCGATTTGAAAAAACCTTTCATATACTTTAGAAGGAATTTTGTGTGCATTTTTCAAACCGGTAACTTTGGCGAAATGAGCAAAATGTAGCTTCAACATCTGAAAATTATGAGAAAAAGTTAGGGAAATCGTGATATGAGTGTGCGTGCCGCCGATCGCTTGCAAAAATATATTTTTAAGTTTTATATTGTATTCGGTAGAATGCACATTTAAAAAAAAAAAAAATTAGAGCAAAAACGAATTTTTTGAAATTCGCGAGGAAACTGGACAAAAATTAAATAAGCATTGAAAATAGAAATTGCAATGTCAAAAGAACGCCAACTTACGACGCAACTAACTTGCGCATGTGCTTAAGCGTACACAAATAAAACAGAATTCGGCATCAGCTGTCCTGATTTGCGAAAAAATAAAGTGGAATATAAAGTCACATAAAGAAGAAAAGAAGATATTTATCACCCTTCGCGCTTTACTACGCCTTACTGTATTTTGTAGTACAGCGCCCTCTGGGGTTCAAGATATAGAAAAATACATAGCGCCAAAAGAATCACCGCTCCCGAAATCCACTTATAAAAACCATACTTATCGGATGAGTTGTTTTGAGTTTTTTGCGGTATTTGTGCAACAGCGCCCTCTGGTTTTCGAGATAGAATACAAAAATAACGCCAAATCCCTTTCCATACTCGATAATCAAATCCGATACTATATATCCGATATACAAATTTTTGTCTAAATCGGATGAGCGGTTTTTGAGTATTTTACAATTTCTTAAGTGATTTGTACTACAGCACCATCTGGTTTTTAAGATAGCGCATCTTAAAACTCCTATGTAAAAATGTTCACGCAAATCGGATGTACAGTTAGGAGTTTTTCGAGATTTTTTAAACATTTGTAATGCAGTACCTTCAGGTGTTCAATACAGAACAAAATAGATAAGCCATAAAAACTACCGTACCCGAAAACCCCTAAATACAAATTTTCATGTAAATCGGATGAATGGTTTCGGAGACAAACTATAATAACAAAATTAGTGGAACCCGATCGCAGCGCCACCTACTGGGTCCAATTGCGAATCTGAACTATACAGGGATCCACTTAAGCACACACAAAAAATTTCATCAAAATCGGTGAGGCCGTTTAGGAACAGTTTAATAACATACACACGTAAAAATTGTACAACAGCGCCCACTACTTTTCGAGACAGAGCAAAAGAGATAACGACAAAACAGTTTCCGTACACGAAAATCCTTTAATAAAATTTTTCATCCAAATCGGATGAGCGGCTTTCTACTTTTCACTATTTCTGAAGAGATTTGTACTACAGCGCCGTCTGGTGTTCGATATAGTCCAAAAAAGATAAGTCCAAAACAGTCCCCATATTAAAAAAACCCCTATTAACCAATTTTCCTGAAAATCGGATAAACAGCTTAGAAGTTTTTTAAAATATTTGTACACAGCGCCCTCTGGTGTTCAAGATAGAACAGAGTAGATAAGCCGTAAAAACTCACCAAATCCGAAAACCTCTATATACGAATTTTCATGCAAATCGGATGAACGGTTTCGGAAATAAAATATAAAAATAAAATGCCTTAAGCACGATCGCATCGCCACCTACCGGGTCCAATTGTGAATCTAACCATCCAGGGATCCACTCAAACACACACAAAAAAGTTCATCAAAATCAGTGCAGCCGTTAAGGAACAGTTTAATAACATACACACGTACAAATTGGACAACAGTGCCCTCTAGTTTCGAGAAAGAGCAAAAAAGATAGCACCAGAACCCTTTGTGTTCTCGAAAATCGCTATTTACAAATTTTCATCCAAATCGGATGAGCAGTTTTGGAGTTTTTTACGATTTCCTAATATTTGTGCTAAAACGCCCTCTGGTGTTCGAGAGAGAAAAGAGTGGATAAGTAAAAAAAAACTCAGCGTGTCCGAGAACCTCTACATACAAAATTGCATGCAAATCGGATGAACGGTTTTGGACTTTTTCGACTTTTTAAAATATTTATACTACAGCGCCCTCTGGTGTTCAAGATAGAACAGTGTACAAAAGTCATGAAAATTCACCGTGTCCGAAAACCTCTACACACAAATTTTCATGCAAATCGGATGAACGGTTTCGGAGATAAGCTAAAAAAAGAATGACTGGAACCCGATCGCAGCGCCCCCTACCGGGTCCAACCATTTTTCCTGAATAAAAAGTAGCCTATATGTTGACCGGTGATATAGGGAACCTAGATGCCAAATTTCATTAAAATCCATCCAGTGGTTTTCGCGTGATGCTTTAACAGACAGACAGACAGACAGACAAAAATTTTAAAAATGCGATTTTCGGACTCAGCGTCATTCAAAACGCCCATCGCAAAAGGAATTTTAAAAAAATATTTCATGTACAGATTTTTTTTTTTTACAATTTACAAAAAGCTTATATATATACAAGCTGAATACCCGGCTTAACTCGGGAGTTGATATAAATAATTTTTGATTTCATTCGTCAATTTGAAAAACTTTTCACAAACTTAAGAAGGAATTTTGTGTGCATCTTTCAAACCGGTAACTTCGGCGAAATTAACAAAATGTAGCTTCAACATCTGAAAAATATGGCAAAATGTTAGGGAAATCGTGATTTGTGTGTGCGTGCCGCCGATCGCTTGCAAAAATATATTTTCAAGTCTTATATTGTATTCGATAGATTGCACATTTTTGAAAAAAATCAGATTAAAAACAAATTCTTGGCAATTCGCGAGGAACCTGGACAAAAATTAAATAAGCATTGAAAATAGAAATTGAAATGGCAAAACAACGCCAACTTACGACCCAACTGACTTGCGCATGTGTTGATGCGTACTCAAATGCCACAGAATCCGGCATCAGCTGTCCTGATTTGCGAAAAAAGAAAGTGGAGTATAAATACACATAAGCAAGAAAAGATGATATTTATCACCCTTCTCGCTTTGCTACGCCTTATTGTATTTTGTAGTATAGCGCCCTCTGGGGTTCAAAATATAGCAAAATACATAGCGCCAAAAGACTCACCGCACCCAAAAATCACTTATAAAAATCATACTAATCGGATAAGATGCTTTGAGTTTTTTGGGGTATTTGTACAACAGCGCCCTCTGGTTTTAGAGATAGAATAAAAAAATAACGCCAAAGCCCTTTCCATACTCGATATCAAATCCTATGTATCCGATATACAAATTTTTATCTAAATTGGATGAGCGGTTTTTGAGTGTTTCACGATTTCTTAAGTGAGTTGTAGTACAGCACCATCTGGTGTTTAAGATAGCGCAGAAACAAAAAATCCAAGGTACCCACCGTATCCGAAAACTTCTATGTAAAAATGTTCACGCAAATCGGTTGTACATCTAGGAGTTTTTCGAGATTTTTAAAACATTTGCACTGCAGTGCCCTCTGGTGTTCAATATAGAACAAAATAAGTAAGTCATAAAAACTACCGTTCCCGAAAGCCCCTAAATACAAATTTTCATGTAAATCGGATAAATGGTTTCGGAGACAAACTATAATAACAAAATTCGTGGAATCCGATCGCAGCGCCACCTACCGGTTCCAATAGTGAATCTGAACCATTCAGGGATCCACTCAAACACACACAAAAAAATTTCATCAAAATCAGTTCAGCCGTTAAAGAACAGTTTAATATCATACACACGTACAAATTGGACAACAGCGCCCTCTAGTTTCGAGAAAGAGCAAAAAAGATAGAACCAAAACCCTTGCCGTTCTCGAAAACAACTATTTACAAATTTTCATCCAAATCGGATGAGCAGTTTTGGAGTTTTTCACGATTTCCTAATATTTGTACTAAAGCGCCCTCTGGTTTTCAAGATAGCACAAAAAAGATAAGTCAAAAACTTCACCGTACCAGAAAACCTCTATTTTCCAATTTTCATGTAATTCGGATGCACGGTTTAGGAGTTTTCGAAGTTTTTCAAAATATTTGTACTACAGCGCAATCTGGTATTCGAGAGAGAAAAGATTAGATTCGCCAAAACAACTCAGCGTGGCCGAGAACCTATACACACAAAATTTCATGCAAATCGGATGAACGGTTTTGCTCTTTTTCGACTTTTTTAAAATATTTGTACTACAGCGCCCTCTGGTGTTCAAGATAGAACCTAGTTTATAAAACATAAAAACTCACCGTTTCCGAAAACCTCTATATACCAACTTTCATGCAAATCGTATGAGCGACTTAGGAGTTTTTTGACGTTTTTTTAAAATATTTGTAGTAAAACGCCCTCTAGTGTTCAATATAGAACAGAGTAGATAAGTCATGAAAATTCACCGTTTCCGGAAACCACTATATACCAATTTTCATGTAAATCGCATGCACGGCTTAGGAGTTTTTCGAGGTTTATCAAAATATTTGTACTACAGGGCCCTCTGGTGTTCGAGATAGTACAGTGTAGATAAATCAAAAAAACTCAGCGTGTCCGAGAATCTCTACATACAAATTTTCATGCAAATCGGATGAACGGTTTCGGAGATAAGCTAAAAAAAGAATGCCTGGAATCCGATCGCAGCGCCCCCTGCAGGGTCCAACCTTTTTTACTGGATAAAAAGTAGCCTATGTTATGACCGGGGATATAAGGAAGCTAGATGGCAAGTTTCATTTAAATCCATCCAGTGGCTTTCACGTGATGCTTTAACAGACAGACAGACAGACAGGCAGACAGACAGACAAACAGGCTGACAGACAGACAAAAATTTTAAAAATGCGATTTTCGAGCTCAGCGTCAATCAAAACGTCCATCGCAAAAAGAATTTCAAAAAAATATTTAATGTACAGTTTTTTTTTTACAATTTTATATATATATAGATAGATAGATATATATAGATATAGATAGATAGATAGATATCGTATTTATATGGAAATTTACAGATCTAAGATTAAAACAAATTTTAGATTCTAAGTTGCCAACTACCGAAGCGATGGTAGAGAGATCAATCCTCAGTGGAAGCAGAAAAATTAAAACTTTTTAAATAGCACTTTTTCGTTTTTATACAAGTAGCGCGCCGAATTGCTATGTTGTTGTTTTCATAAGAACCATTTTGTTACCCCCCACCTAGCTCGCCGTATTGTTGTATACGCGGCTATAAAAGTTTCACTCAAAAAAACGAAATGGCCATTTCAGCCCTTGAGAGGACTTTGATGGAGCTTTTTATGATCAATTTTGTTATGCGTGTTGTGAAATGTTTGAACACAAATGATCGAGAACAAGACCTACAAGTTTTATACTGACTCCGAACGGCTTTCGAAACTGTTCTCAAGAAGCTTTTCAGGGCAGTTTTTATTCTCTGAATTTTTCCATTGCCTGTGGAGATGGCCGGAGATGGCCGAACAGAAAAATTAATTCAATTCAAAAAAGACACAGTTTCGATAGTATCGTAAGTGTGCACGTAGAATTTTTGTTTGATATTAATTCTTATTATTATCTTATTTTTATTTTATCTTATTTTCTCACGCATCAGGCGGACAAAGCGACGCAACCCTAACTGATTGGATTCTGCCCGCAGACTGAAGCTTCTTAGCGGCGCAAGCATTTATATACGTATGCATTGCTTGTAAACAGTCTGACCAGAAGTTTTTTGTATAAATATGCATTTTGTTAAAAAAATATTAGCTAAATATTCCACTTACAATTTTTATATTCCACAAAAGTATTCCACTTACAATTTGAAAGATACAAATAAACAAAATGGATTATACATAGATATAAAAGAAACACCATAACAAGTTTAGAAACATTTATTTGTGGATTATTATCAGAATTTAGAACAATCAGAATTTAAAAACATTGGTTAATACTAATAATTTACTTTAATCAGATGTAAACAAAAATACGTATATCAGTTCATTTGTGCTTAACAAGTCTTTTCAAGAATTATATTCTCTTAAAAATAGTTACATATCATTTTTCTCACAGAGAAAAGTTAATTTTTAAAACGCAAACAAATAGGTGTAATACAAATCGTCACCTTAAATCTAAAAAGCCGTAACAACACTTTAAATGCTTTATAGGAGAAACCACTATACTATAGAGAAGTTGGCGACCGTGGCGCAGTGGGTAGAGTGCGTGGCCCATACGCCAGAGAACCCTGTATCAACTCCCACCTGACACAGAAAGTTTTTTTAATTGATTTAATTTTTCTGTTCGGCTGTCACCTCTCTGCAGACAATGGCAAACCTCAGGGAGTAAAAACTACCATGAAAAGCTTCTTGAGAACATAAGACACTCGGAGTCGGCATAAAAGTGGTAGGTCCAGTTCTCATCATTTGTGTTCAAACACTCACAACACACACAACACAATTGATCATAAGAAGCTCGGTCAAAGTCCTTTCAAGGGCTGAAATTGGCCATTTCGTTTTTCTTTTGTGATTTCATAGAAAATTTTATTTTTGATTGTTTTTTTTTACAAATCATATGTACTTTTTTATTTTTTATTTTTGTTTTTTTTTTTTTTTGTTAAAGAAAAACAAAAAACTTGAATAATTAATTGTGTGCTATTATTTAATTTAAAAACTTAAAAAACTTAAAGTGCCTTTGAAATGTATTTTAATGGTATTGTATTTTTAACGATTTCAAAAAATTCGAATGTTCGCTTAAATGAATAACAGTGAAGTTTTTTGTTTATAAATATTTTACTTTTAGTTATTTATTGTATTTTTTAACCTTTTTTTCTCCTTATCGGCTCCACTAAGCAGAGTAATAGCCTAATTAGCCGAATATAGATCTATGCAATACAGCCGTTGCTTTTGTCCCATACAAATCTACCAAACGCGTTTTTCGTGTATCTAATTAGCCGAAACGTAACGCGACGTAGAAGTCTCTTGAATTTTTATTTCTGTGTTACGTCGACTGACATTTCATTATACAATGAGCTTTTTGTAAGATTGTCAGAATCACATTTTGATTTTTTCTTGATTTTTGAGTAATATTTCTTTCTTTTCGTTAATTTGTTGAAGAGAAATCTAAGTATTTTAATTTAAATTGATTTTTTATTAATTATTGAAATATGTTTCAGAATGGTAGACAATGAAAAACTAATTGATCTACTGATTTATTTGACACTTGTGGTGGTTGCTACGTTGGTAGCATAATCAACAAAAAGTCATAGTACATTGCGGCATGTTCACCTATGTTAAGTCAAGTTGCATAATCAGACCATAACTGTTTTAACTCTTTTTTAAATGGATATAGATCGATTGTCTTTATCTCGTGCTTTTACGTTTTCTATGCTTCCAAAAAAAAGTAATAGTGTAATGAATATGGAATCTGTGAATTGATAGCTTTATATAAGGTACTTGTGCCACATTTATTAATTTTTAATTAATCAATTTTTAATTTCATTAAGTTGTCGACAAAAATGACTTTTTATGTTTATTTTTTTTTTATAAAATTGCACTTATATAAAGTGTTTCTTTTATTGTTTTATTAAAATAATTCGCTCTTTATTCTTTATGTTTTTGACGTCACATATCCAGATGTTCCAAGTCAGGTGGGAATTGAACCAGGGTTCTCTGGCGTATGAGCCACACACTCTACCCAGGACGCCACGGTCGGCGACAAATTATAAATACACTTTATTATTTTCATTTGATAGTTGAGTAGTACCTATTTCGATCTTCACAGCACAGACGACATACTCTACTGTTTTATTTCTTGTTATTTATATTTTTTATTTACTATTATTTAAAAGAAAAAAATTGTCAAATAACCAATCATAGTATTGTGAATTAAGAAATGTGTTCCAAAACTTTGAAACGTTTCCAAAACAACCAAACGTTGAAAAACTTTTGAATTTTTGCCCACAAAACCGGTAAAAATTCACTATTTAAGTATAACAAACAATTATATAAAACCAAAAATAGTATATTTTTATTAAAAAAATCAAAGGAAAAAAGAACTAAGAGCACAGTGAAAAAAAGAATTAAGTGTACAACGAAAATCTTAATTAAAGTGAGGAAACAAATCAATTTCACAACTTTTCAAAAGCGTGTACGTTTGATACAAATTTGGCCATAAATGCTATTATCAGTAAATACGTCTGATATAAACAAAATCAATATCTAATATGAAAAACGATTTTTTTTAATCGTGTAAGACCGAAAAATTCGTGTAAAAAAAATTTGTTTGTGAACCGTGTTACAGCCATTGAAAAATACTTAAGAACGATGCCTTATTCAACATAAATGCAGAACATTGAAATACTGTACAATGATAACGGAGTTTTTTCGCTTTTCTTTGTTTGTTATTCGCTTTTTTTGTTGTATTATAGTGTATTTTAGTTTTGATATATTGATGTTTGCATTCAAATTTTTCATTTCGGCAAAGTGCTAATTTTTTTCAGTGGCAAAATACTTAAGAACGATTTAGATTTCACGAAATATCTAATAATAATCGTTTAAAGATAACATTGAGTGGTGAGTTTAAATAGATTCTGTTTTTCTAGAGCTGTTTTAAGTAAAGATTTTTTAGTAACGGTAATAAAATAATGGCCAAGGCGACAAATTGCTCACCATCTACACGCAAAGCCATCGTTGAGTTGCAAAAGTCCGGAGTGTCTTATAGTGAAATCGCGAAGCAATTACATTGTTCTAAAACAATGGTCTTCAATGCTCTTAAACATTACCGGCAATACAGAACAACAGAAAACGTTTTAAGAAGAAAAAAAGCCCGGAAAACCTCTGTTCATACTGATAGAACGATAGTTCGGCTGTCAAAAATGGATCCGAGAAAGAGCGCTGCTGCTATTCACCGCGAAATTTCTGCTGTGATTGAAAGACCAATATCGAAAAGAACTGTTGCACTTCGATTGGCAGAGGCTGGGCTCCATGGTCGTTTGGCTCGCAAGAAGCCATTGGTCACAGCAGTGCAACGCAAGCGCAGAGTTGAATTTGCTCGAACGCACATCTCATGGACTCCAAATCAGTGGCGCTATATTCTTTTTAGTGATGAAACAAAAATAAATAGAGTTGGGCCAGATGGCAGAAAGTATGTCCGGCGGCCAAAAAATGCCGCCTTTGACCCAAAATACGTTTCACCAGTATTAAAGCATGGCGGTGGCTCAATGATGATTTGGGCATGCTTTTCATGGAACGGAGTTGGACCGATACATAGAATTGAAGGTACCATGGATGCAGTCAAGTATGTTGAAATCCTGCAGAACATAATGTTGCCATGGGCCGAAGAAAATTTACCGGTCATTTGGAAGTTTCAACAAGATAATGACCCAAAACACACTTCACGTGTTGCGAAAAAGTTTTTTGAGGACAACTCTATAAATGTTATTGATTGGGCATCATCTAGCGCGGACCTGAATCCAATCGAGCATCTGTGGAATGATATGAAGAACCCGCTCAGTACGCAAAACATAACTAATTTGGACCAATTATTCGAAAGAGCTAAAGCTGCTTGGGAGTCCATTCCTATTGAACGATGTAGGACCTTAATTGAATCGATGCAACGGCGTTGCGCAGCTGTTATAAAGCAAAAAGGCTTTTCTACAAAATATTGATTCCAAATAATAATTTTTTAAACATTTATTTATTAATTTTTAATACTTTTCTGTAACTTTTTAAGTCGTTCCTAAGTATTTTTCCAATGCAATTTTAACATTACTCTTTTATTTTTGTAACAAAAGTGGAGAAAACTTTTATTTTTTTTCAACCAAGTACTGATAATTTTAAAATAATTGAAATTTATGAATAAAACTTTTATTTATAAAAAATCAACATGGTTTAATGAAATAAAGCAACTAACAGTGAAAGTAAGGCAGCGTTCTTAAGTATTTTTCAATGGCTGTATATTAAAATCGTGCAAAAAAGACCGTACAGAAAAAATTTGAGTGTATATATAAACAATAATGCATATTTGATATGACATAGCTTCTTCTTTTATAGTTTTTCATGATGTTCGGCGTTACAAAACATCGAAGTAATCAGGTACTCAAAAGAAAATTTTTTAAGGTTATTATTTTTTTTCGAACCCCCTAGAACCAAAAGCTATCTACGCCACTGATGTAAGGATTTTCGGGAAGGCCGAGTTCTTTGGACACATAAAATTTTATTTTAATACGTTTAACAACGCGTGCACTCCAAGAGCTCTCAATCGCAGCACGAAAAACTGGCAAACGAAAAAAATGCATAAAGAGTCAATACAAAAAAAAAAAATTAAAAAATGATAAAAGGCAACCAAAACAGAAAAATTAGTATACTTTAGCATACATAAATAGTGGCAGGTGAAAATAGTTGGTATTCCACATTCAATTGTGAAATCTGCAAAAAAAACGGGTGCGGGCCCAAATTATATCAAGTGTAAAATTTATATTTCGACTATGCTTTAAACATTTTTAACATCATTTATAAATTCATTAAAATTTAAACCGCAATCAATTTGGTCCGTGAAATTGATATCTAAGTGATAAAAAAGGTTTCAATTTGATTAAAATGTTCTCTTTTCTGAAGACTGACGCTTAGTCCAGAAATAAAATATTTTACTATCGACGAAAAAATGCAAAAATTGGATCCATTGATGATTGTGCATTCACGTTCCACACATTTTACACACCCTGAATGCTACACACCCCCGGGCAACGCCGGGTATTCCAGCTAGTTTACATTAAAATTTATTCTAATTTATTTATTGCTAAACGTGTTGTTTGAATTTAATTCAGTGTGGGGCAGCGCCTATGCACGCGTGCATATGAAACCCTGTCTGTCTCTGTTGCTCTCACATGTGAGCGCACTAGCACACAACTAAAAGACCAGTGCAATTGTTTTTTTGGCCGACACTGATTTAATTGGAACTTATTTTCAAAAATTCCATGAGTCACCCAGAATTGTCATTCATACATGGTAGTAATAGCAGTCCAAAAATAATGATATCAAAGTCTTAATTTATAAAGAAATCTCAAAATCGAAAATAGAACTTTATTATTATTTTAATAGGTTTTCTGATACAAAAACTTTTATTAAACATTTTCAACTTTAGTACTACTATCAGAAGAAACATAAAGATGGCGTCATGTTTACCTCGTTGAGTTATATTTAACTGTTCATAATTGTTTGCTAATACAACGTTACGAAATAGATAAAAGGAAATAACAACATGAATTGCTCTGGTACCCTTTTATTACTACAAATACAGTGACAACTACAACTACAACTCAGGCAACGTATTTCGTTTTTCGTAGCAAATAAATAAATTTAGGGCAATAAAGCTTTATTTTTAGAGCTTTTTAAGAGATTGCAAACAATTGAATGAATGGTAAATATCGAAATTACTCCGCTCCTAAAAATATGCAACTAAAAGCTGAAGCACTTTATACATGAATGTGTGTGTGTGTGTGTGTAAGTGCAGGGTAAACCAGCGAAGAAAAGCGTCCTGAACAGGAACTTGAATTTAATTTGGAAATAGATTTTAATAGATTTCATTTGGAATATCCTTAAAATGAGTTCCACGTTGATGGCGATTGCGAATTTATGACCAATGCTATTGCAGGAGTAAACGGTATCGACAAGCATTTATGAGTTCTAGAAGAGGTGATAAAAATTTATGAAACAACACCAAGCAGCTTATTTCACTACATTCACGAAAAACATAGAGACTTTATTAAGGTTTCTTAAGAATTACGAAAAGTGTGGAACAACCAAATAACACATCGACAGGACGGAAGTGAGTAAGTGATTAAGCATGTTTCTGGATGTCATCAAAATCTTCGATGACAATCATGTTCTTGCCTTTGGACACAGATATGCTAATTTTTTCCAGTAGCAGCTTACTTACGACAATCTTCTACTTTAGCTTAAGAAGAAAAAGAAAAACGGAAAATAATAAAACCAACTGTATAATAAAGAATTAAGAAATTTACGATAAAATTCTAAAACATTCTTATTTGCATGAAATGTTTTGCAGGATATTTGTGGTTGTTGTTGGCCCAACTCCAGCAGCAACAGTGACGAAAGAACACAACAACCGATGTCGGCTAACAAGTGCAATAAACACATTCCTTTACAACAAGAACAACAACACAACGGCAATTGAGCTTTAACAAATGTGTTCATCGTGCATCCCGTATCCTGCCAGTGAGACTGTTTTGTTTAGCAAAGACTTAAATAAAACATAAAAATAAAAAACTAACATTGCGAAATCCTCCAAGAAATGCGAAAATTGCACACAGGCATTCAAAGGGAAAATCCTTTGTGCAATGAGTATTAGTTGGAGAAGAAGTATGAGTCGAAAACATCGTCTTGCTTTACGTCAACAGCCAAGACAGAACTCAGGATATCATCATCAGCTACGAACATCAGACATCGATTTAATTCTATAAGAAAATTCTATGAGAAAATGCAAGATAGACAAATTGACGAAATTGTGATGGACAGTTGATACGGTTTTTTTCTAATGTAAATTTTTTCTTTCAAATTTAATTGTTTGTATACCAAATGGTTGTGTTTGCTTCAAAAATGTTAAATAACTTATCTTAACCCTTTTCGGTCCAGATGGGTAGTTTTCTACCCTGTACTAAAATAGAGAATTCTATGAAACAAGGAACTATAAAAATATTTTATTGATACATTAGTAATCTTCCGAATGTTAACAATTATTTATGTATTACGATGATCATCGATTTATGTTGCCAAAAGATGTTTGCATTGAACGTCTGCAGCGAACAATCCATTCTACTTCTATTGCCTATTGGGGAGCAAGGAAAGAGCAGAGAGCGTATCATCTCTTACTTACTTACTTACTTAGTTGGTCGTAACAACCCGTGTCCGGGTTTCAACCGACCTCATCAGCTCTCGCCAGGCGCCTCTGCTTTGCGCGCGCCTTCTCCAATCGGATACACCAAGTGCGGTTAGGGCTTCCTCAGCCTGGTCCATCCATCGGAGGCATGGTCTCCCTCGTCGTCGTTGACCAGCGACCCTCGCCTCGAGCACCTTTTTCGCTGGAGCTTCGTCGTTCATTCGATGGACATGACCCAGCCAGCGTAGTCGCTGCAAAGTTATACGCCGAACTACGTCAATGTCATCGTAGAGCTCATACAGCTCGTGGTTCATTCGGATGCGATAGTCATCGCCGACTCGAACAGGACCGAAGATTTTGCGAAGAACTTTTCTCTCGAACACCCCCAGAGCGGCTGCGTCAGTTTGCGAAACTACCTATGCCTCAGCGCCATAAAGCAGCACAAGTAGAACGAGCGTCTTGTAGAGTGTTAGTTTTGTCGATCGAGAGAGGGCTCTGGAACTTAGTTGCTTACTGAGCCCGTAGTAGCACCTATTAGTAATTATTGTTCTTCGCTTTATCTCCAGGCTGATTTCGTTTTTGGTATTAATGGCGGTGCCAAGGTAAACGAACTCCTTGACTACTTCAAAGTTATAGCTGCCGGATGAAACGTGGGAGTCTAAACGCCGAGCTCCCTTGTTTGTAGACAGCATATATTTTGTTTTGCCCTCATTTATCGTCAAACCCCCTTTGGCTGATTCCTTTTCGATAGCAGCGAAAGCAGCGGTAACATCTCTCTTGGTTCTGCCGACAATATCAATATCATCAGCGTACGCAAGGAGCTGGACGCCTTTGTAGAAAATGGTGCCATTACGATGCACACCGGCCTTTCGTACGATCCCCTCCATGATGATGTTAAAGAGATCGCAAGACAGTGGATCGCCTTGCCTGAAACCTCTTTCGGTATTGAAGGTTTCGGAGAGATCATTTCCTACCTTGACGGAGATGCGTGTGTTGCTCAACGTCATTCTGCAAAGTCTAATCAGCTTTGCAGGTATACCGAACTCAGACATTGTTGCGTATAGGCAATCCCTTCTCGTGGTATCGAACGCAGCTTTAAAATCGACAAAGAGATGGTGTGTGTCAATTTGATTTTCGTGGGTTTTCTCCAGGATTTGTCGTAGCGTGAAAATCTGGTCTATGGTGAACTTATCAGGACGAAAGCCACACTGATAAGGTCCAATCAGTGTTTTTGTAATCGGCTTTAATCTTTCACATAGTACGCTTGAGAGAACCTTATATGCGATGGAAATAAGACTGATACCTCTATAACTTGCTCAGATTGTTGGGTCTCCTTTCTTAAGTATAGGGCACAGTACGCTGAGGTTCCAATCGTCGGGCATGCTTTCTTCTAGCCATATTTTGCTGATGAGCTGATGCATGCGCCTTATCAATTCATCGCCGCCGGTTTTAAACAATTCAGCTGACAGGCCGTCAGCACCCGCTGCTTTGTTGTTTTTGAGTCGTTGGATAGCAACTCGAACCTCATCATGGCTAGGTGGTGGTACTTCCACTCCGTCATTGTTGATTGGTAGCTCTGGACTGCGCTCTCCATGGGCGGCATTGGTGAAATCGTCGCCAGTAAGTAAATTGGAGAAGTGTCGTCTCCACAATCTCAGCACACACTGCGTATCCGTATTCAGATCTCCATTTTCGTCTGTACAAGTGAATGCTCCGGGCTTGAAAACTTGGGTTAGACGCTTAACCTGTTGATAGAATTTCCGTGCATCCTTCTTGCCCTGGTATACCTCTAGTTCCTCACGCTCACGCTTTTCCTGCTCTCTTTTCTTGCGTCTGAAAAGGCGCCTCTCTTCCTTCCTCTTTTCGCGGTAGTTTTCTCGCACGGCTCGAGTTGCAGCTGACTGCAGTGTTTTTCTATATGCGGCGTTTTTTACTGCAGTCGCAATGCGACACTCCTGATCATACCATTGGTTCCGAGGTTGCGGGCGCCGGAAACCAATGACTTCTTCAGCGGCAGCGCGCATGGAGTGGGATATATGCGCCCAAAGTCCGCCGGCGTCGTTGGGTCCAGAGGTTGGTTGGTTGAGCTTAACCGAGAGTTGAGAGGAGTAGGCTTCGGCAGTCCGTTGTAATTGCAGCTTAGCGACATCTAGCTTTCGTTGCATTCCTGTGCGTATGTTCTTCGCATTGCATAATCGTATGCGGATCTTGGCTGCAACAAGATAATGGTCGGAGTCAATGTTGACCCCCCGAAATGTACGCACATCTAGAACACTAGAGGCATGCCTTCCGTCGATTACAACATGATCAATTTGGTTTCGCGTTTTTTGATCCGGGGACAGCCAGGTGGCCTTGTGGATGTCGAGGTGCTTAAATCTGGTGCTACTAACTACCATGTTTCGCGCCGCGGCGAAGTCAATCAGTCTTAGACCGTTGTTCGTGGAGGTCTCATGAAGACTGAACTGACCGACAGTGGGGCCAAAGATGCCTTCCTTTCCGACTTTCGCATTAAAATCGCCGAGGACTATTTTCACGTCATGGACCGGAAGGTGGTCGTATACGTCCACAAGGCTAGCGTAGAAAGCGTCTTTGACGGCTTCGTCCTTTTCCTCCGTCGGGGCGTGAGCGCAAATAAGGCTGATGGAGAAAAATTTTGCCTTGATGCGGATCGTGGCCAATCTTTCGTTGACAGGTGTGAACCGGGAAACAAGGTGACGTAGTTTCCGGCTAACAACGAATCCACATCCAAATTCGCGCCTCTCCGCATGGCAGCTGTAGTAGATATCACAGTGTGCTTGTTTAGAGCAGCCTTGCCCTTTCCATCGCATTTCCTGGATGGCGGTGATGTCAGCCTTTATCGTTTTGAGGGCTTCCGCCAGTTGGATAATGGCACCTTCCCTATAAAGGGTTCGAACATTCCAGGTGCATATCCGTAAATCATTGTCCGTTTTTCGTTTGCGGTGGTCGTCAACGTAATTGGGGTTCTTATCCGAGGCTGGTTTAGTTTTCATTGGGCAGAAGTAATGTGGCGGGACCCAAACCCTGCGCACATTCCAGGTCTATGGAGTGACCCGCCGCTCAAATTAGCCGTCAAACTGACGGATGCCAGTTTGCCGTTGCCCAGGGAACACCACGTGGAGGTTTGAGTCGACTTGAGACGATTTCGACATGGATAATGCTGGCCTCGCCAGGTTGAGGCGGTCAGACACGTTGCCATGTGAAGGTTCGCCCCCTGTTCCCCCGTATCATCTCTTGCTCAGGGCTTAATTGAAGTGAACCTTTTTGGAACTAAGTTCTTTAACGCGGCTTGCGGGTTGAGTGATTTGGTAGACATCGTCACATAACGAAAATATGCCAGCAACGAAGAAATACCAACAAAATACACACACACAGCAGCAATCTAAACTTTTTTATGGAATTGAAGCGTACATTTTTGTAAAACTCCGAAAGTTCTGGGCCGATTTTTATGAAAAAAGTTTTAAAATATCATATTTGTGCTACAGCACAGTAAAGATGAATTTTCATTTCGAAATATTAATAATAAATATATTAAATTAAACTGTAAAGTTTTTTACGAAATCATAACCGATGCCACGCATTGCTTGATCGCTTTCTTTTCATGCTTGCGTTCATGTTTGTGTTGCGAGAGTTTCAAAAAAACGCCAGGTGGGTCTCTTCTCTTCGCTTCTACTCACGTCTTTTCTCTTCTCTTCTCTTCTCTTCTCTTCTCTTCTCTTCTCTTCTCTTCTCTTCTCTTCTCTTCTCTTCTCTTCTCTTCTCTTCTCTTCTCTTCTCTTCTCTTCTCTAAGCAAAAAGTAAAAATCGTTTGCTACTTTTATTTATGTTTTTGTTTTAAATCATGCGTAAGTTGATTATTGCTTACAATTAAGTTTTAAGAAATGGAAACTGTAGCAAATTTGTGTAATACAGACTTAGAAAAAAAGGTTAATAAGTGAATAATAATAACTAGTAATCCCGTGTGGCGTTAAAACGCCAAAATAAAAAATGTCTAGTGATATGTAATTATGTTTTTACAACAATGACTATTTTTATCTTCGACTCAAGGAGTTCATAGAAACTTTCTATGTTTCTGTTGAATGGGTTAGTAGCCCAGTTATTACTTATCATAGCATTATATGATAATCGCATAAAAAAATCGCATATTTTTAGGCATCACATAGAAATTATGTTTTTTCTTTTAAAATTCTTTTAGCTCTTTTTTAAAAAAAAAAAAATAATATTTAAGAAAAAATTAGACCTTATTGCACATCTATAAAGCAAGACCTTTCGTTTGCTTCCCTATTTATGAAAATCGCCTTTACAGTATAGATTTGATAGTCATCACAAAAACTGCGCTTGCGTAATAATTATATAAAAATAAAACTTTGTAACTGGATACTACTATTTACTGTTACATTCCTTTATTTTTCTTGTTATTTATTTACTATTTACTATTATTAACATTATAGAGAGAGAATAGGGAAATCACATGTTCAGTGTCTAAAAGAGGACGAAAGCGAAAATAAATTGACACATCAGAGTAAAAAAAAAAACGAAATGGCCATTTCAGGTCTTGAATTGTGTTGTGCGTGTTGTGAAATGTTTGAACACAAATGATCGAGAACTGGACCTACAAGTTTTATGCAAACTCCAAACGGTTTATGTTCTCAAAAAGCTTTTCATAGCAGTTTTTACTCTTTGAGGTTTGCCATTGCCTGCAGAGAGGCGACGGCCAAACAGAAGAAATGAATTCAATTGAAAAAACTTTCTGTATCAGGTGGGATTCGAACCAGGGTTCTCTGACGTATGGGCCCCACATTCTACCCACTGCGCCACGGCCGCCACACATCGGAGTGCTTATATAAAACTTTCAATAAATAAATATTTTTTCTAAAATTTAAACGAATCTGTTTGATTTGATTCGTTCATTCATTCAAATCAATAAAGATCAACTCTTATTTCGAATTACATTCAGGTTGAAGAAAAAGCGTAAAGAACTTCATTCAGTTCAAATCAACAAGAACAAAAAACACCAACAAATGTTTTTTAATATATACCAAACGACGTGAAATTTCAATACATTTCATTTGGTGCCTAATTTGTGTATGTTTTTCTATGAAAAATTAAAGTTATTGCGAAAAACGTAATTTTTGCAAAATTTTCGAACGTCATTTTGAAAACCTACACCTTGATCTTAGAAGATATAACAAAAATGCGTCTACCTTAGAATTTTGCCTTGTATCACATATCCAAAGCTCATTAAAATCGGAGAGTGACTCGTGGAAACCTTTCCTTGTAAGTAAAGAACTGTTCTAATTATTTTTTGAAATAGATATATCCATTCAATATGGATATTCAGATCGTTTGCTCTGTGTTAATCTCGCGTTTTTACTTTTTATATTCTAATTAAACAATTAAAAAACTTATGGTGTGAACTCTTTCTATAAATGGAAAGCTTTTTATTAGGTACATGTCTGGCACATTTATTAATTTTAATTTATAAATTTTTTATTTCATTGAGTTATCTAAAAAATTGATTTTGTTTTGATTTTTTATGAAATACATGGAAAATTAAAGTGCATTGTACTTATTAAAATGTTTCTTTTATTGTTTCATTGAAATAACTTCCTTTTTATTCTTTACTCCAGATTTTCTAAGTAAATATAACAATATTACCGATTTAACTGTTTGTTGCTAATGTTCTCAAAAGCGTATTTTTGATTCTTGGTAATTTCACTCTTTTATATGTGTTTTATCATTATCTAGCGAAACAGTTACAAGTAGATATAAGAAAAAAATAACACATATCTAGTGTGCTTGGGTGGTTCTTTAGTTTTCATCGAAATGTGAATTTCAAAGAAGCATGCCTTTCCACAAATACCAGTTTTGGTCCAAATTGGGTGTATCTATTGACCCAACTGGTAGATCGCTGGAAGTTCGCCCAATTGTTGCTCGAAAACCGTAGGTAAGAAAAAATTAGCAAATTTTTCTTGATTAGGCCAAAAATTATCTCGGACTTCAAAATTCTCAAAAAATTCAACGAGATCTGGTATCCGGCTGAAATGGTTTAAGTATTGACTATACATAACATAACATAACATAACATAACATAACATAACATAACATAACATAACATAACATAACATAACATCACATAACATAACATAACATAACATAACATAACATAACATAACATAACATAACATAACATAACATAACATAACATAACATAACATAACATAACATAACATAACATAACATAACATAACATAACATAACATAACATAACATAACATAACATAACATAACATAACATAACATAACATAACATAACATAACATAACATAACATAACATAACATAACATAACATAACATAACATAACATAACATAACATAACATAACATAACATAACATAATATAACATAACATAACATAACATAGAATAACATAACTTAACATAACATAACATAACATAACATAACATAACATAACATAGCATAACATAACATAACATAACATAACATAACATGAAGACTAAAAACGCATTATAGTTCAAAAAATAAGTCCATGCTGATTTCAGCCGTAGTACTAAATGTTTTTAAGAATTAAAAATTTCCTGTGAATTTCAATAAAGTTGATTTCTTTATTGAATTTAGGGATTTACCATCCCTTAAATTTAGTGCAAAACGACACGATGCAATGAATATTTGTAATTGGTTTGATAACCTCTTAACGAAAGCGTACTTAGAGTTTTGAGAATTCGTTTTGCCAGTTTTTACAAACCTTAACTCGGAAATGTAAGACTAGCAAATTAAAATTCTTGTTTTATATCAAAGTATTGCATCTGCTTTTTAAAATATTTTAAGTAATTTCTTTGGTTCTTATTATTTAAATAATACTGTGCTTAAAAATATAGATTCTCAAGAAACAGCTTATCATCTTTCCCTGGTTAAGATTTATTTGGACGGTAAAGTTTTTGCGCCCTTATTTAGTTTAATAGTATGTTTAAACTGAGCCAAATTACGTAATTTCGAGCTTTTTTATAATTTCGTCTGATACTATATAATTAACTTGATAATTTCCTATACAATTGGTTAATTTCTAAACTATCTCAATTAAGATAATTTCGTTTAAGTTACTCACGAAATTACGCAAAAATTCACTTGCAAGCCTGAAGTCCGAAAAATGTGTAAATTGAACATACCCTGTGTTTGGCATAATGAGAAACTTGTTATCTTGTTATCCATTATCCAATTTTTTTATGCTTTATAGCATTTATGAGAGAATCTGCACATTTTTCTGCTTATTTAAATATAATAAAACAACTCTTGAAAGTTTTTGTGGATTCATGTTGCTTTATTCAGTTCAAAGACTATACATGAGAATAATTAATAAACAGAAAAAAATAGATTAGCAAAGCTGAAAACAAAATTGCTGAATTGAGTAGAAATTGCTAGTTTTTTTGTTTTTTTGAATTCTATTGAAATTGAAATTAAAAAATCATAATATCTAAGCGTAACACTTTTACTTTTTGAATATCAATGGATATGTAATGCACGCACCCTTTCAACGATATACGAGTATGACTCAATGTGACGCCCTAAGGACTTTGGCCATGGGAAATTTCTTAAAAATTAGTAAAAAGTTCAATTAATAATACCAACTTTAAATAAAAAAAATCATAGTATCTAAACGTATGATTTTTATTTTTTGCATACTAATGGAGAACATATGACTCAATGTGAATTTTTAAAAAGTTTTCGATCGCCAAAACCTTTAGTGCATGATTTTTTTAATTTAAATTTAGTACCATGAACATATATTTCGCGACTTTTTCAATAATTTCTGATGATCTTAATCCGAAGTTTTTACGATGGAATAGATTTTGTATTTTTTCCCAAAATTTTTTATAGACGTTTTCAATTTTATTTATTTTTATTTTAGTTTATTAATTATTACATATTTATTAATTAACACATAATACGAAGTTTTAAATTTTAAGTTTCCAAGTCAATATCAAATTGATTTCTTATAAAGAAGTTAAATTCGTAATTTTATTTCATAAATTCGTACCAAACATTAAATTCTTACTTTTCAATTCCTACTTTTAAGAAATATGGGCTTGTGTCTTTGCTAAGTTAGTATTTGATTTACGAAGTTATCTTCATGAAGTTTCTGCCGGCTCTTCAATTTTCTACTTCTCCTGAAAATTTGTGATTTTGAGTTGTGACGGTTACGTATTGTGGATCCGATATGTGCTTAGATATATTTAATATTGTTTTTTATTTTATTATTGATTTATCTTATGTTAAAATTAAACCTATATTTCACAAAATTAATTTATATTAATAAGCAATGAAATGTAAGCTTGATTTAATTTTTATCTATTAGAAAAAAAAACTTCTTTTGCAATGGATTTATTAATGCATTTTTTTATATATATTTTTTTTTCTTCTTTTTTTACTTTATTTTTGTTCTATGTACTTATTTGCGCGTACTTCTTTTTGCTTTGAAAATGTTGGTCACATTAGATTTATACACACCTTAAAAAAAAGGTTTGAAAACTTCCATTTTTATTGGCTTGATCGTTTCAGTTTTACAGTAATTCTACTGTAATTTTTGTTTCAATTCTCAGTAATTTTGCACCAAAAACAGTAATTTTTTTGTGCCTAACACAGTAATTTCACCAAATTTTGTTAATATCACTGATGATACATAACATAAAATAGCTTTAATGAGTTCTTTCAATGTTTATCTACTCTTCTTCTAAGTATACCACAGCAGCCTTAAGCAATTCGATTGGAATCATTTGAATCACTGTAAATGTGCGTGTTACAGGTTCATTTTACATAAATTTCACATTTTTACATAAAAGAATTAATGTGCCGCTTACACGAAAGTCAGGACACTTACCTACACATATACACTTTTGCACGCTCAAATTCAAACATTCCGCTCATGTGAGCACTGAAAATGACTGTGAATGACAATAAATCATGGATTATGCAAAAATTTATTTTAAATATTAAAAACGACACATGTTTAAGCGCTGTTAAAAAAGTCAGCTTTGCCAGGGCAATTGATGTGTTAAAATAATTTTGTTTCTATAAGTTAAAAATCATGTTTACTCTACACGAAACTTTCTGGGATTAAAGCACATTTTTAATTACAATGTTGAAATAGCGACAAATGAATTATTTATGAAATAATAAAATTTGTGTCAAGCATGGAACGGAGCTGTAGTAAACGGGGACGTGGTGGCAAAAATCAGCACTAAAATCTTGTTTATTTCATATGTATATGTAGACCAGTGATGACCAAACGCAAATAGCGCTGCGTTTGGTTTCAAAAAAATTGATCTTTTAAGAATGTTGAAGCTTCCTGAAAGCATTATGTATAAAAAACCATAATAAAACTACACGATTTGAAATATAAGTAATTTAATGCGATATTTAATCTAACTATCAAATATTTAATCTATAACTATAAGTTTCAAAAACATTTTTTTTTTCGGCCCAGCCTATTATAGACAAAATTTAACTTATGGCATGCTCTGGATTTCAACTTGATTTCAAATTCAAATTCAATTTTAAATGAAGTCGTTTTGTTTTTGGTGCTCTGCAAACGGCATATTTTTTTTTCGTTTTCATTTTGTTCGAAAATTAAATTCGAAAACAGCTGAATTTTGTTATTGTTCAAAAACTGTATTGTGAAAAAATGATAGCCGTATTTTGTAAAATGCAAGCGATCCCCTCATTTGGCGTTTTGTTGTCTGGCAATTACGTTTTCATTTGAAGTAAAATATACTTTCTTTCTCTCACTGAAATGTTCTAATGAAATTTATTGCCAGATAAAAATCCCCAAGTGAGGTGATCACTTGCGTTTTACAAAATACGGACATAAATGCAAAAAGAGTTGATTAGATGTTTTATGAAAAAAAGTTTCAAGTTTATAAAAGAAAACCTTAAATATTTGAACAATAAAATTTATTAAAAAGCCAAATAACATTTGTTATATTTAATTGGACTTGCAAATAACACCGTGCAACAGTGAAAAAATAACGGGATTCTACGGTATAGGTAGGATACTATGATCAAAGTTGAGTAAAACCCTAGGTGGGCTTTGAAAGTGTGGCACCCGTTTCTTTGGCCCATTTTATATTCTGTGCTTAAGTGATTTTGACAAAAAATGGTACCAGCAGTTTTTGTTCAACAGCTCCGTTAGTCATAGAGATATCGGTTTATTGTCTTTGGCAAAGTTGTAGCTTACAGTCTAATAAACAAAATCAAAATATACTCATTAAATAATTTTTCTCAACCTTTTTTTTAATTAAATGCCGAAAAGAATTTAATTATTTTTTTGGTTTTTTTGGGCATATCTTGAAGGAAATCCAAATTTTTCCTATACTATCTACACTCTAAAAAATGTATTTAAAATCACTTCTATTTGAGTATTAATTTTTTTTGTTGAAAATTGTAATTTTCCTATCAATTATGGTATTAAATGTTATTTACTTCTTAAATAGTAATAACTTCACTCAATTTTTGAAAACTCAACATTTTTTTTATTGCCAAGATGATAGTAAAAAACTTTTTACTACTATAACTGCAGTGCAATTATTGTACATCAGTAGAAATTGATCGAAATAGTAATTTTACAAGAATGTACTAAAATTACCACAAAATTAGTTGCAAATTCTCTTCTTCAATAGAACTAAATTTACTCGATGATTGCCCAACTTTGCTGCAAAAATTGCAGTAAATCTTATTTTTACTACTAAGATTGCAGTAAAATTACCTCAAACAAATATTGAAAATGCTTACTCAATAACAACTCAATTTTTCTGCAATGAATGCAGTAATTTCAAGCTTTACTACAATTATTACATTAATTTTAGTCAAATGTCGTTCATTTTTACTGCTATAGTTGTAGTAATCGATGTAGCTGACTCCCGTTTGAAAATAAATAAAAAAAAATACCCTAAAAACACGAAAAATTTCGTAGCCTAATTTCGTTAATAACTCGCATAATATATATATTTTCCATTTTTCAGTTTAGAGCAACATAAACTGATATGAGGGAAGACAACAGATCCTTAACTCCCTGCATTTCAGAGTTGGTAAATAAAAAAAAAAAAAACTATTTATTTATTCAACCCTTAATAGTATCTTTGAATTTTACAGATACGTTGCCAGATGAAAACAACGAATCAATTTCATATGTATGGTTGGAAGGCAAAATCACATCGAAAGAGAAAAATATTAACAAAATAAACCTAGTAGATCAAGTAATCTGTTATTACTATGTTTTTAATATTGTATATGCTACAAATATTTTTAAAAGTTTTGAGTTCATGGTCAGATACATGTTAATGTTTTATCCTTCTCAACTTAGAGGACACAAAGAAATTTGTTTCTTCTCAGAAAAATAAAAACTTTATTTTAATTAACTCCAGAAATTAAAAATTATCGTTTTTCTTTTTTCCCATTTCTTTGCTTATTTTTTATATGAATTCCAAACACAAAAATGCTGTTTAAAAAAGGTATTTTGTTTTATCAAATTTTTTGTGTTTTGAGTATAAGATTACTCATATATCTTTTATGTAATTTTTCAAAATAAATATTCACAAAGAAACGCGTTGTTATCGCGTGTTTCAAAACAGAAAAAAATGGAGTATCATTTTGCAATTTTTAGTCATCATCACTTATGTTCCTTCATTTGTTTGGCTCTCTGAAAAAATATAAACAAAAAATTAATTTTCTTGACTGTATTCATGTTTTTTTTTTTTAATTAATTAACAATTTTCTTTATAACTAGGCCAGGTCTGAAAAATCTATTACCGACCAGATATTCACGCTACGACAAACAAATCGACACCCATTATCTTTTTTTTTTATTACAACCCCGCCTTCGACAGTCCAATAAGGAACCACCTATACTCCACTATGTCTGAATTTGGTATACCTCCAAAATTAATCCGTCTATGTAGAATGATACTGAGCAACACCAGCAGCGCAGTTAAAATCGGGAAGGACCTCTTCCCACCATTTGTTACCAAACGAGGTTTCAGACAAGGTGATTCTTTATCGTGCGACGTTTTTAATCTAATTATGGAGAAGATCATTCGAGCTGCTTTGATCTGAGACAAAGCGGCACAATATTCTATAAGAGTGTTTGCTGCTAGCGCATGCTGATAATATTGATATCATTGGCCAAGACACACGCGAAGTCAGTGCATCATGCTCCAAATTAGAAAAAGAGTAGAGTCACATGGGTCTTGCAGTAATCGCAGATAAGACAAAATATCCGGTGTCAACAAACAAACAGTCCCAGCGTATTGGCACCTACGTCACTGTTGACAACACCCCCTTCGAGGTTGTGAAGGACTTCGTCTACCTCGGTTCCAGCATTAACTCCACCAACGATGTCAGTAGAGTGATAAAAGGAAGGATAACTCTTGCCAACAGGTGTTACTTTGGGCTCAGCAGGCAATTGAGAAGCAGAGCCCTCTCACGACGAACAAAAGTCACATTCTATAAGTCACAAATCACGCTCGTCCTGTTATATGCAGCACAAACCTGGACGTTGAGCAGCTCTGATGAAGAGACTTTGGGAGCTTTCGAGAGAAAGATCATTCGCAAGATGATGGAACGATGAGCTGTATGAGCTATACGCCGACATCGACATAGTAAAGCACATAAAAATCGAGCGGCTTCGCTTGCTAGGTCATGTTGAGCGGATGAAAGCTGGCGGAAATTCTTACAACAGGCCAAAACCGACTTACGGCTGTAAGCACCACCTAAATAAGTAAGTAACATTCTTTGAAATGTTCCCGTTTACAAATATACCGGTTTGAGCAGATAAAATAAATGATATAATCTCTTCTCTTTTCAAGCTTATAACTTCTTAATATTCAAGATATTTTTATAAATTTTTTTACATATTTTAGAGATGTTTTTAAGTTATTTAAAATGAAAAAACTAGTAGGGAATGAAGCTTCGGCAGGGTACTGAAGCTAAAATATCGCCACGCGGCCGTATTGAGGTATATTCGAAGGCTTGAGCCGTCTATAAAATGTTTATGTATTATCTCCAAAAATATTTGTGCCTTACGCTTTATTTTTTTTTTTCCCCCTTAGCTGCCACATAAAGTAATTTGTAGACTGCTTATTATTCCAAAGGATATGAAAAATTTGGAAGCAGTCGGACAAAGGCTATAGAAGGAGTTCGATTTGAATTAAAGTGGGACGCCCCTGCTTAATTCCACACAAGTTTTTAGAGTAATCACTGCTCATTATTCCAAAGAATATATTTGCCAAATTTGGGTGAAATCAGAAAAACGGTGTAGAGGGAGTTTGATTAGAAATAAAATTGACACGCCCCTTGTCCAATCCCATCCACTTTTGTATACATAAAACTTCTCGTTATACTAAAGAATATGTGTGATATTTGGTTGAAATTTCCCCCTGTCTAGTACTGCCCACTTTTAAAAACTACAGACTGATCCTTGTCACAAATAATAATGTATTCAAAATTTTGGGTTAAGTCGGACAAACGGTGTAGAGGGAGTTCTATTAGAGTGACACGCCTCATGTCCAATTCCACCCACTTTTGTAGGCTTTAAACTTCTCATTATACATAAGAATATATGTAAGAAATATGGTTGAAATCGGACATACGGTGTAGATAGAACTAGTTTAACAACGAAGTGCCTAGCCTCCTATCTAGTACAGCGCAATTTTATAAACTTACTCGTAAGATTGCTTAAATTACCAGGGATAATATGTGCAAAATTTTGTTGATGTCAGACAGACGGTGTTGAAGAAGTTAGATTAAAAGTAAAATGCCACACCCACTTTCTAAGTCTAAAGACTTCACATTGCACCATATATGTATATAGAATATATGTGCAAAAATTGGTATAGGTTAGATCAGCGTTCGGGGAACTTTTTTAGCCATTACCCAAAAATATTTTTGTGTAAGTCGATTTTAACCCACATTCTGAAAAGCAAAGAAATATAACAAGGTCCATATAGATCTATTTATTATTCATTAAATTTATTGCAATTTACATGCAATCTCTTTATAAGTAAATAATATCTATAAACAACATCACTCCAAACGACTACACGTTTTGGAAAAATTATGTTGTTTCATCTTTGACAGAATAACTTCAAAATTGGGGCTTTTTGAAGTAAGGGCAATTTGAATACAGTTTTCGGCGTTCAGTCGATTTCTGTTCTTTGTTTTTATGTTCAGTGGAAAGTGGAAAATCCTTGTTCGCAAAGGTATGTCCTTGCAAATGGAAGCAACTTTTTATCGCCTCCTCATGTGCTATTTTGAAGCCTTTGCAGCTTCTGACATCCAAAAAGACGACAGATCTGCTTTGCTCACAAATTGTATGCGAGCATCATTATTGCAGCGGAGCTAAAGAAGTGCTTCTGCCTAGCCTTCAGGCTCTTCTGGTATGTTAGATGCTTCTCACATTTGAAAGGATCAACAATCCAACTGATAGTTTGCAGGTCTAAATCTGGAAAGTAATCAGAAAACCGCTCTCTGAGTTTGGTTATATGCCTGATAAATGTATCCTTGACTTCATTAAAAGTAATATTGTCACAATCTTCCAAAAATAAAGCTAACTTTGAAAAAAAGCTATTTTGTTCTGCTTTCTGTCTCCAGTACTGAAGCTTTGCTCCAAATGCTGACATCTTTTTTCTGGCTGAAATGATATTAATATTTTTCCCTTGCAATTCTTTGTTCAACACATTAAAATGCTCAAAAATGTCAGCTAAATATGCCAGATATACAACCCATGAAGAATTGTTAAACTTGTCTGCGAGAATATGATTTTGATAAACTATAAAAATTTCAATTTTTGTTTTGAGAGCCCATACTCGATTCAGAACATTTCCCCGGGAAAGCCATCTCATTTCTGTGTAGTACAGCACGTCAGTATATTCAGCTTCACTGTTCTCACATAATTCACAAAAGAGCCGCGTGTTCATTGCATGTCCTTTAATTGCATTAACAATCTTGATGACATAATGCATGACGGCTTCGAGTGTAGGTTCTAAATGTTTCACAAGAAGTGCCTGGCGATGGATCATACAATGATTAACTTTAATTTTTGGGTTATTTTATTTCACGATGGCAGAAAAACCATTTTTATGACCCAACATAGCTGGTGCTGCATCAACTGGCACGGCAATTCAATTTACCCACTACAGATTAATGCTTTCAGCATTAAAGTATTCATTAACCTTATTATACACATCAATTCCACGAGATCTCATCGAACGTGTGCTTAAATACGTGTGGAGGCAGAGAAATCTAATATGGATTTCAGATTAAAAACCAAAGACAATTGCATGAGTGCAACCGAAAAGAATATACAAAAAACAGTATATGCGTTGTATTTCTTACAATCCAAGAAATAATGGTCTGCATTTTCCTTAATGCAGTAGGTTTACAATTAATACACAGATTCTTGTTTTTTATTACTGCTATAAAGCTAACAGGTTTATAAAATAAATTTTATTAAATGTCCTTATTACCCCCAATAATTTGTTTTTTACCCCATTTGGGTTAATTTACCCCGGTTCGCCGACCGCTGAGTTAGATAAACGATGTGGGTGGAATTTGGAAAACGAAAGTTTTTCTATTTTGATGACGCCACTTTGTATGGGAAGTAGGCGTGGTTTTCATCAGATTTCACCAAATATCATAGAGATGGTAAATATTACATATCAAAGCTCATGTGCAATATTTGAAGACTTTTTTATAATTTTTATGGATTTTTAAGAGATTTTACGTTCAAAGAAAAGCCAGTTTGTATAGGAGGTAGGCGAGGTTTTCATCCGATTTTGTCAAATATCATCGTGATGGTTTATGTTGAATATCAAAGCGGACGTGCAAAATTTCAAGGCATTACTTTAATTTTGTGGATTTTTAAGAGATTTTACGGTTAAAATAAAGTCACTTTGTATGGGAGGTAGGCGTGGCCTTCATCCGATTTTGCTAAATTTCACAGAGATGGTTTATGCTCTATATCAAACCTTTTGTGCAAAATTTCAAGATATTTCTTTAACATTTGCGAATTTTTAAGAGTTTTTACGTTTAAAAAAAAATCCAATTTGTATGGGAGGTAGGCTTGGTTTTCATCTGATTTTGTCAAATATCATAGGGATGATTTATATTATATATCAGGGCCTATGTGCAAAATTCCAAGACATTTCTGTAATTTGAGCAAATTTTTAACTGTTAATATAAAGTCACTTTGTATTGGAGGTAGGCGTGGTTTTCATCAGATTTTTCTGAATTTCATAGTCAGTATTTATATTGAAGATCAAAGCTTATGTACAAAATTTCAAGGCATTTCTTTAATTTTTGTGGATTTCTAAGAGATTTAACTGTTAAAATAAAGTCACTTCGTATGGGAGGTAGGCGTGGTTTTCATTCGATTTGGATCAATCTCGAACTTGAGCTCCATTTTATTTGAATTTCATCGCAATATTTTCGCTTATATTTTGAATTTCATTGCAATAGCTTTAAAATTACTGTTCTAATCGTGTCCACAGGCGGACAGACGGACAGACAGACGGATACATGACAATCGACTCAGGAGGTGATGCTGATCAAAAATATATCTATACCTGGCTCGCCTCCTTATTGGCGTTACAAACGGAATGACAAAGTTAATATACCCCTTACGCAGTACGCGTTGGGGAATAAAAATTTTGATTCTAGGATGCCTCTAAATGTATTGCCGGCCTTAACATTTTTTTAAATAATTTGAGCAGAGCAGACAGACCTTGCAAACTGTGTGTAGTTATTATTAATTGAAATTATATACAGAAATAGTTGATACCTTTCTTCGTTAGAATTGATTCAGCCGTTCTCTTCAATATTATGAACATTCGTAGTCGCACGCTGGAAAATAATAGGCCTTCCCAAACATAATTTACAGGAAGTATAATATGTTTCTACCTGTTTCTTGGAAAGAAATAATTATAATCGCTCCCACATATATTATGATTGACTAATGCTCCTTTCTTTATTCATACAGTTGCTTCACATTATTTAATTGTACTTGTTGGCCCTTTAGCATTTGTTATTTGAAAACAATCAACTTGTTCTTTGAATTTAAAAACAATATAATTTTTTTCAAAAAAAATGTGCTTTCATTTAAATATATTGTAATTATAAATGGTCTGAGAACACTTTCAGTTTATTACTATTTATTTGCTTGGGAATATAATTTAATGAAAATAACATTAAATATTCGCGAACAATTTAAAAGTACGGAAAATATATATTAATTTGAGAATACATAATTTAATTGCAGTCAAACCATTATTTTCAAAACGCTATATTTACTTGGAAACATATTTTAGCAAGAGACATGAAAAGAATTTTTCACTGTGATCAAACAAAATATGTTTAGAAAACAGTGAATAAGATTTTCTCGGTTTTTATTATGCTTGAAAAGTAACCATTTTATGTTTTTTCGACATTACAATAATTTTGACTAGCACACATTTTTTAGTTGGAGAAAACATAATATGGTTGTAGTCACATAATACTTTTTAGAAATTTGAACTTACCTGTTACCGAACACTATTTAAGAAAAACACAATTTTTAATATTGAATCAAATTTTACTTTAAAATATTAGCATTTATATTAAATACAACTTACAAATAGGCCATTTTGACTATTAATAGTTACATATGAAGAAAACTTCGTCAAAGGAGCACTTATCAGTTTTGAGCGCTTAACTATCGATATGCGCCTGCGTGCTTTGCTAGCGGAGCACCGACTGTGCCAACGAAGCACCCGCTTTGTCAGCGGAGTTGCTTCACAACTTACTAAGTTTTACTGCCTAACCGCCTTATGGTATTATTTTTACTTTTATTCTTTTTTATTTTAATAAGTTGAAAACACTCACTTTCAATCAATTTTAAGCCCTTTTAATAAACAAGTTTGGCTGGCTGCTTGAAAACGATGTCTAAACTTGGCAACAGTTAAAAGCAAGCGCATAAAGCAACAGAGTTTCAGCTACTTTTTATGCAAGTGCAAAAAGAAACAGATATATGTGTGTCTGAAAAGATATATATGTAGATGTTCTTTTTGAATCTAACGGTGTTGGAAATATATTTTTATTGGGAAAAAGCACACAAATTTATTTTGCCAAAAGCATATTATTGTAGATGTTATTTTTTTAGCTAGGATAATTTTATTATGTTGGACACAACTAATATCTTCTTACAACGAAAAATAATGCTATTAAAGAATTGTTCTTAATCATAAAGTGGTTCTCTTTGAAGATTTTTTTTTTTAACCAAACATATAAAGGGTGGTTAAATTTTTAGGGCCGATGTTGAATGTGAACCACACCTAAAAGTCAAGTTTTTTTCTGCATTTCATTTAACATTTCTCAATTTTAGACTAACTCAATTTGAACCGTGGAAAGATACACAATCGAGCAACGCGTTAAAGTTATTCAGGCTTATTATGAAAATGGGCGTTCAAATCAAAATGCATATCGTGCACTTCGTGATTTTTTCTGTCAATTTAATCGTTTAAATGTGCGTTCAATCGGAAAATCGTGCAAAAACTTGAGCAAACCGGGTCTGTAGGAGATGTGAAAACACTAGTGTATGCTCGTACAGCTGTTTATGGGCTGGCGGCATCATCGGGCCGTATTTTTTCCAAAATGAGGGCGGTCAGGCAGTTACTGTGAATGGTGTTCGCTATCGTGAGATGATAACGAACTTTTTATGGCCCGAATTGGAAAATATGAATGTGGACGATATGTGGTTTCAACAGGACGGTGCCACTTGCCACACAGCTAACGAAACAATGGCTCTTTTGCGCGACAAATTCAATGGCCGTGTTATCTCACGTGGTGGCGATGCCAATTGGCCGCCAAGATCATGTGATTTGACACCGTTGGACTTCTTTCTTTGGGGTTATTTGAAAGAAGAGGTGTACGTCGATAAGCCAGCAACAATTCAAGAGCTAAAGGATGAGATAATTCGGCATATTAACGGCATAGAACCTCACTTATGCTTCAGCGTCATCGAAAATTTAGACCATCGCATGGAGGTGTGCCGCCGAGGCCGATATGTTATTCTATACATAATTAAACCATACCAATATTATCATTATAAAAATTCCAATATTTTTTTAAATAATTTGTGTTTTATTCAAAATCAACATCGGCCCTTAAAATTTAGCCACCCTTTATAAACATATTTTCTCTGTGTGTATCTAAATGAAACCAGAATTGCTTCATGAAATAACTTGGCATAAAGCTCACAAATTTAATTTTTTAAAATTAATTTTTTTAATAATTGTTAAAAACTAAATATAAATTAAAAAATGCCACAATTTATTTTTCATGTACAAACTGGTACGAGCCCGTCCTCAGAAAATAAGATGAGTCAACTTTTATTCAAAAAACTTCTCACGCCTTCTACGGTTTAATACCAACGAATTGTTGGTGCCAAAGAATGGAGTCGTGAAAAGAAGTAAACAAAGAACGCAACAACAAGTCTTTGCAGAATTAATGTAGTCAATTTTTTTAACCTTTGCTTTGTGCTAAGAAGTAGAAAAACATTACTTTTTAAATTAAAACGCACGCAACTGCAATTCCGATTTGGTTTTGGCAGAAGCTGTGTCTATTGGATTTTCAAAGATAATGGGCTGCATGAGCCACAGAAGATTACTGATGAGTTGGTGTAGCGACCAACGAAACAGCTGTCTAGTCTGCTTGTGGTTGTTCTGTAAAGAACATTGTTGTTGTGACTTACACTTGCTTATAATTAAAAATTAATTTTTTTAAGAATTGCTTAAAGCTAAATAGAAACCAGAATTGTCTGATTGGTATTTTGTTCAAATCGGTTCTGTCTACTATATTAAAAAAAAAAAATAAGAAGTGAACTATTTTGTTTTCAATATAGTAGGCGTGGCAGGTAAGCGAGGAAAATTTTGTTTTTACGTATTCAATTTTAATAAGAACGGTTTCAAAAATCACCCGATCCGATCACCCAAACAAAAATCTATGCATTATTTTAGAAAAATAAATTATCAAAATAAAAAAACAAAATATTTTGATTATCCGGATTAAGAAATCAAAATTTTTAATAAATTTGTATGAAACGCTTTTCTTAATAAAACTCATTTGATTTAACTAACTTTTTTTTTAAATCAGTGTCGCTAAATAACACATTTTGCTGACGCAGTTTATTCTTTACGTGTTCTTTTGCTTGATAGCACATTCGCTCATGCCACAGTTGTAACAACTCGGACTTTACACCAATGTTTGCCTGTGATTTTGCGTGTTTTACCTTTAAGAGCAGCTTTAACAACTTGGAGCCTTAGCGGGTGATATGTAGCCACACTAAGCCTTGCTTATTAAAACAGCAAATTTTCCATCTAACTTTAATGAGAATCCTTTGTCTAAACATGCATTAACTGAAAATAAATTTAGTTTATATCTGGCACAAAAAGCGTTCCACGCATTTCCGTCATAAGCCTCTACAACGATGTCACACTCACCATATGCCTGTTCAATGGAGCCATCAGCAATTTTACATTGTTAATTTGAAATGTGAATATATCCTCCAAAGAAATCTTTAAAATTTCAATTATTTACGGTGTGAAATGAATCAGAGTAGGGAGAAGCACCAGAGTTTTTAAAAAAAAAATGCTAGCTGGAATACCCGGTATCGCAGGTATTGGGCATATATTGAAAATTGTGTTGAGTTCTTATCGAAAAAAAACAACTGGTATTAAAATCAATGACAATTGTCTATTTGGAAAAATTGGAAGACTGAAATTATATTTAAATTCTGATAAATTAGAACAATGGGAAATCAACTTGTTGAAACTGGTAAAAGATGGGAGGAAATATTTAACCATTACCAAAATGAGTACATTTCATATTAAAATTTAGTTATTCTTGTTGAATTTACGTTGTGCTACCTTGAAACTAATGTAGCAGTTGAAAGAGTTTTTTCAGTTGGTAATGATTTTTGAGCAAGAAAGAAATCAGGATTGAATGTTGATACTCTAGCTGCAACAGTAACAGCTAAATTGTTAGAAAAACACGTATTGACAAAAAATATTCATTCAATGGACAAATAAATTAAAAGGGATGTAAGCGTGATTAGTGTATTTTTGTTTGAATTAATAAAATGTTTCATTTCTTTACGTTATACTATGTTCACACTGCGTTCAAATTAAGTAATTTCGTCAGATAATTTTGAAATTGTACAAAAGTGTTCACTGGGGTTTGATAATTTCGTTTGACGTTTGATTTTTTCTCTGCTTATTAATTATTCTCATGTATAGTTTTTGAGATGAATAACGCAAAATGAATCCAGAAAAACTTTCACGAGTTTTTTTATTATAATTAAATGATCTAGAAGATGCAGAAAAATGTGTATATTCTCTCATAAATGATATAGAACATATGAAAAAAAATGGATAATGGGTAACAAGATAACAAGTTTCTCATAATTTAAAAAAAAAGGGTGTTCAATGTACACAATTTTCAGATTTCAGGGTTGAAAGTGATTTTTGGCGTGATTTCGTGATTTCGTGATTTCGCATTTAAGCGAAATTACCTAATTTGAGATAATTTCGAATCTAACCAACTGTATGGGTTATTGCCAATTTTATTATATAATTTCAGACGAAATTACACACAAGCTAGACATTACATAATTTGGTTCATTGTAAACATACATTATAAACAAACATATTATACTTTTTTCTTAAATTTTTTTCGTCTTCCTTTTCATTGTAAATCTTATTATAACACATCATATAACACATCTTGAACAATTAGAAGTATTTTCTTATGTCTAAGTCAGTTGGCGTTAGGCACATTCCATTTTGTGTTTTTTTTTTTTGCTTTTTTCCTCATTAAGGGCGTCCTCTGGTAATCTATGCCAAATTTTAGCCTTTTTTCAAAATATTGTGGAAAGAGAACGAGTAAAGATATTTTAGTTCCGTTTTTTGATTTGGGTAGCTTAATTTATTGAAAAAAAATACAAAATTTTGAAAAAGTGAATTTATGGACCGTTCAGAAAGTTCTCGGTCTGGTAACGAGGTTCTCCGGAAAAAAGGTGGGTCCAAATTGCGCACGATTCCAAGTGTAAACATCGTCTGAAAAAAAAAAAAAAATATTCAGTTACTTAGAATGAATGTCCCTATAGCCCCTACCTCGGAAACAAAAATCGAAATTTTTTTAGGGGGGGAGCCGCCACTTTGAAAATGAAAAATCGAATTTCGACCTTTTTTTTGTAGTCTAGTGTAGAAAAAAAATAGTAAACATTATTTTTTCGGCAAGTTTGAGGTAGAGGCTATAGCGGCGTAAATTCTGCGTCGTTTCATGCCTCATATATCAAAATCGGTCAAAAACTGTTTGAGTTATCGTGCGCAAAGTTTTGAAAAACATGGTTTCGAGAAAAACGCGTTTAAAGTTTTGACTTCAATTTTGAGGCACACAAATGACATTAACACATATTTTTTTAATACAATACTTACGAATATTAATCGGCAATTCCAGCCCCATAAAGTGTGCCTTCCTCCATCTCATAAAACGAGTTTTCCATGGCTTTTTGGGCTCTGCGGGCTGTGCGACCCTCTTTCGATGATGCGTACGTTTTTAGCTCTGAGCGTTTAAGTCGTTTTCCGTCGCGAGATTCAGCATACATCTCGGCTTGTGGGCCGATGACAATACCCATTGTTGACATTATTTTTAAAATACTTGTGAAGCCTTCGTTGAAAATGCAGGTTGCCAGAAAATTTGCGATTTCGACTGTGGTAGCACCACAGTGGATATGTTTCGGCGCAAAGGTCCACAAAAGCGAGTTGAACGATTCGTTACAATTTTGCGTTTCACCTCCAGTGCATCGGTTGAGTAGATCGTCGGATGATAACGCTTCGTATATGGGCTTCATTACTTGCAGAACCTTTCCATCAAGTGGGGCGTACGTGTGGTGAAATGAGGCTAATGAGCCTTCTGCTGCTGACTTTTGATAGGCGCACCAGCTGGACTCACCAGGTGGGCAATACATATGTTGTGGATTACTATCACTTGAACTTTTGTGATAATATGTTGACCATATTTCTTTTCTCATGTTTTCCACAGAGTCCTTATTACGTCGAATAGCAAGTCCATAGTAAGTAGTCAGCTCGCTTATGACTTTGTCTGTCAGTTTGCCAGTGCCTTTTCCACCGATGCCTTTGTTTTCTTTTTTGGCCTTGCGCAGCCGTGTGCCCATGCGTTTTTGCACGTGAGCGATGCACTCCTTTTTTGTGACAACGGGGTCGCCGTTATACGGATCAAGGTCTATAATGGCCTTGAAGGTTTTGCTGTCGCCATCGCCAATATATTTTTCATATTTTATGCCATATTTTTCGATCGATGAGGCAAACATTTCCTTCACGGCATCTACCTCCATCTTGCCCGCACTCCCACTGTGGTTGTTTGTGCATGTTTTCTGGTGCGATTCGTACCATTCTTCGAAGTCTGCAGAGTCATTTTTTTCCCCACATTTTGCATGCCTGGCAAAGGCTTGATTTGACAACGGAGTCAACCACTTTTTTGGTATGTTTACCGACGAGCGTAGTGACACCAAAAAGAGACGAGAATCCCCGTTTTTTCCAGGTGCCATCCCCTGAAACGGTCAGCAATGAGGAGTCACAGTCAGGATTTTTTTCTTTCTGCTGTTCCTGCTCTTCTTTAACCGCATTCAACAGGCACTGCTTGTAAACTGCTTTAGCAGACACATGCATGTTTTTCAAGGTGCCATAGTACGCATCAAGGCACAATCCTTGGCATATGTCCATTAATCCGCAGAACATATTAATACCTTCTCTCCCTATTCCAAGCAATCTCATGGCAAATATCAACCGGCGATTTACAACAAAAGATTTACCGACCACCGGCGAAGAATTAATATACTGTGTAGCTTTACATTGGCACTGCAGACTCACTTTGAAGCCGACTCCACGCATACATGTTTTTCCAAATCGAATTTTTTGTTTACATTGGGCGCAGATAACCAGAGCAGCAAGCGTTTGGAAAAATGAAAAAAATTCCAAGAAACAGAACTGGAGGTTGTTTTCGATGATGACTTCATTGTCTTGCGTTTTCTTCAATTTTTTGGCCGATGTGCTGGCAAAGTCGGTGTCCTCTACTTGGGAGTGCTGGTTTCCACGGAAATGCCTCTTTTTTGTTCGATACGCGTACTTACGCGGCGCGTTTGGGTGGCTTTTTTTATCCATAGCAAAAAAAAAACACAAAACGATTTTTCTTTTATTTTACAACAGCAGTTATCGCGCACGCGTAGCTTTCAGCGTTCGAAAATAAACTGAATCTCGTTCGTTTGCTTCTTTCATGTGAACACCTGGGCTCAAAATCATTTCAACCCCTAAATCAAAACATGCATGTATACATACTGCATGTATACATACTGTGTGTGTATATTTTGTAATATCAATACATATTTTGGAAGAATTCCACAGAATTTTCGACTAATGACTGCAGGCAAATAAACAACTTTGCTGATGCGTTATTTTGACGAAAACATACCTACACAAAAATGCCTGTATCTCCTAAACTATTTCGAATTTTGAAAAATCCTTTTGGGAAAATGTTTTTGAGTATCTGAGCAATAGAAATATGAAAAAAAAATTTTTCGGATTACCAGAGGACCCCCTTAAAGCGTGACTGTATAAAAAACGATGGGAGTATAAATATATCTGATGGACCGAGGATATGCCTTTTAAGCCATTCTATGCCATTCTGAAGAAAAACTTTAATAAAAGTGAATATGTATTTATTTATTTAACGTTAAAGAGCGTCACGTACGTTTTTGTACTCAAGTGAAATGCAGAGGTTGACTTTCGTTTTTTCATAATTAAGCCAAAAAAAAACAAAAAAAAAATCGTTAGCGAGCAGTGTCACCACAAATTCTTGGGGAAAAAAGCTAGATAGGCTTTAAAAAATGGCTAGAAAAGGCTAGACGGCTTAACAAAAAAGGCTAAAAAAAAGGCTTGAACTGTTTACAATTTATTTTTTATTATAAATGTGTCTGTGAATATAAACTTTATATGCGAAACTGACTTTGCTTTTACTAACTGGAAAGGGAGAGGACTGCATTCCAGTATTGAAAGGAGCCATGGCCTGAATATGCTTAGCCCTTTTGCCTGGGAAATTAAGCCGGCAGTAATTTGCAGTAGCAGTTTTTACAGGTGATGCAGTCGTCCTTAACTGATATCCACTTTTGAAATCATTTATCGGTCAACCAGGTTCTTTGTATTTCAGCTAATATTGTCTGAAATTTTTGCTATTTATTTAAAAATATCAATAAATTCAAAAATTCTGACCAAATCTCATTTTTTTGCTTACATACGGCTCCTCCACGGTTTCATATCCAGAATCGCATATCGCATTGCCGATAGCATTAGTTTCTAAGCAAGGATTGTGTTCAGATTCTTATATGACCTTAGGAACACTATTAACCCTGATGCCTAGGCCTGCCTCTAGGCGGGGTTAACGCCAATCGATGTAAAAGCGTAATCTATGGAAAAATTTTCAAATTGATTTCTTTGGAGTGTACATTAGAGTGGCCCTTATAATTTTTTTTTTCTAAAATTCAATGTTAAACAGCGTCAGAATGTGCCATTTGGTGCCAAATTCAGGTTCCTGAAATTTCATCCCGATTGAATAGTCGCAACCCGCCGCCATTTGGGCTAATAGTTGGACCTAAAGACCATTTTTTGGCGTATTTGTTCCATAGCATCTATAAAAATGGAAAAACGTCATTGGAATGTACTAAACTATCGAAACTATCGTGTGAAGTGTTTCTTTTTTGCCTAAACTGAGTTTAATTGTTCAATTTTGGTGAGTTAAACTCCATTTAATTTGACTAAACTTTAAACTCGTACTGAAAAAATGGCCCTAATATAGTCTACTTTATTCATAGTTTGTTTGATCCATATAATTTTGTATTCGTTAAAACAAAGCGTTTTTAATTGAATTAAAAATTACAAAAAACATGCAAAGTGCTTAGATTTTAATTTAAAAAAAAATATTTGGTGATTTTGGCTTCGATATTATGATTTTGGATATTTTGTCTTTGGAGTTTTTCTAATTTGATATTTTGACTTTGCATATTTTGTAACTTGGAGTCTATGATGGAGATTTTGTCTCTTGAGATTTCGTACCGCTCCCCACATAACCAGTGTTGCCGCGGTGATAATTAAAAAAGTATCCACGAAAAGGTCAAAAATGTTTCCAAATGTATACACTCCAGAGAAAAAAAGTATCCACATATCACATCCGAAATAACATTAGCAGAGTATTTTCCCAAAATATGACAAAAGAACATGGTTTGTAACAAATAGAATTTTATTGTATTTAGATAATAAAACAAAACCAAATTTCTCAGTCTTAATTACATATTCATTTCAGTTGAAGACTTACATTAATGTTTTGCAAACAAATTTTATTTAAAAATGTCAGTAAAGGAACAGAAAATTGCATATTCAATTAAGAACATAAATTGAGAAGGTTCATTCAGTATTGTATTTAAAGGAAAAAATAACAAGAAGTTTAATAAATGAAATTTCTAAATTAAAACGCCCTTTCGTTAAAAGAAAATAAGATTTTTAAAAGTATGCATTTTTGATATATTTTCCACCATTTCCAATGAAAGTCTATTATTCTTATCGTTTTTGGTAAGTTTTAAATCTAAAAAACAATAGATTCAACGGCAGATTCAACAAAGTGAACTTATAGTATTCATCACAAAAATTTTAAGTTCTTTGTAAAGAGTTATTGCAACGCATTTTTCAACAAGTTAATATTACCCCAAAATGACAAAATGTTTTTGTTTACCGTTGTTGTGGAATTTAAGGGACTACAACTACGAAAATTTTTCCTTTTGATTTTCTTCAAATAAATTTTGAAAGTTATTTAGAAAATTTAAAAATGTTAAAATATTAGTTTCTTTAAAGTGTTTTGGATCAAGGCATGATATATCTTAAGTGATATCATTTTGGTAATTATATTTTTATTATTTTTTTTTTTTTTTTTATTTGATGACAAAGATCAATAGAGAAATTTCTTATAATTCTTCTTACAAACAATAATTCATTGCAACGTCTCATTTCGTCTATTTTGATTAGGCCTTTCATCACAACAAAGCAAAACCAAGCAAAGACAACGAGCTACCATCCTTTTTGAATACTTTGACATATTTTTTCAAGCGAAAACTTTAATTCATGTTCAAAATGTTTTTGAAAAAAAATGTATCCAAATTTACCCTGAGGCTTAGAAGAAAGAATCCATCAATATTTTAAAGAAAAAAGTATCCAAATGGATACATTCGTGTGCAAACGGCAACACTGCACATAACACCTACATACTCAGTTTCACTATGAAAACATGTATAATTAAGGAATAATAGTGATTCCGTAAAAGTGGGCGTATCTATAGTCCAACCACGCCCATTTGTAATACAGCTACCTACAATAACCATACGAACTTAATTACCAAATTTTAGTCTAATACGACCGAAACCGTCTGAATTATATAATTTTTATTGATTTATGTGCGGTTAAAGCAGGCGTGGCAAGCCTAACATAGCCATTCACGATTTCACTCAAATAACAAAATGGTTGGTACCTATATCGTCTAAATCGGTTCAGTGCTTCTCGCTTTATTGTGGATCATCCGTTTAGTGTCACAACGCTTTTATATAATAATATAGATAGATAAGCTAGAAACCAATAGGAGGCAACCAATTATTATCAATAACTTTATTGAAAATAAAGCCAAATAGAAACATAATCGATAGGAGGGAATTTTTTGTGTTGTCCGGTTGACATGAAATAAGCCATATATATTTTTGATTTATAACTTCAACCGGTGAACTGATCTAAAAATTTATTTGTACATTGCTCATTTTACTTTTTCCATTGTGATTTTAATAGAAGATTGATTTATATAAGTCGCTACGAATTTTTTAATTTAATATTTGTTTTTTCAGTAGGTTAAAAATTTTATATTTTTTAAATATTAATAAATTTTATATTATCCTTATCTTTTTAGTTGTTTTTTCTTAAAAACTTGGAAAATATCCTAGTAGTTCTAGGCCCTCATTGCAAATTTAATTTTATGTGCTGTAAAAAAGGAGTTCCAACTTGCATTTTAAATATATATGTATTCTACTCAACATTCAAGGCAGAGATCATCCTTCAAAATATTTAATTGTTTCTAACGCATCCTTAGCGCACTACACGGATAGTTTAAGAAAATTTCTTAGACCGCAAAACTTTTCCAATAAAATTCCCGAAAACCGTAACAAGTTTTCTAGTACTGGACGCCTAAGACGCAAAGCGACGGGCGGTACAGTTAACCGCAATGTAAACGTGTTCAGAAACTCAGGCAAATGCAGGGCAGCTGCAATTGGAAGTCTAACGGTCAATTTGTACACATCCTCGCACACAAATCGTTGATTTACGACCAATGAAGGTAAACAGTGTAGCAAGGTGGCTGGGGCGTTGAAATATTTGAGCAGAAACTGACATATTGACTTTGAGTTCTAAGTGCTAAGGTGTGAGATGCATTAAGAAATTGAAATATGTGTGGTTTAAAATCAATTAAAGGATTTGGATATAAATTTTAAAGTTTACTTAAATGCCTTCCAATGATTGTGTTGCCACTCTTTCTCATTGTTAATGCATTTCATGCCACTCAATTATTTAAATAAACGAACTCACTAAATTCACTTAACGTTTGTGCAACTCGAAAGACGCAATTACTTAAAATTTTATTTAGCATTTTATTAGTGCTCAATGCGGCACGTTTATTGCATTTACACAGAGAGAAAATAAGAGGGTGGCAACACTTCTACTTCCTGTTTGTTGTCATCTTCAACTTGCTGCACTTGATTCACTCCCGCTCGGCCTGCCATGCAAAATAATAAAATTGTAAACACGAAGTTTTATAAGCAATGACAACAAACTTCAGTGGCAACCTAGTGTCCACCAGGACAATGAATAAGAGTTGCCAAATGCTTAAAGTTGCAGACGGACAACCCTCCAACACTATTGAACTCCCTGCAAAGTGGCTTCATGGCAGGCCACTTCGTTCATAAGATGCTTGCTGCCTCGTTGTGGTAATAAAATGCTTGAGCTCGCTTGTACTAGTGCATCTTCGACTTATATTCCTATAGGGAAAATTTAACATTAACGTGCCTGCAGTAGAAAAAGGAAAATGAACGTTTCACTAACGAAGTACCTCATGGAAAAAATAAAAAAAAAAAAGTAACACCCAAAGTTGTTCCGTTTGCTCAGCCGTGAATTATATTAGATGTGAGAGTTTCCTTCGTTTATTTCGTAATGTTTTATTTGAGGCAACGAGAGAAGAAATTCTTTCAAAAAAAAATATATACGTTTAAGCTAAATGGATATACGTTGGTGATTTGAAAGAAGAAAAAGAAAAATCTGTGAAACAGTGGGTCTTCAAAATAAATGAACACACATGTTTACCATTTTTTTCCTGATGAACTTCTATTTTTTAATGTTTTCCTAAAATAATAACTCAATTATTTAATATACGGGTATCCCGCATTTCAGTGCAACAATTTACGGAGGTTAAAGGTTATGTTGAGCTAATTAATATTTCACGACTTTGATTCACGTTATTGTTTCTAGAAGAAAAACTAACTTCGAAAAAATTTATTTTGATAACTCATTGCAAAAGCAATGAAATCAGCTTTCCAAAGGTATATTGACAAACCCCACAAAATTAACAGTTACCGAGCTGTGATCGTGTGAAAATGATATCAATAGGTTGAAACTACCAAATTTCAACTTTCAGTGCAAATTTCTCAGAATTTTGCGCAATAAATGAAATTTTTTTGTAATTAATTTTATAATTTATTCAATTCTTTTTTTAATGACTCCAAAAACATAAACATATCTTTAAAATTAAAAAATTTGGCTGTACTAAAAAAAAATTATACTGATTAGAAAATAATAAAAAATAATAACATTGTAATTAGTTATGCAGTAGATAATATCATTGTTTTCTAATAAGTGGAAATTTTCAGTATAGCCGACTTTTTTTATTTTTTGAGATATGCTTATGTTTTTGATGTCATTGAAAAGAAAATTGAATAAATTACAAAATTGATCATAAAAAAAAATTTAATTTATTACGTGAAATTTTGAGAAATTTGCTGATCAGTGTTTGAATTGCTGACTTCAAAATAGCAACAGCACAAAAATTTGTGCTTTGCTTACATATTTTTCAGCAAAATAGAAAGCTTCGTTTGCAAATACTTACTCAACAAGGCGAAAGCAACAATGCAAAAGCAAAGCGAAAATACGAAAAACAAATAAAATCTCATTTTGCTTCGGCTGACTGCGCAGAAGGTTGTGCTTCCGAAGATAGCCGAATGAATTGCTTCAAATTGAATTTCAGCAACTTACAGCAATTAGCTGTTGTTTTCGTTTCTTTTGCTTTGGCTTGACTTTTTTGTCACTCTAGTTCTTGTAGTTAAAAAACGAAAATGCTTGTTGCTTTAGTCAGTTAGTTTTTATAAGCTTTTATTTAAATTGCATCGTTCGTTCGTATGTATGTATGAACGTCCGTCAAAATTTGCAAACCATTTTTCGAAAACTTGTTGGTAACCGATTAAGCTGAAATTTGGCAAACATATGTAAGTTCGCTGACAATGAAATTTATTTATAAATTTATAACATTATTTTTTTACCGCCCTTTTACTGCTCACAAATCAATAAAAATGCTGCATCACCAAACTATACTAGGCCGATTCTGCTGAAATTTTAGCAGTAAATTTCTTTCAGTAGAAGATGATTAAGGAAAAAAATGTTGCCACACCCCAATTTATCGCCCACAAATCAATAAAAATGCTATATATTCAAAACTACCGGGCTGATTCAGCTGAAATTTACGCGGTAAATTTCTTTCAAGTACAGGATGGCTAAGGAAAAATGTTGCCACACCCCTTTTACTAGGCTGATTCAACTGGAATTTAGACAGTAAATTTCTTTCAAGTACAAGATGGCTTAGGAAAAAATGTTGCCACACCTCCTTTTACTGTCCACATATCAATAAAAATGCTATATCACCAAAACTTCTAGGCCGATTCAGCTGAAATTTTGACAGTTAATTTCCTTTAAGTAGATAATTGTACTTACAAAACTTAAAGGTCAGATGAAATAAAAACTAATTTATTATGTAAATATAAAAAAATATTTCAATTTAAGCCGCAATAAAACAAACAAACTTCATCAAATGGACTTTACATTTAGTATTCGAGGGGTCCCAGTGGTCGCTGATCACGAATCTGATGTCAAAAACACGAAAAAAATTAAAAAAATGGCATCGAAAAAATGGGGGTTACAAATATTTGTTTTTAATATAGAAAGTTTTGTTTCAAATTTTATTTTTAATTTAAATGTTTTTAAACTGAAAATGTTTAGTTTATTTAAAAGTATATTTAAAAACATAGTTTTGAAAACAAAAGCTTTTGTTTTAAATTATTCTTTACAAACATTTGTGTTTAACTTAAATGAAATTGTTTAAAGCTCTATTTCAAAAACATATTCTTTTAATATGAACACAATTCCATTTAATTTTAACACATATTTCCCTCAGTGTAAGAAAAAAACAAAATTTTGATAAAACTCGATTCTATGTGTATATTCTAGATTCAGAAGAAACTTTCTCTTGGTTACTCATCATCATAATATAAATAGGTAGGTTCTGGGAACGTATATTCATTTAGTTCAACTGACTTTTTTAAATGAAAGCTGAAAAATTAAAGTTATTTTATGAGCTCTATAATAGAACATGAAAAATAAAAACAAAATTAAATATTTCATGAGTGAATGAAACAAGGACCACTTTGGTATACTTGAAATCCATCCCCATTTGCAATTTAAAACTCCTAAAAATATTTTAAATTTTTAAAACAGCATGTTATTTTCGGTCCATGACATAAACCTTTTATTAACCCAACATAATATAACTATTCATTTAGATATTAATTTTAATGTATCTTTTCATCACTTAAAATAATTTTGGCAAAAACTTTGCCGTTGTTCAAAGACGACGAACTCGAATAAGAAATTCTTAATTTTTCCAAGTATTTGTTTTTAATAATATATATTATTATATTCATAATTATCTTTTTTTTAATTTATTTTATTCTTTATTTGAATAGATTCTTTTAATTTTTTTACTGCACTTGGTTTCTATTAGTAGATACACAGATGAAATATGTATGTTAACAATTTCCTAAACTGATCTAAGTAACTTAAGAGTTATTATAACTAACTATTACTACTCGTATTGCATCATTTTAGCCGCGAAAAATTGTTCAGTTAAAAATGTTTTAAAATTGGGCAACCTATTCCTGAAATCTCATCCTGTCACCATTCAGCAAATACAACAACGAACCAACAACATTCGTTGAATTTGTATCAAAATAAAAAATTACTATCAACAAAAAACATGCAAAAAAACAACAATCGTTGCACAGCACTCTTGTATTTCAGTTGTAGAGCTGTTTCTCTTCAGTACAAACGCAACATCGATAAACGCTTAGATGGCTTAAGCTTAAAAAAAACTGAATGACTGAAGCAGCAAGCCACAGCAATAAATTATTGCTGTTAAGCAAGCACAGCAACAATTTTCAAACTCTGCATTAACTATTTCTTTCGTCACCAACAACTAGAGCGACAAAAACTTAAGTCAAAGCAAAGAAAACGAAAGCAACAGCTAGTTGCTGTCAGTTGCTGAAATTCGTTTCGAAGCATTTCATTCGGCTAACTTCGTAAGCACAACTTTCTGCGCAGTTAACTGAAGTAAAAAGATCTTTTATTTCTTTTTTGCATTTGCTTCTTACTTTCGCTGATTCCTTTTTCGTAGTCATAGCAAAGCAATTACATATGCATTGAAAATAGTCAAGCAATTTCAAACACTGGTTTCAACCGATTGATTTCCTCTTCACACAAGCACAGCTCGGTAACTGTTAAGTCGGTGGAGTTTGTCGACATACCGTGGGAAAGGTGATTTTATTGTTTTAACAATTAACTATCAAAATAAGTTTTCTGTAAGTTAGTTTTTTTGCAAGAAACAATAACGTGACTCAAAGTCGTGAAATATTAATTTACCCTGTAGCTCCTATGAATGTGAAAATAGACCAAGCCCCCCTCCCCCCCTCCCATACGACTTTTTGCTCAGCTCGACATAATTTTTCACCTCCGTAAATAGTTGCACACAAATGCGGGACACCCTGTATATAAAGAAAAATTTGTATTGGTAATGACTTTAAAAGTAGTTTTTAATACTGGAAGGTAAGCATATTTTAAATGCATTATGGTTAACCTTGAACTGGTGAAGTCTTTTCACAAAACTTATTTTTACAAAATTTGAGTGAGTTCTGGATAAGAAGGATATTCAATCCCCTCTGACTCCAATAGAACCAAATAAAAATACCAACATGTTTTTATTTTAGTTCGATTTACTTTAAATTAAACAAATTTCGATGCATGTTTTTTGTGATAATGTTTGTCGATTCAACGAAGGTTAATATATCAATACATATAATAATGAACATATTTAACGAGTAATACATTTTTGTAATGCAGATTCCTAAAGTATGAATAAGGGCAATAGCCAGGATTCCACTGAGGGTTTTGATAAAAAATAAGAAAAAAATTTATAAGTACCAGTAAAAAGAGCAAATCAAGGATATGTGTATTCTTGAACACGAAATAAATTACTTCTGAAATTATTCTTGAAGGTGATTTGTTTTTTTTTTTTTTACTAAAAGAGAGATAACAAACAGACATAACAGACAAACATATGTGAACGAAACTTGGTGGAAGAAACAAATTACTGAAATACGGCAAATATATTTTATCAAAATGTTTGTACGGATCTCGCGCTGTACATACTCTAGAAGTCAAAAACTGTACATAAATCCACCACTCGGGGGATTTCTATTGAGCCAAATGCCATAAAAGGCGAAAAATGTCACTGTTTTTGGAATTTTGTGCTCTAACTTGCGAAAATGCATCGCAAGATTGTTGATGAAAGTTGTAGATATTAACGAGACGAACAAAACTCCACCACAAGGTGCAATAAATCTCAGTTTGCTTACCAGATATGTTAAAAAACCACATAAGTCAATGTTCTGATAAGCCGTCTCAAGGCGCAAAATTAAAATGTCCATTTCTCGAAAATATTTTCACAGTGTCAGGTCCGAGTAGACTTTTAAAAAAAAACATGTTGTTCCACAGTGTAATTAGGGTTTATTTAATTTTTATCGAGTTTATTTTATGAACTATTTGAAAACAAGTCGCAGCTTGGATTTGCCGACTTCGACCCTCAAGTCATCTTAAACAAAAAAAAATAAAGATTGTTTATTAATAAGAATGTTGCTATAGCGCGGACTAGACAAAGAAAAAGTAATTTTTCGCAAAATGGTTACTGGCCTTCTATCAAAGTTTTGAATTTTTTAAAAATATTAACCCTTTGAGACCCAAGCTAAGCGATTGTGAGATGTGATTTCAAAGTTAAATTTTGAGTGATTTATACAATATTTGAAGTAAAGGGCTAAAAGCACAGACTGTGGTATGTTTTGTTTTGTCCGCTGTGATGACTGAAGTGTTGAAGTGTGGAAAAATTAAAAATTTAGTGTTGTCGCATACCTCGAACAGATTGAAAGCGTGTCTGCGGGTGAGTGTGCACAGATCACATCATGTTTAGTTTTGTTACGTTTTTATATCGGGGTAATATTTTGAACGGTACTTATTTGCGTTTGCGATCGTTTGATTTCGAGATAGTCATGACTTTTGTTGATTTCACGACAAGTTAAAAACAGATAACACAATTGTGTTGTTTGGGCACAAATTGAGTTTTCAAATCAAGTTTACATTTGTGTTATCTCATATTTAGCAGGTAAAATGTACAACTTAGAAAGCTAGTCCGATATTCAACGGATTCTTGATATCCTTGAAAACTCAGAGGATGACTGATGATGATTCTGATGATGACGAACAATGTTACTGGGATACTGATGTTACTGGGAAACCCAGGGCTCTTGGAAATGATGATGGATCTGGCGATGAATAAGGTAAAGAACTGTGCTATATTTTTCATTTTTGTGGTTTTTTAATTTTTGATTTTTCAAATTTAATTTTTCCAGATGCTGCACAGTGTGAGATTTTATCAATCTAGGAGGACAAAAGTAAAAAAAAAACATCCAAAAAATTCATTTTTTTTTTTTTTTTTTTCTTGAAAATAAAGCTAGTACACACATAAATCCATGCCAAAAGTTTAAAAATGATTACTTTATCAGATATATCTAAAACAGCAGTCGTAAAATGGTGCTTTTTGTGTTTTTCAAAATTATTCTTAAGCCTCAATATAGTAGTTTTTGTATTCAGTGCGCTGATTAAAGTTATTAACTTCTAAACTTTTTTGCAATAGAAAACTTTTAAGAAAATATGTAGATAAATTCAAAATAAAATAAGTCGCTTAATAAATCTGAGTTTAATTTAAATTAGCGATGAAAAATGCATCATAAATAAAGAAAGATAAAATCAGCTAACACTTTCATGGACTGCCAAAAAGTTTGTATGCATACGTATGCATTTAAATTGAATTTTTTACTAAGTTTCACTCTCATAGATAGTTCATACAAAAATTTAGCTGCTAGTTTTTGCAGATATCCAAAATATTTGTATTTAAGGAAGAGGCCTTAATATCTCAAGAATGCAACTTTATGATGTCAAATAAAAAATTATTAAAGCCCATGACCATCATTATAAGCTGATAATGCATACTAAGATACTATCTAAATGCAATGCTTAGTATACAGTCAAAAATCTTGGACTAATTTTAAATCTTAAGCTTTATTTAATTTTTTTTTTTTATTAAATTTCAAACTCTTCAAAAGATTAAAATGTTTCTTAATACAGCAAGGAATAAAATTTAGGCGGGACCACTCTAGGACGAAATCAAGAACCAAGACATTCATGGAAATATTGCATAAAGATTTGATAACTTCGGACCGTGTGGTTAGCTCATATATAACAAAAGCAATCTATAATCCAACACCACTTGATAATGCATAACTACAGTGAGTTATGGAACTTATAAAATTACCAAGCACTGAATCAGAGTCAGTGTTAAACAAAAGAATAGAAGGAAGTGAGAGAAATTCTACAAGAAAAAAATCAAGTTCTGAATAACTATTACTTTGTTTATTCTAATATTTTAACAGCTTTTTGATAAAAAATTAATAGGTTTTTGTTTGGAAAACTAAATTTCTGCAAGTTCTTCTAAATAGGACTTAATTACAATAACAGAGAAGACACACAATTTTGTGTTGTTCTAATGCAATTTAGTCTTTCAAAGTCAAAACAGAGAGCGTGAATTTTCTTTTATGGGCAACTCAATGAAACACCCTGTAATTAAGAGGGTGTTTGAGATAGACCTCAGCTCCGGAACAATTTTTTTTAGGAATGAGCCAAGGAATCATATACCAAAAAATTAGAATTTTGTCCGCCTAGATTGGTCAAATCGCGCATTGTGTGCTGAGCCAAGTTCTAGTAATCTTGAAGAAGCTCTAATGCAAAATCAAAAAAGAAGGGATGTCTGGAAGAGTAAAGAGTTTCCGAATACTAATTTACCTATTGCTTTTGGCTGTCATAATTTCGTACAACGCCGCACACCTATGCAAATTCTTTCTAGTTAATTCCCAGATCATCATTTTGAAGAAGCTGTAATACACCAAAATTTATGCACTTTCTACGATTGGAACTGAATTTAATACCACAAAAACAGAATTGAAAATATTGTATGGCTGTTCCATTATAATAGGTTGCTAATAACACACTTGGTGCTGCAAAAACCGTCTTTCATTAAACGTGAAAAAGTGTTACCATATTACCTTTACCAAATCTCAAAATAACTTCGATACTTCATATTCTATTGATACGTGCGCTCTAAAAACAGTTGATAAGACGTCTGATTTGGGAGTAATATTTGACTCCAATTTTTCTTTTTTAAGCCATTTTGACTTTATTATAGCTAAAGCTTATGCCATGTTGGCTTTTGTTCGCAGAAATAGCTCAGCTTTTTCTGACCCATACACTCACAAAATTCTTTATACATCTCTTGTTAGATCAAAATTAGAATATGCATCACTTATATGGAACCCATACTATGCGTCGCACATTAATCGTCTCGAACGTATACAAAAATCCTTCATCCGCTATGCTTTACGTCCATTAAATTTTGTTGATCCTATGCCCCCATATAATGCTCGTTGCTTGCTTATAAATCTGAAAACTCTGCAAAGTAGAAGAACAATCCTTTCACTTTTGTTTATATTTGACTTAATAACTGGAGTAATCGATTGTCCTCGCCTTTTAGAGTTGGTAAATTTCAATGTACCTTCTAGAAGCCTTCGTTCTGTTGATTTATTTTTTATTGGCATGCAAAGGACTAATTATGCAGTTAATGCCCCAATAAATCGTGCTTTAATTGAATTTAATAAATTATCTAAAGTTATAGAAATTGATTTTTCTTGCTCTAAAATTGTTTTAAAAGACCAGTTAAATATTTTCTATCGCTAAGTTGTTTTAAATTTTTCTTATATATTGTTGTAATTAATGCTATCTTAATCTTAGGGTAGTGTAATTGTAATTAATTATATTATATTAGCTGTAGTCAGTAAGGATACAAATCCATTGATGAAAGTACAAATAAACAAATAAACAAACACTAAAACTAGAATGTATTGGAGCACACATTTTCGGAACGATATAATTTCAAACTCAATGTCCGGAAATGCATTTATGAAATTGAGAAACTTAATACATTTTGTGTACACCAGCAAACCAAGTACAGCTAATAAACTCTAGAGAGTGCAGCCGGTTGTAGAAATGGTAAGACGCCGATGTAATTCAGTAGCCGTTATAATGCTACCGAAATTTCATCGACGAGCAGATGGTGCCATTCACAGGAAGATGTCCAGCACGGCAAGTAATTAGATCAAAACTTCGTCATGTTGGACTGAAAAATCTAGTCTATGCAACTTTCGTTGGAATGATCGTTGATTTTGAGCTATTTCAAGGTGCAGGACATTTCCAGACTGTGGGCTAGGACATGTACCCTGAATAGCCTTACGGTTAACCAAGTTTTTACCAGTCGGCAGCCACTTTTATTTTGACCGATTTTTTACGACTATTCCACTATTGGAAAAATTGAATAAAATAGGTTTTAAGGCCACAGGTACTATAATGGGAAACCGATTGAGGAAGCAAATTAATTTGCCACTGGACAAAAATATGGCACGGGGTGAAATAACCCAAATGGTGGTGGTGAAATGGTGCGACTCGAAGTGTGGTGCAATAACATAAACAAAATGTGAAAAGGATCCTATTGGAGAAATAGATCGTTGGTCCCGAAATGAAAAACGCCGTTTACCAATCCCAATACCGGCCGTTATTGAGGACTACAACTCATATATGGGTGGTGCAGATATTGGTTATCACATGATGGAGTACTACCGAGAAAAATGAAGACATAAAAATGGTCACTGAAGGATTTTTTCCATTTCTTGGATCTAGCAGTCTTTCATTCTTGGATGGAATATAGAGAGGATGCTGCTGTGCTTGGAGACGCAAAAAAGAATATAAGGTCTTTTCTAGATTTTAAATTATTAGAAATTGGCGAAGTGTTGGCAAAATCAAAGGATCCACCATCAAGGGAACAGCAAGAATTTCAATTATCTGAGGCTTATCATGGCACTAAATATCGGCCTCATGATGCTCCAGAAGACATAAGGTACGACATATACGATCATTGTCCCGAAATGGTAGATGGAACAGCCAAAAAATGTCGCTAATGATTCGAATCAGAGTGTGGCAGTCGAACTAGAGCCAGATGTCAAAAATTCAAACTCCATTTATGTATTGCTAAGGATAAAGATTGCTTTAAAATGTACCACCAACGACCAATTAACTAAAAATATTTAGTAACTATTTTATTAATAAAATGAAAAAACTATTAAAGCTTTTGTGTCCTTTCTGATTAGAATATAGCATCATTTGAGGGCTAGATGCCCAAAATACACAAACGTGTCAGGTTCTTATTTCATATATTAAGAATGGAAAATTATTTTAAGTTTAATTTTTAATAATAATTTGAACATAGGGCACAAAATAATTACTTCTTGTGAAGTTACAACGATTTATAGCCGTGGGTCTGAAAGTGTTAAAAAACAAATTTTTACATAATTCAAGTCTGAATCATAGAACGATTTATTAAAAAAGCACACACCAAATTTTAAGTGGATCGGTCTATTAGAACTTGAGATATCATGTCAAACGTGTTGGAAAAAGTAGTTTCGAGAAAAACGCGTTTTAAGGTTTGAACAAAGTTACAGGCAGTCAAAGTCAAAGTAACAGGCGTCATTAAAATAGCTATAACTCCGTAAATAATTGAAATTTTAAAAATTGCCTTGGAGGATATATTCTTAAAGGTCTAGTCTTCAAAAATATGCAAAAAAGAAAATCGATTTCTTCAAAATTCTACACTAGAATACTGCATTAAGCGTGAAAGACGGACAAAGAAATAAACAGACAACGAGTGACTTTTATATATTAGTAGGAATATTCGACAAGGAATATTTTTTTTATTATTTCCTACATTGCAGAAGACGTTCTTTCAACGAAAGGCAGTGGCTGATTCCTTGCTGCGTTTGTGAAATTATGTGCAAGCAATCCAGCCAAAAAGTTCGCTTTATCAGGCGAGTCAGTGAAGATTTGATCATCTTTTAAAAGAATTGGAATAGTCGTCTGGTTCTTTACTCTTTTAACAAATGACCAAAAGTTGGTGCTACCTTTGGGGGCAGAGAAAAACCCGATCTCTGATGCTAGTTTGATGAAAATACTTTTCGTGTTTCAAAATTGCATTACAGCGATTCCTAGCCTCAATGCGAAACCTTTCCGTATCGGCATTCTTATCAGAGTGCCAATTCTGAAAGGCTTTCTCTTTGGACCTGCCTGCAATTCTGCAAGTCTCATTAAGCCATGATTCGTCTCTTGGGTTAATTCCTCTCATTTTATTGGAGATGCAAGACCGCATAGCCAATAAGATAATTTCTTGTACCAAAACAGCCGTGGCATTCACTTTTCTGTCATATAAACATAATTTCCAATTGAAGTTACGATAAAAATTATTTAGCGCAGTTCAAGTTGCTTTCCCATAAAACCATGCAGTCCTTTTTGGTGCTTCATGAGTAGAGGTGCGAAGGTAGGAATACGGAAAACAGCAGAGATGGTGCAATGGTCCGAATAACCAAGAGGTGCGTTGACACTCACATCATATTTTTCATATATTTCATTTTTCATGCGAAGTCAGAAAAGGTCTAAGATGTTAAGAGTATGCAGATCACTACGTGGAAAAAAGTTGGTTCCTTCACTAATTGAATTAATTGCTTCGATTCAGCAAAAAGCTCAAGATATTGTCCTTCAGCTGTTGTCTGGCCCAAGTGAATCAACCGAGTTGTTGACATGGGCGTCCGCAGGATTTTTCCTAGGGGCGCACAAAGACTTACGTGGAAAGTTCACGTATTTGGTAATTAGTTAGGAATGCTCCTTGAAAAAATGACCATTCAAATTCTGTTTTCTGAGATGTTTGTGTTGCAATTTACACCTTTCCACTATGTGAGATTTGACCTAAATATCAGGACAAAATTCAAAATTTTTGTAATATGATTCCCATGTTCATTCTTAAAAAAATATTCAGAAGTTAGGGTATATCTGGAACACTCTTCTTTATGCAGAGTGTTCATAAAATTGGCTATGCTGAAAAATACACTCTTAAATATTTAATCATAATATTTTTAAATGTTTAACCTTGAAACTCAAAATTATATTTTGAAATCGTGAGGTATTGTCATTATGTAGGACATCATAGAGTTTGTAAGAAACGATGGTATAATTTTAATAAAAGTTGCAAAAAGTTTCTGCATAATGTAAGTTTTATCTACAGTACTCAAACTTGGTAAAAAATGTAATCTAATTGCGTACATATGTGGTTAAAGTTTATTTTTTGCTTTAATTCAAATAGGTTATTTTAATATAATTTTGATTTGTTAGGCTACTTATTATATTGATTTAACACAAAAACTGCTTATTTGAGTCCGACATACAATTTAAAAATACCAAAAAAAAACGGATTTCGACTGCCGTATTAAACATAACGGATTAAGCAATCATTCCGAAATTTTTGACATGGCTTTGTGTGTTTATATACTGTATTTTAGAGAAAATAAATTTTTTTTCTTGTCCCGCTAGATTGATACCATATTGTGCGTTCGACACATGCTTGCTGACATAAGAAAATTCAATATATTTTGAAAGATGGGCTCAAAAGAAAAATTCATCCGTTTTCTTGTATCAGTTCATAAATATTTTTTAACGACATTAGGATGTTGTCTATGTAATGTTTTTTTTATAATTTTTGACAAAAGCAAATATCTTTATTTAAGCTTTTTTTGGTTAAGTAAATGTTTATATTCTTGAAAATCTACAGTTGTAAACCAGTATTTTTCATATTTCTATATGTTTGTTTTTGATTTCAATACAAAATTTTAAGCTCAAAAGAAAAAATTTTTCAATGAAATTGTCAATATATAAAAAGCAGCTAACAATTTTTATCAAAATGTATTATTTTTAAGAATCAAATTTTGTTTTGAAATCAAAAAATTACAATAAACAATTGTTTACAATTGTAGATTTTCAAGAATAGGTCTGTAAATGTAAAATTGTTTAAATACCCTGCAGAAAACTCGCTCAGGCTTCCTATAGTCAGACTGGATTCCGGGATTGAATTTCTAAACACAATCATGCCTCCATTATTCAGTTCCGATTTCACGGCTGAAATTAAAATATAAATCAGGCTTCCTTTTTACAGACCTGTATTCTAACCTGAAATTAAACAAAAAATCAGTCCTCTTTTATTTCAGGCCATATTTCATATCTGAATTTGAAATTAAAAGTGATATTCAGACTAGAAATCATAGATGAACATTTGAATAAAGTAATACCAAATTTCAGGTCTGAAGAGGTGAATACTTGTATGGAAAAATCAGAGCTGTTTTCAAAGAAAGGTCAGGCTTTGGTCATGCCTATCAGGCCTGAATTCTTGCCTGATCAGACATTACATTTTCTGCTGGGTAACTATCAAGCCTACCAATTCTAAAAACTGTTGAAAAAAATGCAACAATTTTCCGATTTTAAGTATTATAATTTATGATTTGAAACAGAAGTTAAATAAAGAATTCAGACCTGTATAAGCTCATTTTTAATGACGTCGTAGATTACCTACTTTAATAAACTCAGTTTATGCTCTTTGTTTGCTTAATTCAACTTATAAAAATTCTTCAACTAAGTAAATGATTTTTTTCAGATTATTCCTATTATATAATCTTTTTAAGCAAAGTCATAAAGCTATAGAGTAGTTTTCCTATGAATGTCCCTTAAAGTTAAATCTGTCACTGATAGTAATATTATTATATTTAATATAATAAAATAATTTTAAGGATTTTCACAGAGAAGTTAGTATACTTTTGCTCATACTTCCATTTTAAAATCCGGTTTATAAGTTAAGCTAATATGCATTAATATATCCCAATAAAGTAAAAGTCAGTGACTTCACACTTTTTTATAATTGAAGACATGAATGAATGAACGTGATATGTCTCAATTATCTAGTTTCGAGAAAATCGAGTTCAAAGTTTCACATTTGTACTGAAATCTGTATTAAATCAAACTTTGTCAAGTAGTTTATTTCTAAAATAGCCAGAAACACGGTTGTTTTAAGTTTTAAAATTATTCTTATGCACTTAAGACTTTCATCCATGCATAGAACACAAAAAATCCGGAAATGCGACATATCACCTTCATTCATCAATCTTTAATTATGTTATATATTGAATATAAAATAAAAGAAAATAATTTCATTCCAAATTCTAAAAATTGTTTATGATTATGTAACATATATAATATACTAATATGATTTTTTTTTGGCTGAGCTCTAGGGGAGAGGGGCAACTGACCCACCCTTTTCCCCTGTGGACGCCCATGGTTGAGAACATTGAAACCGCCGGCTTTAACGATTTCGCTATCAGGAAACAACCCTAAGATGTGTGATATCGAATCAGAGAAAGAGTCCAGTTTGTTAAAAGTAGGCTCCCTCCCTAAATTCGGACTTCTTTACATTTATTTGATTAAAAAAAAATTGTATAATCGTTTCATAACTTTATTGTATACTTTTTGCACTCACTGTGTTGGTAAACTCTTAACGTAATATATAGAGAGAGAAAAAATGAAGCGATGGCCTAGAAAAAATATTTAACCAGTGCGCATCTCAGTCATATCCTAATTTCTGTTTATTTCACTCTTAAATGCATTAAAGTAAGAAAAAAACTTAGCAGCACATCAAAGTAGGAATAAAAAAACGCCATGGTTCTGGTAGAGCTCCATGTCACACAATTTCCGGTATTATGAAACTGTGAGATCAGCCATAAAATATACAGCAAAGTACGCGTTGCAGCCTGTGTGAAAATGTAATAAATTCTTTTAAAGAATTTTTTCAATGAGGCACCGAAATTTGAAGCAGTGCATGTCTGGAAAAAGCAAGTAGGAAGCAGCTAAGCGATTTCAACGGCTAAATGCTGTATGAAGAACAACAACTTGGCAATTTGGCATTGGAAATTTTAACCTCCTTTGAAACGCTCCAAGTAGCCTCAACACCGAAGAAAATGCTGTAAAACCGTCTCTCTGGAAACATGCATCAGCAGCTCGTTTCAAGATGAAAAAAATTATTAAGCACAAAAATTGAACTATTTGTCCATACTTTCTCAGGTAGTGTGAGAAAAAGGAAGCCAAAGAACGCTGTTAAGTTGACTTGCTACTAGCTAAGATAACGGTTAATAGCTAGTTTATCGTGTTTGTTCGTGCGCAAAATTGCATCAGTTAGGAAGCGTGCGAAGCCAAATATGCTGAAACGACTGCGGTTTCCGCTTCTTGATCAGAAGGATATGGTAGTTTTTATTTTTTTTTTTTTTTTTGAGTTGCAACTGTTGAAAGCTGCTGACGTAAATGTCAACGAAATGCTAAATGAAATTTCGTTAGTTACATCTTTCTTGTTGTTGTTGTACATCTTTCTCAAAAGACCAACACGCGATTACGGCCAATGTTGTACCGCCCAGCCAAAGAGTAACCGTTGCAATAAATGAGACGTTTTTAAAAAACTTTTTTACACGAAAACATAATTCTAATGAAAATACTGAATATGAAAATATTTATATTGAGTTGCCAGTTCAAAATGCATTTTTTATTGTAAAAATTTGTATGAAGATTGATTTTGTTTTCAGTATCAAAAAAAAAAATATGAAAATTTTGTCATCAGACTCGCTTTTAAATAAACAACCCAATCAGCCATTTAGAAATAGTGATTGGATTAAGCTTATATACAACACAAAATCCAAGCCTTTTCCAAGCACGCTTGGAAAACATTTGCATAGGTTATAAATTTCCAAGTATGTTTGTAGAACTATTGCGTAAAACACAAAAAGTTAGTTTTGCACAATAATACTTGGAAAGACTTGCTTTCAGTTAGTGTTTTTCAATCATACTTGAAAAATGACAACAAAAATACTTTTTTCGTATCAATAGGCGATTTTCTTTTGTATATCCGAGCTGAGCAACAACTGTCAAAAACAGCGTTTCTTTTGTACCTCTGACGCAGCTGTGTTCAATATATGCGTTTCTTTTCATGTCAGGCTTCAGCCTGAGTGTTGCTCAGATGCTGTTGACGAGCTCAGAAAATTTTAACTGAGCACAAAGCAATCGGTAGTTATTTAAAATCAAAAAATAAAAAAATCAAAATAAAAGAAGCAAGAAATGGCGGGCACCAGTCCAGAAGGTAGTATTTTTATAAAATTTAGTGAATTTTAATGAAATTGACAGCAGAGATACAAAGCAGAGACAAGCTTTCACACAAAATGTTTCATTACCAAAATCAGACCAATATTTGTTTGATCTGATGTTGTCAGCTCAGGTTATAGTCGGTTTGATCAGTATCTGCTCAGTTCTGTGGTCTGATGTTCCTAATTTTATAAGTCAAATCTTAAGTTGATTGGAATTCTCAAACGAAAGATGGCTAAACGTATTAGTTGAAATAAATAATATTAGTCGGTTTTCAGTTAAGTCGTTTAGTCTAATAGTTTATTTCTTACTTTCATTTGATAATTTAATTTGATAGAGATCAACACGAAGACTGACGGCTTGTCGTATTGAGCCAGTTATGCAGAAAATATGGCGGAATAGATGACGCTGCTCTTACTCACACACACGTTGACAGTTCGGCCATTTCTGCTAATGAATCGTCCTCGATTTCGTCATAGTCTTCATTTACCTCGCTATCTAGATCTGGAGCGGTTCTGCATCAGTAGCAGGATTCCCAAACAGTAAACGATAATCGTAGCTGTCGTTATCGGTCATTGTGCATGCACAGTTTCATAGTAAATGACAGTTTTCGCTAGTTAACTACAGCTACAATTGTCGTTATGGCGTTTGGGAATCCCGCAACAGGGCTTCATTTTATCAGAGGAAAAGATAGAACACAACTTGCGCTTAGAAATTCGCATTCCAAGGACGTGTTCGATGAGATATTGATTTTTTCCAAGAACCCTTGTTATAAGGTAAGGTCCGCGATATTAGTTTTAGTTTAGTTTAGGTTTTAGTTTTCTCGACTTACCTGTCGCTGGGATTTAAGTTTTTACTACTACGAGATCACCTTCAGTATAAATGGTTGGATGGCGAGTTTGTCGTGTTTTCCACTCGTGTTTTCAAATCACATAGTGTTTTCCACATTTCTCGTTCAGCGGCTATGTTTTGTACAATTCTTCAGTTTATATTAAATTATTTTAATAGAAAATATTAAGTTGTTTAACTTGCCTGATTAATATAGGTATAACACGTTTTTCCAAATGCAAAAATAAATACTAAAATAAATAAGTATTTAAATACTCATTCCAAGTTAATATAAAGATTTCGAAAAAGCTTATTTAAATACTTATTTCTAATTGTAAGGAAATACTTGGAAACAACTTATTTAAATACTTTTTTCCAATTGTAAAGAAACACTGGGAAAAATCTTATTAAAATACTAATTTTAAGTGTAGCGCAGTACTTGAAAAAAAGCTAATTTAAATACTTATTTTCAATTGTTAAGAAACACTTGGATTAAGCTTGTAGTAAGGAATATTTTTCCAAGGGACCGTTTTTGTTTATTCTACAATTACTTATTAGCATTTTCCAATAGTAATGTAAGGCTTTTTCCAAATTAGTTGCTTACGTTTCTAAGCTGGTTTAAAACTTATTCCAAGCTTGTTTGGCTGATTGGGAATTAAAGGGTGGTTAAATTTTAAGGACCGATGTTGAATGTGAACCACACCTAAACGTCAAGTTTTTTTCTGCATTTCATTTGACAATTTCAAAGTAACTCAATTTGAACCATGGAAAGATACACAATCGAGCAACGCGTTAAAGTTATTTAGGCTTATTATGAAAACGGGCGTTTAAATCAATATGCATATCGTGCACTTCGTGATTTTTCCGGTCAATTTAATCGTCCAAATGTGCGTACAATCGGAAAAATCGTGCAAAAATTTGAGCAAACCGGGTCTGTAGGAGATGTACGACACCAGTGCATGCTCGTACAGCTCGTACTGCAGAAAATATTGCTACTGTTCGCGATAGTGTGGCTGAAGAGCCGTCAGGCAGTTACTGTGAATGGTGTTCGCTATCGTGAGATGATAACGAACTTTTTATGGCCCGAATTGGAAGATATGGATGTGGACGATATGTGGTTTCAACAGGACGGTGCCACTTGCCACACAGCTAACGAAACAATGGCTCTTTTGAGCGACAAATTCAATGGCCGTGTTATCTCACGTGGTGGCGATGCCAATTGGCCGCCAAGATCATGTGATTTGACACCGTTGGACTTCTTTCTTTGGGGTTATTTGAAAGAAGAGGTGTACGTCGATAAGCAAGCAACAATTCAAGAGCTAAAGGATGAGATGATTCGGCATATTAACGGCTTAGAACCGCACTTATGCCTCAGCGTCATCGAAAATTTGGACCATCGGATGGAGGTGTGCCGCCGAGGTCGCGGCGGTCATTTGGCCGATATTTTGTTCCATACATAATTGAACCATACCAATATTATCATAATAAAAAGAAATGACAATAATTTTTTAAATAATTTGTGTTTTATTCAAAATCAACATCGGCCCTTAAAATTTAACCACCCTTTACATAAGAAATATAAAATTTTTGATGGGTACCTTTCGTAATTGTTTTAGACTACTTAACCACCAATTTTAATGTTTTAATTCATATTATAACTTGCTTTTTTACACGGAAACATAACTCTAATGAAAGAACTATATATAAAAATTTTTTATTGAGAAGCGATTTTATATTACAAAAATATGAAATATGAAAAATAAACCTAGAAGTTTTCTCCAAATATTTTGTCCACATTAATATTTTAAAAATCTGCATGAAAATTAAATTTGTTTTCAAGACCAATAGAAAAAAATAGAAAAATTTTGTCATCAGACTCTCTTTTAAATACAGCTGCGAGCATTGAAATAGTAGTGGGTACAAACATTTCATACTTTTTCCGACTGTGAAAAATTTAAAATAATTTTGCCAACGGATGCATTGAAAAAGTAAAGTGTACTATCCCAACTATCACTACATTAAAAATGTTTTGATTTACATATTCACAATATATGATTTTTATATAAAAATATTAAAATTGATGAAAATTACATGGAGCAATAAAATAGTAGTATATAAGAAAAAGTGTTATTTAGGGAACAATAATGTATTTCTAGAAGTTCTATTTATCTTTTAGTATACTACAGAATTAGTATTTGGTAGCATGGCCTTTATTTTTAATTACGGCTGAGCACCGTCTCCCCATGGAGTCAACAAGGGTCTCGCATCTCTTAAGAGGTATATTTTGCCATCCACGCTGAACCACGTACCAAAGCTCGTTGTTGTTTTTTGGCTTAGCATCCCATACAGCTTTCTTAACATCAGCCCAAAGATTTTCAATAGGATTGAGGTCAGGACTCTGAGCTGGCCAGTCCATAACCTCAACTTCATTAACCCGAAACCATTCCTTTGCCAGTCTACTCGTATGTTTCGGGTCATTATCCTGGTGGAATGTCCATATCAGCGGCATGTTTTCTTCAGCAAATGGCAACATGACATTTTTGAGTATATTGACGTACCCGTGCTGATCCATGATGCTATCAATCCTGTGAATCGGACCAACACCTCTGTAGGAGAAACAGCCCCACACCATTATACTGGATCCACCATGCTTCAATGTTTTTGTGGTGAACCGAGGGTCATATTCCGTATTAGGGGGGCGTCTCACATACTCGCGAGACCCTTTGCCGCCATACAGCACAATTTTGGATTCATCTGTCCAGAGTATATTCCTCCACTTTTCTATAGGTCAAGTTAGATGCTCTTGTGCAAACTGAAGACGACGTGTTATGTGGTTTTTCTTTAGCAGAGGAACCTTACGAGGACTGCGAGCGTATAAATTATGTTCTCGAAGTCTTCTTCTTACTGTATGAACACCACAGGGCAAGTTTAGTTCATCTCGTATCTCCACAGCCGACATTGTTGGACGAATTTTAGCACACCTTACAATTTTCCTGATGGCAACCTTCGATAAAATTGGCTTTCCACCTCTTTTTTCATCCTTTTCTTTATACAAAATTGCATTGCGGATCATTGTAGAGGAACAGCCGATGAGTTTTTCTACTTCCTTGTAGGTTTTACCGCTTTTTATAAGTTTTTGTATCATCGCTCGTTTTTCTGCACTGCAATGCTTTCCGCGGCCCACTAAAGGATGCAGATTCATAAATTTTTATTTTTCACTGCTCAAATTATAAGAAATAACAACAAAACTTACTTTTTGTGTATTCAAAATAAATATTTTGACGTTAAAACAAAATCTTTACACGATTTCCTTGCTTACTACTATTTTAATGCTCGCTCAGAAAAGCAGATAACACAATTCAAGCTGTTCTACAAAATAACTGTAAGCTTCTGACATTTTTAAATTGTGTGCAACAGGGATGTAACATATAAGGCCATATCATTTTAGTACTGGCCGGCATCAATATACTATAGGGTACAAAATATGTAGCAAAATTTGTTTTGCGAATACGCACTACTATTTCAATGCTCGGCACTGTAAATAAATGCATTAGAAATATAGATTTTTTCATAGGATAACTTTGGAAATTGTTGAGAAATCTCGTATTGTACTACTTAACCAATAACTTTAATGTTTTAATAAAATAGTTGAAATAGAAAAAAATCGCACATTCGTGCAATTATTTAAATCAGCTCTCTCTAAAAAATGTCTGCACAACTTATAAACGGTTTAGTTATTGTAATAAATTTGATTTTACAATCAACGTAGGACATTTAGAAATAAAGTGTTGGGACGTGTGTTAAAATTATAAGACCCACGTGGCATTTTTATTACCATTTGTTTCGTTGACAACAGCATCACAAACATCACTAATAATGTTAGTTACTACATTTCGCTGCATTATTTAGTTTTTGAAACTAAATTCAAAGCGTAAAAAGATCCCTTAAGAGCAATATATAAAACAAATGCAAAACTTCATCGTTCAACGGTCAAAATCATCAATTTGCTATTAAGTCGAAAATAATGTAAAATTTAAACAAGCAAGTGATTTAATTGAGAGTAGCTAGCTAATGTGTATAGAGTTGGAAATCGAAAATTATTATTTCTATACGGGTTAAAAATTCTAATTGCGTTTAGTTTTTTTAGAGTAAACATATTAAAGAATAACTGAAAAATAACGAAATAATGTTATACGGTGTTTTGGTATTAAATGGTGAAAGAGTAGCACAGGATTTATAAGGCTGTAAAAAATAAAAAATCTAAAACTTTGTATTTTTCAAATAAGTTCATTGCATAGTGAGACTTCGTCATACTACACCGTCATGTATGTGTATATGTCAGTGTTTTGTCTGAAAACTCAATTTCACTTTGATGACTTTTTATTATGAACTATGTCGACGCAATGTGTCAACAAAAAGTCATATTTACACATGCACATGTATGCTGCATAAAAAGTCAAACGTTATCTTTGAAGTCACGGCGGATTATGTGAAAAAGTTTTTTGATTAATTTTTTTACTATCATTTTATTATAAACCTTATTAAAAACTATGCATGCACTATGTTTACTTTTCAAAACTCTCGCCGAATATGGAACATATTCTTATAGTCAACTGCAAACACTTATAATGCCCGCGTAAATTTTCTCCTGGGTTAAATATTTCATTCTTGTTGCAATCGAATGTTAAATTCAAAAAATGTTTAATAGTTTAGTTTTTTTTTTATTGCTTATAATATATAATTGAAATACAAGTGACCTGCAATCATTCGTGATTATTTAAAAATAATGAAATAACTAAAAACTAAATATTTTGGGACTTATTCCATTTTAAAAGCTATTGAGAGTTATTTCATTGGAGATTTCACTGCACCTGGAACTTAAAGATTGAATCTTATATTTCCTCGAGAAAGGGAGCAGCTTGTTTTTTTTAGGATTTATCTCAAACCCAAAGCTTTTAGCCCCATTATTCAGATCTGCTAGCGCCAGAGGCGCCGGATGTAAGGAGCCAGGGGGCGGTCACCCGCTCGGTAAAAAATAAAATGGTTATGGAAAATAAACTTTGCCACAACAAAACAAAAATTTTTCACATTTCAATTATTTTATTGAATTCCTCGGAAAATTGGCCACATTGTGTTCACTTTTCATTTGAATTACGGTAACAAACATCAACATATAAAGTATTAAAAATTGACGGTGCAATTCACATAACTAAATATGAACTTCAGGAATAAACCATTGATTTGCGGTTTAAATATCATGTTAGAAAATGAATAGTTTATATTTTGTTTTTATGATTGTTGTGTCCAACCAAAGGTTAACACAGTGCATCAAAATTTTACAAACATATCTAATCTGATATAGCCTAACTGATAATACACACAGAGAAAAAAAGTGTAAAATTATAAATTATTCAGGTTTAATTTGTCTTCGGCCAGAATGGATTATCTAAGTATTTGTATAATACAACAAAGAAAATTTAGTCAACCTTCTGCTAAAATGGGCTACCGTAGATTTTAGGCAACTAGGTAAGTTATACTCATAATAGTGAAGATTTCCTTAGGCCTTTGCAACAAGTGCTTGCGTTGTTCTCTCATGATTTCTTTGTTTTTTTCATATTTTCAGTTATGTTTGACACTTTTTTACTTTTATGTTTTTAATTAAGGGGATAGTACTGTTTTTGGAACATTTTCTTTAAAGTTTAATGTACAACATTTCAAGAGTATTTTGTAAAAACTTCAAGTAAATTGTGGTAAAACTAACGAAGATACAGCGTTTCAAGTGAGCGGACCTCACTGAAAATCGACTTAAAATCTAGACAGTAAATTGATTTTTTGGGAAACCACATTTTTGAAGTCGGGTGAATACGATGTCGCAAAATCTACTTGACCGATCGTTTTGTAATTTTTTTTTCACACGTAAATAAGCAGGTAATGTCGAAACGTTTTTTTTTTCTTTTTTTCCTATTTTAAAATATTAAAATAACCTCAATTTTTCAGCGAAAATCGCGTTTTTGACTTCAAAATGTTGCCAAAAAACATTTTGAAAAACTGTTCGGTATTACCTTGGGAAACATATTACCTTTTAAACTAATTTTGAATTTTTTTTCAAATGATCCGCTAACCTCTAATCGTCTTCACCGCAAAACAATTTTTTTTCGAGGCGCCTTCGGAGAATCGCTCCCACGGATTTATTTATAAACAATTTTTAATTTTTTTCCTCCAAATATACATAAGAAGTCAAACTATAACATGTATATGAAATAAATACACCAACATTATTCATGTCTCCAAAAAAAAATCATAAAAACATGCCTTTTTTCGACTTTAAAACAGTCGAAACTAAACTAAATTTTTATTTAATAATTTCAACTCATCAGTAGTCTTGCGTGATTCTCGCTGTGATCCACTAAGCTGTTTTATGTTCTATTTGGTTTGTCAATATTACGAATAAATTACTTCAAAATACATGCACGTTGGTAAAAATGATAAGAAAAGGAAAGCAAATAATTACCGCGTATGACAGAAAGAGTAGCAATGAGAGAAAGTATTGTAAAAACTCCAATTTGCTTTTGCCCAAGTATCTTTCGCATATTATACAATTTTGGCATGCCTAAGATGACAAAAAACTTATGAAATTTCCACAAATTTTTTAGGCTTCATACAAAAATAGTTACCAAAGTCATTTTAGGCAATACGTCGTAGGTATTTTTCTGTGTGTATATAAGAAAAATTAAAAGCGAATAGTTTTTTCGTTTCATATTGATTTAAAATGTTTTGTTTATAGTGACTTCGCGCTTTTTTTAAAAATGATCCTGAAAATAAATTTTCACAGGTGGTTGTGTACTCAAATTAACACCCATTTTTTAAACAATCATCTTTAAACATGCGTTTTTTTCTTACAAACACAAATTTTTAAAAAAACTCGAAGTCACTACCTCGCAGTAAGTGTTTACAAATATATTTTTTTTCAGATGATTACATATCATGTTATTCTGCAAGCAAAATTGTTCAACTCTTCTCGCATCGCTTCATGACAACGTTACGTAAACGCAAATGCCGTCACAAAATAAGGCAGGGTTTTTTTACAGGGTTTCCCGCAATTGAGTGCAACTATTTACGGAGCTGAAAGGTTATGTCGAGCTGAGCCAAAAATCGTATGGGAGGGGGGGTCTATTTTCACATTCTTAGGAGCTACAGGGCTAATTAATATCTCCCGACTTTGGTTTACGTTATTGTTTCTAGCAGAAAAACTAACTTACATAAAACATATTTTGATAGCTCATTATAAAGGCAATAAAATCACCTTTACAACGGCATATCGTCAAACCTCACCAACTTAACATTTACCGAGCTGTGCTCGTGTGTATTGTACAAAGCTTTTATTATAAAGCTTCGTTAACCAAAAAAGTAACTCTGAATCATAAGACTTTTGAATCTTAACAATCTGAAAATGAAGACGTAAAGTATTGAAATATAATACAGCATAGCTTGAAATGTAAAACATGTTGTACTTAATCTAATATCATGGATATCTTAATTCAAAATCTATTCCAATTGTAAAAGTTTTTGAAACCGATTTTATTACTTTTTATTTAATTTGTATTAAATTTTAAACCTCAGGTACTAAATTTAAAATTTTATTCCAACTTTATTAAATTTAAGTACAGCTTTGACTAAAAATATTTCTGGTATCAATTAAAAAATATTCTAGTATCAATTTTAATAAAAAAGGGTTTAAAAAATAACAACCATTGCTCCAAAAATTACTCCAAGATTTTTAGCCGTGTATAATATGTAAAATAAAAGAATATACTTTTTTCGTTTGATTGAAAAAATTTTTTATGATTATGTAACATCTGTGGACATTTGACAAAACGACTTCTTTCTAAATCGTCAACTTTTCAGGAGAGCAAAAAGAGTGTTCAAATGCCTAACAAAATATTTTCTATATAATTTAATGCAATCTTATACTAGACATTTACACACAAATATGAAGTAAGCATTTTGCGATATTTTTTCCTCATCTAAGAGCAATAGTTTCCTTTGAAATTGATAATAAAAAAGATAAGAAAATTTGTCAAATGGATTCCTAAAAAAAAAAAATAGCTTGTTCCACACAAGTCGTTTTGTCAAAATTATTTTTATTAGAAAAGAAAATGAACTTAGCCGGTTATGTCAAGATAAGCCGTTTTGTTAAATCTAAATGTTAAAAAAAAAAACGAAAGAAGTTAGTTTGGCAAAAAACAATTCAGTTTTTTTAAAAAGTAGTACTTAATTTTTTCAATACAAAAGCATACATTGATAAAAAATAATAATAATTTTTATAAAAAATAGATTTTATTTGTAAACTAATTACGACCTTCTTTCATAAGTTTTAAGTTATGTGTTTATATAACTCCAATAATTTTTCAATTATTAAAGGTTATATTTTATCGAGCTCAAGGTCAATGTTGCTTTCCGAAGAAAACAAGTGAAGGAAAAACAACTAACAACAACAATACCCTATATAGTGTATCAATCACATAGCAGACTAGACAGCTGTTTCGTTGGCCGCTACACCAACTCATCAGTAGCCTTTTTTCGTGATTCTTGCTGTGTTCCACTAAGCTCTTAGTTTTCAACTTGTTTCACGATTGCAATTAGTAAATTACCCTGAATTGCAGTACGAGAATACAAATGATATGGAAGCAGCTTAAAGTTCTTCTAATTTGTGAAGCATACTTTCAGGGAAAGTAAGTTCTATTATTCGAAGATAGATCAAAGCTTTTCTAAATACTCAAAGATTTTGTTGTGCAAGTTGTTGTTGCTCTTCTATTTCACAGTCGATCTTAGCTTCAGCAGTTAGCTGATATTAAACTATGACGACATGAAAATTTGTTTTTTTTTAAAAACTTTGATTTTTAATTAATTGTGTGTAAACACACACAAATAATCATATTTTCAACGGCCGGGCTCTGCCAACGGGTGGCCAACGAAACAGCTGTCTAGTCTGCTATGTGATTCTTTCATAAGAGCAATAAAATCGAAAAAATCAGCTTGACTTAATTTCTGAACGATGTATTTGTTATTTGTAGCTGATATTAGATTTGAAATAGATGGATATTTTTTTTTTCAATTTGCGCATATACTGTATCACATTCAAGATGTGTGTGTGACCCACAACTAGAAAATTATGGTCGAGTTGCGGTGTGGTCGCTGTATAAATTAATGTGACGAGCTTTACTTGGTAAATTCAACAAGCATTTAAAAAGACAAGATCCAATAGCGATTGCTCCACGCTTTATTATCTCACCATCATGCACCGTTAAATTAAACGTCCATAGTGGTCGCTTATAGAAAAACATGGATGCGCGCAAATATGGAGTTGGCAAACACTGTTGCAATTCAAAAGAAAACATTTTGACATTTGAATTACCTAATGCAAGTTCTTTGTGATTTTTCTTGCACTCATAAGCAAAATCTGCGTTGTCGTTTAAAACAGAAAATAAGTAAAAAATTCAATTTTTTTTCCAAGTACATACGTATAAATTTTTAAAAAAGACTAAAATTCTGTCTCATTTCGATAGGAGATATTTTCATTACGTTTTAAATTTAAAAAAATTTTTTTGGGTCAACCTCAGCCTGCAGTGCGAAAAGAGGTCATTGATTTGCTTTTGAAAAAATTTTTTTTACACATCAATGTATATTTTACCAAATTTGAAAATTTTAAAACTCTAAGCAAATTTTTTCTAATAAAAACCATCACCTCAATATCACTCCTTTTTACTCTTCTCTAAATGTATTGCCGGCCTTAAACTAGTAAAATATTCTGTTTAAAAGTATTTTCTTGATTTAGTCAAATGCTTAAGAAAGTGCAGAATCACAATGCAATATCAAAATCTTTGTGACCTAAAACAAAAAATTTAAAATTTTTGTTTATAGTTTCTTTTTAAAATCCGGTTTATAAGTTTAGCTAAAATGCATTAATATATTCCAATAAAGTACAAGTCAGTGACTTCATATTTTTTTATAATTATGTTGCATATACTTACTTACTTAGGTGGCCGTGACAACCCGTGTCCGGATTTCGACCGACCTCATCAGCTCTCGCCAGGCGCCTCTGCTTTGCGCGCGCCTTCTCCAATCGGATACACCAAGTGCGGTTAGGGCTTCCTCAGCCTGGTCCATCCATCGGAGGCATGGTCTCCCTCGTCGTCGTTGACCAGCGACCCTCGCTTCGAGCACCTTTTTCGCTGGAGCTTCGTCGTCCATACGATGGACATGACCCAGCCAGCGTAGTCGCTGCACAGTTATACGCCGAACTACGTCAATGTCTCCGTAGAGCTCATACAGCTCGTGGTTCATTCGGATGCGATAGTCATCGCCGACTCGAACAGGACCGAAGATTTTGCGAAGAACTTTTCTCTCGAACACCCCCAGAGCGGCTGCGTCAGTTTGCGAAACTGCCCATGCCTCAGCGCCATAAAGCAGCACAGGTAGAACGAGCGTCTTGTAGAGTGTTAGTTTTGTCGATCGAGAGAGGGCTCTGGAACTTAGTTGCTTACTGAGCCCGTAGTAGCACCTATTAGCAATTATTGTTCTTCGCTTTATCTCCAGGCTGATTTTGTTGTTAGTATTAATGGCGGTGCCAAGGTATACAAACTCCTTGACTACTTCAAAGTTATAGCTGCCGGATGAAACGTGGGAGTCTAAACGCCGAGCTCCCTTGTTTGTAGACAGCATATACTTTGTTTTACCCTCATTTATCGTCAAACCCACTTTGGCTGATTCCTTTTCGATAGCGGCGAAAGCAGCGGTAACATCTCTCTTGGTTCTGCCAACAATATCAATATCATCAGCGTAAGCAAGGAGCTGGACACCTTTATAGAAAATGGTGCCATTACGATGCACACCGGCCTTTCGTACGATCCCCTCCATGATGATGTTGAAGAGATCGCAAGACAGTGGATCGCCTTGCCTGAAACCTCTTTCGGTATTGAAGGTTTCGGAGAGGTCATTTCCTACCTTGACGGAGCTGCGTGTGTTGCTCAACGTCATTCTGCAAAGTCTAATCAACTTTGCAGGTATACCGAACTCAGACATTGTTGCGTATAGGCAATCCCTTCTCGGGCTATCGAACGCAGCTTTAAAGTCGACAAAGAGATGGTGTGTGTCAATTTGATTTTCGTGGGTTTTCTCCAGGATTTGTCGTAGCGTGAAAATCTGGTCTATGGTAGACTTACCAGGTCGAAAGCCACACTGATAAGGTCCAATCAGTGTTTTTGTAATCGGCTTTAATCTTTCACACAGTACGCTTGAGAGAACCTTATATGCGATGGAAATAAGACTGATACCTCTATAACTTGCGCAGATTGTAGGGTCTCCTTTCTTAAGTATAGGGCACAGTACACTGAGGTTCCAATCGTCGGGCATGCTTTCTGCTAGCCATATTTTGCTGATGAGCTGATGCATGCGCCTTATCAATTCATCGCCGCCGGTTTTAAACAATTCAGCTGACAGGCCGTCAGCACCCGCTGCTTTATTGTTTTTGAGTCGTTGGATAGCAACTCGAACCTCTTCATGGCTAGGTGGTGATACTTCCACTCCGTCATCGTCGATTGGTGGCACTGCACTGTGCTCTCGATGGGCGGCATTGGTGGAATCGTCGCCATTAAGTAAATTGGAGAAGTGCTGTCTCCACAATCTAAGCACACACTGTGTATCCGTATTCAGATCTCCATTTTCGTCTCTACAAGTGGATGCTCCGGGCTTGGAACCTTGGGTTAGACGCTTAACCTGTTGATAGAATTTTCGTGCATCCTTCTTGCCCTGGTATACCTCTAGTTCCTCACGCTCACGCTTTTCCTGCTCTCTTTTCTTGCGTCTGAAAAGGCGCCTCTCTTCCTTCCTCTTTTCGCGGTAGTTTTCTCGCACGGCTCGCGTTGCAGCTGACTGCAGCGTTTTTCTATAAGCGGCGTTTTTTACTGCAGTCGCAATGCGACACTCCTGATCATACCATTGGTTCCGAGGTTGCGGGCGCCGGAAACCAATGACTTCTTCAGCGGCAGCGCGCATGGAGTGGGATATATGCGCCCAAAGTCCGCCGGCGTCGTCGGGTCCAGAGGTTGGTTGGTTGAGCTTAACCGAGAGTTGAGCGGAGTAGGCTTCGGCAGTCCGTTGTAATTGCAGCTTAGCGACATCTAGCTTTCGTTGCATTCCTGTGCGTATGTTCTTGGCATTGCATAATCGCATGCGGATCTTGGCTGCAACAAGATAATGGTCGGAGTCAATGTTGACCCCCCGAAATGTACGCACATCTAGAACACTAGAGGCATGCCTTCCGTCGATTACAACATGATCAATTTGGTTTCGCGTTTTTTGATCCGGGGACAGCCAGGTGGCCTTGTGGATGTCGAGGTGCTTAAATCTGGTGCTACTAACTACCATGTTTCGTGCCGCGGCGAAGTCGATCAGTCTTAGACCGTTGTTTGTGGAGGTCTCGTGAAGACTGAACTGACCGACAGTGGGGCCAAAGATGCCTTCCCTTCCGACTTTCGCATTAAAATCGCCGAGGACTATTTTCACGTCATGGACCGGAAGGTGGTCATATACGTCCTCAAGACTAGCGTACAAAGCGTCCTTGACGGCTTCGTCCTTTTCCTCCGTCGGGGCGTGCGCGCAAATAAGGCTTATGTAGAAAAATTTTGCCTTGATGCGGATCGTGGCCAATCTTTCGTTCACAGGTGTGAACCGGGAAACAAGGTGGCGTAGTTTCCGGCTAACGACGAATCCACATCCGAATTCGCGCTTCTCCGCATGGCAGCTGTAGTAGATATCGCAGTGTGCTTGTTTAGAGCAGCCTTGCCCTTTCCATCGCATTTCCTGGATGGCGGTGATGTCAGATTGTATTGTTTTGAGGGCTTCCGCCAGTTGGATAATGGCACCTTCCCTATAAAGGGTCCGGACATTCCAGGTGCATATCCGTAAATCATTGTCCGTTTTTCGTTTGCGGTGGTCGTCAACGTAATTGGGGTTCTTATCCGAGGCTGGTTTAGTTTTCATTGGGCAGTAGTAATGTGGCGGGACCCAAACCCTGCGCACATTCCATGTTTAAGGTCTATGGAGTGACCCGCCGCTCAAATTAGCCGTCAAACTGACGGATGCCAGTTTGCCGTTGCCCAGGGAACACCACTTGGAGGTTTGAGTCGACTTGAGACGATTTCGACATGGATAATGCTGGCCTCGCCAGGTTGAGGCGGTCAGACACGTTGCCATGTGAAGGTTCGCCCCCTGTTCCCCTGTTAATATGCAATATTATGTTGCATATTGCATGTCAAATAATAGAAAAGAATTTTTTTATTTTTTTACAGAATTCATTCCAAATTTTAAAAATTTTTTTGTGATTATGTAACATATATAATATTATGTAACATATTTATAATACTAATATAAATTGTTTTGACTGTGCTCTAGGTGGGGATAACTGCCCCTTCCTTACCTCCTGTGGACGCCCATGCATACAGACATACATAGGCAAGCGTAGAAGCATACTCCAACATAGGATTTATTATTGTTAAACATCAATATATTCATACATAGGCATAAAATATGTTTACATGTTTGAATAATTTTGTTGATGACTCATCATCGTTTTCCAGGAATTTTAACTTTGTTGATATTTTTAGGTATTTTTATAACTGTACCAACCACTCGAAAAATACTGAAACGAGAAAATTAAGTATCCGCTTTTCTTGAATATGTTGAGGAGTTTTCCAGAACTTAACGTTCATGTTTCTTGATTGCTGAAACTTAAGCTGAATCTTCTCTTCTTCATCAGATGCGTTTGAAATTTTTGATTTTAGTGTTTCGCACATATTACAAAAATACAGCTGCGGTTTTTTAAATTTAATATTTATAGGTCGAAAAATTTCTTGATATTTCGATTCCGACACGGTATCAGAATATTTCTCAGTGTGCAATCGATATAAGATTGCAAGATTCAGACCGCGCTGAAAATATAATCGAATTGTATGACGACGAGTGTAGTGGCTTTCGTACTTGGGAATACTATTAATATGCTCTGTTACTTAATTATATTTATCATATAAATCGGCAACTTATGCAATGGCTCGTGTTTTCCACATCCATCTTCTAGCATAAGCCCACCAAATAATTGCTTTATTTTATGCATATTTATGGTTTTGATGCTTGAATCCTTTTCTCCAAATTTTTCTAAGAAACACTTTTTGCACACTCGGCTTCTTTTTCAGGTAAATATTTCGAAGTAGTATAAATAAACATATTTTCGATTTCGAGCATTTGAAGCTTTGACAAGAGTTTCGGATTTATTTTTTTATATGTCAAACATATTTGAAATGTAAAATCGTCGCTAATTATACTCTTCTAAACTGCAATATTTTTTAGATATGTCCTTTTGCTGCGTAAAATTAAGTTTCCTGTGGCACATTTGCTTGCAATGCCCTATTGCCTCAATTTTTTTGACAGAGACTTTTTTTTATAAGTTCATATTACAGCATAAACTACTTGATTTGTCACAAATTACTTAACTGAAATCAACTACGTGCATACTATCTTTTCGTAATTCATTTTGTAAATTCGGTGAGAACTCACATATATATTAACATTTGTTTATTATATTTGCAGATTTGTTCTATTTGGGGCAAACGGTGAAAGTAAGTATGCAATCGCCAGGCATTTAAGTGAATCTAAATAGTTTTTGTTTTATTTAGCATGTCTGATCAGGAGAAATTGTTAAGTATATTGGCATTCAAGCAGCGGCAGGATGGAATTAATATCGTCGATTGTTTTTCCATGGCCAATAGCTTTTTGGATCTGCTACAAAGACGACGTTCTATGGTTATGCGAAAACTAATAATGTTTCGGAAGAGGCAATTGACATTATTCAGAATATCGCAAGATCTTCAAATGCAAGTCCGGTTACGTTGGGCAAAGGTCAGTGACATTATTGATACCTACATAAATTTTATATAAATTTCAGCAATTGTTATAGGAACAAACTCAGACATTTTGGGAGGTCGATTGCGCTGTGAATGACGACGCTTTATTTAAAAGTAATTTTAGAATAAGTCGGCGCTCCTTTAGTGAATTGTGTCAGATTTTGCGTTCCTTGGAGAAACAAAACACCGTTCTTCGAAAGGCATACCACTACAAAAGCGTGTCGCTATTGCATTATATGTACTGGGATCGTCTGCAGAATACCGCACCATTGGCAATATGTTCGAAGTTGGCAAGTTAACTGTAGGCAGCATTTTATTAGAATTTTGTTCTGATGCTTGGAAGTACTTGCAACCGATGTATATGAAAAATGTTCCTCTGACTAGGGAAAAAATCGCTGACTTCGTACAAGGTTTCAAAGTGCTTGGTTTTCTTCAGTGCATTGGAGCAATTGGTATGGACTAACGTGATAGCCACAAGGCCTGAAGTGTTTATTTTTGCTTTTATAGATGGCTGCCATTTTGAGATTCACCCATCTTCTCAGGACGATACCGACTACTACAACTACAAAGGATGGTATTCCACAGTTTTATTGGCATTAATGGATGCCAGGTAAGAGTATTGCACGTTCTCCTTAGATAATTGAAGAATTGCATACGCCCAGTTTTCAGATATCGATTCATATACATTAGTGTTGGGACCCCAGGGCGCTGTAACGACTCGCAAATTTTTGAGACATCTACTCTTAAAATATAGTTAGACGAATGCCATTTCTTAGGCGAAATGACAGAAACGATTGCCGATGTAAATGTGCCAATATTCATTATGGAAGACTCTGCTTTTCGTTTAAGTAGGACATTGATGAAGCCATATGCATTTAGCGTTTTGCAAAGCGAAAGAGAAAAAATATTCGATTACAATATATCAAAATGTCAAAGAGTCGTCGAAAATACTTTTGGGCACCTTAAATTTGGGCACCTTAAAGCGCAGTTTCGTAGGATGGAAAAGGGATCGACAATATGAAAAAAAAAAACGAACGCAATAATAAAAACATGTTGTGTCCTCCACAACTTTCTAAATGAGAGATATGATACCATAAATTAGAAGTGGGGAACAGGGGTCGAACCTTCACATGGCAACGTGTCTGACTGCCTCAACCTCAACCTGGCCAGGCCAGCATTATCCATGTCGAAATCGTCCCAAGTCGACTCAAGCCTCCACGTGGTGTTCCCTGGGCCACGGCAAACTGGCATCCGTCAGTTTGACGGCTAATTTGAGCGGCGGGTCTCCTAGCCTTAAATAGGTTGTGCGTCGGGTTTGAAGCCCACCACGCAAAAAAACCATTTCAATGAAAAGTTAAAAAAGAAATATGAAAAAAATGATCCCCAAATCTGATGACAACCAGTGCAAACGAAGAACTGATAATGATTTACGGATATGCACCTGGAATGTCCGAACTCTTAACTGGGAAGGTGCCTCTATCCAGCTGATTGATATCTTGGAAAGATACAAAGCTGATATAACTGCAATCCAAGAAATGCGATGGAAGGGACAGGGTTGCTCTCGGCAAGCATCCTGTGATATCTACTACAGCGGCCATGCGAAGAAGCACGAGTTTGGGTGCGGATTTGTAGTTGGCAAGAGATTACGGAATCACGTCCTGCGATTCACTCCTGTGAACGAACGACTTGCTATAATCCGCATCAAGGCTAAATTCTTTCATATAAGCCTAATATGTGCGCATGCTCCGACAGAGGACAAGGACGATGAGATCAAAGATACTTTCAACGAGCGCCTTGAAGACGCTTACGAGCGCTGCCCCCGTCATGACATAAAAATTGTGCTTGGTGACTTCAACGCCAAGGTAGGCAAGGAAAACATCTTTGGTCCAACAGTCGGAAATTTCAGCCTCCACGACAACACATCCGATAATGGAATGAGCTGATTGACTTCGCCGCAGCACGAAACATGGTTATCAGTAGCACTAGATTCAAGCATCTCAATATTCATAAGGCCACCTGGCTGTCCCCTGACCAAAAAACGCGCAACCAAATTGATCACGTTTTGATTGACGGAAGGCACTTTTCCAGTGTATTAGATGTACGCACGATCCGTGGTGCTAACATAGACTCGGATCATTATCTTGTCGCAGCTAAGATCCGTACACGTCTGTGCGCTGCAAAGAATACGCGCAATCCTACACAGAGAAAGCTAGACGTCGACAAGCTGCAATAAAAACGGACAGCCGAAGCCTTTGCCACTCGACTCTCACTCCTGCTTCAAGAAAGCACTCCTCCGATCGACGATATATGCGCGCAGTGGGCACACATCTCCCATTCTCTGCATACGGCTGCCGAAGAGGTTATTGGCTACCACCGTCCCCGCCGAAACCAGTGGCACGACCAAGAGTGTCGCAACGCCACTGCAGAGAAAAACGCCGCCTACAAAGCCACCCTGCAGTCGGTTGAACGCATGCTGCTAAGAAGCGATACAGAGAGAAGAGGAGGGACGAGAAACGTCTTTTCAGGCGGAAAAAACGAGAGGCAGAAAAGCGTGAGTGTGAGAAGATTGAGATGTATGGTGACAGGAACGATGCCCGAAAATGTTTCTACTGACAGATATCCAGAATACACTGACGCTATGGAGGGAACACTTCTCTAGTCTTCTGAATGGCGATGACGACAACAATCCCGCCAATAGAGATGACATCCCTTAAACCCCAATTATGGATGACAGCGTTGAAGTTCCGCTGCCCAACTATAATGAAGTCTTGACAGCAACAACACGGCTTAAGAACAACAAAGCCGCGGGAGCCGATGGTCTACCCGCTGAACTGTTTAAGAACGGAGGCGAAGCTTTATTTAAATGCATTCACGAGCTTCGATGCAGAATATGGTTGGAATAATGCATTCCAAGCGATTGGAACCTCAGTGTACTCTGCCCAATCCACAAGAAAGGCGATCCCACTATTTGCGCCAACTACTGTGGGATAAGCCTCCTAAATATCGCCTATAAGGCTCTGTCTAGCGTATTATGTGAAAGACTGAAGCCCATCGTAAACCAACTGATTGGGCCTTATCTGTGTGGCTTCAGACCTGGAAAATCTACCACCGACCAGATATTCACGCTACGACAAATCTTGGAAAAGACCATAGAGAAGTAAATCGACACCCACCACCTTTTTGTTGACTATAAAGCCGCTTTCGACAGTCCAATAAGGAATCACCTATACTCCACCATGTCTGAATTTGGTATACCTGCAAAATTAATCCGGCTATGCAGGATGACACTAAGCAACACCAGCAGTGCAGTAAAAATCGGGAAGGACCTCTCCCCCCCATGTGTTACCAAACGAGGTTTCAGACAAGGTGATTCTTTACCATGCGACTTTTTTAACCTAATTATGGAGAAGATCATTAAAGCTGCTGATCTGAGACAAAGCGCCACAATATTCTATAAGAGTGTTATGCTGCAAGCGTATGCCGATGGTATTGATATCTTTGGCCATAACAAACGCGAAGTCAGTGCAGCATTCTCCAAATTAGAGAAAGAGTCGAGTCGCATGGGTCTTGCAGTAAACGCAGATAAGACGAAATATCAGCCAGCAGGTGTTACTTTGGGCTCAGTAGGCAATTGAGAAGCAGAGCCCTCTCTCGACGAACAAAAGTCACACTCTATAAGTCACTAATCATGCCCGGCCTGTTATATGCAGCACAAACCTGGACGTTGACCAGCTCTGATGAAAAGATTTTAGGAGCGTTCGAGAGAAAGATCCTTCGTAAAATCTACGGATCAATCTGCGTCAACGGCGAGTACCGAATACGATGGAACGATGAGCTGTATGAGCTATACGCCGACATCGACATAGTAAAGCACATAAAAATCGAGTGGCTTCGCTTGCTAGGTCATGTTGAGCGGATGGAAGACGACGCTCCAGCGAAGAAAATATTCGATTCGGTACCCAGCGGCAGACAACGCAGAAGAGGACGACCGCATCTTCGTTGGAGGGACCAAGTAGAGGACAACATGACGAAACTTGGAGCTTTCAACTGGCGCCAGCAAGCGCAAAACAGAAATGGCTGGCGCAATTTCTTACAACAGGCGGAAACCGACTTACGGTTAAGTAAGTAGTCAATTAGAAGTGGATGCAGGCACTACAAGATTTGGAAAAATCTCGTTAACATCCTCGGCACGAGTTACGAGAAAACAACAATGAAACCAGTGCTGCATTAATTCGAAATGCACTTACATGATTTCAAACATAGCACGCCATCACTTTATTTATTTAAATAAATTTATTTCGAATTATATGATATATGAGATTTATAAATTAAATTTATTTCTTTAAAAATTTAATTAAAAATTTGTTAACTTCCGTACTGTCTTCGACGAAATTTTCCAATAAATCTGTGTTCCTTTTATCTGTTTCTAATATTTGTTGGCTTACTTGCTTAAGTTCAAAATTTGTTTCTGCCTACTCATTGCAACATTTCTAAATTTAGTTTCTATTTTTTAAAATTTTTTTAATAGTTGTTTTTCAAAATGTATTTTGCTTTTAGATTCCCTTGCAGGCATAGGTGTTGATAGTGATGACGACAGCAATGGTGATTGCGTTGCAACAGTCTCGGAAGAAGGTGGAGGAATTGGCCCTTTTGCATTCATGGACTCCAACATTGAGATGTTGTTATCTATGGATTAAAAATTAATAAAATATATTACATATTTCATTACAAAGGGTACGGAAAGGTCCACTCCTGTACGCATGTGAACTGGTACACATCTCAATTTCGTGCGCGCTCGTGTACTTTTAGAACGTCTCACATAAGACATATAATTAATAAGACGCTCTGACAAGCGCCCAAATATAGATTCGAAAAAAGAACTTAAACTGCGGGCGTTTTTCTTCGAATAAAGAAAATAACACAAGGGAACAGGTATTTAGCTTTTCCATTTTTCCACCCTCCAACTAACTATCACCCGTCTTCCGAATCAACACAACTCTTTCGCATTTATAGGGGGCATCCCCTGAGTGCTGGTTAAGTCTAAAAAAAACAAAAAAAAAAAACTCAATGGTCATGGGACGGTTCATGAGCCGTACATGGCTAAGAATGAAAAAAAGCATAGTAGAATTTACATATTAGCAAAACAAATATTTATAGGTTCCATTAGAACTTTTTTGGGTTTTATAAACTTCTTGGAAAAAAATTTTCAAAAAATTTTTAGATTTTTAGAGGTCATTGCAACTTTTTTGGTTTTGTGAACTTTTTGGAGAAAAATCTTGGTTTTTTTTTTAGAAATAGGTCCCACTTTTAATATTTTTAACACTACTTTGGTCATTAGATTTTCTTTCTTTCTAGGTTTCACTTAGAGTCTGAAGAAAACAACCAACAACAACAACAACAATACCCTTTATATAGAGTAGTAATCACACAGCAGACTAGACAGACTTTACAAAATACGTGTACACTAGGCTGGGTCGATATTTTTTTTTTTTACTTTTAATTCGCAATAGATATAAAAAGTTGCGTAGTTTTGTACTGAAATTAATATAACTATTGGCCCTTTCTGACTCAAATTTTTCAATTTTTATCAGGTTGTTTGTAAAGACAATTTCGCCCATATTTGGCGAAAAATTATAACAAATTTGAATCACTAAATTCAATACTCAACATAAAAGGCAGTTTTTGCAGAATTCGATTTTTTGTTTTCGGGGCGTATGAGTGATTTTTTTGTTTGTTGTGCTGCCGTAGCCTACTCCGCTCAACTCTCGGTTAAGCTCAACCAACCAACCTCTGGAATCGACGACGCCGGCGGACTTTGGGCGCATATATCCCACTCCATGCGTGCTGCCGCTGAAGAAGTCATTGGCTTCCGGCGCCCGCAACCTCGGAACCAATGGTACGATCAGGACATCTTACTGCATCGCAACAGCAGTAAAAAACGCCGCATACAGAAAAACGCTGCAGTCAGCTGCAACGCGAGCCGTGCGAGAAAACTACCGCGAAAAGAGGAAGGAAGAGAGGCGCCTTTTCAGACGCAAGAAAAGAGAGCAGGAAAAGCGTGAGCGTGAGGAACTAGAGGTATACCAGGGCAAGAAGGATGCACGAAAATTCTATCAACACGTTAAACGTCTAACCCAAGGTTTCAAGCCCAGTGCATCGACTTGCAGAGACGAAAATGGCGTTCTGAATACGGATACACAGTGTGTGCTTAGATTGTGGAGACAGCACTTCTCCAATTTACTTACTGGCGACGATTCCACCAATGCCGCCCATCGAGAGCGCAGTTCAGTGCCACCAATCGACGATGACGGAGTGGAAGTATCACCACCTAGCCATGAAGAGGTTCGAGTTGCTATCCAACGACTGAAAAACAATAAAGCAGCGGGTGCTGACGGCCTGTCAGCTGAATTGTTTAAAACCGGCGGCGATGAATTGATAAGGCGCATGCATCAGCTCATCAGCAAAATATGGCTAGCAGAAAGCATGCCCGACGATTGGAACCTCAGTGTTCTGCGCCCTATACTTAAGAAAGGAGACCCTACAATCTGCGCTAGTTATAGAGATATCAGTCTTATTTCCATCGCATATAAGGTTCTCTCAAGCGTACTGTGTGGAAGATTAAAGCCGATTGCAAAAACACTGATTGGACCTTATTAGTGTGGCTTTCGACCTGGTAAGTCCACCATAGACCAGATTTTCTCGCTACGACAAATCCTGGAGAAAACCCACGAAAATCAAATTGACACACACCATCTCTTTGTCGATTTTAAAGCTGCGTTCGATAGCCCGAGAAGGGATTGCCTATACGCAATAATGTCTGAGTTCGGTATACTTGCAAAGTTGATTAGAGTATGCAGAATGACGTTGAGCAACACACACAGCTCCGTCAAGGTAGGAAATGACCTCTCCGAAACCTTCAATACCGAAAGAGGTTTCAGGCAAGGTGATACACTGTCTTGCGATCTCTTCAACATCATCATGGAGGGGATCGCACGAAAGGCCGGTGTGCATCGTAATGGCACCATTTTCTTTAAAGGTGTCCAGCTCCTTGCGTACGCTGATGATATTGATATTGTTGGCAGAAGCAAGAGAGATGTTGCCGCTGCTTTCGCCGCTATCGAAAAGGAATCAGCCAAAGTGAGTTTGACGATAAATTAGTGTAAAACAAAGTATATGCTGTCTACAAACAAGGGAGCGCGGCGTTTAGACTCCCACGTTTCATCCGGCAGCTAAAACTATGAAGTAGTCAAGGAGTTTGTATACCTTGGCACCGCCATTGATACTAACAACGAAATCAGCCTGGAGATAAAGCGAAGAACAATAATTGCTAATAGGTGCTACTACGGGCTCAGTAAGCAATTAAGTTCCAGAGCCCTCTCTCGATCGACAAAACTAACACTCTACAAGACGATCGTTCTACCTGTGCTGCTTTATGGCGCTGAGGCATGGGTAGTATCGCAAACTGACGCAGCCGCTCTGGGAGTGTTCGAGAGAAAATTTCTTCGCAAAATCTTCGGTCCTGTTCGAGTCGGCGATGACTATCGCATCCGAATAAACCACGAGCTGTATGAGCTCTACGAAGACATTGACGTTGTTGTTGTTGTTACGTGGTTGTTACGGCCACCTAAATAAGTAAGTAAGTAGGTGGAAATAAAACAAATAAATTGGTTTATTTGGACTATTTTCAAAACTACTTGAGTTATTGGAACTTCTGGGGTTTTGTCTACTTCCTGGACAAAAACTTTTGATTTTTTACAAATACGTCATATATGTTGCCTTTGCACTTTTGGAAATAGTTGGGCCATTGATCATGAAATCAAAGATTTTTGTTCAAGAACTTCACTTATCCATAAAAGTTAAAATGTTTCAATTATTTCCAAAAATATTGCATGTGGAACCTATTTCTAAAAAATCTAAGTTTTGTTATAAGGAGTTCATCTAACCCAGAAAATTCCGATCACTCAACAAATTCCAAAAACAGTTTATGTGGAACCCTTTTTGCCCATGTGGATCATATTTTTCAAAAAATGCTTGTCAACGGAGTCCACTTAGACTAAAGGCGTTCAACAAATTTTTAATTTCGGCTTTTATATAAATTCTTCTTTGTCCTGTGTTGATCATGTGAACAATGTAGTGAAAAAAGTTTATTATGTTCTACGTAGTTTGAGAATGTCTGCTAGTGTAGCTCCTGTTAATATAAAACTTAAGTTGGTGATACAATTAATTTTACCATTGATAACATACTTTGAAATAGTGTACAGTAAGCTCAACTTATCTTCCCAATTAAAATTGCAAATTGCTTTTAATTATGCCACACGTTATGTTTACAGCTTACGAAAATATGAACATTTATCTAGCTTTAGAAATTCTATACTTGGTTGCGACATAACATCATATATCAAAGCAAGAAACTGTATATACCTGCACAAACTTATTCACGAAAAAACGCCTCGTTACCTTTATGATAAATTACGCTTCTGTATGTCTAGAAGAAGCCATATTCTAATTGTACCCAGGCATAATTATTTAAACACCTCTTACTTGTTTTTCATTAACGCCATCAGACTTTGGAATGCACTACCTAGATGGTTAAGAGAAATAACTAGGAGAGGTACTTTCAGGCAATATATCTTAACTTTTTTCTATACTCTATAGTATCTGCAATTTGCTTAAACTTTCTCAAAGGTTATGTTTTTTTTTTTTTTTTTATAAATGTACTTATCCTTTTTTTTAAATTATAATATATGACATTTATAGTCCTATCTTTTAATCTTAAGAATTGCTATATATAAATAATTAAATCTTAATCACGGTTGTTATAATTGTAATCTAATTAAATTTTATAATTAACTAAACTAAACGATTTTGTACTATAAAAGAACATAGTTTTAAGTGTACTGATGTAAGCCTTAATTTTATATAAAATAAAATAACCCAACTTGTTCTAAAAATATTGAAAGTGGAACCTATTTTTCAAAAAAATTTACTTAAGGAGGCCACTAATCCCAAAAATTCCCAATAGGCTAGTTCCAAGAATATTATAATTGGAAATTATTTGTCCAAGACGAACGTATTTTTCATAAATCCAAGAATTTTGTCCAAGTAGCCAAGTAGTTCCAAAAATATTGAAAGTGGAACCTATTTTGTCCAAGCGAAAAATATTTGTGAAAAAAAAATTATCAAAGAATTACACTAAATCTACTTACACTAAAAATACTGCAATTAGAACATATTTGCCCAAGTGAAAAGTTTTTGTTAAAAAATCCGAGTAGAGTTTTTTGATCATGGAATCATAGTTTTTTGTTGACAAAGTTTACAGAAATTATAATAGTTGCAATGGACTCCACTGAGAACAAAATTTTTTTTAATTTTTATTTAAGTCCTTCATTTGCGTGAGCGACTCATGAACTGTCTCGTGAGCATTAAACGCCTCATTTACGTTTTCGTCCACGAGTGCGAACAACGTCCTGTGTACCTTTTTAAATGGTACGCTCACAAAGTTACGCGAGTGAACCTTTTCGAACCCTGTTATTAAGCCTTTTTTACCACTTATGTGGTAGTTTTTGTATGGAGCCAGCAAGCTCCGCATTTCTGTATATAAAGGCCACTACGAAGGAGAGCCTTCAGATGATCCGATGCTTGCCTTTTCCTTCCTGTAATGTAAATAAATTTATTTTCTTGTTATGTGCTTGGGTTATTATTATATAGTTCATGATTACTTACTTGTATCGTGCAGTCAAGTTATGCATTTTAACTTTAACTTCACTTCCTGTGCAAAAGATACCTTGCTGTTAGAACGCCACCACCATTTCCTCAATTATATGGGCATTTTTTCGAACGCCTCTTAATTGCTGTATTTTGGACCTCCAAATTTCAATTAATACAGCCTCGGCGCAATTCCCCCATAAATTTCTTTTTTTGTATTGTATGTTTTCCATTTAAAATTATTTTTTAAACAGAAATGACAGCTTGTGATGCGGTTTCTTCGATTATTTATCAAAAAAAAAATTAGTACTAACACCAATTGTATCTTAATTTGGTTGGTAATTTATGATAAATTGCTTAATTTCAAAGTAGTTTCAGTGGCAGATTTTCCACGACGAAATTACTTAATGTGGACATGATTTAAGCATAAATTAAGAATGAACCGTAAATAACGATAATTAGAACATGGTATAATTTTTTCGATGCCTTTAAAGTTGTTGGGATATCATCATACTGTGGCAAGTCTGTCTTGGTAATTGTAGATTCCAATATAGCAGCCTTACCTCGAATGCTCTCAGATACTGTATCCAAATCTAGATTTTTCGATGGAATGTAATCAGAATCATCAAAATCGGTTTCATGGAAAACGTCTTCCTCATTTTCGAAATATTCCAATCTGTTAATTATACGGGTAGAGTCGATACTATCGATAGTCATTTCGTTTTGGTTCTTTTGCAGTAGGTTCAACATATTCTCCCTTACACCGACATCAAGAGATGTGATTGTTTTACCGGGAAGTTGTCTTAAAACCGATCCATCCCAATGAAAGAAATTTTGAGCACTCCTACATAGGCAACTTTCATTTGGCAAATTTTCATCATTGGCAACATACTTTTCATACAAAGATTTTTCTATTTTCTGTTTTTTTGTCTTTAGAAAAGACGCATTTACGGCTTCTTTTCGCACTATTTTGGTCATGGCTGCTAGTTTTTTACCTCGCTCCATTTAATCGAATTTCATTGAACTGGTTTGAATTCTCTCGTTAAGGAGCGTTTTCTCGTTTTCTTTTTTTTTTTTCTTTATTCCGTTTAACAATTATTTCACTTAAGACTTATTTTTTTTTTAAAATTTTCGTTTTTACAAAACAACTTGAGCCGACAAAAGACGTTTTGTCGCAATAAACGCACGCGATGAATTGCTTTAAATCTCAACGTGTCTGAGACAAGTGGTGAATTTTTCAAACTTTGCTTTTGACAAAACGACTTTTTTCAAAAGGGAATTTTTGAAAATTTGCTTGGACTATATGGAGGCTGGTTGTTTTATCAAGTTGTTTTAGAATTGTCTGAGAGAATTTGTTTTGCCAAATTCCATTTGAGGAAAAAACTTGAAAGAGGTCGATTTGACGACTGCGTATTTTATCTTCTAAAAGTCGTAGAAATACGGCGATTAGACCAAAAGAAGCGCATTTCATATATAGTATAAAAATCTTGGAAAATTGTCTTATCTCGAGAGAAGTCGTTTTGTCAAATGTCCACAGATATATACCTAATTAAATAATATATTTTTTTTTTTCTGAGTTCAAAGGGAGAAACTGCCCCCTGCGAACGCCCTTGGTTGTCATCATCAATTAGCTATTAAAATAGAGAGTGGTCGATTGTATATTTCCATATTCCATATTCCGCTCATACCAAAAATGTGTTTTGGCTATTATTTCCAATAGTTGGTTTAACTACAAATTTTAGGTTGCTGCAACTTAAAAAAAGCGATTGGGCATATTTTCTTCCGCAACTAATTTTGTGTGGACGAAGTCTACTGTATAGTGGCAGGAAAAAGTTCGTATGGTCCATTAAACTTGAAAGGCTAAAAACTTATCAAAGCCTAGTTTGTTTTGTTTTTTCCGTATACTCGTATATTATTCTTCAGAAGAGAATCTGGGACCTTCTCGTTTGAGGAAGTTCGTTTCATCTGATTTCTTGAAATAGTTCTAAAAACCAGTGCTTAAAGTGCACTAAATAATGTCCTTGTCCTTCGAAAAATGTCTGTATAATATCACAGAAAACAATGTTCAGGAATTGGTTTTTTTTTCACCTGGATTTCATCACAGTCAAAATTATACTTGCTTACTTAGATGGCGCCTACAACCGTAAGTCAGTTTCCGCCTGTTGTAAGAAATTGCGCCAGCTATTTTTGTTTTGAATGAATTGAATTGCGCTGTAACTTTTCATTGAAATGGTTTTTTACGTGGTGGGCTTCAAACCCGACGCACAACCTATTTATGGATAGGAGACCCTCCACTCAAATTAGCCGTCAAACTGAAGTATGCCAGTTTGCCGTTGCCCAGGGAACACCACGTGCAGGTTTGAGTCGACTTGGGACGATTTCGACATGGATAATGCGCATTGACATAACCTCCGATGATCAAACAACGCTTGTTAGTCCTCGCATAAAAGACCAGATTCCGCAGATTACCAGATGGTAGTGGCTCTAGTTGGCCGCAATCTAGTGAATACGTGGCTGCAATCCAGTACTTTCGCTAACTCAAAGCTGACTGCCACAAAGTTTCCTTCAATGCCATTGGTTGACAGTAATAAATTAAAGCTTGAATAGGCTTGGAGTTATATTATATAGTATGATAGTTTTGGAGCAACCTAATCATTTTGAGGTTCTGATACCCTGCATTTTATTCCCCCACTTTCTCTATCATCCGAAGCAAATGCAAGGAGTTACACTACATATTTTTATCGAAAGAGCTTACAACATCGAAGCCTACTAATCCTTCAGTTATACGGTCAGAACCTTCTATTCCAGATGAACCTTCCTCAAATGTGTGCTTTAATCGCCGATGGCACTATTTTCCAGTTCAAAAAGATTTCTTACTTTTCGTTAAGTCATCGCTTGTGCTTCAAAGGAAGAAATACTTCAAAGAATTATCTTTAACTTTTATGAGCTCAATTCTACTTTACAAATAAAAACTAACAAACAACTATATGTTATTTTCTTGTTTTTTAATTTAAAATATTGAATTTTTCAATTTAACAGAAAAATACTTTTTAGCTACAACGACAATATTTTAATACGACTAACACAAAGAAAACTGCAATAAGTTCCAGCAAATCTACCAAATCATCTTAAGCAAGTTTGATAAATCCACACCAAGCGTTTGTTTTTTTTTTTTGACAAAATTCAATTGAACTTTAGTCATCAGACTTGAATGTCTTGTTTCTCTGAATGTCTGTCCGTCAGTCTTTCTTTTTATTTATGTCTCCAACTCGACAAATCATCGATAGCGAAAAAGCAGACAGCTTGCTATAAATCGTATTCCGCATGATTGTAAAAGGACACCGCACACAACAATACAATTCACCAGCCAGTAAAGTCAGCAGAATCAACAACTAGGACAGACAGCAGTTGAAGACTAGATTACCTGGATGCACTTTCAGTTAAACAGGCAAAAAAAAAAATTAAAAACAAGACAATGAAACGGAAGGCATCAGCATCACTTTTAGTTGCAAACGGAAGTGATGCGGAATGCAAAAAGTTTCATGTTGTTGACACTTAACGTGTTGCAGAAGTTTTTTTTTTTTGATACTCATACATTTGCATTTGAGTGTATGTTTTTGCAAAGTTTAACTCAGTAAATTCAGCTATAAGTCGCGTGAAGTTTGATTTCCTGCTTTAACTCAGCTTAATCTGTGCTGTTTCCTTGCTTTTGAGCCAACGTTACTTTAATAGTCAACTCCATGCTCGTGCGGAACTTAATCTTGATGCTATTTAAATGCTGTTGTTGTTATTGTCCTTCAACCTTAGCAACACTGCAGATACCAACAACATTACCAGAAATAACTTTTCTTGTTGAACGTTGATTCTTTTTTTTTAAATAGAGCTTTCTATAGCGAAACTTTTTACTTTTGTGTGTTTGACGACACCCTGCACACTTTAACATTAGAAAACTTAGACAAGGAACCCATACTGCACTCTATAATGGTTGCCGTACCCCAACCTTTTTCCGAATTCTATTTAAGCAGATTTTTGGAAAAAAAATTAACAGCAATACTTTCAGATTTCTTACAATACTGATATCCACATTAGTTTATTTACCAAATGAAACTGAAATGAAAATTTGACAGTTCAGTATCAAGTTGACTGGCAAAAAGTTTGAAGTAAAGGTTTAACTTTTAATTAAAAATATTTGTCCACTTTTAATCTTACTTCTTTTAATCTTATGTTAACCCTATTATTGCCAATGTTTTAGATACCTTAACTAATTCATCAAATTTAGGGACAAAAAATGTTGTCTTTAGTGTTCAAGAAAAAATGTAGACTCTTGTCCAGTTTTCATTGCAATGCATCCTGATAGTTTTTTTATTTTGATTGAATTTACAGCATAAACGTTTCTATTCCAAGATAAAGAAAAGGAAACAATTTAAGCAGCTTTTCCAACACTTTTAAGAGCTAATATCTCATTTGCACCTGACGTATTCTATTTCTTTGAGCTCCTTTTACACATCTTACTAGTTGACAAGAGCTGCAAAGAAAGAATTTTAACGTCGAATGCACAAAGCAAGAGCTGAATGAATAAAAGTGGCAGAAAACGATTGAATTAGAATTTTTTTCCGGACACAAATATTTTGATATAAAAAAAATTGTACAAGAAATACATCAAAGCAACAGGATACAGACTTCGTTAAAGGCTTTGCGTTTAAGTTCTTAAAAAAGTTAAGATTTTGCAAGTTAGAATAAGCACAAGTTTCTTCACTAAAAATTTTCTTCCTAGCAGGTAGTTTTAGTAATTAATCTTCAAATTTCATAAAAATTGGACTGGAAATTATGAAAAAAAAAATAGAAGATAGGGATTTATGTGTGCGTGACGGTAGCTTCAAAAAATATATTTTCAAGTTATCGATTTGATACTTGGAGGACTCAGTGTTCCACGGCTTCACCACGGACGTTCCAGCAACCATACTTTTTTATTTGTGGGTGGTGAAAGGGGGTTTGGCAAACATTTTTTCACCCTAAACTATCTCGTGCTCGAAAACAATCTACTGCAAAAATTTCAGCACAATCGGCCCAGAAGATTTGCAGCCTAAATGATTTTTGAAAAGTGGGCGTAATTATAGTTCCATCACGCCCATTTTTAATACAATTGCCGACGGTAAGCATACAAACTTAATTACCAAATTTAAGTCTTATACGATCAAAACCGGCTGAAATATAGCATTTTTATTGATGTGTGGGCGGTAAAAGAGGGCGTGGAAACCCATTTTTGGCAAAATTGCCGAAAGTAACCATACAAACTAAATTACCAAATTTTATAAGTAGTCTCTCATAATCAAAACAGTTGGAAATATTGAATTTTCAATGATTTGTGTGCGGTAAAACTGGGCGTGGTTAAAACTAAGTACGCAATAACCTAATATAGGACGAAAGTAATACAAGTTTAAAGTTTGAGCGAAATCCGTTTAGCCGTTTAGTTTCTTGTAAAAGTCAAACAAACAAACAGAAAATTAATTTTATTAATATAGATTAACACCCTGAATGCTATACCACCCCCGAGCGACGCCGGGTATTCCAGCTTGTTTATATATACAGTGACCAACACTTGAATTCGTAGCACCTACACACCAAGTTTTATTATGAACAAATGTACAATTTAGGAATTATAATGACTTCTGAATATTGGGCGTAGTTATAGTGAGAACACGCCCATTTTTAGTACCGTTGTCGACAGTAACCATACAAACTAAATTACAAAATCTCAGTCCAAAACACCCAAATTCGTCTGAAATATACCATTGTTATTGATTTGTAGGCGTTAATAGGGGGTGTGGCAACTTTTTATTTTTTATAATTCGGTGCTACCGTTCCTGAGATCTTAAAACACCAACCCCCACGAACGATTTTATGCATACAGATGGGCGGTAAAAAAGGCGTGGCAACATTTATTTAAATATAGTGACTTTGCCTTATAGTACCTCCACACCAAGTTTCATTAGCAAAACATGTATGTGCAACTCAGGAATTATAATTATTTCTGAAAAGTGGGCGTAGTAAGAGTTCTATTACGCCCATTTTTAGTGCACTTGTCGAGAGTAACCAAACAAACTAAATTACAAAATTTGAGTACAATACATCGAAATTCATCTAAAATAAAGCGTTTTTATTGATTTGTGGGAGGTAATAGGGGGTGTGCCAACTTTTCCTTTTATTATTCGAGATATTGGCCTTGACAACACATGTTGTAAGTTTGGTGCCCCTTAGGTGTTACCGTTCCTGAGTTCTTAACGGACACCAACCTGCACGAAGAATTTTATATATCGCCCATTTCACATTGAAGTGTAATATCAGTTACACCGACCACCTCCGATTTCGCTCAAATTTTGTTCTTGGACTGGTTTTTTGATAAGAAAACCAAATCCGAAGCTATACATTTTTAGAATCATTTTTCGCGACCAAAATAGGGTCTTCTTTGAGACAACGTAACACAGTCAATTTAAATCCGATTTTCGTAAATAAAGTATCATTGGAACGGTTATTTCCTATATTTTTAGAGAAAAGTATAAAATTTTTGATAAAAATGCAGTGAAATGCCCCATTCTTAATTTAATAGTTTAATACTATGCCAGCAACAGGTGCTTTAGTTTTCTATTTAATTTTTATTGTTTTCATTTTTTTACGTTCCAATACCTTTTCAACGATGTAAAATTAAGCTGTGCTCTTGAAGGGTTCAGAAGTTATGGCGTAAAATGTGAAGTGTTAATGAATTTTCAATACAAATTCAACTAGCTATCAACATTTGTTTTTTTCGACGACAACAAAACAAAAATAAAAAAGTCGAAAGCTAGTTAAAAAAAATTAAAAAAGTGAAAACGAAAAAAAATTATAGAACCTGTTGCTGGCATTTTACTGCAATTTTTTCAAAAGCTATATATTTACCTTTAAAAAGAGGAAAGAACCTTTCCAATGATACTTTATTTACGAAAATAAGATTGAAATTGACTGTGCTACGCTGTCTCAAAATATACCCTATTTTGGCATTCGCATGGCTGTGAGTCCGCGAAAAAAAATTCTTTAAATCTCAAACTCTGGATTAGGTTTTCTAAACAATAAACCAATCGCAGAACAAAATTTGAGTCAAACCAGAGATGGCCAGTTCAACTGATATTACACTTCAATGTGAAATGGGCGATATATAGAAGATTTGCACTCATTTTTGTATTTGTATTTTGTATTTATTTATTTATTTGATATAACAGTGCAACAAGGTAAGAACCTTATGATTAAAGCACTGCCATCTTGAATTTTTAGAATTTTGTGACAAAAACTTATTCAATCTAATTAATTTTCATTAAAAATTATAACATGGAAGAAGAGAAAAAATAAATAAAAAATAAAATTATATAAAGTTAATATCACAAACTATATGTTGAAATTTTTGTCCTAAAAATGTTTGACAATTTCAAGTGAAAGTGGTACAATAATGAGATAATTAACTTACAACTAATAAAAATTAAAAAAGATATAATTCATGTAAAAAAAAAAAAGAAAATGAAAGTTGAAAATTAAAAAGATTGTTGCAACGTAGAAAGATATGTACATAAATTAGTTTTGAAATGAAAAGCGTTTTGGATAGATCGAAAAAAAGGGGGCAACGAGTTCTAAAGACGAATTGCATAAATATAGAATTTTGGGAAAAATATTTTTATTCTTCAACATAGTCTCCTTTCAGCTCGACACACTTTTCCCAGCGATATTCAATAGCTTCGATACCCAGTTTAAAGTGAGAACCATCGAGTGCTTAAAAATAGCCATCAACCGCAGATTCCGCCTCTTTATTGTTGGCAAATCTTTTACTTCCGAGCCATTTTTTCAAATTTGGAAAAAGGAATTAATCCGAGGAGGCTTAATCTGGCGAATAGGGTGCGTGAGCAATTCGAACTTTAAATCATTGATTTTGGCCACCGCAATAGTGGATGTGTGAACTGGTGCTTTGTTTTGATGAAACAACAATCTCTTTTCCGTTTTTTCATGATTTCATCACTCAAACGCTGCAATAAGTTCGCATAATGCTCGCCGTTGATTCTTTTTCCTTTTTGAACATAATTGATGATAATTATCCCCTGCCTATCCCAAAAAACTAACCCATGACCTTGCCTGCAAATGGAACTGTCTTCGCCTTTTTTGGAGCCGATTCTCCCCTTTCAGTCCATTGTTTTGACTACACGCTGAAAAATAATAAGCCTTCTCAAACATAATTTGCAGGAAGTACGATATGTTTCTGCATGTTTCTTAGAAACAAATAACACTGTGGAATAAATTCAGTTAGCAAAAGTTAGGTCGACTCTGAGAGTGAGGGGTGAAAATAGAGGCTAAATTAGAAGACCCGTATCGTAGCGTTTGTTTATGTTTTTTAATCGACCTTCGAACTTTGCAGTCAAATGCCGATTTTCAGCATATTGTTTATACGTATATGGTTTTTTGGCTATGGTCGACTAATTGATATTTTTTCAATCTGTAAAAACCAAATTATTGCAAGAGACCTGTGCAACAATAAACATATTTTTAAAAGTTGATTTAGAAAATTTTTGTGGTGCTTATGAAGCAAAATGTTGGAAAAATTATTTTTTTTTTCATGATTTTTGAAAATATTTTCAAAATATTTATTTTTTAATCGGTTCCACGTATATTATGATTAATCAATAACCTTTTTCTTTGTATATAAATTTCCATCTTAACACTATTTAATTGTACTTGTTGACTCCTTAGCCCTTGTTGTTTGGAAACAATCAAGTTATTGTTTAGATTTAAAAAGAATATGTTTTGTTTTAAAGAAAATGTGTTTTCATTTCAATATATTGTAAATATAAATGGACTTATAACACTTTTTGTCTATAACTTCTTATTTGCTGGGAAATATAATTTTATTTAGAACAACATAAAGTATTCACGGACAATTGCTTACCAATTATATATTAATTGGGGAATACATAATTTGGTTGCAGTCAAACAATAATTTTCAAAACGTTTTTTAGGAATGAAATTATATATTTACCGATGGTTACACTATATTTACTTGGAAATATATTTTAGCAAGAGATATGCCAAAAATTTTTCACTGTGATTACAAAATGCTTGCTCTGAAATAATTGTTAGTTTCAAGGAAACAAAATATGTTTAGAGAACCGTAAATACGTTTTTCTCGGATTTTATTATGTTTGACAAGTAACCATTTTATATTTTTCCGATATTACAATAAACTTGATTAGCACATATATTGGAGTGGGAGAAAGCATAATATGGTTGTAGTCAGATATTACTTTTTAGAACTTTTTACTTACCTGTAGCCGAACACTATTTAACTAACACAAAAATTATAATATTATATCAAATGTTATACTATATTAAAATATTGATATTTATATTAAATTTAATTTACACTCACTTTAAATTTACTTTTAACAAACACTTTTGGCTCAGTTAAAAGCTAATAAAGCAAGCGAATAAGGCAAGAAATTTTTCTCTATTTTTTGTCCAAGTGCAAAAGAAACACATTTATGTGTGTCGAGGCATAACACATAAAGGAACGGAGTTCTTATCAACTCTTTTTGAGTTCAACTGTGTTGGAAATATATTTTCATTGGGAAGAAGCAAACAATTCTATTTTATCACAAGCATATTATTGTAGACGCAACTTTTTTAGCTACGACAAATTTATTATGTTTGACACAACTAATATCTTCTTATATCGAAAAATAATGCATATGTAGAAAAGTTCTTAATCATTAAGTGATTCCCTTTAATTATTTTGTTCTTGAAACCAAACATATTTTTCTCTGCGTGTAGTCATTTGTCACAAGTGTGAAGAGATAGACCCATGTTTTATCCATAGTTATGAATCGACGCAAAAACTCGGCTTTATTGCTGTGGAACATCGCCAAACAATCGATTGAAACATCTTCATGACTCCGTTTTTGTTTCATTGTGAGCAAGCGCGGCACTTATCATGCGCACAGTTTTCTAATGTCCAAATTTCCAGTAAATATGCGATGTCACCTCATTTGGTCGGCCACTGTAATGTTCGTCATGGCAGCTCGTACGGCCTCGTTTTAACTCTGCCACCCAATATTTTACTGTTACAAACGAAGCAGCAGACTCCCCCAGAGAAGAATCCAGCACGGCTTTGATATGAACTTAGACCTTTCAAATGAAAGTATTGTATCACATAACGATAACCAATTTTGTCCATGTTTACAAATTCACTGAGAGCGTTCGCTTATGATGACTGCCAAGCAAATACTAAACAACATAGCAACTTAGAACTTGAAGGTTAAGCTTTGTAAGGTTAGTACTTTTTATCATAGTAATTTTTAAAAGCAACAACCGCTATCTATACGTCAGGTCAGGTACTTCAGGGACCACCCTCGGAGTGTCTTTTTAAAAAATAATATCATGCATATTGCAATATTAAAAAACACTTGGCAGTACTGATGTTTTCTTCATGTCAGTCATATATCAAGAGTTATAATGAAACTGTTAATTTTTTCAGAGATTTTATTAAAAAATTACCACAACGATAGATGATAGTATAGGAACACTAGACTGACAATTTTTTGTATGTAAAAATTTGAGAACGATTTTTGCTTCTAGCCCTTCAAATATGTCAATAGGACAAAAAATATATATGTGAAAGTTTCAACTGATTCGAAATTGAGAAATGGACCTCTGTTCCTTATGTCCTTATTACACATTCCTTTAAAAAATAATCAAAGCAATCACTGCTGCATAACAAAGCAACGTTCACCAGCTTTGAGATTATAATTATTAAAATTCTTATAGGAGAATACCGCCGTTGACTGTGTCGCATAAAACTTCGTAAGCTACTTATTAAGCTAAAAATTTAGGTTGTTGACATATGAAATTGCATCATTCCCCGAATAAAACAATGGAACCACTGCATTTAATTTGAATTAATTTCTCTGAACAAACATCTTTATCTTCTCATTACATAATGGAAAAAAAAAATTGTCCACACTTTCTCGACTTGATGCGGCCATTATCTAAGCACTGTTGCCAGACCAGCGAATTTCCCGTCAAATATGTGAATTTTTAAGTCATTGGTGGGGTAAATTTTCAAATATCTGCTAGCGGAATTTTCGGAGGATTTTTTGTCTTATTGTTTATTAAATTTAGCATAATTATCATAACAATCCTTCTAATTTTGAAGATACGTCTTACGAAGGCACCAAAATTGCTGCCACCAGATGTGCTATTTTTGCTGTTTTCTTTTAATTGGAACTTGAATTGAAATTTTTGTGATTTTTATAGTACGTTCTTTTTTTAATATTGATCTATTTACATTAATTATCTAATATATAAAAATCGGTAGTTATGAGCATAGGTCGTAAAGTGTTTTTTACAATTCTATGCAAAACGAGAGTGGCTTCGAGGAGTTACTACTTGGTGATGTCCATTTAATAGAAAACTTCGACGCGCACTGGACAAGGGAGTGCGACTCCGCCCATACAATCCGAATTTTTGATATGGAATATCTATGAAAATAAAAGTCACAGAACATTGAAACTAAGAATGGAGTTACCACTTGGTGATGTCTTTCTATTAGAGAACTTTGGCGGGCATTGAATAAGGGGGTGTGACTCCGCCCATAAAAGCCTAATTTTTGATATCGAAAGGATTTGGAAGTAAAAATCATAGATTATTGAAACTTAGAATGGAGCTACTATCCGCTACCGGGAAAAAGGAGCGAGCATTGGACAATGAGCGTGGTGTCAAACAAACTGTCAAATAAAATTTTTAAATATATTTATTATTTTTCGATATAGTTGCCGGGTGCAACAACGTACACCGGGTATAAACTAATATCAATATAAAATTCTAGTATTATTTTGTTTCATATTATTTTACCAAAATAACAAAAACTAAGTAGCGGATTTTAGCGGATGTTTTGGAAAATTTGCGGATTTTGAACAGCATTTGCTGGCAACACTGATTCGAAGTAATGTGAAGTGAATGATTGTAAGAGTCATGCGGAAAAGTTTCAACTTTGCAACCATACTTAAGCTCTTTTTTTACATTTGTGGAGATGAATACTTGGATTTGTATCAATGTTTATGATTAAGTTAAAAAAACAAAATGTAATTGAGTATTAAAAACATATGTTTATATTTTCCTTCGAAACAGAAAAATAATTTTATTTGAAGAACATTTCTAATTCCTTAAAATAAATTTTTCAATCTACTTTTAATGGCAAAAGTTAAAATCTTTTAATAAAAAGTTTTCAAAAATTCAATGGAATGAAATTGCTGGAAAGGTCAATTTCTGATTTTGTTCGCAAACATTCCTGAAAATATCAAGCACATTAAAGCTAAGCACATTCATTTAGATATTAAAGTTAAGAAAATGTATTAGCTTTTTGGTAGAAAATCCAAACTAGTGTTGAAAACAAGTTACTTTTGTACAAAATCATTCTGGAACCCGTATGGATATTCAACTTTTTTAGGGTACCACAAGTACAGCAAATCTAGAAATTCTACAGAGATTCCAATCGAAGATGCTCCGCTTAATTTTTGATGCACCATGGTATGTTTCTAAAAAAGCTTTGCACAAAGACTCCAATATCGGACGTTTGTTAGGGACGAGATCAAAAAACTTGGTGAAAAATATATAGAACGCTTAGAAAATCATTCAAAACCTTTGAAAAAAAAAAATTCTTTTAGTTAGACCTTTCACTTAGACATTAAGACTATTCATTTTATGTTAATAATGTTTAAAAAAAAAAACAAAGTAGAAATGCCCATATACATGAAATCCTTCATGCGGGTTGGTGTTTTAAGATCTCAGGAACGGTAACACCTAAGGGCACAAAATTTACTGCATTTGTTGTCAAAGCCAATATCTCGAATAATGAAAAAGTTGCCACACCCTCTATTTTCGCCCACAAACAATAAAAATGGTATATTTCAGATGAATTTGGGTGTATTGGACTTAAATTCTGTAATTTAGTTCGTACGGTTACTCTTGGAAACTCAACTTAAAATGAGCGTGTTCGAACTATAACTCCATCCACTTTTCAGAAATTATTTTAGTTGCTCAGTTCTACATGTTTTTATAATGAAACTTGGTGTGTAAATGCTATTAGACCAAGCGGTGATCACTATATAAACACAATTTGCCACGACTACTTTTACCACCCATTTCTATATAAATATAAATTAAATGGTGTTCGTTGATAATGGCATCACTTCTGAACGACTTAACGGATTTGGCTAGAATTTTTACTATTTTATTGGAGAGGGTGGTTTATAAAAACAAGGATTGGAAAAATTTGTTTGAAAATTTGGAAAATCACAAAATCCAAAGAAGCTCTTTTGTATAGAAAGTTTGTATTTTTTATGGGGAATGTCAAACATCTCCGGAATGATTTCACCGATCACTTTGAAATTTGGCAGAGGGCTTTACTACAACATAGGTATTTTACAGATATATTCTATTTTCCTCGGCCAATCACACCGCATACTACGAGGGGGGCCTTTTATATTTCGGGATTAGAGAACAAAAACAAATAGTAATCATCGAAAATCACTTTATTGTTTTTCAAAATATTCTCCATTAAGATCTATACACTTTTGCATGCGTTTGAACCAATTGTCGAAGCACTTTTGCCAATCTGATTGAGGTATCTCCAAAACATGCATTCTGAATGCCGCAACCGCTTCTTCGGGCGTCGAAAATCGTTGTCCACGCAGTTTATTCTTCACGGTTGGGAATAAAAAGAACTCATTCGGTGCCAAGTCAGGACTATACGGCGGATGACCCATCAAATCGATGTTTTGGGTGCTCAAAAATGCAGTTGTTTGAGCCGATGTGTGAGAGCTCGCATTGTCGTGGTGAAGAGTGATCCGTCTTCGGCGGTTGGTTTTCCTGATTTCTTGGAAGACAACTGGCAAACAAATGGTTTTGTACCACTCAGAGTTGACTGTTCTGCGTTGTTCTAGTGGTACGGTTGCGACATGTCCATATTTTCCGAAAAAACAGGCGACCATTTGCTTGGAAGTGCTTCGTGCGCGAACAACTTTTGTTGGATTTGGCTCATCTTGAAACACCCATACAGTCGACTGCTGTTTACTTTCGGGCTCATACGCGTAAATCCACGATTCACCACCTGTCACGATGTCATAGACGTGTTTCGAAGCACCGCGATCGTATTTTTTGAGCATTTCCTTCGACCAATCGACACGAGCCTTATTTTGAGCGATTGACAAATTGTGTGGAATCCAACGCGAACAAATTTTTTTGACAGTCAAATGTTTATGCAATATTGAATGTATGCTGATCCCACTTATGCCTAAGGTTGCCTCAATCTCACGATAGGTAACATGACGATCTTGCAATATCAGTTCGCGCACAGCATCAATGGTTTTCGGAACAACAGCTGATTTCGGACGACCTTCACGAAATTCGTCTTGGAGTGAACTACGACCACGATTGAATTCACCATACCATCGATAAACACTGGTCCTTGATGGAGCTTCATCGCCAAAAATTGAATTAAGTTCATCCATGCACTGTTGCTGTGTTAATTCACGTCGAAAGTTGTAAAAAATAATCGCACGAAAATGTTCACGATTTAATTCCATTTTTAGATCGAGATGAATCTTTTAAGTTACTATAAACAACACAAATAGCGCTCGTATGTCAAAACGTTCTGAGTACGTATAAAACGTTCTGAGTACGTATAAGCCAACAAATGTCAAACTTTGCGATAGAGCTTTCAGTTGACAGATTGCAACACCAGGGTTGCCAAGTCCCGAAATATAAAAGGCACCCTACGTATAGGCGTGGCAAAACTTTTAGTGTATGAAGGAAAACGTGTTTGAGCTTGTAACTCAGGTTTTAATTACGATATTGACATCAATCTTTCACTTAACCTTCGTTTTTTGTGCAAATAAAATTATAAAAACACAAACATACAAACTAAAATTTTTTATGAGTTAGGCTTGATTTTTCGTTAGTATGAAATATTTTTAAAATTTAGCATAGCATAAAATAATCAAATTTGTATGGCTTTTTTTCAGAAATTAATAAAAATTATAAAAAGAATCTCAATCAATAGCTTAGAACTTCCAACGAAGTTAAAACATAATTCTGCGAAGATTCAATCATTATTTCTATAAAAAACAGAATAAATTTAATCCTTTGGAACATGACCGAATTATTCATTTTCAAAGTCACCGAAAACGGTTTATAAAAAACTAGTAAGGAATGTATCTTCGGCTGGGTACCGAAGCTAAAATACCCCCCCGCAGCCGAATTAAAGTATATTCGAAGTCTTTAGATGTCTGTAAAATTTTTATGTCTAATCTGCAAAAATATTTGTGTCATACGCTTAATTTAATTTTACCCTTAGCTGTCACATAGAGTAATTTGTAAGCAAAGTAAAATGCCGCACCCACTTTTCTAGTATAAAGGTCCCACATTTTACCGAAGAATTTATGTATAGGTTGGATAAACGACGTGGGCGGAACTTGGGTACATACAGACACGTTGTCATTCAGTTTTATATATTTACGAAAGTTTTTCAATTTTGATGACGTCACTTTGTATTGAAGGTAGGCATGGTTTTCATCCGATTTTGCCAAATATCAAAGAGTGGCTTATGTTTAATATCAAAGTTTGCATGCAAAATTTCAAGACATTTCTGTAATTTTTGCAGATTTTTAAGCGATTTAACGTTTTCAATAAAGCCACTTTGTATGGGAGGTAGGCGTGGTTTTCATCCGATTTGGCCAAATGTTATAGTGATAGTCTATATTATATTTAAAAGCCTATGAGCAGATTTTAAAGGGATTTTACGGTTAATATAAAGCTACTGTGTATGGGAGGTAGGTGTGGTTTTCATCCGATTTTCCAAATTTCATTGCTCTTATTTATATTGAAGATCAAACCTTACATGCAAAATTTCAAGGCATTTCATTAATGTTTGTGGCTTTTGAAGAGATTTTTCGGTTAAAATAAAGTCGCTTTGTATGGGAGGTAGGCGTGGTTTTGATCCGATTTTGCCAAATATCATAGAGATGGTTTATATTATATATCAAAGCTTATGTGCATAATGTGAAACATGTCTTTAGTTTTTGTGGATTTTTAAGAGAGTTTACTTTTAAAATAAAGGCACTTTGTATGGGAAGTGGGCGTGGTTGACATCCGATTTTGTCATATATCATGGAGATGGCTTATATTAAATACCAAAGTTTATGTGCAAAATTTTAAGACATTGCTTTAATTTTTGTGGATTTTTAAGAGATTTTAGGTTTAAATTAAAGACACTTTGTATGGGAGGTAGGCGTAGTTTTCATCCAATTTTTCTAAATTTCATAGTATTTATATTAAAGAACAAAGCTTACGTCTCAAATTTCAAGGCATTTCTTTAATATTTGTGGATTTTAAAAACATTTTACGGTTAAAATAAAGTCCCTGCTTATGGGAGGTAGGCGTGGTTTTCATCCGATTTGGCCTATTTTCAAACTTGATCTTCCTTTTTTAAAAATAAACTTAACTTAAAGCTCGCGAGAGCTTTAAAATTACGGCTGTAATCGTGTCGACAGACGGACAGACGGACAGACAGACGGACACACGGAAATCGACCCAGGAGGTGATGATGATCAAAAATATATACACTTTTCTATACCTGTCACGCCTCCTTCTTGGCGTTACAAACGGAATGACAAAGTTAATATACCCCTTACGCAGTACGCGTTGGGATATAAAAATTGTACGCTTTATTCCGCTTTTATTCCACAGAAAAACTATTTTATTGAACTCAACCACCAAAAAATATGAGAGACGCACTGTTTTTTACTTTTCAACAAGTACCTAAATTTATTTTGTAAAAAAATCTTATTTGACTCTTAAATCTTTTTTTACAACTACTTTAGTTTTTATTCGGAACAGAGCTGCAAACAGAAATAAGCTATTGTTCGTACTGACGTCATTCATGTGTGCTTATATAAAAATACAGTCGACGTCCAGTAAAACGAATGATAAAGCATCAGCAGGCGCGCAACCAGAAATTTTTTTGGGGGTATTTTTAAAAAGGTCGGACTTACATATGAAAAAACATGTTACTACAGCGGCTATTGCGTACTGGTTAGTGAGTCCGATTTTTGCACTAATTGTTCCCCCAGGCAGGGCAAGCAACTTCTTACCATTCAACTTATTCACCTCCAGTGGCGGACTGGCCATACTGGAGGATCTGGAGAATTCCAGAAGGGCCGGTGCAATGTGGGTCCGGTTGCCATATAGCACATAAGAAAATGATCCGTAAAAGTTTTAATTAGCAAAATTTAGTCTTTGTTCCACTTTTGCATTTATTACATATAATATTTTACAGCACATTTATTTATTTAGTTTTTTTATCTAGTAAAATACTGATATATATGAACTTCGTATTCTGAAAATTTCAATGCCTTAACTAATATTAAAACCCTCGTCTACTGAAGATATAGGACATAACACCTAGTAAGCTTCGACCATGGCCGAACTAAGATGTTAGTTACTCTTTTTAAGCTCTTTTCTCTTTTCTTTGATTACACATTTTCTTAACGGAAATTTTGTCGCGTGGGTTATGTCGCGTGAGTTACGGCAAATATTTTATAGGAACTCAATATATTTTAAAATAAGCAAAGTTCATCAGTAAAGTGGGTTTATTATAAAACTTCACTGCTTACCCATTATTTAAAAATTAAAAACAAAAACAAGTTTATGTGGTAAAATTCGCTGAATTTTTACATTCTAAACGTGCTTGCAAAACACAGTTCCTTTTTTTGTCGCGTGAGTTACACCCATATTTACCATAGTTATTCTTAATTAGCTACAGGAACGGCAATTTTGGTATATCATACCATTTGGTATATCATACCAGCAAAGTTCATCAGTAAAGTGGGTTTATTATAAAACTTCACTGCTTTCCCATTATTTAAAAATTAAAAACAAAAACAAGTTTATGTGGTAAAATTCGCTGAATTTTTACATTCTAAACGTGCTTGCAAAACACAGTTCCTTTTTTTGTCGCGTGAGTTACGCCCATATTTACCATTGTTATTCTTAATTAGCTACAGGAACGGCAATTTTGGTATATCATACCATTACTATTTCTTCAAAGGCATATGTACATAAGAACTTTTTTATATTAACAACATAAACTTCCGAGAAAACGAAGCTTAAAGATGTACGCATGTCGTGTGAGTTACGATGGAAATGCCCATACATAAAAATCAATGGTGTTCTGATCTGATCTGATCTGATCTGATCTGATCTGATCTGATCTGATCTGATCTGATCTGATCTGATCTGATCTGATCTGATCTGATCTGATCTGATCTGATCTGATCTGATCTGATCTGATCTGATCTGATCTGATCTGATCTGATCTGATCTGATCTGATCTTATCTGATCTGATCTGATCTGATCTGATCTGATTTGATTTGATTTGATTTGATTTGATTTGATTTGATTTGATTTGATTTGATTTGATTTGATTTGATTTGATTTGATTTGATTTGATTTGATTTGATTTGATTTGATTTGATTTGATTTGATTTGATTTGATTTGATTTGATTTGATTTGATTTGATTTGATTTGATTTGATTTGATTTGATTTGATTTGATTTGATTTGATTTGATTTGATTTGATTTGATTTGATTTGATTTGATTTGATTTGATTTGATTTGATTTGATTTGATTTGATTTGATTTGATTTGATTTGATTTGATTTGATTTGATTTGATTTGATTTGATTTGATTTGATTTGATTTGATTTGATTTGATTTGATTTGATTTGATTTGATTTGATTTGATTTGATTTGATTTGATTTGATTTGATTTGATTTGATTTGATTTGATTTGATTTGATTTGATTTGATTTGATTTGATTTGATTTGATTTGATTTGATTTGATTTGATTTGATTTGATTTGATTTGATTTGATTTGATTTGATTTGATTTGATTTGATTTGATTTGATTTGATTTGATTTGATTTGATTTGATTTGATTTGATTTGATTTGATTTGATTTGATTTGATTTGATTTGATTTGATTTGATTTGATTTGATTTGATTTGATTTGATTTGATTTGATTTGATTTGATTTGATTTGATTTGATTTGATTTGATTTGATTTGATTTGATTTGATTTGATTTGATTTGATTTGATTTGATTTGATTTGATTTGATTTGATTTGATTTGATTTGATTTGATTTGATTTGATTTGATTTGATTTGATTTGATTTGATTTGATTTGATTTGATTTGATTTGATTTGATTTGATTTGATTTGATTTGATTTGATTTGATTTGATTTGATTTGATTTGATTTGATTTGATTTGATTTGATTTGATTTGATTTGATTTGATTTGATTTGATTTGATTTGATTTGATTTGATTTGATTTGATAATCAAGTTTTGTGATTTGAAAATTTGAGCGTATTGATATATTTCATGTGATTTGATTGCAATTAATATTTGATTAAATATCAAATGGTGGGTGTGGCACCTGCGATACAACCTTAATGTGCGATATGGAATAGCTTCTAAATTATCACTTACATGAAACTCAGTACGAAATTGCTTTTTAATCGTGTTCTTCGACTGGTGGTTGAGCGACATTTGAAAGGGGGCGCGTGGCATCGCCCATACAATTAAAATGTTTGATATTGAATAGCCTTGGACTTAAATGTCGCAAAACAATGAATGAAATTAAGGTATGAAAAGGACACTTAATTTAGAGCATATGTTATTAAAGTAGATATCTAGATTTATGAAAAGAAACCTGTTGACATACCTCTTTTTACTGGCCACAAATTAATAAAATTAATATTTTTCAGACGGTTTTGGAAAAACTTTGGTAATTAAGATTGTTTGGATACGAGCTGCAACTATACAAAAAAAACTATACGGCAACTATACTTTTTAAAAAGTAAGCGTGGAGCGAAGAGAAGCGTGCCGGGTATAAACTAGTAAAGAATATATAAATATATATTAAAACACCCATGAAATATATGAAATGTGCAAACGGGTTGTTTTCTTCGCTCCTCGTTCATTTTTATAAAGAATGAGGATAAAAAATAAGATCTACAAAAAAAAACTTTGTACCGCTAGTGGTAATTAGCCAGTCAGGTTTGAATTGAAGCCTAAAAAATGGGCTTAAAAACAGTTCAAACCTACATTGTTCCACAGCTCTTCAAAAACAAAGAAAGCGCTGGCTACAACGATTGCTGTAAAAGATCTTTTTTCGCATTGCGGGCATTCTGCAGACTTCTAAGTTGACCTGAAAAAAAATTTTTAAATTTGAAAACGTATTGAAAATATCACCAATGTGAATGAGACAGAATTTTAAAAAAGTCTTTTTTAAAAATTTATACGTGCTAGGAAAAAAGTTGAGATTTATACTTATTTTTGCTTTAAATTTTGAATAAAAAGATTTTAAAATGCTATTTTAAAAATCAGTTTCATTCACATTGGTTGAAATTTTATAAAAAAATGTTATTCCAAATATTGTAAGGATCGGCCAAGGAGTTTTTGAGCTAGGTTGCCCGCAGTTCTGAAAAGCGTTGTTTTGAGAAAATCGGCTTTAAAGTTATACGAAAAAAGTAATTCGAGGACGTTAGTATTCAAAACTTAATTAAATCACTATATATACACACAAAATAATTATTGTTAACATTCTTTGGAATGTTCCCCTTCTCAAATATACATGGTTTAGCAGATAAAGTTAATGATACTTATATTAAAAAAGCAGGTTTAGTAACTTGATTTTTATATTATATCGAAATATATATAGTATATCGAGCGGGTCTCTTTTCAAGCTAATAAAAAAAAAAAAAAAAAAAAAAACGAAATGGCCATTTTAGCCCTTAAAAGGACTTCTTATGATCAATTGTGTTGTGTGTGTTGTAAAATATTTGAACACAAATGATCGAAAACTGGACATACAAGTTTTATGCCGCCTCCGAACAGCATATGTTCTCTAGAAGCTTTTCATGGCAGTTTTTACTCTCTGAGGCTTGCCATTGCCTGCAGAGAGGTGACGGCCGAACAGAAAAATAAATTCAATTGAACAAATTTTCTGTGTCAGATGGAGGATTCGAACCTGATTTCTCTGGTGTATGAGCCACACACTCTACCCACTACACCACGGCCGCCACAAGCTTATAACTTTCTTAATATTCAAGATATCGTCGTTACAAATGTGATGTTGCGAATCTGAAAAATTCAATTTTTCATTTAACATTGCATCCTATTGCTAAAGTGGAGTTATATGCTGTGCCAAATTTGCATGTTTGTACTCCTCACAGAACCGCAAATATTGGTATATTAAAGAATCTTTTATTATTTTCTTCAATTAAAAGTTCGTTATTTTGCATTGAAATTTTTTGTTAAAAAAAAGTAATTTCTACATAGGCACACTACCGATTCTGTCAAATTTTTTTGGAATTGTCAATATTAAAGACACACTCTGAGGGCATATAAAGTTAAATTTTAAAAGTTTTGTTGAAGTTTATTTTTATGATTGATTTAAATAAATGGTTTTTTGTAGGGCTTAATTTCAATGATGAAAACGATCATCTTGACTTGATTTCGCCGAAGCTTGATTGATCTATACATGGTCTCCCAGACTTAGCGTATGACCAGGTGGGGGTTGGTTCGGGGCGAGGCATGATAAAAAATGCAACTGTTAAGTAAATTTTCTGGAAAAAGAACCAAATTTTATAGTAATTTTTATGACCTAATTTTTTCCTTGACCAATTCCCTATAAGCCTGTATACTATATTGTTTTTGCTTCAGAGCAACTATTTTTTGTATTAAAGCAATTGTATAAAAAAAGATATAAAAGGTCTAAAAAATTTGAATAAAATCTTACCACTTTTCAATTGCACTAGCGTACTGAATGCAAGCTGTTAAAAAGTGGAAAAGTTATCATTGCAAGATGGGAAAATCAATTTTATACGGAAAATAGTTCTTTTGAGGTTAAAATAATCCTCCTCCTGAGGAATCTATCTTCTCCTGGTCATACGCTAAATCTTGGACACCCTGTATAAACGTGAGACTAGAGGTCAAATAAACCAAAACTGCGTACTCACTTTTTCTGTAAAATGCGGATTTTTTTTAATTTTATACAAGTGTAATGTTTGGCATCAGTAACAAAAGTCATATATATGTATATAAAAATAAGTTGCATTGTGTATGAAATTGATGTTCTCTGAAATGCGTGAATCGATTATGTTTCTGGAAATTTCCCATGAAAGGTGACGTCAATACGAAGGTTTTATGTAGTATACACGGTCTTTGTATGTGTATTTGTTCATAACCCTATAGGAACAAACTAACTTGTTTTTAAAAACAACTAGTTAAAAAACTAGTTTAAAATAAACCAGTATATGAACTACTTTGAATTATATAAAGGCGACATCCACTTCAATTGTAAATAGTTTTATTTGCATTATATATGAAATAATTGAAATACTACTTAAAAACAAGTGATTGATAAACCACTTTGAATTATATTAAGGCGGCAACTAATCTGATTTTGACATGTTTTAATTGCAAATTTTTATTAGATTACAAGTTTATATATATTTAACCATGTTATTTCATCAAATATTAACTTTAGGCCATCAGTAATAGTTTTCAATTGGTTATTTTAAAGTAGTTAAAAACTAATTTAAATTTAACTAATTTACAAGTAGTTAAAAATATATGCAGACGAAAGTCAATTGACTTATTTAGCGGACATCACCATACAAAATATGTTAGTTCGTTCTATGGGAAAAAGTCAGAATTTCAACTAGTTGTGGTTGACAAAAAACTACTTTATCAACTACTTTTAAATTAGTTGATTTTCCTACAGGGAAGTTGAAGGCATTTGAACATGTATTTGTGCGTATATGGTGTATATGGGTAAATAATATATAAATATATTTATGTACTATGGTATTGGAATTTGGTACAGATGTGGGTAGGGTCACTTTCAAACACAATTAAAAAAGTGGTGGATTAAGTGGTGGAACACGGGCGTGGCACTATAAATAAATAACTATATCTCGGTAAACATGGGTACTAGGGTATTGGAATAAAATATTAAGAAATACTCAAGGGATTTGAACACAAAAACAGAAATCGATGTTATTTTATTAAAAAAAAAGATTTGAAAGACACGCCCCCTATTTTGAGAAAACAAAATAACACGAGAACTGATCAGCCGGTTTGAACGAAAATGGTATGAAATTGTTTTGATTTAGATTTATTAGATTTCCATGCCTACCTGCTAGGCCTACTAACACTGAAAAACAAAATTATCAGGTTGGCAACTAAGTATTTGCGGATTTTTTTAGAAAATAAAAGACAATTTTTCATGGAACAAAATAACTTTATTCTGTAATGTATTGCCCATTTTGAGCAATGACCTTTTGCCATCTCTCAGGCAGCATCATAATTCCACGTTCATAAAACTTCTGGTTTTTATCAGCAAAAAACTGAACCAGGTACGATTTGACATCATCATTATTATTGAAATTTTTACCATTCAAGGAGTTTTGCAAAGATCGAAATAAAAAGTAATCAGATGGTGCAAGGTAAGGACTATATGGTGGATGTGGCAAAACATCCCAACTAAGCTCCAATCATTTTTGCCGAGTGACCAAAGATGTGTGTGGCCTTGCATTGTCATGGTGGAATACAACACCTTTTCGATCAATTCAATTCGGGCCGCTTTTCTTCAACTGCATTGTTCAATTTTGTTTGTTATTCAATGTAGACATCTGAATTGATCGTTCGGTTGGGTGGTAAAAGTTCAAAGTAGACAATTCCTTTGTAATCCCACCAAACTTATAACATAACTTTCTTTTGATGAATATCAGCTTTTGATGTTGTTTGAGCTGGTTCACCTGGCTTGCTCCACGATCTTTTCCGATTGACATTGTTGTAAACAACCCATTTTTTATCATCAGCTATCAATCGTTTTAAAAATGGATAATTTTCATTACGTTTCTTTAACAAATCGCAGATGTTAATGCGTTGCGTCAAATGATTTTCTTTCAGTTCATGAGGAACCCATATATCGAGTTTTTAAAGTTGTTTTAAGCGATTTTCAATGCATGTATGTGATACATGAAGCTTTTCTGCAATCTCACGTGTTGTACTGTGACGATCCGAATCGATTGTTGCTTTGATTTGGTCGCCATCAACTTCAACTGGACTACCAGAGCGTTTTTCATCTTTGAGTGAAAAATCACCAGAACGAAATTTGGCAAATCAATTTGGTACACTGCAGTTCTTTTAAAGCTTCGTCACCTTAAACAGCAATAACCTTTTGTGAGCTTGCGATGCGTTTTTTCCTTTCCGGAAATAAAAAAGCAAAATATGACGAAAATGTTCGTTTTGATTTTCCATATTTTAACAGACGCCAAACAAAAACTACACAACCGATCAAAAAAATTTTTTTACTGATTGACAGTTGAAGTATCAACTATCAAATAAAAAAATGTGTTTGACATTTCGATTACGTCAGCAAACCTAAAAATTCAACTAAAGCCATCTATGAGTGAAATCCGCAATGACTTAGTTGCCAACTCAATAGAAGTGAACGACTGAATCGATTTGAACAAAATATGAATCAAACAATTCTGATTGCATTTAGATGACACTATTTAGAAACGCTCACAATTTTGAAAAATATAACAAGAAGAGAATGGCTTAATCGATTCGCAGTTTGCAGATTTGCAGTTTAACAAGTCTGCCTGCCCCGCTCACCTTATTTAAAAAAAAAACAGAATAAGATGTGAAGCGCTGAGCCGATTTCAGCAAAAATTAAAGCAATTAATTCTGTGAGTCATTGCGATTAACATCCCAGCAAAAAAGTGCTTCCAAAAGAAAGTAAAGTGGAAGGGAAAGTATTGAATTCCATCCCGTCCACTTATATACCCAGAAAGCATTCTTCAAACATATGCAGGTAATTGGGTCATTCTCCAGAAGTGCTTCCAGAATATTTTCAAAGTAAGATGCTTTATTTGAGGCATTCTATGAAAAGAGTGATCGTTGCTATCAACCGACCGAAGACTTTTGTTAAGTACAGTTTATCTATAAAGATGAAAATGAATGTATTTATGCATGTGGGCTCGTATGTCAGATATAGACTCCGAAACCGCTAAGCCAATTTTTATGAAATTTTTAGGGAAACTGTAGCAAAGTCTCGAGAGTGTCTTGAGTTTGGTGCCGATCGAACCAGTGGGCAGGCATTTGACAAGAACATGGCACCTCCCTTTGGAGTTATAGGTCGCACAGCCTTGGAATTCGGTATTTGAATAAGGAAATTGAAATTGAATTAAAATGCAAGTTTTAATTTTGGCCTTTTTGCAATATACGTAGTATTGCAAGTGGCTGATACGCGGTATTACACGCCCAACAACGATATAATGTTCTTTCATTGCCTCAATTATTTCATTATTATCTTTAGCCGATACCTTTAATTTTTAATAAATCAAGAACATCTACAAAAACTAGATTAGTGAAACAGTGCGGGTAATTTGATCACCATGGTAAATAAATTAATGTAATATAAATTGCTTAAATATATAAAATGTACATGTTTCTCCGAGACAATATTCTAAAATCATAAGTTTTTAAAAACTTTTTATTTTTCACCTGTGGTTCCATTTTCTGGATTTGCCAATATGTAGGCCTGTTAAAAAAAGTGCCTGGTGGGCTGGGGTTCAGCTAGAAAGAATATAAGAATATATATATATATAAATATATAAACATGTGGTAACTGAATACCACATCTTGATACACACATATTTTTAACATTAAAAACACTTTACATAAAAACACTGAGTTATAAAATATTATTCAAATTAAGTTTATTTAATTTTAATTTTCAAAAATATTTTTATATAAAAAGTCAGTTGTGAAAATATATTCAAAAATAAATTTTCAAAAATAAATATTCAAAAATAAATGTTCAAATAAATAAATGTTCGAAAATATATTTGTTTGTTACCACCAAAACTGGCGATCCTGCACGGCAAACCTCATGAAACAGCAATCCCCAAAGTAACAACGAGAAATCATCATCACACATCCGACGTAATTGATATTGCAGCGTTGAAAAGAAAACCATAGAAACACCTATAGCACTCCTTCGAAATTGTTAACTAGCGAGCGAATATTATTTTTCAAAATCAGCAACAACGACACTAACGCCACCACTCGTCAACAGCAAAGTTCAGCATTTTTGTGCATTTCGGCACCTCTGTCGCAAACCTAGAACAACATAAAAGGTTCTATACCCTACAAGAGGTCATCCACACCGACTGTGAATCCTACAAAAGGAATTCAACCAGCAACAAACACATCCTGATAAAAAACTGCCACACCTTCATCACGCAGTAGACTCCTATCACAATAATTCAATAATCGTAAACGCTCTGTGTGCGTACGCAACTAATCACGTCCAATCAGCGCTCTCTATGTTATGATACGTAAAGAAAAAGGCCTTGGCAAAGACATCGAATGTGGGCTTAAAGATTATTCTTCCGTGGATACCTCTGCCACCTCTGCTAACTACAAACGCAATAATAACAACGACTACAATTTTACTACAGCATAATCTACAGCCACAACAACAACAACAACAACCAACGTCGACAGCGCAGTCAGCAACACTGCCAACGTCAACAGCGCAGTCAGCGACACTGCCTACATCAACAGCGCAGCTAACGTCGACAGCGCAGCCAGCGACACAGCCAACGTCGCAGTCAAAGTCAGCGTTGCAGTCAACATCAACAAAAATTTTTTTTGATAAATTAAATTAAAATTTAAAAAAAATTATAAATTTTATTGTCAATTTTAAATTGTAATAGCTTAACAAAGACACACACACACCTTAGCTTTTACGGAGTATTATATCGATTGGGACAGAATGTGTCAATCGTTACAATCTTCAGGCACAACACTGCACTAGGTAATTCAGTTAGGTACACATATTTTAATTATACTTGTTTTTAAAATGCAACATACACTTCCACGTGCTTCACTTATGGGTGCAGGGGATAACACACCCTTAAGAGCTTTCGAGGTAAATCCTTTCGTTTCTCATCCAGAGATACCTGCGACAGCTATCAAGCTACCTACATGGTTAGCGCATACCGAGATTCAGTTTCAATCTAAATCTATTACTGTAGACAGAACTAAATACGAATATCTAGTTACTGCTCTTCCACAAGAAGTCATAGTAACGGTACTAGACTTTATTCAGAATCCTCCGTCAACAAATTTATATGAGGGATTAAAAAAGACCTAAATGGATAGACTGTCAATGAGCGAAAGCAAACGCTTGGACAAAATCCTTTCGAAATCTGAGATGGGTGACCAGAAACCATCTCAGTTTTATCGGTCACTCCTTTTATTAGCTGGTACAACAGTCAGTAGAAGTTAATCTATAAACTCTGGCTTCGAAAATTACCGAAAAGTCTAAACATCGCTTTGACCGGGTCAGGTCACACAGAACTAAATATACTTCTTGGTCTTGCTGAAAATTTGTGGGAAGTTATTGCTGAAGGTGAACTCTCCGTCGTAAGCAATAAACCCAACCAAGCCATGAAAGCTGAAGATTTAATGGCGATGACGCAACATTTTGCTCAAACAACCAACAAAATCAAGGAAAGTTTCAATAAATTATCCATCGAAGTTCAGGAACTCAGAAATGAACATCGAAATCGATCACAGTCTAGGAATTCGAAGTTCCTCAAGACGTAGATCATTCTCTCGGAATGGGTCAAGTCAACGACCGGCCAATTGGGTATGCAAATACCATTTCAAATTCGTTAGCGCTGCCAGAAAATGTGAACAACCATGTTCATACAGACAAAACGACCAACAAAACACACAAAATTCAAAAAACTAAAAAACTCCATTATTGCACGGGCAAATGATGGGAGCTCCAACACACTTACACGCCGTTTATTCATCTACGACAAGGACAATCGCATGAACTTTTTGATTGACAGTGGTGCAGAAGTTTCAGTACTTCCTTCTTCCAAATTCAAAAGTCAAAATATAAAGTCAGACCTTAATTTAACTGCAGCAAATGGCAGTACAATTTCAACTTACGGAACAAAATTACTTAACATAAATTTAAAACTAAGAGATTTTCCATTTACTTTAATTTTGGCAAACATCACAAGACCTATAATTGGTGCAGACTTTCTCACTAAATACGGATTATTGATAGACTTAAAACACAAAAAATTGATTAACCCTTTGACTTCCTAAGTTATTAGTCAATACAATCTCTGCGTTATCCGGCACATCATTACTGAAGTTATTCACACTCGACAATAAATACACACAATTACTCAAACAGTTCCCCTCTCTCCTTATTGAACCAAGTTACACTACACCCGTCAAACACAAGACTGAACACTACATTACAACTGAAGGACAGTTACTTTTCACGAGACCGAGACGTTTGGATGTTTTAAAAATGAAAATAGCAAAACAAAAATTCGATTTCTTAATAAAGTCAGGTATTTGTAGACCATCAGATTCGAAATCTTCTTCTCCATTGCACCTCGTTGCCAAACGTGAAGCAAATAACTGGAGACCATGCGGTGACTACAGACGACTGAACGCCATCACCATACCTGACCGTTCCCCAATACCACATATACACGATTTTTATATTAACTTACACAACGCTAACATTTACTCGAAGTTAGACTTAGTCAGATACCATCAAATACCAATGGCTCCTAAGGACATACACAAAACAGCAATCACGACACCGTTTGGAATGTTTGAGTTCCTCCGTATGCCATTTGGTTTGAGGAACTCAGCTCAAACATTTCAACGGTTCATACACGAAGTACTACATGGACTGGACTTCATATTTGTTTACTTAGACGACATTCTTATTGCTAGCGAGACTGAGACGGAACATTTCGTACATTTAAAACAAGTTTTTCAGAGACTTTCAGACTACGGTTTAAACGTTAAACCTAACAAATGTATTTTCGGAGCAACAGACATAGATATCCTTAGTTATAACATTTCGGGACAGGGTATTCGACCTTCAGAACAACGAACACAATGTAAACGTATCTATCCACAACCAGTTACAGTAAAACAAATGCAAAAGTTTATAGGTATCACAAACTACTACCACAGATGTATTCCAAAACTTGCACACATGCTGGTCCAATTTATGACATGGTCACCGTAGCATCAAAAACAAAAAACAAACACTTACTCTGGACTGACACTACACTACACACCTTCACAGCAATTAAAGCTAATTTTGCAAAGCAAACACTACTCAATCATATTGGTAGTAATGCAAAACTATCAATTGCTGTAGATGTATCGAACACCGCAATCGGTGGCGTTTTACAACAACAAAAGAACAGTTTACTTCAACCATTAGCGTTTTTCTCAAAGAAACTTTCCCAAGCGGAAACTAAGTACAGCACATTCGATCGCGAATTGCTTGCGATATACTTGACAATTAAACATTTTAGACATCACTTTGAAGGTAACAATTTCACGATCTACACTGATCATAAACCGTTAACTAACATTCTTCATTCGAAAACAGAACGTAGTCCCAGACAAACTAGATATTTAGAATACATATCACAGTTTACCAATTAAGACACATTAACTTTAAAATATTGCACAAAGAACAGACTACTGATACAGAACTACAGGAAATACTGGACAAACACACATACAATTTGGAACATATACACATCCCATTTTTTAACACTAAAATTTGGTGCGAACAAACAAATTTAGTAACACGTCCATACATTCTGCTAAGCCTGGTGCTATATCCATGCCTCCGTCTGTTAATAATAATAATAATTTAATTTCACTTTCACCTGTTTAGAACTCTCCTTCCATAGCGCAATCAAGTGAGTCTGTAAATAAAGATCAAAATGCTGAATATATTGCCCCTACTAATGAGGCTGCATCAGCTGATCTGAATTTACATCAGGTTGAGTCTTCTGAAGTAGTACCAACTATAGTCATAAGCGATGATTCTCCGGGTAATTCTGGTAAGAAAAAAACGTATGCTGAAGCCTGTACTGCTACTAATACTATTCCTTCAACTTCCATTATGAGCTCGGTTTTAACTGGTGCTATACCAAAACAAATATTGAAAAAAAGCATTATTCTGCCGTCTTGTAAAGAACTTGTGGTTGTCCTTCTAGATCTATATTTGTATCTCGTTTTGCTCTTGATACATCCGAAGAAGACGTTTTAAGTCATATAAACTGTTAATTGAATTTTGTTAACAAGAATATTTCGGTTTACAAATTCAAGTTTTCATATGAGCGTACTGTATCTTCTTTTAAAATAAATTTGCCTGGGAATCTCTTTAATACGGTATTAGATCAAGGTTTTTGGCCTGAAAATACGTTGATCCACGAATATATTCCTAGATCACAACCGAAAACTATACTGGCTACTTTACCTGTTCGTACTACTAAACAAAAAAAATAGATTGTTGCCTTGCATTCCTTATCTTATACCAAAATGTTCGAGGATTAAATACAAAGTTAAAATATTTACATATTTTAAGCCACAACCTATTTTTTGGCATAATTGTTTTGAGTGAAACTTGGCTCAAGCCTAACACCCTAAATACTGAAATTCTATCTAATAATTTCAATATTTGTCAGAAAGATAGAAACGCTATTGCTGGTAATTCTTTTAATGGCGGTGGAGTTTTAATTGCCGTTAAATCTTCTTATTTTCACAAGAAATAATAATTCCTGAGGCATCTGATATTGAATTCTGTTGTGTTCTTGTAAAGAATGGTTCGTTAAATCTTTATGTAACATGTTCATATATTCCTCCTGTTTCCAACGTAGAGGTATATTTGAAACATTTGGTTTCGATAAATAAAGTGTGTTTAAAACTTCAGCCTCATGATCACATTCTAATAACGGGTGACTTTAATCTTCCAAGTGTCGCTTGGAACTGCTGCCGAAAACCCTATTGCCTTCGTCTGAATGCTCATCTGCTAATTCATTTTTAAATGAGCTTTCAAGTCAAGGACTTTTTCAATTAAACAGCCACTTTAGGAAAAATAGCCGTTTGTTAGATCTTTTATATTTTGACGACAGCAATATTATTTCAGTTTCAAGGACAGATCCACTCGTGCTCCCTGAAGATCTGTACCATCCAACTTTAGAAATTGCTCTTAATTTTCCTAAACAATCTGTAAAGAATCGTATTGCTCAACCTCCTGCTGAGTTAAATTTAAAAAGAACCAATTATGATTTGTTAAAAAACAATATATCTAATATTAACTGAACATCCGTACTAAATATCGTTAATACACAAACATCCCCAGAAAACCTTGATTCGGCTGTCTCTGCTTTTAATAGAACTCTCAATGATTGTTTTCTATCATCAGTACCACAGAGAAAAGCCCGTTTAGCATCTGGTCCTGCATGGTTTACTGAAGAACTGAGAAAATTAAGAAACTTAAAATCCATGCATTATAAAAAATTTCATGAAACTCATAACATTACAGATTTTGGTTCTTATACCTCTATTAAGAACAAGTATTGTCAATTATGCAAGCAATCTTACGATATTTATTTAATAAAAGTAAAATTAAACATCAAATCTGATGCTAAATCATTCTGGAACTTTGTCAACACAAAACGCAAGATTGATTCCTATCCTTCTTTTATGAAATATAAAACTGTTGAATCAGATAGCGAGAATATCATTTGTAATCTTTTCGCTGACTTTTTCAAAGCGATCTATTCATCTTCATCCTATGATAATCCAAGCTATCCATTTAGTGTTCAATCTGGGGATATTTGTCTCCCAATAATTGATACTAACACGGTTTTATCATACTTAAAAGCTCTAAAACGTCATATAAAAGTGGTATATACCGTCATGTATACTAAAATATTGCTGTGATGAATTAGTAACTCCAACCACTTTGCATTTTTCTTCTTCATTAAAATCTTGCTATTTTCCAACAGGTCTTTAATCGATAACTATCGTGGAATTGCAAAATTAAGCGCTTTGCCGAAGCTTTTCGAGGCAATCATTACTTCACAATTATCACATAGTGTTAAATCTTTATTGTCTCCACTCCAACATGGATTCGTTTCAGGAAAATCTACGGTTACAAACCTACTTGAATTTACTTCCAAAACCATTGAGAATTTTGGAAAAGGTTTACAGACTGATGTTATATACACAGATTTTAGTAAAGCTTTTGATGTTGTTAATCATAAACTCTTAGTCTTAAAGCTATCTCTTGCTGGATTTCCCACAACACTTGTAAGATGGATTGAATCTTATTTATGCAATAGAACACAACGTGTTCTTTTTAAACTTGTGAAATCTCATGAGTTTCCTGTCACTTCTGGTGTACCTCAAGGAAGCCACCTCGGGCCTCTTCTTTTTTTACTGTTTATAAATGATTTGCCGTCTGTCATAAAGCATTCGAGTATTTTAATGTACGCAGACGACGTGAAACTATTTCTTCCTTTCAAAAATGCTAATGATGCCGTTCTCTTGCAAGCTGACATAGACCATCTTTTTAGCTGGTGCAACGTGAATCGTATGAATCTTAACATGAAGAAATGCAAGCAGTGGCTTTCACTCGAAAATCTCCTGTCACATGTATTTATAAAATTTGTGACCATACATTAGAGTCTTTAGATGTCTTTCATGATCTTGGAGTAAAGATGGATACTAAACTTCGCTTTCATATTCATATTAATAAAATTATAAATCGAGCAAATAGTACTTTAGGTTTTATTAAACGATGGGCAAAAGAGTTTAATGATCCCTATATAACAAAAACCCTATTCACCTCTCTAGTGCGACCTATTTTAGGATATGCTTCAATTGTTTGGTGCCCTCGATACAGTTGTTACATTGACGACATAGAATCAGTTCAGAAAAAGTTTCTTTTGTTCTGCTTAAGCCTTCTTTACTGCAATTTCAACTATCACCTACCACCTTATCAATATCGTCTGCAACTTTTGAATCTTACTACTTTAAATAATCGGAGAATTATGCTAAATGCTACTTGGATTTTCAAACTTTTACATGGATATGTAGAGAGTCAATATTTACTGAGCAAAATTTACTTTAATATTCCTCTCCGACCTAGAAGATCTTTTGAGTTACTTTACATGAACTTTTATAGAACTAATTACTTGCAAAACGAACCACTTAGAAGCGCTTGTGGGGACTTTAATTTTGTTTCAGATGCAATTTCTTTAAATGAATCCGTTTACTCAATTAAATTTAATATTTTAGATTATCTACAGTATCGCCACTAATCTGGATCATGCTTCTAAGGATGCTTAATATTTTCTTGTGATGTTTGGTAACAACTTATACAATCTAGCTGTGTAGTTCAATATGATTATCAAGAGCGAGACCACGTCCGTCTCGCCTGGCATATGCCGGTTTGACGCCGTACGACTAGCTTTGCATGTGTGAGCTGTGCTCTAATCCATATTTATATACATATACACGCTATAGATATATTTTGATTATCCAGAGCAAAACCTCGTCTGTCTTGCCTACCACATGTATGAGCTCGACCTCGTCCGTCTAGCCTGGCATATGGGAGCACCGCTCTTATCAATTCATTCTATTTACTACTAAGAAGCTAACCGGATTGCAACTGTATATACCTGAAATCCTGACAATTTTGCATTATTTTAAAATTTAATTGTGCATAAATTAATTGTATCATATTTATTTTGTCTAATATCAATTGCTATAAAGCCATATGTACTTAGCATTCAAATAAATAATAATAATAATAATTCCACAAACACTACGAAAACAAATTTTTTAACAACTACATAATATTTCACATCACGAACATCAGGAACACGAGCATCACGACGACTAATAACACAGAGCTAATTCTGGCCAAAAATGAGCACAGATATTATTAAGTGGTCTCAAGAATGTGTTAGATGTCAACGTTCAAAAGTACACAGACACACTAGAACATCACCACATAAAATTAACATTCCACACGGTCGTTTCGGACATGTACACATTGATCTGGTCGGTCCGTTACCAATTTCGAAAGGTTATAGATACCTTCTCACTGTAGTTGACCGAAATACTCGTTGGCCTGAAGTATACCCATTGAAAGATACAGATACATATACGATTATTGACACATTCCGAAGGGAATTTATTTCACGTTTTGGGGTTCCGATGGAAATTACTTCCGATCGAGGAGCACAATTTACTTCGTATACATTTAAAAACTTTATTAAAGATCTTGGTTGTCGACATATCACAACTTCAACTTATCATCCACAAGCTAATGGTATTTGCTAACGTTTTCACCGTCAGCATAAAGCTTCTCTCATCGCGAGCAACAATCAAACAAATTGGTATAAAGAATTACCACTGGTTCTGTTATGCCTCAGATCTTCGGTCAAAGAAGATATACAAGCGTCACCAGCTGAGATGGTTTTTGGTCAACCTCTCAGATTACCACAACAATTAAGCGTCCATAAAGATCTAACATTTAATCCTTCAGAAGTATTACTTAAAGTAAAAGAAGCAATCGAAAACACACAGTCACATATTTCACATCACAACACAAGATTCCAACAATTTATTCCTAAAGAGTTAAACAGTTGCAAATTTATTTTCGTCAGAAATGACACCATTCGAAGTAATTGAACGAACACAAAAATTTAAGATTCTTAAAAACAATTCAATAGTTACAGTTAGCATAGATAGAATTAAACCAGCCTTTATAAACACAGAAACTACACTCTCACTTACAGGAAAACACAAACAAATTAAGCAAGTACACTTTAACACATTATATAACAAAACTTTTTATTATGAGGGGGAATAATGTGGTAACTGAATACCACATCTTGATACACACACATTTTTAACATTAAAAACACTTTACATAAAAACACTGAGTGATAAAATATTATTCAAATTAAGTTCATATAATTTTAATTTTCAAAAATATTTTATATAAAAGTCAGTTGTAAAAATATATTCAAAAATAAATATTCAAAAATCAATATTCAAAAATAAATGTTCAAAAAAATAAATGTTCAAAAATATATTTGTTTGTTACCACCAAAAATATATAAATATATAAAAATATAAATATTGTTTTTTTTACTTTTGTTAGTTGACCTTTTAGTTTTGTTGTCGTATATATATTAAATTATATTAACTATTATACTAATATGAACAAATACATGTCTATTTCACTTTTGCCAAGTCTGCTGAAACCCAGATATGTTAGTTTTCCATACTTATAAAATCTGCTTATTTTTACTCCGACAGATTATTGCAAATATACAACACATAAGACAAAAAAAATTCTGCCTGTCACTCCTACCAGGCAAGACCAGTTACTTCAGTTAGTATTTTATAAAAATCCTCTGTTAAATTCATATAAGCTATTTTTTTTAGGATAAATTACTGAATCCTGCTTTTTTGACACCATTCCACTGTATAGCGTGCTGATGACCGAGCAATATAAGTGAAAATGTGTGAAAACTCCTCTCGACTTCGCTTGAATGGAATTTAATCGGTTTAAAATTGGTGACTGCCAGCCGCTGCGTGTGACTAACGTAAGTAATGAATGAAACTCTTTCAGTGGAACTCAGTAAATTGAAAATAAATGACAAACTAACAGTGGAGTGAATTTCTCGGTGATAAAAAAGCATTGAATAGCAAGTAATATTAAGTTAGACTTCATCGTCGACTAACTGTTAAACTCAAAATAATAACTCAATTTAAAACTTTATAAATGCTTACGCTAGACAAATGTGGGTTAAAGTAGGAAAAAGTTATTCAATCAAGGATTTTACATTGCATTAAATATCACGCAAAGCACCCACAGTATTAACAAAAAAAAATATCCTCTCTCTGATGCTTCTCTATTTGTTCAGTATGAGTTTTATTTCGATTGTTCGCTTTTATTGCAAATAAATAAATTTCACTAAATTAGGACTGATGACGTACAGCAGCATAAAATTGTGATATACCAAAAGTACTCCGTTTCTAGATTATACTATGTGTATGTTTATATATATCGTTATATTAACAAAAAATATAACACGGTTTAATTTCGTTCCACAAATGCAAGCCTACGAACATCATTTAAATTCCAAAGTCGTACCAAGGCGGTTGTGTTGTTGTCATATGGCGGATTGCAATATACGAGTCCCGAAGGGATTCCGCTTGTACGTGAAGTTTGTGCAAGCTTTAATTCTCACATCAAGGATATCTACGAACAGAGAATAGTCATTTTATGAATAAAAAACCCAATTCACAGCTATTTTTTATTGTTATGTCTGGTTTTGACAAACAATCCGAATGAGTTGTGTGCACACGACAATCTTAAATAATAAAGTTTTTCAAGTTTTTGTCGCAGTAAATATAAAAATACAAAAATTATATTCATAACAGAGAAGGGAGTTTTTTTATATTTTTTAAAAGCACGCTATTAAAACATTACCTAAGACTATAAATACTAATAAACTATGAATCTCTAAAAATACTTTTTAGGTTAAGTTTCCCTTTGCAATACAAATTTTGCGTAAAATGTTGTAGTAAAGATTTTTGATATCAAATTAATGGGCTTAGAACATATAACTGTTAGCTCCAGCTCCTTATTCTTAACGCCTTCGGCCAATGTGGAAACCTAAACATTTTTTTTTTTTTTTTGTTGGATTAATAATATATCGTCACAGTCACGGGCAAGGGCGTAGGAAGGAGGAACAAGGGGCAACTTCCCCCTAAATCTGGGATTATTTAATCGATGACTTTGTAAGTAATTTCTATATGTCTTTATTTTTTAATGTGTGGCTTTACCTTTTTCTTTAAAACTAGAGTTGTAAAAGTCAAAAGCAAATCAGTATTTTAAAGCGATATTGTATAATATTTTCCAAGCTAGTTAGTATGTATCTAGTCTTTTTTGGAAAGTTATACGGTTCAAACGGAAAGTTAAAAACTTAGATACCCAGCAGTTCGGCTCACCAGTGACGAATGATTGAGCTCACTAGCTATTGGTAACCACCACAATGTATTTAACTCATGAATTTTACACGGATATGTCATTGCCGGTAATGAATCCCTTATTCTCTTCATTATCATATAAGTTACTGCTCACGTTACGTGAAAAATAAAACTAATGTATTTCATTATCTACTGCATTCCCTCGGGTACTAGAATTCACTAGCTATCATTCATGTTGGAAATCATGACCGATAAAAGAGTAATTGGGATTTCCAGTACTGGAGGGTAATATGAGCATTTTTATTTTATTTTTCTTTATACAAAAATAAAAATAAGCTTTTTGAAGCGAAGCTTTTTTCATACCGTTTGTATTGGAGGTTTCAGTATCTGTAGTAACTGAATAAATCTAGGAATTGCTATTATCGAACTGCTTCAAAATATTTTCCACTTCCGTTTTTTCGGCACTTGATCGGATCACACTAAAAAAGTTACAAATTTAAAATACATAAAACAAAACAGGCAAAATGTTAACCCGCTCGGCTATTGGCAATGGCACGTGAATAGTAGCAAACTTTTCATTAGAAACTACGGCTAGAGTGATATCAGAAGAGCTGCCAGATGGTTAGCAGTCAGCGCCATCTATCTGAGAGTTGGAGCAAACAATTAAAAAACAACATCGTCAGGTTGGATTTTTAATTAATCCAACTTTTTCATGGATCAATATTCTCAAAAAACGAGTTCATATTCTGATCAAAAAAATAAAACTATTCTGCGATGATTGAAAGTATTCGATTTTTTTCATAAAAGCCTTGAATGCTGTAGGCAGATCTGTAAATTCTACATTCACACTCATAGACAGAAGAATCCATTCAATGAATCCACAATTGATTCATAAATAAATTTTCAATTCACATTCAATTTTAAAAAATGTAATAATTATTCATTTCAATAATTCATTGTTGTTATTCAGAATAATGAAATAATTTTTTTATTGACATGAATGCTATTCACAAAGAATGCAAATCACAAAAAATTTTAAGATTATTCAATTATTCTTTTTTAATTCACCATTAATTTTTTCTTAATGTATGTGGCCAATACGCCAGAGAACCCTGGTTCGAATCCCACCTGATACAAAAAGTTTTTTCAATTGTACTAATTTTTCTGTTCGGTCGTCACCTCTCTGCAGACAATGGCAAATCTCAGAGAGTAAAAACTGCCATGAAAACCTTCTTGAGAACATAAGCCGTTCGGAGTCGGCATAAAACATGTAGGTCCAGTTCTCATCATTTGTGTTCAACGCACACAACACAAATGATCATAAGAAGCTCGGTCAAAGCCTTTCAAGGGCTGAAATGGCCATTTCGTTTTCGTATTATTTTTTTTAATAATTTTTCATGCATTATTAATTTGTTAGTCGTTATTAATTTTTTATTTTTTATTCGTTTATTTCATAATTCATTTGTTATTCATAATTTATTTTTTTATTCATTCACACCGAAGCCATGCATAAAAAATTAATTAATATTGAATAATGAATTAAAAATGAAAAATTAATAAAAAATTAATAATGAATAAAAAATTAATAATAAATATCAAATGAATAAAGAATAAAAAATTAATAATGAACAAATAGTTAATAATGAATAAAAAAAGAATAATTGAAAATTCGGAAATTCTTTGTAATTTGCATTCTTTGTAATATGAATAAAAAAATTGATTCATTACTCTAAATAACAAAAGAGAATTTATTCTAAAAATTTAATGTGAATTAACAAATTTATTTGTGAATCAATTTTGCATTCATTGAATGGATTCTTATTTCGTTATTGACTGGGTCACGTTTTTGTAAATTAAATAAAATTGAATGCATTCGTTTACAGCTCTGGCTGTAGGAGCGAAAATTTTAGAATTCAATAAATATAACTGTTACGTTTTTTAATTTATTTAATACTTTTATTAAATCCTACATTGCGTAGCAACAATAATAACTTGTACAAAAAAATAGATATTGAAAAACATGCCAAAATGACATAGAGATGCAACTGTATATACAAAACTACTTTTTAAAATAATCATTAAATAGTTGCCAGAATATGGATACACAACTGTAACTTTATTTGACCTCATGGCTTGCGTTTGTTTGATATATATAAATTGGAAATCTTTCTCTCATTTACATAAATTACATATAAAAACATCAGGTAATAATACACCATTGAATGAAAGATATGTTAAAGAAAATGTTTAAGGTCTTTCCCACTTCACCCCTAATTTTCATTCTGCCTATGCCCTTGGTCACTGGTACTTAAGCAGCACAAATTTTTTCTTTCTTTAAAATAATACATCGCAATAGATGGGGGGGAAGGGGTAATAAAACCAGTGTAACTAAAAAAAATTCTCCGAACTTAGCAATATAAAAACACGACAAGTTTTTGCTTGTGTTTATTCCAGCAACAAAATTATTTTTGTGAGAATACTTCTGTTTGCACTACGATTCTAACCCACTAATTTGCGATCATGAGACCGAGGTTCTGATCATGAGACGTTTGCTGGTTAACTATTTACTAGTAGTTATTGTTTGAATATAGTCTTTGTGTTCTGTATATAGTAGTAGTAGTGCATAAACCATATAGTTGAAAAGGCACTACAACATAAAATTCCCGAAAATGTCCTAAAATGTACTTTTTGCTTAAGTAAGAAATGTCTATGTGTCAATACTGAGTAGTTTATGAATATGACAAAACAATTCCTTACAATTGGAAGTCGAATTATTGCAATACTTTGTCGCTTTATCGTCTATATTTAGTTATATTTAGTGTCCAACTGAATATTTAGTCTCAGTATCGGCCAGTTTTGCCCCTATACGTCAGTTGCGGCAGTTCAAATCCCCTGCAAAGTCTCATTACTTGTACGACATACGACACAAAAATTGTTGGAAAAATTCAATTAATATTTATTTTACATTCAATTTTCTTCTTATATGTATTATTATTATATTTTTGCATACTTTTATTAAAAAAAGACACCGTTTCGATAGCATCGTAAGTGTAGACGTAGAATATATTAATTTTTTTTATGTGTTGGTGATAAATTTATTGTTTTTATTCATTTTTATGCAGGTCAAAAAAATGTATGGTAATTCGATGTTCTGTTAAATAAATGGAAATAAATATTTCGGAAAATATGAAATTATAAATTTTCCTACCGTTATGAAATTAAAATTTACATTAAATTGAAAAATTTTATTTTAGCAAACAAAATATATTTTTCATATAGAATAATTATATATATAGAATATACTATAATAAATATTTCGAATTTATTATGATATTAAAAACAGTCTCTACATATGTAAACCTGCGTATTAGTAATGCAATTTTTTGTAGCTGCATACTGGCTCTGTAGCAAAGATCTGCAACTTTGTGTATACTTATCGTATACCCATGATTTTGCTACACTTACATTCATTCATACTCATAAAGATATTCATCGTATCCATAAGTACTCAACTCATTTTCATAGAATTGAATGTAAATCGTACTCAGCTTGTTGTAAGAGAATGTTAAGAGTATGAGTATCATAAATACTTTGCATGCAAATAATCTTTGAGTGACTCTTGTTCAAGGTAATACCCAGCCGGAAATTTAACTTAATGTCAATGTCAATAGTTATATAATAAGTAGCTATAAGAGTTATTCGAAAAAAAAAGTTTTTTAAACCGAATACGAATGCTCGGTATTTGATTAATTTTATGTTTCTCGCTAGCGAAATTTGGCGATGACAAACGCAATTCATTAAAATTTTTGTACTCACTCAAAAAAGGTCTTAAATGGGGCAAACATTTGGCAAAAATAATTCATAGCTTTCCCGGGTTGCCCACTAGAGGGCAAAAATGTATGACCAGCAGTAGCACAACCAAAGGGGGGATTTTGGGGTTTATACCCCCTCCTTCTCCCCCAAAATTATCGTAGCAAAAAGAGAAATAGGATATAATTAAAGTGAGTCACACGAACAGTAATCACAAGTTTGTATAAAAAAAAAGGAAAAACCCAGATATGAATTTCAACTCTATTTTTATTGATCCGTAATCTTTTAAAATGTGAATGTTTTATTCTTTCTGAATACATGTATTCTTTATTGTACTTGTATTCTCCTTTTAATTTTTTTTAATTGTAATTCTGACCACTTGGGGTATTGTTGTCAATTCTTCTATTTAAGCATGGTGTGAGAAGCAAGGTGGTAGTGCATTTTCTTATTTTATTTGGTAGCGTATCTCTCCCACCAAAAATGTCTCTAGATCTGTGAAAGACAGGTGATGGTTAATTTTCAGCAAACGCCATTAGCAAAACGAAGTTTGTGAAATTTGTGTTTTTTGTTAATTTTGAATAATATACGAGTATTTAATATAAAAGTGCATAAACTAAGGAAAACAACACTGCAATGGCGCCACCCATTGAATGACCAACTAGGGTGAAAGGGCATTTAGTTTCCGAGATAGAGCTGTGGTTAAAATACTAACACTTTATTATTAAATTACCGCACATTCAATTTGTTACTTCACAATATAATATTGTATAGAATTTATTTATTATACTTAATGCTCCCATCTTTCCTGCTTTTGGCAGGAGACTCCTGTTTTTTCAAACCAAAATCTGTGACCGGTTTTTGCTCTCGAAACCCCTTTTTTTGTCCAGAGATATGTGCTGATAATTCAAGACGATAATGTCACCGCAGTTGATATCATTCAATATTTGGATGAACTGCAAACATCTTTGTTTTCTTATCGCCAAAGACAGCGTCTCTCAAATGCATATAATTCTTTGGTAATTTGTACTAACCATTATTATTTTGTTATCAATTAAAGTGGATTTTGCAGATGATGCTGTTAAATACATCGAAAAGTGGTCTGCTCTAATTAAGGAATCGAAAGTCATGCAAAAATTTGATATGCAAAACTTATATGATGCGGTAAAAATGCAACAAAATTACGCAAGGCATTTGGTTGAAGAACTATTGTTCAAAGGCTAAAATCAATCTATGGAAAGACAATGAGGTTACGACCATAAACCGATGGATCGAACTATTCTGTCATTTGGAAATTGAAAGCTGCGACTACAAGAAAAATGCAAAAATCCTGGAGTTTGCATTTTTGCATGAGTTTACATGCTCGGTTTTACTGCTCCCGTAAAGAGAGTTTTTGCTGCTATGAATAAGACGTGAACATCGTGTGCACATTGAAGTACAGCAGTCAACATAAATTTAAGAATGTCGTGTTTGGAATTCTTCGAGTATCTACGAAGAAGTAGAAGATGCCTTGTACGATAGCATTAAATTTACGATGAACACTGAATCAAAAACGTACATAAAATCGAAGAAAAAGTTATTTGTTTTAATGAATTAGTCCCATGTACGAGTTCAATAGTTCAATGAATCTCTGTTCTTTAATTTTATGTACTTTTTCTTACAGCCAAAGAAGCATTTCTTTAAATCAAGGAAATACTACTTACATTCAAAGAATAGATTCATTAAACTAATGAAAATACATTGAAATCTATGTACTGTGCATTATTTGAAGAATGCGTTCCTTGGGTGTAAGGAAAATTAAATTAAATCAAAGAAAATTTCTTTGAACCAGTGAACAGAGATTCATTGAATCAATAGCTGCATTCCCGTGGCACTGGATCAGATGAAATCTCAGTGGACCAGTTTTAGTTAAACTTTATTACAATTTGGCACCACTAGCGATGAAGTATCAAACTACGAGTGTGAGTAGTAAGACGAAAACTTGTCGAAGAGTACTTCAGATTTGCCAACTATATTCGTTTTAAAAAAAATGCTTACACTTGGCAGCATTTTAAGATCAGAAATAGAGCCGGTTCTAATTTTAGTTTGTGTATTGCGAATAAAAAAGAGCCACGCTTTAGATCAACGACCACGGAAATGCAGCTAATGAGTCGTACAATGAACAATTCTTTGATTTTATGGTTCAGCGAAATGACGAACAGGAAGCGAACCTCACATGGCAACGTGTCTGACCGCCTCAACTTGGCGAGGCCAGCATTATCCATGTTGAAATCGCCTCAAGTCGACTCAAACCTCCACGTGGTGTTCCCTGGACAACGGCAAACTGGCATCCGTTAGTTTGACGGCTAATTTGAGTGGCGGGTCACTCCGTGGACCTTAAACATGGAATATACGCAGGGTTTAGGTCCCGTCACATTACTACTGCCCAATGAAAACTAAATCAGCCTCTGATAATGACCCCAATTACGTTGCCGACCACCGCAAACGAAAAACGGACAATGATTTACGGATACGCACTTGGAATGTCCGGAACCTTTATAAGGAAGGTGCCATTATCCAACTGGCGGAAGCCCTCAAAACAATAAAAGCTGACATCACCGCAATCCAGCAAATGCGATGGAAAGGGCAAGACTGCTCTAAACAAGCACACTGTGATATCTACTACAGCTGCCATGCAGAGAGGTGTGAATTTGGATGTGGATTCATCTTTAGCCGGAAACTACGCCACCTTGTTTCCCGGTTGACACCTGTGAACGAAAAATTGGCGATTCGCATCAAGGCAAAATTTTTCTTCATCAGCCTTATTTGCGCGAACGCCCCGACGGAGGAAAAGGACGAAGCCGTCAAGGATGCTTCTACGATAGTCTTGGGGGCGTATACGACCACCTTCCAGTCCATGACGTGAAAATAGTCCTCGGCAATTTTAATGCGAAAGCGGGAAGGGAATGCATCTTTGGCCCCACTGTCGCGAACAACGGTCTAAGACTGATCGACTTCTCCGCGGCGCGAAACATGGTAGTTAGTAACACCAGATTTAAGCACCTCGACATCCACAAGGCCACCTGGCTGTCCCCGGATCAAAAAACGCGAAACCAAACTGATCATGTTGTAATCGACGGAAGGCATGCCTCTAGTGTTCTAGATGTACGTACATTTCGGGGGGTCAACATTGACTCCGACCATGATTTTGTTGCAGCCAAGATCCGCATGCGATTATGCAATTCGAAGAACATACGCACAGGAATGCAACAAAAGCTAGATGTCGCTAAGCTGCAATTACAACGGACTGCCGAAGCGTACTCCGCTCAACTCTCGGCTAATCTCAACCAACCAACCTCAACCAGCGCGCTGCCGCTGAAGAAGTCATTGGTTTCCGGCGCCCGCAACCTCGGAACCAATGTTACGATCAGGAGTGTCGCATCGCGACAGCAGTAAAAAAAGGCGCATATAGAAAAACGCTGCAGTCAACTGCAACGCGAGCCGTGCGAGAAAACTACTGCGAAAAGAGAAAGGAAGAGAGGCGCCTTTTCAGACGCAAGAAAAGAGAGCAGGAAAAGCGTGAGCGTGAGGAACTAGAGGTATACCAGGGCAAGAAGGATGCACGAAAATTCTACAACAGGTTATGCGTCTAACCCAAGGTTTAAAGCCCGTAGCATCCACTTGTAGAGACGAAAATGGAGATCTGAATACGGATACACAGTGTGTGCTGAGATTGTGGAGACAGCACTTCTCCAATTTACTTACTGGCGACGATTCCACCAATGCCGCCCATCGAGAGCGCAGTTCAGTGCCACCAATCGACGATGACTGAGTGGAAGTATCACCACCTAGCCATGAAGAGGTTCGAGTTGCTATCCAACAACTCAAAAACAATAAAGCAGCGGGTGCTGACGGCCTGTCAGCTGAATTGTTTAAAACCGGCGGCGATGAATTGATAAGGCGCATGCATCAGCTCATCAGCAACTATTTAAAGCTGCTTTTGATAGCCCAAGAAGGAATTGCCTATACGCAACAATGTCTAAGTTCGGCATACAGTATATACTTTGCAGTATATACTTTGCAGATTGACGTTGAGCAACACACGCAGCTCCGTCAAGGTTGGAAATGACCTCTCCGAAACCTTCAAAACCGAAAGAGGTTTCAGGCAAGGCGATCCACTGTCTTGCGATCTCTTCAACATCATCATGGAGGGGATCGTACGAAAGGCCGGTGTGCATCGTAATGGCACCATTTTCTATAAAGGTGTCCAGCTCCTTGCGTACGCTGATAATATTGATATTGTTGGCAGAACCAAGAGAGATGTTACCGCTGCCCTCACCGCTATCGAAAAGGAATCAGCCAAAGTGGGTTTGACGATAAATGAGGGTAAAACAAAGTATATGCTGTCTACAAACAAGGGAGCGCGGTGTTCAGACTCCCACGTTTCATCCGGCAGCTATAACTTTGAAGTAGTCAAGGAGTTTGTATACCTTGGCACCGCCATTAATACCAACAACGAAATCAGCCTTGAGATAAAGCGAAGAACAATAATTGCTAATAGGTGCTTGTTGGTATCCAGCTGGCTGCAAAAGTCAACGTACGCAACAACAACAATACAAACAGTCAGTACCGTCTTAGTAGCCAGCCGGCTACCAAACTTATCAACATAAGTCATCGTTTTACTATAACAACAACAACGCAATCCAGCATATTGGCGAACGCTTGCTACAACAACGCAAGCGGTCATTACCTGGCCTTGCATAACAGCAAGGCAGGAAAATGACAACAGCGAACAACGACTTTGGACAACAACAGCTAAGCGGTCATTAGTCTAGCCTTGAAGAATTGCAAGGCAGGCAAAATGACCGATTCATTTATTTTTGCCTAAATTAACAGTTTTATTTATTATTTTGTACATTTTTTGCTTATTTCTATAGTTTTAATATAATTTATTTTAAGGAAAATGTATTATAAATAGATGGTAGAAAAATAAATTTAATCAGTTGTTCTTACAACCAGTGAAGGTATTCTTGCGTTATCATTTGATATAGCGAACTTTTGGTGCAACACCTAAAGTTCAGAATAAACATTTGGTAAAACTTACTTTTGGTGCAACACCTAAAGTTAAGAACAAACATTCAGAGTAAACATTTGGTTAAATTAAATTTCGGTGCAACACCGAAAGTTAAGACCTAAACATTTTGGTGACCCCGACGATTAAAAAGGACGAGCAGCCTTCAACAGAACAACGCAAAGCACCAAAAAACATTTTGGTGACACCGAAGAAGGACAAGCAGCCTTCAGCAACGCGCGATATCCTGGTTAATGTGCCAGTGGTGTCCGACATAAAAACAACACACCTCAGCATTCGGTGAACCCGATTTCGACACACAACGAAATATACATCAGTGGTCGTCTCATAAGACGCAGTATATTTTAATCATGGGATTCAATGAACTGATAGAACAACAGGACGAATTAAGCGCCACGATACAAAAATCAATTGCAAACATCAAAAAGGCACCATATGACAGAAGGACGTCGGAATTTTTCACAGAAAAAATAAAGGAATTAGACGAAGGATCCATAGGACTCAATTCAACAGGAATGACAACGCCATACGCAACGTACCTGGCTCGGATAGCAATCATCCATACTTTGAAAAAGACGTTCACAAAGTGATTGGTGCTAGATACAGTGAATGCAGAGAAGATTTGGAAAAATAACTACTGGCAAGCAAAACTGTTAAACCAGCACCCAGGAGTCAAGGAGGATTAGAGGACGCAAAATCAACACAAAATTTACGAGGCTTAGTAGTGAAGCAAAGGAAAATAATTCTTTCAACACAAAACTCAATAAAGGCTGCACTTGATGACATCAGTAAAAGCATTCATTCACCACGCTCTTATGCCAATCTAGCAAACAACATCGAGCAACATTGGCATGTAGCACAAGAGATTCACAACAAAATATGGAGCTCTTGCGACTCAGGTGATTATAATTACGACGAATTCATTGCAATTGAGCAAAATATCAACGCTAATATCTGGCAGATTCAAGAATTGGCTCACACGGTTGATCAACAAAGTCCATCAACCAATTCATTTCCCACGGTCGAGCAAAAACACGCATCAAGTTTGAATCTACCGAAAATAGACTTACCAAAATTTGACGGTAACTATTCAAAATGGAGGCAATTCCACGACTTATTCACTGAATTGGTGGATAAGCAATCAATCCCACAATGCCAAAAAATGTGGTTTTTGAAATCCAGCTTGTGTGATGAGGCTGCAAGATTAATTCAACATTTCACGGCATCTGCAGTCAAGTACGAAGCAGCTTGGAAGGTAATCAACGAGAGATATGAAAATCCGCGTATGCTGATCAATGCATCTTTAAAAAGGCTACTCACTCAATCAACATCCTATGCAGAAAGCGCAGCATCAATCAAGCTGCTTCATGATACTACCCTGGAATGCGTTCTCAGCCTCCAAAATCTCGGCGTAAAAACCGAAAATTGGGACCCAATATTGCTATATATATTGACCCAACATCTCAGCAAAGGTACTCATGCACTATGGGAACAATCGTTGAGCCAACTGAAGGAGATGCCGACACTCAATTCTTTCCTCAGCTTCCTGAACCTTCGTTTTCAATCACTAGAAGCTCTTAGTGCCAGAGCAGGCAAAGACGGCAGCGATCAAGGACGCAACAAATCGTATCAAGCATTGAGCGTGTCAATATCGACTGACCAGAGGTGCATCATCTGTAAACAAAACCATTTGCTTTTCAGATGTCAGGATTTCCTAACGATGACGCCAAAACAACGTTTAAATGCTGTCCAAGGAGCTAAACGTTGTGTAAATTGTTTTAAAAACGGTCACAATGCCACTTCATGCTCATCAGGGAGCTGCTTAAAATGTCATAAGAAGCACAACACACTTCTGCATTTAGAAGGATTTGGAAAGGTGGACAACGCTGTTTCACAAAAGTCGTCTCAAAAACTATTTTCAAAGTCAGCACAAAACAACAATAGTATAATTGCACCAGCCCAAGATGTCCCAGCTTCTTTAGCTGCGCTGCAGGATCATTCAATAAACACCATGAAGGCATTGCTCAGCACGATTTCTGTAACCATAAGTGACAAGTGGGGAAAACAGATACCTTGCCGAGCTCTTCTAGACAACGGTTCACAGGCCAATTTCATAACAAAAAGACTTGTGAAAAAACTTGGTCTGCACAAAAATACATGCCTCGTGGGAATCGAAGGCATTGGCAAAACTAAAAATCAGACTGCGGAAAGAGTCAACATTCAAATCTCGTCAAATAATTCAAATTTCAAGAAGCGCATTGAAGCTCACATATTAACAGAAATAGTGTCTAAGAAACCATCTCGTAGCATCGATGTAACCAAGTGGAACATACCAAGCAACCTGCAGTTAGCCGATCCAAATTTCAACGAAGCTGGAAGCATCGACCTGCTAATCGGCTCTGGACTTTTCTTTTCAACGATAAGCAATGGTAAAATTTCACTTGGAGATGGACGACCAATCCTTCAGAATACGCTTTTTGGCTGGATCATAGGTGGGGAATACAATCAGGATACATCCACCAGTGATATCACCTGCGGTGTATGCACAGAAGATGAGTCACTCAACGAGACAATGGAAAAATTCTGGAGACTTGAAGAATGTGACTTACGGGTGGCAAACCTAACTGCAGCTGAACGACGTTGTGAAGAGGATTTTCGTCAAAACACTCATCAACTTATTGACGGCCGGTTTGTGGTAAAATTACCTTTTCAGCGTGACCCAAGTCTACTCGGTGAATCCAAGGACATAGCTCTACAGCGTTTTATAGCTATTGAACGAAAACTAGTTAAACACCCTGAGCTCAAGAGTCAGTATGTGTCCTTTATGCAAGAGTATGAAAATCTTGGTCATATGGAAGAAATAGCAATAGACACCATCAAAGGACCGCACTACTTTCTTCCACATCATGCCGTTCTCAAACCAGACAACTCAACAACTAAGCTAAAAGTTGTATTCGATGCGTCGGCAAAAACATCAACCAACTTATCATTAAACGAAATACTGGCAACAGGGCCAGCCATACAAGAAGACGTCGCCACAACGCTATTACGGTTTCGTCTCCCAAGATTCGTTTTTACAGCTGACATCAAAAAAATGTACCGACAGGTATGGGTGGACAATGACCACCAAAGGTATCAACTTATTTGGTGGAGAGAAGATCCATCACATCCACTTAAGTGTTATAAGCTCACTACGATAACTTATGGCACAACCTCTGCACCATACTTGGCTATGCGCACCTTGCAAGCGCTAGCTGAAAAACAAGTTCACAATTATCCGTTGGCAGCAGAAGTAGTGAAAGAAAATTTCTACGTCGACGATGTATTGAGCGGTTCCGACAAAATCACTACTGCACTCGAAATACAACGTCAACTACGCCTTATGTTAGGCTCCGCTGGATTCAAGTTACGAAAGTGGTGTGCAAATCACCCAAAATTACTACAAGATATTCCATCTAAGGATCAAGAAGTTACTCTTGACTTCAACAATTCACTTAATGAGAGCATCAAAACCATGGGTCTCACTTGGAATCCTAAAAATGACAATTTCAAACTAAAAATCCTGGCAAACAGTAATCAGAGGATAACAAAACGCACAGCATTGGCAGAAATATCTCGCATATTTGATCCTCTTGGCTTCATTGCTCCAGTGACAACTACCGCAAAGATATTTCTTCAACAGTTGTGGAAACTTAAGGTGGACTGGGATGCCACACTCCCACAAGAGCTTCACACAACCTGGCTAAAATTCAGAACGGACTTCGAACTGCTGCAAGGCATCAGCATCCCTCGCCACATCTTTGGCCAAAAGGAAACAACCAACCCTCAAATACACATCTTCGCTGACGCCTCAGAGCAGGCATATGGAGCTGTAGCATACATGAGGACATCAAGTGCTCACAATACAATAGTGGTACGTTTTATATGTGCAAAATCAAGGGTAGCACCAACAAAACAAATAACCCTACCCCGACTGGAATTATGTGCTGCTAAGTTAGCCGTAGAACTTATGCAAAAACTTCAAGAAAGCAAAATCATAAAGCAAGCGAATGTACATTTTTGGTCCGACTCCACTGCCGTGCTGGGATGGATAAATGCAGACTCATCTCATTACCATACTTTTGTGACCAACAGGATTTCAGTCATTCAACAACTCACATCTCAACATCAATGGCGACACGTACGATCTGAAGATAATCCTGCTGATCTAATCTCAAGAGGGCTGACACCAAGCAAACTGATTAACAATAATTTTTGGTTATATGGTCCTCTGTTTCTGCATGGACCGATAACAAGTTGGCCATTACAACCACCAAGGGGAGAATGTCCGTTAGAGCGCAGACTAAAAGCAGTAGTTGCCACATCGGCAACTGTTACAAATCCCACAACAAACTGGCTGGAAGAAGTCAACCACAAAAATTCTTTCCGTCGGTTGCAAAGGGTAATAGCATATGTACTACGCTTCATCAATCATACTCGACACAAATCAACAAAGGCAACAACAACTTTATCTGCAGATGAAATAGAAGAATCGCTGCTACATATTGTAAGGCGTATGCAGCAGCAAGAGTTTGCTGACGATATTTATCAGTTAACTCGCTATTCAGCTGTGAGCAACAATAGTCCAATCAACACTCTAACACCTTTCATAGATGATAAGGGCATGTTAAGAGTAGGTGGCCGGTTAGAATCATCTAAGTTGAGCTATGATGCAAAACATCCGATGCTGTTACCATATAATAGCATAATCATAAAACTTTTATTGAACGATTTGCACAAGGAACACCTTCATGCTGGTCCTCAAACACTCATGTCTATCACGAGACAAAGATTTTGGCCACTAAAACTTAAAAACTTAGCTCGCTCTGTCACGCAACACTGTGTTCAATGCACTAGAGCTAAACCAAAACTATTACAACAATTAATGGGTAATCTACCCGCCGACAGAGTACAACCTGCAAGACCATTCATCACCGCTGGAGTAGATTTCTTTGGTCCAATTTGGACACACTTCAAAATTCGAGGAAAACCACCGCTCAAGGCATATGTAGCCGTATTTTGCTGTTTCGCGACGAAGGCTGTTCATATGGAATTGGTTAGCGATCTCACCACTGAGGCCTTCATTGGAGCACTCAGACGTTTTACGGCTCGTCGTGGACATTGCGCGACAATCTACTGCGATAATGCTACAAACTTCGTAGGAGCTAGGAACCAATTACAGGAATTACAATTGATCATTCACGATGACAATGCCCAACGAAAAATCAAAGATGAATGCAACATTAAAGGAATTAACTTCTCATTTATCACACCACGTGCACCACACTTCGGTGGACTTTGGGAAGCGGCGGTGAAATCAGCAAAGAATTTATTACAAAAAACATTGGCATCCGCATCACTAACATCTGAAGAAATGGGGACCGTCCTAGCTGAAGCAGATGCCATAATGAATTCAAGACCAATCACACCAATGTCATCAAATCCTAATGACTTACAAGCACTCACCCCGGGACACTTTCTCATAGGAGAGCCTTTGACCTCAACAATTGATCCCAATGCCCAGCCAAACAACGCCAAAAATCCCACTAGATGGAAACTAGTCATGCAGCTTAAGGCAGAATTTTGGAGAAGATGGTCCAGTGAGTATCTTCACGGCTTACAACATCGATACAAATGGCACCATGAGTCCAGAAACATCAAACCAGGTGCAATGGTCATAATCAAGGATGACAATCTACCCCCGTTAAAATGGCCACTCGGTCGTATCACAAAGGTAATAAGGGGTCATGACGGGCTAGTTCGAGTCGCTGATGTACGCACATCAACCGGTATATCACGAAGAGCAATACATAGGCTAGCACCACTTCCAGTCGATGAAGATCCAATAAACGTCAATAAGGATGAACCAACCCCCTCCAGAGCACACCCGCATGCCTCCACAATTACTCAACCTCTAAGTAAACCTGAAGTACCTTCAAAAAGGATGCGACTGCCTCAACTAGCGTTCAGTAACATAGTATTAATAACCTTGTTAATACTGCCATTAATACTATGTAGTCCGATTGAGGTCACACAGCTCAACAAAAATTCCGGCATACATTTCGAGACCATAGGAAACATTAAATTAGTAACAAAGGAGTGGAATTTAATTGTTTTCTATGATATGGCACCATTTCGAGCTGAATTAGAGAGCTTGACAAATGGCACAACGTTTCTAAATCAATTATGTGATCAAGTTCATCAAGTAGCTACCTGCACGATCCTGGTTGACCAATTCATGCGAGCACTAGAAGAACTCAAGCAGGATAATAGGCTCTTCTACGCACATAAAAGACACGCAAGAGGAGCGATAGATTTGATTGGTAATATTGGGCATTCTTTGTTTGGAATTTTGGACTCCGAATACGCAACACAGATGTCTCAGACCATTGACAAGGTGTATTCGAATGAAGAACATGTACGAAGTTTGCTGAAAACACAAACATCAATAATGAATTCAACAATTAACATCATGAAACAGCATCAAAACGGGACCAAGATCAAACTAGGAATGATTGAGCATCAACTTGAAGAAATCGCTATTCGTATCAATATCACATCAGAAGAATCATTTCAAGATAAAACATTTAGACTGTTATTGTCAGTAGCAGTACAAATGACACTAACACTTTCAAATCTACAAAGAATCCAGTCATCATTGTTAGATGTTTTAATAGACACTCATCATGGGCGAATTCATCCAATGCTAATCAGCCAAAACTTGGAGAAGCGATTGTCCCCCAACAATGTCGACAGGAAATAATGAGTATCAAAAATCACCTTCCACCCCAATTTCAGTTACCCGTGGAGTATGACGAGTTACTATCCTTCTACAAACTAATGAAGGTTAAAGGAGGTATTTCGGAGGACTATGTAATATTTGACATCAAAATACCACTGGTCAGTCAGGAATTATTTGAAGTCTTCAAGGTGATACCCATTCCAGTTTTGATCAACAACACAATGAGATCCATAAAACCTTCAACTTCGCTCATGGCAGTCAATCTACATCGTGATCGGTATTTTCCCACAACGCCCACAAAACTAAAACAATGTAGCCAAGCCAAAGAACACATATTTCTATGCGCCAACATTCATTCAATTTATAACAAAGGAGCTAGCGAGCAATCATGTGAAATCAACTTGCTGAACAACGAAACCATTACTAACTGCGAGTTCACAAAAACCAATTCCAAGGAAATCTGGATTCAAATGGAACACGCAAATCAATGGATTTTTGCCGTATCAGCAACTCGAATGTCAGCAGTATGCAGCAACGATGTATTTCAAGTGGCTTTAAGTGGGTCTGGTCGCCTCAGCCTACAACCAGACTGCACATTGAAAAATGACTTTATCACCATACAAGGACATTTCATCGTCACCAGCTCCTTGCATTCCTCATACACAAAATTGGGCATTATGGCAGAACTGGACAGTCCTGATCCTATGGAACCATTTCTCCTAAATATCAAGGAAACAGCAGCAGAAGATCAGCTCAACCAACTGACAGCACTCCAACACGAAATAGAAAACCTTAGATTTGAAGAACCAAATAATCTTCGGCCACATGATATCCATCAATACATCGTTAGCTACTCATGTATCCTCCTCATCGCGTGTATCGTTTCGTGGTCCGTGTGGAAACGAATCAGGAAACTTCACATCAGCAATCGATTATCACCACAACCAGCTCCAAGAAACCACGTCAACGCACCTGATGACGTCATAGAAGAACCAGAAATTATAACTATTTACGGAAGATAAGGTTGATCGAAATTCGTTCAACGCAGGGGAGAATGTTGGTATCCAGCTGGCTGCAAAAGTCAACGTACGCAACAACAACAATACAAACAGTCAATACCGTCTTAGTAGCCAGCCGGCTACCAAACTTATCAACATAAGTCATCGTTTTACTATAACAACAACAACGCAATCCAGCATATTGGCGAACGCTTGCTACAACAACGCAAGCGGTCATTACCTGGCCTTGCATAACAGCAAGGCAGGAAAATGACACCAGCGAACAACGACTTTGGACAACAACAGCTAAGCGGTCATTAGTCTAGCCTTGAAGAATTGCAAGGCAGGCAAAATGACCGATTCATTTATTTTTGCCTAAATTAACAGTTTTATTTATTATTTTGTACATTTTTTGCTTATTTCTATAGTTTTAATATAATTTATTTTAGGGAAAATGTATTATAAATAGATGGTAGAAAAATAAATGTAATCAGTTGTTCTTACAACCAGTGAAGGTATTCTTGCGTTATCATTTGATATAGCGAACTTTTGGTGCAACACCTAAAGTTCAGAATAAACATTTGGTAAAACTTACTTTTGGTGCAACACCTAAAGTTAAGAACAAACATTCAGAGTAAACATTTGGTTAAATTAAATTTCGGTGCAACACCGAAAGTTAAGACCTAAACAGTGCTACTACGGAATAGGTGCTCAGTAAGCAACGAAGTTCCAGAGCCCTCTCTCGATTGACAAAACTAACACTCTACAAGACGCTCGTTCTACCTGTGCTGCTTTATGGCGCTGAGTCATGGGTAGGTTGGCAAACTGACGCAGCCACTCTGGGGGTGTTCGAGAGAAAAGTTTTTCGCAAAATCTTCGGTCCTGTTCGAGTCGACGTTGACTATCGCATCCGAATGAACCACGAGCTGTATGAGCTCTACGAAGACATTGACGTAGTTCGGCGCATAGCTGTGCAGCGACTACGCTGGCTGGGTCATGTCCATCGTATGGACGACGAAGCTCCAGCGAAAAAGGTGCTCGAAGCGAGGGTCGCTGGTCAACGACGACGAGGGAGACCATGCCTCCGATGAATGGACCAGGCTGAGGAATCCCTAACCGCACTTGGTGTATCCGATTGGAGAAGGCGCGCGCAAAGCAGAGGCTCCTGGCGAGAGCTGATGAGGTCGGCCGAAGCCGGACGCAGGTTGTTACGGCCAGCTAAGTAAGTAAGTAAGAAATGACGATTTACAATGAAAACTCTTCGTACTAATAAGCTTCTTTATTAATATTACGACGAAATGATAACGTGCCAAATTATCTTTGTGTTTAATATTTACTATTTTGCTAACATGAACAATAAATAAATTTTCACATGTTTTCCACCTGTTTTTTCTCCAGTTTTCTCCACCTGTGAATTTCTCCAAGTTCTTAGAAAAAATGAGATGGGACCATTGATTATACTCTAAATATAAAGCCAAAAAATAAAAGTTGATTTGACACTAATCAACAGTTGACTCTCTCACTGTCAGAATTTTTTTACAAGCTTTTGATTTATCTCAATCCTAAGAGTTAGATTTTTAAAACATTTAAACATTCTTATTGGGTTTTTATACACTATTTTCTGACGTTACAAAATCGCTGGCTATGACGCTTAAGGAGCTTTTAAAAAACTAATTGGATTTAATCAAGGTGATTTGGAAGATTTTGATGATTTAAAAATGAATCTGAATGTTTGGTATAAAGTTAGTAATAAAACTTACGATGGAAAAAAAACACAGCTGCGTCGTTGGACACACGAGAGAAGCGAAGCTTTTTCGCAGTTACATAGATTTGATAGCTTAATCATTTTTTCTTTTAAATAAATTAACTTTTAAATTCAAAAATTTAAAATAACACAAAATAAATTACTTATATACAGAAAACATATTTACTGCTTATTTTTTTATTGTTGAATGTCAAATTTCCACGCCAATTACATACATATACGGGCATACAATGCCAGCGACTCTCCATTTTAACTCTCCACACATGGTTGTGAACTTGGCTGCACTGACTCATGCATGCATTTGTTAATTCCATATTTATTGATATCATCTATTTTTTTGACACTTAAAAACGCACTTGTGGGCATTGCTAATTTTCTTAGTACCAACAGCACCACAAACGCATTCACAATACAAACAAACCGATGCTGGAGACACCTTGTGGCAAATAAAAGCAAATTTTTGATAGTTGTAGCATAGCAAATACACAACCCTCTATCTATTGATACATAGATGGTGACGATCTACTGCAGCGTAGCTTCTGTTATAATTAGCATTAAATTAACAACTGTTTCTAACAAGTCTTTGTGGCCTAGTGCATAGTGCATTGGACCCTCGTTTAAGAGGACGTGGGTTCGACCCCACGGGCAGGCCAAAAATATTTTTAGTATTTATTATTAAAGTATTAAATTTTCTTGTTGTAATAAGCACTAGCAACAAAGAAACCCTCAAATTTCCAAGAAAAAATCTGTCGAAAATATTTCAGATTTCACTCCAAGCAAATCACAGAACGAGGAGTAAAAAGCTTCGCTTCAAAAAAATGTGTGTAGCCTTAGAACAGTGCAATAAAAAAATATTCTCTAATATATTTAATTACCAATCATCATTTTATGTTAGCTCTTCCAGTCACTTCATGTGAAAATTAACGAACATTTTCAGTACTTCGCCGACTCAAAACTTATTTAAGAAGCACGATGTTGCAAGACAGATGAAACTGTCTCACATTGCTAAATCTGTACAGATATATGATGCCATCAGTGGATCTTATTTAAGAAACTCGCTGAAAGTAAACGTAAACTAAATTTGAAGATATAGTTTTGGTTTGTTTTGTAATTTTAATCAGAAATATTCTATAACTAACGTTATTTTTCTGTTAAAAGCAAACAATTGATCGCAATTTTTTAAATTTGTAGTTATTCTTTAATACAAATAGTAGACTTTTTATAAAAACATATTTTTAGTTATCATTATGAATGTTATCATTGTGGTGAAGTTCTTTGTTTGTTTGTTAACTTTACTATACTTTCATATACAAATACTACTCCCAAATGTTGCAATTTACTACTGTGAGGTGAAGCAGTTGAATGGTAAGATGTTAGTTGCCCTGGCTGAGGCTTTTACCAGGAACAATTAGTGCAAAAATCGGACTCACTAACCACAACACAATATCCGCAATAGTTAGGTTTTTTTTTATATGTTAGTTCGACATATTATAAAATTCCCCCAAAAAAAATTGTGGTTGCGCGCCTGATGACCAGGTCCTATTATTTTTTCACATCCAACATTTCTTCTCAACATACCTTCCTTATCTGTTTCTCTTTCGGGGGTCCACCTATAAAAACACAAAAGAGATAAGTGCCCGAAAAAGCTTATATATCTCGCAAATGGACTCCCAGATGGTTGAAATGAATAAGCTGGTCCTATTATTTTTTGCCCCTCAACGTTTCTTCTAAACTCATTTAGCCCCTAACTGAAATCTTTCTATGGGTCACCGTACAAAAACCACGAAAAACACAAAAACTGTCGAAAATAGTTTATATCTCCCGGACATGGGCTCCTAGAAAAGTTGAATCTATGAGCTGCACGCTGAAAAATAAAAGGACTTCCCAAACATAATTTGCAAGAAGTTTCTTGGAAACAAGTAATCATAATTGGTTCCACATATAATATGATTAATTAATTAATGCAATTTTTCTATATATATATATATTTGCATCTTAACATTATTTAATTGTACCTTAGCACTTGTTGTTTGAATTTAAAAACAATATAATTTGTTTTAAAGAAAATATGTTTTCATATAAATAAATTGTAATTATCAATGGAGTGAGAACACTTTTAGTCTATTACTATTTGTTTGCTTAGAAATATAATTTAGTCAAGAATAACATTAAATATTCACGGAAAAATATATATTAATTGGAGAATACATAATTTAATTGCAGTGAAGCAATTATTTTCAAAACGATAATTAAGAACAACATAATATATTTACCGATGATTACACTATATTTACTTGGAAACATATTTAAGCAAAAGAAATGCCAAAAGTTTTTCACTGTGATTACAAAATATTTGCTTAGAAGTAATTATTGTTTTTAAGCAAACAAAATATGTTTAGAAAACAGTAAATAAGTTTTTCTCGGACTTAATTCGTTTAAAAAGTAACCATATTATGCTTATCCAACATTACAATAATTTTTATAAGCACACTTTATAAACACACACCGCTTTATCAGCAAAGTTGCTTCAAAACTCACCTATTTTTACTGCTAAACCACCTTATTTTTCTTTTATTTGGTTTTTTATTTTATTAATTTGAAAACACAAACACTTTTCATTTAAACAAACATTTTCAGAAACACTTTTCACAAGAGCCAAATTTTTCAACACGTTTGACGCGGCTGCTTGAAACTTAAAATAGCGCCAAGACTTGGCAACTGTTAAAAGCAAGCACATAAAGCAACAAGATTCTGCTATCTTTCGAGCAAGTGCAAAAGAAACAGATATATGTATGTCTAGGCGAAACACATAAAAGAACGGAGTTCTGTTTGTTTTAAATTTGCAGAGTTCTGTTCTTTTTGAGTTTAACAGTGATGCAAATATATTTTTATTGGGTAGAAACACAAAATTCTATTTTGTCACAAGCATATTAATATAGACGTTAGTTCTTTAGCTAAAGCAATTATATTAATGTTGAACACAACTTATATCTTCTTATATCGAAAAATAATGCTATTGAAGGAAAGTTCATAACATTAGGTGGTTCCCTCTGAATATTTTGTTTTTGAAACCAAACATATATTAACACATTTTTCTCTGCGTGTGGTCCTATTATTTTTAACCCTCAACATTTCTTCTACACACACATACCCCTATCTCCCACCCCCCCCCCCCCCTTGTGTCACCCTACAAAAAAACAAAAACTGTCGAAAATTGTTTATATCTCCCGCAAATGGACTCGTAGAGGAGTCACATAAATAAGTTAGTCCTTTTATTTTTGCCACTTAACATTGCTTCTTTGCGGGTTCCTACACAAAAACACTAAAACTATTTATTTTTGTTCATATTCCTGCCGAATTTACCAACAAACGACACGATGTTGCATTCGTGATTTCGGAAGGAACTAAAGCAACAAGCATAATAATATCAGCAGCAACTGAAGCATCAATGCATGATTTTTCTCATACAAAAATGTTAATTTTTCCATGATTTTGCTATCTTGTGTCTTTATTGAAGAAATGACGGAATTCAAAGTAATTTTTTTCTAGGGAAACTAATTATTTTTGAAGCGAAGCTTTTTACTCCTCGTTCTGTGATTTGCTTGGAGTGAAATCTGAAAAATTTTCGACAAATTTTTTTTTGGAAATTTGATTGCTTCTTTGTTGCTAGCGCTTATTACAACAAGAAAATTTAATACTTTAATATTAAATACTAAAAATATTTTTCGGCCTGCGCGTGGGGATCGAACCCACGTCCTCTTAAATTTGAATCCAATCCACTAGGCCACAAAGACTTGTTAGACAAAGTTGTTAATTCAATCCTAAATATAACAGAACCTATACTGCAGTAGATCGTCACCATCTATCTATATATAGAGGATTGTGTATTTGCTATGCTACAACTATCAAAAATTTGCTTTTATTTGCCACAAGGTGTCTCCAGCATCGGTTTTTTTGTATTGTGAATGCGTTTGTGGTGCTGTTGGCATAGAGTGTAAATTATTATCTAGAGATTGCATCAACTCTGCTGAATCTCTGCCATGTGTTAACAGAGTTACTTTACTTAAAAACGTGAAGGAAAACAACTCTGTTAACCTCTGTAATTTACATAATTTACACTATATGCTGTTGGTACCATAGAGTGTAAATTATTATCTAGAGATTGCATCAACTCTGCTAAATCTCTGGCATGTGTTAACATAAGTTAACAGAGTTTTTTTCCTTTACGTATTTAAGTGAAATTACTCTGTTAACACATGCCAGAGATTTAGCAAAGTTGATGCAATCTCTAGATCATAATTTACACTCTATGTTGGTACGAAGAAAATTAGCAATGCCCACAAGTGCGTTGACAAGTGCGTTTTTAAGTGTCAAAAAATTGATGATATCAATAAATATGGAATTAACAAACGCATGCATGAGTCAGTGCAGCCAAGTTCACAACCATGTGTGGAGAGTTAAAAAGGAGAGTCGCTGGCATTATATGCCCGTATATGTTATTGGCGTGGAAGTTTGGCATTCAACAATAACAATAATTCTTTTTAAGAATTTAAAAGTTGATTTATAAAAAAGAATAAATGATTAAGCTATCAAATCTATGTAACTGCGAAAAAGCTTAGCTTCTCTCGTGTGTCCAACGACGCACCAGTATTTTTATTCAAAATTTTCGCCATCGGCTTCTGCACATTTGGCGCATCGTTCAGGTAGTTTATGAATAGCATTCCAGAAAAACTGCTTGTCTTTTGCGGCAAGCCATTCGTCGAGCCATTTTCCAACTTCCTCGAATTCGCTGAAGGGCTGCTCTGCGAGTGCGTTCCCCACTGATGTGAAGAGGAGATAGTCCAATGGCGCCAAGTCTAGGTAGAACGGCGGGTGCAGAAGAATGTTCCATCCAAGCGATTTCAAGATGTTTTTCACTAGTTTTGCTGTGTGAAACGGCGCGTTGTCATGTAACTCGTCGACGTCTTTCGATTAATGCGTGGCTTAAATAAATCATATGTTGGCGATAGCGATGTGTATTAGCGATTTTGCCGGTCTTCAAGAATTCATAATACACAATACCGATCTGGTCCCACCAGGCACAGAGCATGGTCTTCTTGTCGAAGCGATATTACCTTGGTATTGAAGGATCGGCTTCGCCAGGTGAAAGCCACGATTTTTTTCCGCTACGAATTTTCAAAAATTATCCATTTTTCATCACCCAACCCAATTCGATGCAATAATAATTTTCTTTAGTGGCGTTGAAACAGCATTTCACAAGTGACTCTGCGATTTTCCATTTGACGTTCATTCAAATCGTTTGGAACCCATTTATCGAGTTTATTGTTCTTCCTCATTGTTCGTTAACGTCTGCTGATTGTTTTTTGCGAGACATGTAACGAACAAAAAGTCCATTGACATGGTGGCCCGCGTTCGGTGTGCGTAACCGCCGCGGCACCCCGGCCGTGTAAGCATCTCGCACAACCACGTTAATTTTGACCGCGTTGCGCCCTTTCGGCGGCTCTTTGTAAAATTGTCCCAGGAATAATTGTCTCAAAACGAAAAATGAAAAAACTCCAACATTTCATATGAAATGCAACGAAATGCAAAATTGGGGAAATTTCTAAAGTTTTTTTTCTGTTTTCCTTTTTACGTGTGGGCCTGTTTTTCATCATGAAATTAGAGCCCAAATTTTCTTTCTTCTTTTCTTTTTCTATTTCTTATGTTAAAAACAACATTCCGTACAAGGACAAATCATTTTATCATAAAATAACAAATTCTTATAACAAAATAACAAAAACTGAACAATTTGTATTAAAAATCACACGGTTCAATCTGAAAACGCCATAAGGTCCATGGACATTATACCCTTCTGCTAAGTAGACATAAAGTCCATGGAGTTTTTGTCCGTGGGCGTTATGTCATCCCACCGTCAAATCAATACAGTGCGTACTTTATGCTGGCGCTATCTCTTAGTTAAACTGGAAAGAATTCGTGGATACACCTGGTATAACTGATATTTTGGCACATTTTTTATCTTTGTACGATGAATATTAAAGGTAGTAGGTATATAGACTCCCATATAAACCGCGCTGTAAGACGTAATTCTACTTATTGTGCACAATTCCAAATTTTCGAGTACACTCAATTCGGCGAATTACTACACACATAAAGTTTTTTAAGTTGTAAATATTATTTGCATTTAAATTTTATGAATTTGATTTTGGTAAAATTTTTGAGTTAATAAAATTTGGGCTTCATCATGCTTTAGTTTCAGAAGCGAAGAACTGTTCAGTGAAAATAAATTGTATAAAATGGATCAACCCATTGCTGAGATCTAATCGCGATAACGCTTTTCGAACAAGTTGTTCCATGGGAGCTTCGCTCGCTTTCTCGCTTCAGTGCGTTTGAAAGAGTAAATTTGTCGAAAACAGAAAGATTTGTGGAAAAAATCTTGGATTTTGCACCTTCTCACAGGTTATTGTGAATGAATTTCCGACTAAAAACTAAATAAATCTCATCAAACAACAACCGTATTCACTTTATATGACTGCGGCTGACTTTTTTCTCTTTCCAAAACTCAAATTATCACTTCGAGGCACACGCGACGAGAACTGAAGTCGATTCCGAGAAATGCGTTTGCAAAATGTTTTGACGATTGAACAATTCGTGGGCATAAGATAAGAAGTTAAGAAGTTTTATTTTGGAAGGATCCTACTTTGAAAGCGATGCAATAAATTTGATTGAATAATAAATATTTTGTGTTTTATTCACTGATTCCGGGTACTTTTTTAACAGAATATTCTTTGTTCAGTTAATTTATTTTTTTTTCATAACGAGTAGTTTGCATACTTTCAATTCTAATATAATTTTTTAAGAATATAAAATTTTCAATTGTTTCTTTAAAACTTTTTTATATGTTTGCATCATGCTTAAACATGTGCAACAACCTTAAATATTCAAAGTCATAAACCAGAAGTTTCACAAACTAAACATATTTTCAGTGTTTCGATGTTTTCACAATTCGCGCTAATCTCTTCGGCAGGATGATGGCACATGTGGCACGCCGGCAACGTCGTCGTATTCTTTAACGCCTAAACTTGTTTATTGTTTACAATTTCAAATCAAACTACAACAACAACAACAGCCACACTAAATCAACGACAGCAACATCTCCTACTGCATCTTTAAACTGAAGGAAACTAAACTATGGAATAACACAAAAACAACTACAAGATGGAATTAACCCGCATCCGACTTCCGGATTGTTGCTGTTTTTTGATATCCTTTCAAATCCTTGTTGATACTTTGTTTATCATGTTTTTTCGTGCGCGTGTGTGTCTTTGCATTGATAGTTGTTGAGTTGTTGCACACTACGGCTGCTGCTGTTTTTCGCTTTTAGTGTGCCGCACATCGACAGCTGGTTTTGTGATGTTGGCAACATTTTTTATGTTCATTCCAACGCCACAAAATGGAGTTTGCTGCTCGTTCTTTTTTACAGGTGAACGTAATTAGATGCATAAGTTAAGGCGTTGTGCGAAATTAATTAAAAGTTGCCGGCATCATTGTTGTCTTTGTTTCTGTTGTGCGCTGAAAACGAGCAAAATAAAGTTGTGCAGTATATTGAGCGTAAAACTGCGTCTATATCGCTGCAAAGTATGGGAATTGAAGGACCGGCGTGCTTGTGGGCCTAAAGCGGATGTGTCTTCATTTTTAAACTCTTTCTTTACATATAAATAAAAATAAATAGAAATTAATTAAAGTCCTTCTATGGACACTTTAATATTTGACGCATAACATATGCAGCTGAGTAATACATTGGCATCCACTGATTACGGTTTGGTTCTTCGGTGCAATTGAGAAGCAGATTTGCATTCCTTACTACGTTATCCTTGCCAAAGATAATAACAACAGCAGCATCTTGTTTACTGCAGAGTCTCGATGGTGCAACTAGTTTTCCAAATGGTGGATAGGGAGGTGAAGGATCAACAAGAATACGAGTAATGCCAGAATAATGCACCATATGTGAGGTAAGGACAAAAGGGACACATATTGGCAGAGAAAAGTTAAAAGTTAAAAACAAACAAACATTTGCACCTCAGCGAAAACACATTCATGTATTGACACATACATTCACACACCAGGACAATGAAGCACAAGCTGTGTCGTATTGTTTCAGCTTACTCAATGAAATCAAACAAACGCCTTGGCGTCAGGATTAAAGGATACACTCACAGTTAGATAAACAAGTGTCGAGTTGTAGGTGCAATCGATATACCGAGTAGCAAACACAGACATGAAGAAAACAATTGAAACGCTGTTGTAACTGTAAACAAACAACAAAAAGAAACAATCACAATCTTCTCTCCCACCCGCCTCGAACGCACGCTGGAGAATTAGCCTTGAATTGTTTCCTTGCTGAATAAAGTTTTCTTTATTCCTTGATATTACAGCCAACCAGACATGCTGTGGTCCTCAGACTTGCCACTTAGTCTGACTGCCAGAATGTGCGAAAGTTTTTACAGAGCTGAAACGTGTTTAACGTAGCTCAATCTAAAGCTTAAACCAACATGTTACCGAAGCAAGTCAATTCTATTGTTTCACCAAATAATAATCATTCCAAATAAATGTTTTGCTCAGTCATATTAGTACTTTGAATGCCCTGCACAAATGAGGGAAAAATTATAAATTACTGCAGTATATAACTCAGTTCAGGTTGATAAAATTTAATCTTTTTACAACACAAAGTCGGTTAAACTCCCTCCAAGAAACTTATTATAACACTGATTGTTATCGCAAACCATGTCACAAATTCAACATGCGGACTGTAGCAAGTCAAGAATACTCCCTCAGTACTCTGATAAAAATATGACAACTCCTAACAATACCAGAAACACTGAAACTGTATGGAGTGCAGGCCACAAATAGAAGTCACAAATTCACATAAACATGGAGGCAATGGAATTTAAGCAACTTCTAAGACTTTTAGGTCCACCGAGAAACGATGGAATGGCACCCAGCTGAGTAGTTAACTGTTTCAACCATTTTCTCGTATCTTAAATCTAAGTCCTTATTTTGTGATGGAAAACTATTGTAACTTTCACATATATTTTACTGCAGGTTCTTGTTTTGATCTTGTTGTTTTTCTTCAGCTGTTGTTGCTATATTAGTTAAGCTGCAAATCCTTGATAATAACTGTTATTTTCCGATGTCACAGAGCATCGTGAGGATGCGTATGGCTTTAATATACTTTTTTTCATTCAGTTTATTGCTATTCGCCACTGTTAATGTTATTGACTTTGTAATCGCTGTTCTACGAGATTTTTTTTCTTCAACACACAAATGGTTTCTGCAATCTGTAACGTTGCACAGTGGTCAAAATGAGGGATTTAGCTGGACAAAATTATTTGGTAATTTCTATTAATTTATTACTTATTTTTTAAGTTATGTGTTTATATAATTTTTCAATTATTAAAGATTATATTTTATCGAGCTCAATGTCAATATTGCTTTCCGAAGAAAACAACTGAAGGAAAAACAACTAACAACAACAATACCCTATATCGAGTATCAATCACATAGCAGACTAGACAGCTGTTTCGTTGGCTGCTACACCAACTCATCAGGTGCCTTTTTTTCGTGATTCTTGCTGTGATCCACTAAGCTCTTAATTTTCTACTTGATTCACGAATGCAATTAGTAAATTACCCTGAATTGCGGTACGAGATTACAAATGATAAGAAAGCAGCTTAAAGTTCTTCTAATTTGTGAAGCATACTTTCACGGAAAGTAAGTTCTATTATTCGAAGATATATCAAAGCTTTTCTAAATACTCAAAGATTTTGTTGTGCTAGTTTATTTATTACTTATTATTATTATACCTATTATTAATTTATAGAAGTTGAACGAAATTATTAAAAAAAAAAAACGAAGTGGCCATTTCAGCCCTTGAAAGGACTTTGACCGAACTTCTTATGAACAATTGTGTTGTCATGGCAGTTTTTACTCTCTGAGGTTTGCCATTGTTTTCAGAGAGGTGACGGCCACCTAAGAAAAACTAATTCAATTAAAAAACTCTCTGTGTCAAATGGGATTCGAATCTGGGTTATCCCATACAAGCCACGCACCTCAAAAAGTATGCCACGGCCGCCACTCAGTGGTGGCGTAAGGGTGGGGGTGACAATTCGGTGACAATTCGGTCGTTCAGTTCAGTAGCCACATGAGAAATCTGCTAAAATCAAGCCCAAATTCTTCGTTAATTAAATTTCTAGAACTGAATTCAATATAGCTCAAAGCCATCCAAAATATTCTATTTACGTTCGCACTCTATGCCAAAAACTGGACATAATGAATTTTTTGATAAACAAATTGTGCTTAATTAGTGCAATTTTGCAATTGTTTAGAAAAGTATAAAATATAATTGTTACAAAACAACAACAATGTTGCACAACAACAATACTTCTTTCCGACAGTTTTTTTTCCCTCGTTAGATTTGTTGCACGTTCCGTTCCGCTTTTGTTAACCCATTTTAGCCCGCTGTTCAATTTTCCGACCACTAACTTTTAAATTTATTTCTGGAAAAAATATCTAAGATTTTTCAAACCCTTTTCGAATATACACGATTTTGTTAAAAAAGAACTTTTCGAATTTTCTATTTTTATCTATTTAGTTAAGAGCTACAAGAAAACACCCGTTTTTGGACCATTTTTGAAAAAATCCATAAAAAAAAAATATGTAAAATATAAATATTATATATATGAGCATGCAGCCAATAGACTAAAATATGATAATTAGTCGGTTTTGGACAACTCAGGTAAATTAACCCTGCATTCGTAATAAACCTACCTAAAGTGTACGTGTACTCCGCATAAGAAGTATACGTAGGGAAAAACTGTCTTACGATTCTAGGGTTAAACTATGTGTTACATGCATACTACAATTGGTGGCCGATTTTTCGAGCAATGGCCCGTTTTCGATGGTCGATTTTTATATCTTTTTTCGTCATATATTTCAAAAAAAAAATTAAGACATTTCATTTAAAATTTTCAAATTTTTGTATGCACATTGGGTAATTGGTCGATTTTTCGACCAAATCTTAGCCGGAAAATTAAAGATCGAAAAATTCTTAAGCTCTGGAATTTTGTTAATTTGATCAATATAAACAAAACCTGATATTTTTCATATTTCTAACGCGTTCTTGTAGCGGACCAAAATGGGTTAATAATATCGTTTATTTTTTACTCGGCTATTGTCCTCGTAATTTTTTTTTAACGCATAGTATTGCTATCTTTCTGGCAGTAGCATGATTCCACTCGCATAAAATTTTTCTTCATTGCAGACAAAAAACTGATCCAACTAATTTTGACCTCCTCATTTATTATTTAACTGAACGTTTTATCGTCTAAGAAATTTTGTAGAGACCGGAACAAATGTTAATCGGAAGGTGCTAGATCTGGAGAGTATGGTGGGTGTGGCAGTATATCCCATCCAAGCTCGCTTTTGTCGAGTGGTCAAAATTGTATGTAGTTTCGCATTATCCTGTTGGAACACATACCTTTTCTATTGACCACTTTTGGACTTTTTTCTTTTAAGTGAATCATTCAATTTGTCCAACTGATGACAGTATACTTCGGAATTAATCGTTGCATTGTCGGTAAAAGCTCAAAATAAACGTCTCCTGTGAAATTGCACCAAGCAGATGGTATAACATTTTTTGATGAATATTGACTTTCGAAGTTCTTTGAGCCGGTCCATCTTTTCTACTCCAGGATATTTTGCGTTTAACATTATTGTAGACAACCTAAGTCCCCTTTTCCACACGGCAATTATTCGTGCCGGCAAGTTTTCAATTCTCTTTTGAACTTGCCAATTGCGTTTCCACACAGCAATTCTGAGCAATTTCTTGAGCAATTCTGATTTTACTTTGAAGAAAGCGCTAGAACTGTTTAATAAAAAAATTAATAAAGTTTGAAGTTGTTTTAGTGGTTAATATTAAAATTTTATGCATTTACTGTTTTATTCAGTGTTCATATTATTGAAATATTACAACATTATTTACAATCAATGATTTTTTTATATGAATACTTTGTTCGCTAATGCGCTACCATCTTAACTGACGATTCAGAATAAAACGAAACAGCAAAGAAAGAACAGTACAAAAGAAAACTTGCCGGTACGAGCAAGTCTGTACTCGTCCCCTCTCGTCACGTTCCGAGCGCTCAAAAACTCGACTTGCCGGCAAGAAAAATTGCCGTGAGGAAAAGGGGTCTAATTCTCGTCCGCTGTGATGATCATTGTATCATTTTCTTGGCATTTGAGAAGCAAATCACATACATTAATGTGACGGTGCAAATTTTCTGACGTAAGTGGATGAGGAACCCATATATCAAGCTTTGAGATAAAACTAGCCAAATTCAAATGATCATGAACGGCCCAATTCAATAAGTTTGAACAGCATTTTTACCATTTCTATAGCAAGAAAGTTAAATATGCTGTTATTGAAGCTGAAGATGCTGTTATTCGCTTTCAATATTTAAAAGGCTATCAACCAAAAAATAATGGGCAGAATCAATCGAATTTTTTCACAAGCAAACCTTGCTATATCATCTGTCAAAATACATATGAATATGCGGCATAAATGTGAAGTTGGTTGTGAAAAAATACAATATAGTCCTCTGTTGGAAAAAAACCAAATTACTTTCCGAACAACCCAATTATTCGCGCAGAAGTCGGTTGTGGCTAAAATAAAAGCGTAAAGTGAAAGCAAAAATAAATTAAAAAACTATATTTCCTTTATCCAAATAGGATTAAACATATTTGAAGAAATAAGCAAAGCATTATTCGTCGCATTTGATTAAAATCTCGCCGGTTTTTGCTCCTGACAAAAAAAAATGAACAAAAATCCATGGTGAATTTTCTGCAGAGGACATTGGCGTGAAGATTTTTCGACTACGGCACCACTTGGAAGCTGCCAGAATTTATTCCCAAGCAGCGGTCCAGTGCCCTACCTTGGATCTTCAACGATTCATTGTGAAAGGGGTTATTCTGAATCTACTCCGAGTCTAGGCTACGTGTGAAGAAGCTTTTCAAAATTGAAGTTGCTAAAATCTTACTTAAGATCAAAAAGAGCCAAACGCGGCTAACCAATCATTCTATTTTGTATATTAAAAGCATACAAAAGTAAATTTAATAATGTGATCGAATATTTAAGCAAAATAAAGTCACGTAAATACGTTTAGTATTTGCTGTTTTATTATGGAGGTGCTCAATAGAAACTGCCCCGGGTGCCAACTCATGTTACGCCGCCACTACCGTCTCTAGTTCTATTACAAAATTATGTAGATGTACAAAAAATTCTTGTAATATTTACCAAAAATTAGGTTTTATGTGTTGCATTTTAAAATGTTGTTGAATCATATTATATACACTCACAGGCCTATTATACAAAGAGTATAAGCTAACATATAACTCAGCAGTTTTTTTTTCAATAATCACCAAATTTTTAGGAGTTAACTTTAAAGCCACTTGAACTAGTTTGTAAAATGGTTTAAAACGATTTTTTTAACTCCAAGTTAAGCTTGGTAATCGATGCTGACTTCTTAACATGCTTAAAGAAACGTCGAGCAGTGTTGCCATTGTTTGTAGTTCCACTACCTGGCTTCGGTTCATCAAGTAGCAAGCCTAGTTTAATGCGAAATTTATCTTGAGTATTTTTTATTTTTCTGGCACAATTTTTCTCTCATCTTGTGATTTAGCTTGCCATTTTTTTTTAAGCTTATACTAAACATGCAAAAAACACTTAAAGAAACGAATCCAGGCATAAAGAGTAGACCAGCCGAGATGGAGTGTTGCTTGGTCAGTTTTCTTTTCGAAAACTAAGCTATTCATTCTTTTGCTGTTGCTCGAGATATATGGTATATGTATATTAGGGTGGAGCGTTTGTTTTTTTTTTTAAATTTATGTGAACGACTAGTGCTCAAAAGTTGTAAGTGGATTCAGAAAGTATGTCTGTAAAGTTTAAAGTCAATCGCACAAGGTCTTAGGATTCCATTTTCGTTCGAAAACTGAAAAATACAACATTTAACAATTTACATAAAATAACAGCTTTCAGCTAATCTTAAATATTCTGACTACCCAGATTTCACCACGTGGAGGTAGCTGTCTTTTGAAATCCATTTTTTTTTAATTTTTTTTTTGTTTTTTTTTAATTTTTTGTTTTTTTTTTTGTTTTTTTTTAATTTTTTTTTTTTTTTTTTGTTTTTTTTTAATTTTTTTTTTTTTTATTTCATGACTGTAATAAAACCATTTTGTTTAAAATCCATATAAAATTTCATATTTTTCATAAATTGTTTTCATATTTATCTCCATTTTTATTTTTTTATATATTAAAACGAAAAAAAAAAATAATTTGTATTTCAAAAATTGGCTTTTTAATTTTGTTCAAGACTTTTCTGGTAGTCAGATTTTGTCTCAAATTTAGGAAGCGTTTTTCTTGATGCAGTTCTTACACGAATAAACCCGTCTCTATTCTCTTCTCCACAGACGAGAGCTGATGCTTCCGTTACGAGTTTAACACAACGTTCTACTGCTTGTGAGTGGCAGGGGAATTTGAAGAGCTCTACTATCTCTGGAGCATTTACATCAAATTCTTTTAAAAATTCATTAGAAAATTCTTTAAAAGCGGAGGGACATACATTTTATTTGTTTGCCAGTCAATCATTTCGGTGAAATCTTTGGCAGAAAAGTTTATATTTGGCACTTCGAAAAGTCGAACTGGTGTGTCAGCGGAGTCAACATATGATCTTATTTCTAAAATTCGTCTAATAGCGAGCTCCCGAATATGCTGTCTTTCATCAGAAAGCATGGCAAGCAAAATGTTTTCCGAATGCGCAAAAAAACCATTGCGCTGGATAACGGGGTCTATGATATTTCGTACCGATCTGTCAAAATTTCTAGATTTGCTGATCATGCTCCACAAATGCAAACTTCCATGCTTACATGTAGGATTTCTTTTTATTTCGAACCAAACTGGTGCATACACTTTAACAACAAATTTTGCCAGTGTTTGAAGATTTTTATTTGGTTTTTCCTGGGATGCATACAAACGAAGAATGCGATTAGCGGTTGTTAGCCATCGTGAGTGAACCATTTTGCCAGGATTTCTATGAGCAAGGTCTGGTGTTAAGTTGTTATTAGAAATAGCTGTTGTCATTTGGTACAAATATTTCTGATCTGTTCTGAGTTCAGAAAAGTCCATGATTGGTAACTCTGAAGCAATTGGTTTGAAATTTGCTGTTGGAAAAGTCTCACAAATCAGAAGTTTTCTTCCAATTGGACCAGAAAACGCTTTAGGGCCAACAGTTCTGCCATCTAGTTTTAGGAACAAATGTCGTAATGGGAGCTCATTGCAATGTAGAAGGCATATAAACCATTGCAAAGGCTTATGCAGTTCTAATTCTACCAATCTTAACACTCCCCCATTCTTTCCGGTATTCACTGCAGTCCCGTCACATCCGATCGCAACTAAATTTTTTGTATCAAGTTTCTTTCTAGCCAGGTAACCGCAAAGATCAGTTTTTATTGATAGAGCTGTGCTAGAGGAAGGAGTAAAATGACCAATATATTCTGAGCTTGGTTCAAAAACAAGCACAATATGCTCTTCTGAATCGGTTTTTCTTTTTAAATGGTTTCCAGATCTTATTTGGGATATGGTTTGATCTTTTCTTCCATCGAAATAAATGCCATGTAATTCAAGACCTTGCGTTGGTTGATAGCTTTGAGTATCGGCTCTAGCAGCTTTACGTGCTCTTCGAATTTTATGGCGATCGACGGCCATGCTAGAGTTCTCAGGACCAACCAATCCTAAATCTTTAAGTGTGGAGCTAACCACTATTGCAGCTGCTCGATCCGAAATTCCGTACCTATCGCAAGCTATTGCTACACTGGGAAATTTAACATTATTATTGCGGGATGAGGTGCTTGCACTTTCATTGTCTGTATTTGAAGTAATATGTTGCGATACGGTGTCTGAGCTTTGATAATCTGCGGAAATAGATGATTCCAATATTATAGATCGATTTGCGTCTTCAGATTCAGAATCTATATCAGAATCGAAAGATATTGTACGAGTATCTGCTGACCCTGTTGCAGATGTAAGATTTTGGGCATTGTGGAGTCTTGTTTGGTCAGCCATTTTCCTATTTCTTCGTTTTTGAAGCTTATTTGTTGTAACAACGTCCACTACACCAATAACCATCTTTCTACAATTTCTCTGATCCAACAGGAGAGGTCTTTCTAAAATAGGAACTTTTTTTATAGACCGGCAAGCAGAAAAATCGACGCACTTGCAAGAACATACATCGAAAAGTTTACCATTGTACTTGGATGTAAAAGCCTTGCATTTTAATATAAAAACTTGTTGTTTATTTGAATATTTTTTAATTTTTTTGCATTTGCTCATGAAAATCTTTTATTTTTGTAATGATTCTTGGCATACTTAAAATTGGTAATGAGGCTTTTTCCCATATTGATATTATTTTTTTTGACAGTATTATAGAAATTTCCGAAAAACTTTTATGGAAGTTTGAATTTTCTAAACTTTTTTGAATAAATGTGTAGCATTTTGCTACATCAACGTAAGTAGGGAGCTTATTTTGATCAAAATCAGAAGCCTGACCAAAAATTGGACAATTAAAGTAATTGCGCGTATTTGGCATATTGTGCGCAACGCGATAACGTTGAAATTTCCGCGCCTCTGTCCGTACAATTAATGTGTGAGCCGCTAATGAAATAAATTTGAATATTCTGTTATGATGCACAAACAAAGGAAGCGTCGATAAATGTAGTTCGAAGTATTTTACACAACAAAAACTTTTGGTTGTGTGTATGTTGTTGTCATTAAGATGTAGTCGATCGAAGCTAGCCTGGTTTGACTGCAATCGTTGCTTTGTTTAAAAATGTAAGCGAAAAACCAAAGCTTTATTTTCAATTGCAAATTGTAAATTTCAATGCCAAATCAAATCAAAAATTAAATTTACCTAAACGCTTAGCTTAAGCTTATACGTCAACACGTCGAAAAACATGTTCTGCTCGAATTCACACGATCAAGGACTTGAGTCAAAAAGTATCGACCCGTCACGTAAGTAATTAAAGTATTAAATATCATTTAAAAGCTTAAAGTAACCCAAATTTGTATTTTCTAGTTTTGCAGATTACATTAAAAATATATAATACTGAACAACATTAATTTGGTTCTAACTATTAAGTTGAATTTTCAAATTAAAAATGGAATCCTTAGACTTTGTCTGATTGACCTGAAACTTTTCAGTAATACTTTTCAAAGCCTCTCACAACTTTTGAGCACTAGTCGTTATCGAAATTCACATTTCTTTTCTTTTTCTTTAGCTCAACGCTCCATCTTAATGTATATAGTAACTTATTCACCTTGATTAGTATCTAGCGTACTGCACTACAAATAATTAAATTCACAAAACGAACAAACTGATGCAACAAGCCGCCGATTAAAATTGCAGAAAGCCATGTTGAGCTGAACAGGTTGAGAACGTGTCGATAACTTGTAGCGTTCAAGTTGCTTAATCTGAAGATTCCGTTATAAATACACAGGCCAGCAACTTGAGTTGGACTTGCGTTGACCAAGTGTGGAAAAGGCCTTAAGCTTAAGCCGAAGATGGAGATGAAACAAAAACGATGTTAACAAGCGAGATAGAAATCAGCTTGATTTGAAACAAGCGAGATAGAAATCAAATCAATCTGATTCTGTGCACATAGTTTCCATTATTTGTTTTGTTTTGTAAGCATTCACTATAAACCGCGGTCTTATGTTTAAAAAAAGTACACTGAAAGAAAGCTTATATCTTCCAAAAAGGCAAAAAAAGGCAGACAAAACTTATAGGATCTTTAGTTAGAAGAATATTGAAGTCAATATCAATGTAATAGACTGGCTTGTCATGTTGCCGGGTGTTACATGACTTTGAGGCTTACCCAAATTTTTAATGTAATGTTTGTATAAATTTTTTTTTTCGTTTTTTAGACAAATTTAAAAAATTTCAGTGTACTTCAAATTTCCTGAAACTCTATATTTTGTATGTAAAAATGTTCGGCAAGAGAATCATCGTTTTATTTTAAAGTGTGTTACATCAATTTGTTAAAAAATTGTATTTTACAATGACACCGAATTTCGTTTACACAGTTTTCAACATCCTACCACTTCATAACCTCCACTTTCGCGGCTCATATATCCTTAGTTTTTATTTGGATTGAAAAAAAAAAAATTGCTAAAATAAACTCCAATTAATTTGCTCCATTAATTACTCCAAAAATTATGTGAAAATTTTTAGATTTTAGAGCAACGAATTTTTTTACTTTTGCCCAGCTAAGGCTGCATTCTAAACCTCTGTGCGTTGTTTGCCTATATTCATATTTAGAAGTTTGTTTGTTTATTTACATTAACAATTTATTGGTCTTGTATTATAGGTTTCTCTCTTATTAAGGAAAGTAGGACCGCTAAGAAGGGAGGGGACCCGGGTGTTCACTACTGGTCCGGAATTTTATGAGCCGCCTGAGATTTTTGAACCCTAAAAGACACACCCGAAAATACTACGAGAAAACTCACCCGTGGTACAAATGTATCCACTAACAATATTTCGCTTTTTTACGAGTGTTTTTCAAATATTCTTAATTTTTTAATTAATATCGTTAGTTGAAGCATCAACAAGTATTTTAAGTTACAGTTTGTAAATATTTTATGCCCCAATCAAAAATAATAGGCAAAAAATGTCGTTTCAGCAAAAACTCTATACATGCTGGTTCGTGCATAAACTAATATGCTCACAACATTCAACAAATACTACTGTGTGCTTTTTCTATAAAGTTATAAATAATTTTGTCAAGATTAAGGTTTTTTAGCATTTATTAATTGAAGCAAGAATTTATTAATAAAATTTAAAAAAAATATATAAAAAATATTTTCATTTCACAATGAACCCCTTTGTTTCATCACGCGGGCACAAACGTACGCCGGGTGTGTAAAGTCGTCGGTGTCAATTTTGGAGGCTCATAGCTCCTCCACCATTGGCCACAGGAAAGTAAACTAACATTCAAATGACATATAGTAATGTCTTCTTCCTAGATTCAAAGTTTCAATTTGCTATAAGCACTGGTTAAAAAGATACAGCGGTTTAAAGTCGCAAATGGGTACGTTTGTACCCTGGTGTGCCTTTTAAGGTTAAGAGTACCTATTAGTACTACTACATAAAGCAAGTTTTCAAATAAATCATTCTCCATTTGACTTCCTCATTGCTATTTACACTAAAAATTTTGACAATCTTTTTTTTTGTTCTTTTTTGTACTATACCTGTCTAGTATGACCAACTTCAACTTAAAAAAAAATCATAATTTTGAATAAAAAGAATCAACTTGGAAGAAATGGAAAAAACGATAAATTCTTTTTATACCTCAACTCCTACTGCGTAAGGGGTATATTAACTTTGTCATTCCGTTTGTAACGCCAATAAGGAGACGTGGCAGGTATAGAAAAGTATATGTATATATATTTTTGAGCACCATCACCTCCTGAGTCGATTTCTATGTGTCCGTCTCTCTGTCCGTCTGTCCATCTGTGGACACGATTACAGCCGTAATTTTAAAGATATCGCGATGAAATTTAAAAAAAAAAGCTTTTTAAAATATGGAGATCAAGTTCGAGAATGAGCCAAATCGGATGAAAACCACGCCTACCTCCCATACAAAGTGACTTTCTTTTAACAGATAAATCTCTTAAAAATCCACAAAAATTATAAAAAGGCCTTGAAATTTGCACGTAAGCTTTGATCTTCAATATAAATACTGACTAAGAAATTTGGAAATATCGGATAAAAACCACGCCTACCTCCCATACAAAGAGACTATATATTAACCGTTAAATCTCTTAAAAATCTGCTCAAATTCAGAAATGTATTGAAAACCACGTCTACCTCCCATACAAAGTGACGTCATCAAAATAGTAAAACTTTCGTTTTCCAAATTTTACCCACATCGTTTATCCAACCCATACCAAATTTTGCACACATATTAGATATACTCATATGGTGTAATGTAAGGTCTTTAGACTTGGAAAGTGGGCGTGAAATTTTACTTTTTTTACTTCTTTTATTTTTTTTTTACTCTCAACACCTTGTGTCTGACCAAGTTCAACCAAATTTTGCAGATATTGTCCTTGGTAATTTGAGCAGTCTTAAGTTGATAAGATTGGGTGGTACTAGACAGGGGGCGTGGCACTTTAATTTTAAACTACCTCCATTTACACCGTTTCTCCGATTTCAACCAAATTTCACATATGTATTCTTTACTATAATAAGTTTTAAGCCTACAAAAGTGGGTGGGATTGGACAAGGGGCGTGCCAATTTTAATTCTTATCAAACTCCTTCTACTCCGCTTTTCTGATTTCAACCATAGTTGGCAAATATATTCTTTGGAATAATGAAATGGCGGAATTAAACAGGGGCGTCCCACTTTAATTTAAATCAAACTCCTTCCATACTGCTTGTTCGACTTCTTCCAAATTTTCCATATTCTTTGGAATAATGAGCACTCAGTAAAATTGGGTGGAATTGAACGGAAACGTGGAACTTTAATTTTAAACGAAATTGTTTTACACCGTTGGTATGAATTTCCACATACCAATAAAATTTTTCGCATATATTCTTTAGTATAATGATCAGTGGCAGCTCAGGGTAAAATAAAATTAAGCGTATGATACATATATTTTTAGAGATAATACATAAATCCATGCTTGTTCGTTGGGCTCAACAACGATTATTTTCATCAAGAATGAAACGCAAAAAGCAAAAACCAACACGTATGAGCGTTGTCTTTTTCATGTACAGACAGAGAGAGAGAAAGAGAGAACAAGAAGAAGTTATTATTACGATTGACTGCAAACCACTAAATTTAACTATTTCTTTGATTTCTCATTTACGAAACACATATCCGTATACACATCAACGCCACTACTCAAACATGTGAATTCAATCCGTCAATCAGCTCACACAAACGACGCCTTCAGCAGATCATTTTATTTTATTCAACGTCAACACTCGTTCACTCAAACATGTGAGTTCGATCAGACAAACTCAATCTCTAACTGACACAAAAGACGCGTTCGCCAGTATTGTGCTGATTTTATTCAACTCTGAACTTTGTTGAATGAGTTGAGTTGAGTAAGAATTCCAGTGAATGAATTAATCAAGCAAAATGTGAGTTTTGCAGTTCTCTGGTTCGCAACAAATGTTGACCATCGACTTGGATAGCCTTGCAACCACGCTAAAGTTATAGTGGAATCCATCCAAGCAAATAATTTGTTGGATGTATTTTCCAGACTGGCTAGGGTTTGGCTAATAAGTTTTGCTCCAAGATGAGCTGCGCATTGCTCTAGCCTAGGGAGCGTAGTAGTCTTGAGCGGTGCGACCTTTGCTCGTGCTGTGAATAAATTAACTTTTACAGGTTCCATCTTTTAACTGTATACTCGAGAACAATGCTGCTGCATAAGAGCGCTCTGATTCATCTGTAAAAATGTGAAACTCTGTTAGGGCATCTGATTAGTCAGTTCCTAGCCATAGATTAAGCTTTTGCAATGTCTGTTGGTACTTATTTATCCCAGTCAACATTAGCACACCAAATTTGCTGCAACAATACTTTTGAGCGAATGGTGCACGGAGCTAGCAAACCCATTGCATTTCTTTTGAACCCTCTATAGAAGAAAAGCCCGTCAGTAAATCATCCATGTAGAAGTCGCGTACAATGACCTCGGCGGCTTTTTTGTGCATTTCATCTGCATTAATGGCGACTTGTTGCAACGATTAAACGGCCAAATGGAATGCAGATGCAACGCCGTAAGTCACCCTATTGGGATGCTTCGACATACTATTCGTTGATATTTGACATCGTCTGCTGCCACATACATTTGGCGATACATCTTTTCGACGTCAGCCGTTATTGCAAAACGATGACTTCGAAGCCGGACAAGTATGGAAAACAAATCCTGTTGAAGTTGTGGCCCAACCATCGGAGCGTCGCTAAGTGAAATTTCAGATGATGTTTTCATGGACGCATTGAACACTACTCGCAGTTTAGTCGTGGTACTGGAATTCTTTAATACAGCATGATGTGGCATGTAAAAGCATTTATGTGGGATACCTTGGACTGGTTCCATATGGCCCATGCGCAAAACTTCACGCATAATCTCGGAATATTGTAAACGCAATTCATTTTCTGCAGCGAATCGTCTTTCCATTCGAAGAATACTGCGAATAGCCGCACTTCGAGAATTACCTAGTGGCACAGAACTTTCATTGGAAATCGGACGACAAAGCGACCGTCAGCAGCGCGAGTAGATGTTTTCCCAAAAAAGTCTTCACAGAAGGTTTCTTCAACAGTATAGTGTTTTCTTTGTGGCAACTCCTCCAATTTCCAAAACTTACTGACCGTTCTTATTAATTGGACGTCACAGTGAAAGGTTGCCACAGCCATAGCAGAGAAATCCGTATTTGTTGTGTTTTCAAATATGACCCAACCAAATGCAGAATTTTGGCCCATTGGTGTGCCAGGTGGTCCTTTGTAAAACCCAGATAAAAGAAATGTGTCCATTTCGTCCATGCCAATTAGCACATCAATAGGATCCGGTGTAGCATAGGAGGGATCAGCAAGCTGTAAGTTGTGCAAATGCGGCAACAGACATTTCTGTTGGCTAACTGTAAGCAGATTATTTGTTGTTTTTATTAACTGGTTTCAAAATCGTGGCGATACAGTCAACAAAGATTCACCCCTTACCTTGCCTATATTTGAAGAGCCGATGCCAGTAACGTAGCTTGATGATGGTTTTCTTGGCAAACGAAGTCGCTGGATGCAGACTTCAGTAGGAAAGGAAGCGTGTGATCCATTATCGAATAATGCTCGAACAGGCTGCCAGTAACCTGCATGATCCTGGAGGTTGACAACAGCGGTAGCCAACAAAATAGCTTTTTCGGCACCTGCAGAAATTGAGTCAGCTATCAATGATGCAGAATGAAGGTCACAAGGCTTGGTGCCCTCTATTAACCTTGCAGCGGCAGAGTCTTGAGTAACGTCTCTTCATGCGACGCATGCAGCGAGTGGTGTTTCGTCAACAGAAAATATGTTTTGAGAGTGCGCATCGGCAGCTGAGGTGACTCTTGTGTTTCGATTTTCTGAACGAGTGTTAGTGTTGGTGTCGTTATCAAAGCAGTGGTGGAGCAGAGTGTTGTGACGGTGGTGGAGCAGAGTGTTGTGACGGTGGTGGCAAATTCAGCATGTAGATTAGCTACGTCAATCTGCTTCAGAGTGCATTGTACTGAGTTCATTGTACTGACAGTTCAAGCAAGCGGTTCTATGTTGAATATCAATGAGTCGTTCAATTGGGTTCAAACGGCTAAATTGTTGGCAGAAATATATCTTGTGATTTGATTTGCAGTATACACAATGTTGAGGGCTATCAACGCTTTGCAAGGAACCATTCATTGAGCATTTTCGATATTCACGACGTAAAGTGTAAGCAGTTCTTAACATCTCTAACGAACTTGCTCGAGTCTGTAGAAAAACTTCCAGCTGCTCAAAAGTGGGCAGTTGATCACTTACGAGTGCAAGCTCCCACTGCTTTCTAGTTTCGAATGAAAGTTTGAATACAATCCAGTGACCAACCAATCGTCCAAAAATCAAATGGATGGCCTATAGCTCGGAGCGCTCTATCTTGTTGGAATATGTTACCTAAAATTAACTTAATTTCACTTGCAGAGTCTTTGAATGATTTTTCAAGCGATCATATAACCTTAAGATGGCTATCCACAATAACACGCATTACTTGGTACCTCAATGTTCGCAAATTCCACGCTTCAGTGGAATACTGAAAAAAAAATCATCAAAATCGGTTAAGAAACACAGGAGAAAATGGTACTGAACTTTTTTTCTTCGCCTATTTATATATAAGCAAAGTGTGGAAACTGCATTTCAGCATTTTATTTAGTTCGGCCGGATAAACGTGGATGACGTTGTTGCTATTGCAGGTGCTGACGTTGCGTCTAGTTTATGTCATATCTCGATCTTATTGGTGTTGACTTTGACAGAACTTTCAATAGACGATTGAAATTGGCTTGAGTAGACATGAACCAGGTTTCAGCTTGTATTCGAGCTTGCTATTCAATTTCTGCTTTGTCAGCACCACAAGAAATTTCGACCTCTTCCTGGGCTTTGCAGAAACGGTTCCATTGTTCGTTAAGCAGCTGCAGATAGCCTTCTATCTCTATTCCGGTATGTTCACATTTGCTTGAGTTTAAATATCCTGTTATGGATTTTAAAGCGGAGTCGTGACTTTTGACATTCTTCAAATAAATAATGTTTGTAGAAAGATGTGAAAAAAATGTCAATTACTTTGATTAATGCAATTCAATTCAATATACGAAAAGAGAGAAAGTGCGAATATGCACTTAGCAAATACCACAACCACTTTGGCCAGCGGAGTCTCGAGTGTGAAGGTTATGAACTGCAAGCACATTGTATGACGTAACTGCATACGTGAAATATATGACAACTTAATTAAACGTTGCGAATCTTTACAAAAGTGTTACTAGTTCTTAGATTCGGCGTACGAAGGTCCAGAATGTTGTCGCCTTGTCCTGCGACGGTTAAATGCGTAGAATAATAAAAACTTGCATGCGTTTATGAATCGATATGCTTTATTACTAAATAATTTTAAGAGAGAGTAACTTATTATGAATATGCAGAATAATGCCAGATTGGCGCGACCACTTGTCACGACTCCCAGTTGACCTGGGTCCATAGGTGGGACAGCAAAGCGGCTGTTCAGGGTCGTGCCAAAAATTTATAATCTTATTTAATTTAAGGACTCCAAATAAGAACGCACAAATTTCAATCGAACGTTATAAGTTTATTTTCCAATGTTTAGTAGGAAGAAATTTCTCATTAACATAAATTATCTGGTATTATCTAATCTAATGATACCTCTTCACGGTATCTTGCTTCAAAATTTATGTAAAGCTCGTAAGCGTTTAAGAGTAATAATTAAAAATTTTCTTAAATAATAATAATAGTAAGTAATATAAAAAAAGAAGGGTGTCACCAAATCCATATGTGGGCACGTCGCTGCTGGGTCCGTTGATCATAGGTCACCGACTACAGCTCCAAAGGGCAGCCGCGTTAATTCTCTTCAGTCGACAGCGCCGGCATCAGCGTCACCTCGCCCAACCGTGTGCGTCTCAAACTCTACACTACCGATAAGAAATGGGATTGGGGGACTAGGAAGCATTGGCAGAGTGCAAATACCCCTTACCAAGGAAGGTTTGGATTCCCTAACGCCCTGGCTAATTGGTTTTCTTTTATTATAACTTTGACAGAGTGCAAATACCCCTTACCAAAGCTATAATACGTCTCGTCCTGGTCTATGACTCACAATTCGGCCCGGCTCACTATTTCACATTACGATGTCTAGAATATAAATTTCCCTAGTTGGCAGAGTGCATATACCCATTACCATAAGCTGCCTAGATTCCCTCACGCGTTCTCCTTTTATAATGTCTAGCGTCCCTATTTGGCAGAGTGCATATACCCCTTACCAAAGCTGCTAGATTTCCTACTGTCTGTATACACGAAATCTCTTGGAATGTCAGACTTCCCTAGATGGCAGAGTGCAGATACCCCTTACCATAGGAAGGTCTGAATTCCTTGTGCTCGACTAACTGTGGAATGCTTTTAAAATAAATTTCCCAACTTGGCAGAGTGCATATACTCCTTACCAGCCTAGCTAAATTCTTTATTCACTCCCTAACTATCTTCTATCCTGCTATTTTAACTCACAGACCTACCTGAAGTCTTGCGCGCTGCCGCCGGGGTGTCCTCTACTGCCCGTGTCGGCGCTGGCGTAGCTTATCGGTGACGTCGACGTCCCTGCATCGGTATCCTGGCTGTGCTCCTTGTGATTATCTGCTGCTTCCGTAATGCTCCTGACTGTGCTCGGCCGTATTGCCTTTGGCTCTCCTCTGCAGCGGCGTTGGCTGTGCTTTGCCTCCTTGAGCAATTAAAAAAAATGGACTGCTGCGTTGACGTGCAGCGTTGGTCACAACTTGGAAGTTATCAATTACGACTCGTCTGTATCACGGCTGATTCACAACTGCCCGAGTCGAGCCGGATCTCTGTCTTTTATTGCAGGTTTGCCTAGGCTTTGAGTGAAGTGTTTCCGGTATGTATCGTAATGTTCATTCTATGAATGTTGGGTTTTTTCCATGAAATGTTGAGATGCAGATTATCCAGTAGGGCGGACATCTACTACTTGGGTGTCTTTTCCTGTGGTTGTAAATTCTTGAGCATTTTTTTTTTGTATCTCCGTTAATGTCGCTCCTCAACATAATAAGCAACTTCCGGTTGGCGGCCATCTCGAAAATGTTGGCAACTACTCACAACGTGTTGGCACAGGTTGGATGTCTTGTTTTCGAACTAATGGCTTGTTTTCGAGCAAAGTTGATTATGCTGCTGGCGCCAGCCTAAATAAAATAAAATACGTTAGTTTGGGTGTGTGTAAACATATTATGGACATACACTGGGAGAAATTCCCTGTCGTCATTGTTTAACCCCAACAGACCCATTTGCTAAATCATAACATTTTGTTTCCATTAGACAAAATAACTAATGCGGAGATTGTTTCAGTTGTGTTTGGTATTTATTTTATCATAGGATTGAACTTAATTCTTTAGTTCTAATTAAGTTTAACATTTCAAAAATTTTGAAACTTCAATTTGTTCATTTATTGCATTTTCTATTATAATTCATATATTTCAAATGTAATTTGAAATTACATGCATAATTCGTATTACATAACTATTTGCAGGGGAAGCCTGCTTCTTCTCCCCGGGTGAAAATGCAAGTAACTATTTCATTTCGGGTAACCCCGTAACTACTGGGTTTGTATGCCCTTTCGGGCGCCCCTGTCAGTGTTCAAGGGTGGCGGCTTGTTTTGTGTCGTCCGGGTCTTGACCCCCCACGACCTGCGCCGCTCAGCGCTCGGCTGTGCCTTGGCTCTCTACTGAAACTGAAATGAAATTACATCAGACATGTTGGTAAAATTTGAAGCACAAATTTTGTCCTTACACACTATCCATTCCAAAAGCATTGAATGTTTTTGATACTTTGTAGAACCTGGAATTAGCGTGAACTGATTTTAATAACTGTTTATGGTTGCTACATTTTTATCAAGCCTGTTTAATGGCACAACATACATGTAAACCAAAATATCGGATAGTAAATTTAATTTTAATTCTCCAACAATGGAAGAGGAGGAGAAATTTGATAATTTTTTTATCAGTAATTACTCGATTATGATTATAATTTTGTGCAGATTCAATAAATTTTTTGAGGTCGCGGTTATGAAGCTGCATTTGCCTGGATCGAAACTACACACAGAATAAAGGGTTTATTATGGACCGGTAGCTTAAGAGCGCATTTATAATATCACAAAATTGTCTATTTAATTGGTTTCATTCGCAGTATAATTGTATTTTAGCTATTGTTTGCAGTTTGTACTTTTATTGCTAAATAATGATGGAGGATGAATTGACGACTAGGTTTTGTTTATCACATGAGTGACGCTTATTAATTTGATTTCTTTGAAAAGCAGCTCACGTATTCCAAAATTATGTCTTTTTACGCAGTCCGCAAGAATAAACACAAATTCATTTGATTTAATTTACAGCAGACAACGTATTGAAAAAAATATGAAATTTTTCAGACAAAACAATGGCAAAATTTGTAAAATTGCTCACATTGAAAGTGGTATGAGCAACAACAACAATAATTTGTGGTCACAATATACCACGAAGTGTCCATTGAACATCGATGACAACATGTGTTTGTGTACATCGAACGAACAAACAAACAAACTAACGGTATGAATGGGGTTGGCTGAAAAACGATGGCCACTTGGATCCATGCTGTACACAGTAGGCTCACTACATATCGTTCATTTCGTGCAAAAGAAATTTTAAATATCTTAAAGTTCAAAATTGATTTTCTCAAAATTTAAAAGTTCATATCTCGAATAATAAAAGGAATAGTTTGCTTTAACTTGTGTATATTACTTATAAATTCGATTTATGATATTTTAATAGTGGTAACCGAAATTAACATTTATTCATGCTTTACTTTAAAATTCTGAATTTTGAGTTATGAAAGTCTTGCACGAAATGAGCGATATGATGTGTGACATTGCGACACAAAATTGTCAGTTAGCAATAATACAAGATATAGAGAATCCTTAATGCAATGGTAAGGGTAATATTGGTGCGGCAAAAAGGTCTTGCAGTACTGGTGCAGAGTTAGTTTTCTGTTCTTCTTTATCTGCTATATGATCATACAAATTTTACCAAGGTGGATTGTAATATTATTTTTAATTTATGCTTTTCAAATCAATTCAGACGAAATCAATACTTAAAAATATATTCACAGCAAAGATAAAATAAATTTGAATCCAATTAAAGTGTGACACTCTGTAAACATAAATCCGCTTACATGTCCATTCAAAACCTACTTCCGAAAATGACGCGTGCAAAGTTATGTTTTGAATATTACACACAGCGTGAATGCAAAATAATCCTATTGTAGCCAGTTGGAACAACAATTGAAGCATTTAAGCGTGATAACATGTTTTTGTCTACCAAGGATTTGATTTTTGCATTGCAATATAACGTTTGCTAGAAACTGAATATGGTCGTTTCTGTTTACATTTCACTTCGATTAGTTGATTTAAGAAAAAAAAAATAGGATTTGTAGAAATATATATAAAAATTATGAGAATATATATAATCTTTATATCCTAGTAAACATATCAACGAATGAAATAACACAACATTTTTAAAGATTTATATATACATATCACATATCCCAAAATTCTTGCGACACTTTTTCCAATTGTATTTCCGTAGGCTTTGGCATATGAATGGGTTGCAAAACGGTCCACAATATTTCGGTAATATTGTTAACAGTTTTTCAAATTGTACTCTCTCCCATTCTAAATGAAATCTCCCGTTGAGAGAAATCTGCAATATCAATACAAAATTTGCTAAGCTTTTTATTTAATACTTTCAGGGGAAGATATAAAAAAAAAGTGGAAACAGCTAAGAGACCAATTCCATCTTGAATTAAAAAAACTCCCAAAAGACCGATCCGAAGATGCAGAATACGAAGATGAAATTACTTGGCCAGATTTTAAGCCAATATCTTTTCTTAAAGACCAAATGAAATTTCGCCCATGATCCGGAAATTTTAACGCTTATTGAAAATATAAGTTGACTGAAAAAAAACTCTCAAATTTTCTCTCAACAACAAGAAGAACAAGGCCTTAACTTGGAACAGGAAGGAAAACAATAGTTGGAACAAAAAGATGCAGTTGATTTAGAAGAAAGAAAATTCTGGAACAGGTGTTGGATGTTAAAAAGATATTGTAATAAAAGATGACTATACTCCACAGAAGAATAAAATAAATAAACGAAAACTTCTGACGCCGACATAATACAAATTGAAAAACGTCAACTGAAGATCCTTGAACAAAAACATGCTTAAAAACGAGATAGAGATGAGGACGAAACATTTTTTGACAGCCTGCTACCTCATTTAAGAAAATTTCAATCATCCCAAAAACTTTCTTTCAGGATTCATGTTCAGAATACTGTACAGAATCTCATGTATACTCCCTGTCGGTAATCCTTTATTATAGCAACAAACGTTTTTCATCCATTGTCTCAAGAGAATTCTCTTACTACTATTCCACATGGATCCCAGGATTCGAGCCATTCCGTGCAATATTCTCGCCAATTAACGAGTACTCAAACTTAACACCACTAAATTTTGCCATTCCGAGCAGCACACAATCACAAGAGATAATATTTTTTGATCCGCAGAAATTTTGTAACACAAACATTAAAAATTTTCCAAACATTTAAAAATTTCGCTGTGTACTGAATTTACATTTTTTACCTGTTTCATGCTTACATAAAACTATTTGAAAATCAAAAATAAAAAGATTTCAATGCTATCATTTTAAAAAAATCGTAAATAAAATTTTAAAAAACATCATGCGTATTTTTCTTACCTTAAAGTCACAATTAGCTCTTCACACGTCGATTTGGATTATTTAAAAAAAATTTGCACTTTTTTTGATTCACGGGATCGATATTTGACAATATGTAATCGAATGTTTCGAATGACATTCTAGTATATTCAAAAAAATTTTGCTGATCATTGCGCAGTTGGGGATACAAATGATGAAACTCGCCGTATTTCTATCGAAATGCATTTATTTCTTGCACTGGCTTTTTAACAATTTGAAATATAAACTTTCCTGCAGAAACTCTTCTTCTGAAGACGACTCCATCGCGACTGAGCGTACAGAAAAGTTTCACTGTGCGCACACAAACGCTTTGCAAAACGCTTTCAACAGCACAGCACCAAAACGCTTCGCAAACAGCACAGCAACTAAGACAGACTCCGTGGTTGGCAGTTTTAAGGGATCGCTGGATTAGAGTTCGGTGTCTGAATTTTAAAATTCAAGATTTCGGATAGGGTTGCCACCTAAACTTTTTGCATTTTTGCGAATTCTTGTCATTTTTAAATTCTGACAAAGGATTTGTTTCCAAATTGAATGTTACCATTCTAAAATTCACGATGGCGGATAGGGTTGCCAACTTTATTTTTACTATAGGTTTGCCACCTAATAATATGTTTTTACGAGTTTTAAAAATTTTCCAACAGTCTAAAAATGTTTAAGCTAATTTCGAGTCTGATGTCAGAATTTTAGAATTCAAGATAGCGGATAGTTTTTTTTTATTTTTACGAATTCGGGGCTGGTGTCATTGTCTGCAGAGGGGTGACGGCCGAACAAAAAAATAAATACAATTGAAAAAACATTCCGGGACAAATGGGATTTGAGCCTAGATTCTATCGTATACAAGTCACGCGAACACTTAGCTAAAAATGGGTCACTGAATCCGAATTCGTTGCCAGAATTTTACTTAAACAGTAAAATATAATTTTTTAATTTTTTTCTATTTAAAATACTAAACAGAAATTGTTATATTTTTTTACATAAATACATTCAAGTTTTTTTAACTTCCTGCCACTTTGATTTACCAAAGCCACTATATTTAAGGTCATCGAATTAACAACATCATATTTATTTAAATAAAAGCTCTTTGCTCGAAGTAACTCGAAGTAACGTAAATCAGGGCATAGCTGTTCAGCGACTACGCTGGGTCATGTCCATCGTATGAACAACGAAGCTCCAGTCGACGATGACTTCCTGATTAGCATCACTTCCTGAGTTGATTTGTGTGTCCGTCTGTCTGTCTGCCTGTGATCATAATTACAGCCGTAATTTAGAAGCTACCGCGATTAAATTCAATATATAAGCTTTCTTTCAAAAAATAAAGTTCCGGAATGGGCGAAATTGAAAAAAAACCACGCCTAACTGCCATACAAAGTGCCTTTATTTTATCCCTAATATCACTTAAAAATCCACAAAAACACAAAAATTCTTCATGGCTAGGTGGTGGAAATGCCTTGAAATTTTACAAGATCTCCAACATAAATCCTGGCCATAAAACATAAATCCTGACCATAAAATTTGGAAAAATTGGATGAAAGCACTCCTACCTCCCATACAAAGTGGCTTTATTTTAAAAGTAAAGTTTCTTAAAAATCTGCTCAAATTTAATAAATGGCTTGAAATTTTTCACATAAGCTTTGGTAAAGGGTGATTTTTTAAGAGCTTGATAACTTTTTTTTTAAAAAAAACGCATAAAATTTGCAAAATCTCATCGGTTCTTTATTTGAAACGTTAGATTGGTCCATGACATTTACTTTTTGAAGATAATTTCATTTAAATGTTGACCGCGGCTGCGTCTTAGGTGGTCCATTCGGAAAGTCCAATTTTGGGCAACTTTTTCGAGCATTTCGGCCGGAATAGCCCGAATTTCTTCGGAAATGTTGTCTTCCAAAGCTGGAATAGTTGCTGGCTTATTTCTGTAGACTTTAGACTTGACGTAGCCCCACAAAAAATAGTCTAAAGGCGTCAAATCGCATGATCTTGGTGGCCAACTTACCGGTCCATTTCTTGAGATTAATTGTTCTCCGAAGTTTTCCCTCAAAATGGCCATAGAATCGCGAGCTGTGTGGCATGTAGCGCCATCTTGTTGAAACCACATGTCAACCAAGTTCAGTTCTTCCATTTTTGGCAACAAAAAGTTTGTTAGCATCGAACGATAGCGATCGCCATTCACCGTAACGTTGCGTCCAACAGCATCTTTGAAAAAATACGGTCCAATGATTCCACCAGCGTACAAACCACACCAAACAGTGCATTTTTCGGGATGCATGGCCAGTTCTTGAACGGCTTCTGGTTGCTCTTCACTCCAAATGCGGCAATTTTGCTTATTTACGTAGCCATTCAACCAGAAATGAGCCTCATCGCTGAACAAAATTTGTCGATAAAAAAGCGGATTTTCTGCCAACTTTTCTAGGGCCCATTCACTGAAAATTCGACGTTGTGGCAGATCGTTCGGCTTCAGTTCTTGCACGAGCTGTATTTTATACGGTTTTACACCAAGATCTTTGCGTAAAACCTTCCATGTGGTCGAATAACACAAACCCAATTGCTGCGAACGGCGACGAATCGACATTTCACGGTCTTCAGCAACACTCTCAGAAACAGACGCAATATTCTCTTCTGTACGCACTGTACGCATTCGTGTGGTTGGTTTAATGTCCAATAAAGTAAACTGAGTGCGAAACTTGGTCACAATCGCATTAATTGTTTGCTCACTTGGTCGATTATGTAGACCATAAATCGGACGTAAAGCGCGAAACACATTTCGAACCGAACACTGATTTTGGTAATAAAATTCAATGATTTGCAAGCGTTGCTCGTTAGTAAGTCTATTCATGATGAAATGTCAAAGCATACTGAGCATCTTTCTCTTTGACACCATGTCTGAAATCCCACGTGATCTGTCAAATACTAATGCATGAAAATCATAACCTCAAAAAAATCACCCTTTATTTTATAAAACCATCTCTATGATATTTAGCGAAATTGGATGAAAACCAGCCCACTTCCCATGAACGTGGCTTCCCCAAAGTGGCTTTATTTTGAACGCAAAATCTTTTTAAAATCCGCAAAAATTAAAGAAATGTCTTAAAATGTTGCACATTGGCTTTGATAATTAATACGAACCATCTCTATGATATTCGGCAAAATCGGATGAAAACCACACCTACCTGTCATGCAAAGTGACGCACAGTGTAACGAGTGCGGCCAAAAATAGCTTACGAAAAAAAAGTCATAAATTTGTAATTATAAATATGCAGAATAATAGTTTGTAGTATTAATATTCTGAATGTAAAAGTGTTTTGCAATATTTTTTCTGTTACGGACATGCCACTTGCAAATTGAAAGTTGACTTGAAGATGTTATAATAATTTGTTCACACTTTGGCATTGTATATTTTTTAATAAGGCGTAAATCTAAATATATAAAATCCTTTGTGCGGGCTAGGCGTCCTTTAATATCTCAGGAACGGTAGCACCTAAGGACACCAAAATTGCAACATCTGTTATTAAGGTTCATTTCTCAAGTAATGAACAAAAAAAGTTGCCTCACCCCCTATTAAAGCCCACAAATCAATAAAAAAGGTATATTTCAGACAAATGTGGTTGTATTAGATTAAAATCTTAAATTTAAATCGAATGGTTACTCACGGCAAATGCACTAAAAATAGGCGTAGGCAAATTATGACTACGACCACTTTTCAGAAATCTTTATAATTCCTGATTTGTGCATGATTTGATAATGAAACATGGTATGTAGGTACTATGCGATGGTCACTATATATATAAATGTTGCTACGCGTATAGGCAATCCCTTCTTGGGCTATCGAACGCAGCTTTAGGATCGACAAATAGATGATGTGTGTCAATTTGTTCTTCGTGGATTTTTCCAGGATTTGTCGTAACGTGAAAATCTGGTATATGGCCGATTTTCCAAGTCGAAAGCCACACTGATAAGGTCCAATCAGTGTTTTTGTAATCGGCTTTAATCTTTCACATAGTACGCTTGAGAGAACCTCATATGCCATGGAAATAAGACTGATACCTCAATAGTTGGCGCAGATTTTTGGGTCTCCTTTACTATGTACAGGGCAAAGTACGCTGAGATTCCAACCGTCGGGCATGCTTTCCGCTGGCTATTTTTGAACAATTTTGCTGACAGATCGTCAGCACCCGCTGCTTTATTGTTTTTGAATCGTTGGATAACAACTGGAACCTCTTCATGGCTAGGTGGTGGTACTTCCATTCCATCATCGTTGATTGGTAGCTTCTGAACTGCGTTCTCCATGGGAGGCATTGGTGGAATCGTTACCAGTAAGTAAATTGGAGAGTGCTGTCTCCCCAGTCTCAGCGTACACTGCGTATCTGTAACCAGATCTTCATTTTTATCTCTACAATTAAATGCTCCGGGCTTCAAACCTTGGGTTAGACGCTTAACCTGTTGATAGAATTTTCGTACATCCTTCTTGCCCTGGTATACGTCTAGCTTCTCCCGCTCACACTTTTCCTGCTCTCTTTTCTTGCATCTGAAAAGGCGCCTCTCTCCTTCCTCTTTTCGCGGTAGTTTTCTCGCACGGCTCGCGTTGCAGCTGACTGCAGAGTTTTTCCGTTTTTTACTGTTGTCGCGATGCAACACTCCTGATCGTACTATTGGTTTCGAGGTTGAGGGCGCCGGAAACCAGTTACTTCTTCAGCGGCACCGCGCGACTTATTTTACTTCTTTAGAAGTAAAGAAAAAAAATAGATTTTTATTTTTTATTTAACCGAAGGCTTCTTTATTTTCTTGAATTCAGATTAAGACTAACTTACTTAAAAATATTACAATCCAATGTAACCTCTTAAGATACAAAATAAATACATTACTACAAAAATACAAAATACATATTTCCTGCCTTTGATTGCATTTTTTGTGTTGCAACCAATATTTAGAATTGTTTACATATGAAAACCCAAAACACTTAAGTGGGTCAGTTGGATTTCAAGAGCAATTCGATACATTGTTTACAAATTGCCGATGCTAGTGAGTTTTGGGTTAAGCAACAGCGGCACATGACAAAGTGTTCTGTAATCCGAGAATATGTTTTTGAGTTAAATGTTTTTATATTCTTTATTCGGTTAATTGTTTTGAAATAATTTATGTTGCCCAATTGATTGGCAGTTTGGTTGAAACCTGAGGTTTCTCAAGTGACGTTGATGTCGACATGACCCCTCCCCCCTTGGATTGAGAACTCCCCTGAGTTTGAGGGTTGACGATATTTATCTTAAGTGTTCTGTTTTTTCTTACAAAATATATGTATACAAATATTGCTGATAGCAATAATATCATAAGAGAAGAAATAAGTACAATGAGATTCACAGTTGTAAAATTCTTTCTGTGATACTTTAATTCTTTATTTTTTCTATGTTTTCTATTTGTTGAATAACAATTTCTTCAAAGGTTGGTTGAGTTTTTGAACTATTTAATTTTTTTATTGATGGTACAGCAAATCTTTCATGAAATATTAATTCTTTATTTGAAAAATTTTCTTCATTTACTTTTATTTTACAATCATTAAAAGAAATTAAGTAATTTCCATTCAGTTTAGTTTTTCTATAATCACATGTACTATTTAATTGTGAATTTATTTGATTTTTTAACAAAATTAGACCAGGTTTTATATTAATAATTTCTGAATGATTGTTTTTGACTTTTAGACAGTTATCTTTGTAAATACATAGTTTTGATTTTTTTAAGTTTTTAATGTTTACATCACTATTATAATCATAAAAAGTATTATTTATTTTTATTACTTCTTGCATACTAATAAGTAATTCTTCATGTTTTGCGTTTGAAACGGGTACTACTAATGACCTTGGTGCAGAAAGCATATTTTTAGGAATTTCTATTACAAATATAATTTCGTTATTTTTATATTCACCTACACCTAGTCGTATGTTTCTAAGTTTGTCAATGTCGATGTTGTATCGAGTTATTTCGTCGTCCGTTAAGATGTTACTTGTCATTATGTCGAGTCTTGCTGAAGCAATGTTATTTTGTATATGTTCAATGTGATCCTCCAAAATTTTAATTTTTAATAAAAAGTCTAAGTAAAGAAATTGCGCATACATTTTTGAATTCGTTTCTTCTATGTCATTAAATTTTTCATTTATTTTATTTCTGTCTGACTCTATTGTTTTTCTTAACATTTCGAATGTTTTATTAAAATGGTCATTTATTTGGATATTTTTGTTAATATTTTCATTTGCCATATGATTATTTGTGTCAATAATTTTTAAATGTTCTTCTATTTCTGTCCTATCATTGTCGTCCATTGTTCCATAAAGCCATTTAAGTCCTGTTCCAAAAATGTTTATAAGTCCCCTCTTCTGTCTATGTGGTAGGATGGTTTGAATTTTCCGTCTAAGTGTTTTAAGTTGTGAATTTAAAAGTTGCTTGTTTTCTAATAATTTTAATTGTTGTATTTCGGATGTAAAGTCGTCTATGATACTTTCTATTTCGGATGGGTTAATTATATGTAAAATCATGTTGTAGTTCTTGATGATTTGTGCGTTTTCCAGTTTTATTTCAATGAATCCATCGTCAGTTTCTATTTTGTCGATGATAAGTGTTCCACAAGCCTTAGTTATCATTATTAGTAAGGTCAAAACGAGTAATGTCCAATTGATCTGAAAATTTGGTTGGTCTTTTAATATTTGTTGGATGAATATTTTCTATCTTTAATTTTCTATATCTTGGTTCGTATTTGTGTCTGAGTGCTTTATAATTCTTTACATATCCTTCTTGTTTATTGTGTCTAAAATCCTCACGTTTCCTATTAAGTTTATCAATATTTTGCTCTTTTTTACTTTGAATTAACTGCCTAATTTTTTCTTTATCGATTTTACCTTCTTCTACATCAATAGGTTTTTCTTTTAGAGTTGAATGCACTGATCTGTTATACCATTCTACACATTTAAATATACGTTCTTGCGTCGATAAACTAGACTTTTCTGCTTCTAGTGCTCTGAATTTTTCAGCAATAGTGCTATGGAATCTTTCTATATCGGAATTTCCAGTGTGACTATTAGGTTTTGTAAAATGCACTAATATTTCTTCTTGTCTCATAAATTCTCTAACATTGACAGAATTGAACTCGTTATCCATAACAATTTTGTTTGGTTTACTTTTTATTGACAAGTACAGTCTAAATTTTTCTATTAAAGTGTTGCTATTTCTATCTTCTAAGTAAAGAATGACCGCAAATTTAGAAAATTTATCTATAAATGACATAAAACTGTGTTTCTTATTTGTATAAACATCTACATGTATAATCTGATTTTTGTCGGTTGGGGTTTCTGTTAAAAAATATTTCGGTTTGATTGGTTTCCTGTCATATTTGGCCCTACTGCAGATGTCGCAATTATTTACGTATTTCTGTATTAATTTCTTTAGGTCCTTATAATAGATAAGTTTTCTCAATCCCTCGTAATTTGCCTGTATGCCACCATGTCCTGTCTCTAATTTATGATATTTTCCTATTTGTTTATATGTTTCCTCTTCGTTTAACATATCTCTGGCATGGTATGAGCATCTATAGAATTTAAGAGTTGAACCGAAGAGTTCTATTAGTTTCTGTTGTACTATGTTATATTCATGGTCCGTTATTTCCGAATAAATGCCTGTTTTTCCTGTTTTTAAATATCTTCTAAATATATCTGTCATGAAATTATTTTTAATATCTTCAGGACTAATAAAAATTTTTCTTTTATCATTAACTACTTCAATTTCTCTTACCTTGTTGTTAGTTAAAATTAGCTGTGTATTAAATCTATTCACTATTGTGTCCAATATAATAAAATGGTCATTTTGTTCCTCTTCTTGAGAATGAATTGTAGCATCTGTGCTTCTGTTGTCTTCGTGTTGATCTTCGGTCTCTTGGTTACGTGAATCAATTGCATTTATTTGTCCTAAATCCGCATTTATACGACTCATAAAATCGGCAGCTATATTTTCCTTACCTTTTATATAGTTCATTTTAATGTCATATTCTCCTAACTTAAGTAGCCAACGTTGTAACCTTGGATTAATATCTTTGCCAGTGTTTTTGATTTTCAACCATACTAATGGTTGATGATCAGTTATCAAATCAAAATTTCGTCCGTAGATATATGGTCGAAAATAGTTAACCGCCCATACAATAGCTAAAAGTTCTTTCTCTGTTGTAGAATATTTTCTTTCGTGCTCGTTTAGGGTTCTACTTGCATAGCTAATTGGATGCTCACTTTGAGTGAGAACTGCACCGATAGCGAAATCACTAGCATCTGTGGCTACTTTAAAACGTTTATCAAAGTCGGGGTATTTAAGTATTGGAGCTTCTGTTAATAATCGTTTCAATTTCTGAAAGGCATCTATGTACTGTGGATCTTGTTTATTAATTTTTGCATTTTTCTTCAAATATTTCGTCATTCCATGAGCTACTTTGGCATAATCCTTCACGAACTTTCTATAATAACCGGTAATTCCTAAAAATGACTTGATTTGTTTTGTTGTTTCAGGGAGTTTAAGCTTTTGAATGTTTTCAATTTTACTCTCATTCGGCTTTACTCCTTCTGTTGTTAAAATGTGCCCTAAGTATTCAGTTTCCTTAGCAAAAAATTTACATTTATCTACCTGAATTTTTAAATTATGTTGTCTCAATTTATTAAAAATTTTTTCGAGGCTTTCCAAATGTTCTTCTAGTGAAGTGCTAAAAATAAGTATGTCATCAAGGTAGACAACACATATTTTGTTAATAAATTCTCTAAGAACTGAATTGATTAATCTTTGGAACGTGGCTGGGGCATTTTTGAGTCCAAATGGCATTCTCATAAACTCATAGTGCCCAAGAGGAGTAGAAAATGCTGTCTTTTGTCTATCGCATTCTTTTATTAAAACCTGATGGAACCCTTTCGCTAAGTCTAGTGTTGTGAAATATTGGGACCTTTCTAGTTTCTCTAAGATATTTTCAATATTAGGGATGGGAAATTTATCGCTAATAGTTTCTTCGTTCAATTTCCTGTAATCGATAACTATACGCCATTTCTTTGTACCGGAATTGTCCGCCTTCTTTGGAACGATCCAAAGCGGTGAGTTATACGGTGAGTTGCTTTCCTTTATTATTCCCTGTTCTAACATTTCTTTTATTTGTCTATTGATTTCGGTCTCGTGTATTTGTGCATATCTATAAATTTTTGAGTAAAGGGGCTTACTTGTTGTAGTCACTATTTCGTGCTGAATTTCGTGTGTATGAGTCAATTTTTGTCCTTCTTGAAAAAATAAGTCTTTGTGCTTATTTATTAAATATTTTAGATAATCTATCTCTTCAGAGTTCATATCTATTCTTTTTAATTTTTCAATAACGCTTTGGTTAATAAACGAATTTTCAATTGTATAAATTTCGTCAAATTTGTACGGACATTCACTCAAAAATGTAGTTTTTACATTATTGATTTCAATGTATCCCTCTCTAAGATTAATAATTGCTTGCATTGGTGCAAGTATATTTTGTCCAATAAGTGCGTCAAATTTTTTATTCTTGAACTTTGTAAGTTTCCAGCTCAAAAATTTTTTTTCGTTAAATTCTTTTGGGAGTTCCGTTATTATTTCATGGCTTATGTTTGTTTGTCCACTGAGTGTATTAAATTGTAGATTATCTTTTAATTTTAGTCTTTTATATTTTGTCAATTTGTCCTCGTTAATAAGTGTTGTTGTCGATCCTGTATCAATCAAGCATTTTATTTTTTCATCTCCTACAGTTAGCTCAACTATCGGTAAATTAGGTCCTCCCCCGGCAATTGAAAATTTACCTCATTTTGTTCTATATGGTCTACATCCATTCTACTCGTCCTAGTTTGGCCCGAATTCCTTCCGCCTGTATTTTGAGTATTTTGCGGATTTTGTCTGAATGGGTTTCTAAATTGTCCAGAGTTGTTATTTTGTCTAAACTGATTTTCTACTTGGTTATAGTTTTGTCTATATGAATTCTGATTTTCAACTTGGTTGTAATTCGGTCTAAATGAATTTTGTGTAAAGTTTGTGTTTCTGAAATTTTGCGAGTTTGTGTTTCTAAAATTTTGCGAGTTTGTGTTTCTATTTCTGTACGCTTTTTTCTCTACTTGTTCTATCATACATGTTTCTTGTAATGTATAAAACGCTAATCTTAGATTTTGAATATTTCTACTGTGGATTATGCTGGCTAGATTGGCATCTAGTCCATTAACAAATGTTTTTAAAATTATAGATTCATTTACAATAGGTGAAAACTCTACCGGTTTGTTTTCATCGAAATCATATTTAGTGTTTAATTTATCTAATATATTTCTTAACTGATAAAAGTAGTCACTTACATTAAGACTTTTTATGTTTATTGCTTGGTGGTATAGGTTATGATACGTCTCTTTTACTCCAAAATTCCTCACTAGTTCTTCCTTGATTTCATTCCATGTTGGGTTACTTCCGAGTGTTCTTATCGTTTGGAGTGCTGGGCCTTGGATTTTTGTCCTTACGTGTCGTTGGAATATGAATTCTTTAAGGGTGGGATTTCCATCGAGAGGGAGGGAGTATTAATTCCACTTCCCTTATGAACGCCGACAGATCATAATCCTTAGTTCCGTGGAACTCTTTTATTCTAGCTGCTTCCCTAATGATATCTGACGCTGGAACCTGTTGTTCGTTGTTCATATTGGTTGGTTTCTGGTATTCTGGCCACTTAATAGTCAACTTGTTAATAATTAATTTTTTTTGTTTTTGTTTTGTGTTCACGACTTTAAGACAAATCTTTGGATTCGAACAAGTACGGTAAAATAAATCTTTAGATTTAAGTGAGTTCCACTTTTTCACTAGATATCTTTTGATTTCTATCACGTTCAAAAAAAATTTTTTTTTTTTATTTTGAACTCGAGACTTTAGAGCTTAAAGTTATTTTATAAAAATCTTTTGATTTTTATTCCGTTTCGACTGCGCCACTTATTTTACTTCTTTAGAAGTAAAGAAAAAAAATAGATTTTTATTTTTTATTTACCCGAAGGCTTCTTTATTTTCTTGAATTCAGATTAAGACTAACTTACTTAAAAATATTACAATCCAATGTAACCTCTTAAGATACAAAATAAATACATTACTACAAAAATACAAAATACATATTTCCTGCCTTTGATTGCATTTTTTGTGTTGCAACCAATATTTAGAATTGTTTTCATATGAAAACCCAAAACACTTAAGTGGGTCAGTTGGATTGCAAGAGCAATTCGATACATTGTTTACAAATTGCCGATGCTAGTGAGTTTTGGGTTAAGCAACAGCGGCACATGACAAAGTGTTCTGTAATCCGAGAATATGTTTTTGAGTTAAATGTTTTTATATTCTTTATTCGGTTAATTGTTTTGAAATAATTTATGTTGCCCAATTGATTGGCAGTTTGGTTGAAACCTGAGGTTTCTCAAGTGACGTTGATGTCGACATGACCCGCGTGGAGTAGGATATATGAGCCCAAAGTCCGCCGGTGTCGTCTGGTCCAGAGGTTGGTTGCTTGATCTGGACCGAGAGTTTAGCGGAGTAGCCCGTCAGTAGCCTCGGAGTTGCCGGAGTAGCCTCGGCAGCCCGTTGTAATTGCAGCTTAGTGACATCTAGCTTTCGTTGCATTCCTGTGCGTATGTTCTTCGCATTGCATAATCGCATGCGGATCTTAGCTGCAACAAGGTAGTAGTCGGAGTCAATGTACGCACATTTACAATACTAAAGCCATGACTTCCGTCGATTACAACATGATCAATTTGGTTTCGCGTTTTTTGATCCGGGAACAGCCAGGTGGCCTTGTGGATGTCGAGGTGTTTAAATCTGGTGCTACTAACTACCATGTTTCGCGCCACGGCGAATTCGATCAGTCTTAGACCGTTGTTCGTGGAGGTCTCATTAAGACTGAACTGACCGACAGTGGGGCCAAAAATGCCTTCCCTCCGGACTTTCGCATTAAAATTGCCTTGGTCTGCTTGCACGTCACCGGAAGGTGGTCGTATACGTCCTCAAGACTAGCGTTGAAAGCGTCGTTGACGGCTTCGACCTTCTCCTCCATCGAGGCTTGCGCGCAAATAAAGTTAATAACGAAAAAGTTTGCCTTGATGCGGTTCGTGGCCAATCTTTCGTTCACAGGTGCGAACCGGGTAGTAAGGTGGCGTAGTTTCCGGCTAACGACGAATCCACATCCGAATTCGTGCCTCTCCGCATGGCAGCTGTAGTAGATATCGCAGTCTGATGTTTAAGAGCAGCCTTGCCCTTTCCATCGCATTTCCTGAATGGCGGTGATGTCTGCCTTTATTGTTTTGAGGGCTTCCGCCAGTTGGATAATGGCACCTTCCCTATAAAGGGTCCGGACATTCCAGGTGCATATCCGTAAATCATTGTCCGTTTTTCGTTTGCGGTAGTCGTCAACGTAATTGGGGCTCTTATCCGAGGCTGGTTTAGTTTTCATTGGGCAGTAGTAATGTGGCGGGACCCAAACCCTGCGTATATTCCATGTTTAAGGTCCACGGAGTGACCCGCCACTCAAATTAGCCGTCAGACTAACGGATGCCAGTTTGCCGTTGCCCAGGGAGCACCACGAGGAGGTTTGAGTCGACTTGGGACGGTTTCGACATGGATAATGCTGGCCTCACCAGGTTGAGGCAGTCAGACACGTTGCCCCACAATTATATAATAATGCTATATTTCAGACGGTTTTAGTTGTATAAGACTAAAATTTTACAATTTAGTTCGAGTTGTTACGGTCGATAGCATCATTAAAAATGGGCGTGGACACACTATAACTACGCCAATTTATTATAAATCATTATAGTTCCTGAGTGAAACACTTTGGGTATAGGTGCTGAATCCAAGTGGCGGTCACTATATATATATAAATGTTGCAACGCCTACTTTTCCCGCCCATCTGAATATCATCGTGCTGTATGTACCCCAAAAGCTCCTTTAGAGTTTGTCTTACTTCAACCAAATTTTGCACATATATTCTTTGGTATAATGCGCAGTCTTTTGCTTAAAAAAGTGGGCGGAGTTAAGCAAGAGGCGTAACATTTTAATTTTATTCGAACTCTTTCTACTCCGATCGTCCAATTTCAACCAAACTTTGCACATATATTCTTTAGTATAATGGGCAGTTTAAAAGAGGGCAAAATGAGACAAGGGAGCGTGTCAATTTAATTCGAATCCAACCTCTTCTACACCATTTAGCCGACTTGAAGCAAATTTTGCTGGTAACATAGTCTGGTATAATGAGCAGTCGGAAGTTAAGAAAAGTGAGCGGCGTGGCACTTTAATTTTATTGGAACTCCCTCTACACAGTTTGCCCAACTTCAACCAAATTTTGCACATATATTTTTGAGAGTAATGAGTAGTCCATAATCTAGAAAAGTGTGCGATATAAGGCAATGCGGCGTGTCACTTTAATTTTATAATCGAACGTTTAGAATCTACACCGTTTATCGGACTTCAACATAATTTTTTGCACTTAGATTCTTGGTGTAACGAGCAGCTCATTGTCTAGAAAATTTATCTGGATTATACAAGGGGGAGTGCGTACTTCAAATTATTAATTTGTTTATTTATATATTCACACCATGGTATTAATGTTTGGTATAGGGGTGGGTAGGGTCTGAACGAAGCTGCAAGGGGCGTGACAATTTTTTAAAACTATGTATCAGTTTTTAAATCCATATTTCGAGTATGACAGTTCAGCTTAGGTAAAGCTCTGCGTAAGGTCGTTTAGAAAAATAACTGCAACTTCAATAACTGCAATTTAAAACTTTTCATAAGTGATAAAATTCAAATTCTAGACCATTCGGCCCGAGATTTTGTGAAATTGATATATAATTGCATGTAACAAGAAAGGTTTATTTGATAATTTTAACAAGATTAAGAGTCACTCTCTTATAAGGACTGAAGCTCTAGACTAAAATTGGAAATTTTATAACCAGAAATAATAACAAAAAATATATGGTTGAGATTGGACCCATTGATCGTTGTGCATTGTGGGGTTGTATTATTTCCCATACATTATATACACCCTAATTGCTACACCACCCCCAGGCGGCACCGGGTATTTAAGCTAATTTTAGTATAAAAAATATATACAAAATTAACTGGTGCATATTTTATATGTTTTAGTAAAAAATATTTAATTAAAATAAATCAAAAAAAAAATTTTTGTGTAACTAATGACAAGCCTTAGAAATCTGAAAAAACGAAAACTTTGAGATAGAACTAAAAAAAAGTACTTTTGTTTTTTATTAAATTATAATATGCCTAATATTAACACTTCTTCAGCACGTTCCCAAAATTTTGGTTTGCCGAAACTCAATAATAACGACTTTACGCCCACTTTTCTGGAGCATGTTTTGCCGAAAATGAACAATTTTAATATCTGAAAATAACAACCTTTTCACAAAGTTCAAAGCAAAATATACAAAAAAAAATGTATTATTGTTTTTTTCAATTTTATTATGTCTAATATTAACACTTCCTCAACACATTCCCAAAATGTTCATTGCCGAAACTCAATAATAACGACTTTACGCCAACTTTTCTGGAGCATGTTTGCCGAAAATGGGCAATTTTATATGGAAAAATAACAACTTTATCACAAAGTTCAAAACGAAAAATACAAAAAAGAGTATTTTTGTTTCTTTTTTTTTTAATTTTAAAATGTCTAATATCAACAGTCTCTCAACACGTTTCCAAAATATGGTTTACCAAAACTCAATAAAAACGACTTTACACCCACTTTTCTGGAGCATGTTTTGGCGAAAATGAGCAATTTTGTATGAAAAAAAAAAGTATAACAAACTTTAAAACGAAAAGAAATTATTTTTTCTTTTAAAAAAGCCTTAAAAATTAGTTAGGTATGAATTAAAACGTAATGACACCTATTTTTTTCGTTTTTTCCTCCTACCACCCTAAGGGGACGACTACCCCCACCCATACAAGTTTTTTCTCGTCTCAGCTCAAGAAATCATCACACGCTTTATTGTCCTCTAAATGTAAAAAAGTAAAAAAAAATAGACAAAAAAAATCAATTCAAACATGGCATCGCAGTGAAATAGAAAAATATATATTGCCAAAAGAGACAGAAATAGAGGAGGCCAATAATATAAATTTCCCACATATAGAATTTTCTAGAGATAAAAGCTCATTCAGTGATTAGTTTTTATTACATAAAAAAAATGAAATTACCATTTCAGCCCTTGGAAGGACTTTGACCACGCTTCTTATGATCAATTGTGTTGTGTGTGTTGTGAAATGTTTGAACACAAATGATCGAAAATTGGACCTACAAGTTTTATGCCGACTCCGAACGGCTTATGTTCTCAAAAAGCTTTTCATGCCAGTTTTTACTCTCTGAGGTTTGCCATTGTCTGCAGAGAGGTGACGGCCGAACAGAAAAATTAATTCAATTGAAAAAAACTTTCTGTCAAGTGGGAATTGCGCTATAGCCGCCACTAGTTTTTAGTATGTATTATCTCTAATAAAAGTTATATTTAAATTTTATTTTAATTTGAATTTGGAATTGAATTGTACTTAGTAGGTATGCGTTTAAAAAATATTGTAAAACTAATTTGTTAACACAGCTTTGTTTAAATAGGTCTAAATATAAAATATAAAGAAAGACTACAACATCAGTCGAAAAAGGAACTATGTGTTCCAAATTTTATTGATCTAGGATAATTTTTTATACAATTTTGATACAAGAGATACAATTTTTATACATTTGTTTTAATTTTTTATACAAGAAATGTACAAGATTACCGATTTCGGTTATATGGAAGGTGGGCGTGCTAGTCAGCCGATTTTGTTCATTTTTACACAAGCTATTTATAGGTACAAATGAACTATAGTTGCATTCCCGTAGAGCCAGCTCATTTCCTGGCTCTATTTCTGATCTTAAAATGTTGCCAAGTTAAAAGCATTTTTTCAAAACGAACATAGTTGGCAAATCTGAATTACTCTTCGACGAGTTTTCGTCCCACTGCTCGCATTCGTATTTTGACACTTCATCGCCAGTGATGCCAAGTAGTAATAAAGTCTGATCCAGTGCCCAGAGAATGCTTCCTTTATGTAGTAAATTTTAATGCTCTGGGATAATTTTTTGGGTAAATATAGCATATTACCGATCTCGGTTATGGGAGTATTAGTCGGCCGATTTAGTTCATTTTTACTCTACCTATTTATAGCTATACATAGTGCTGTATACCAAATTTCATTGATCTAGAATAATTTTTTAGGGAACTATTCCAGATTACCGATTTCGGTAATATGGGAGGTGGGCGTGCCATTCATTAAATTTGAACAAAATTTTGTAATAATAATTCCTTTATAGTAAAACTCATTCTCACGTAATTTCATGATTCCAGGACTCCTTCTATTTTTGGCCACTCGCTATTTGGGCTCGTTACACTGTATGACGTCATCAAAATAGGAAAACTTTCGTAAATATATAAACTGAATGTCATCGTGTCTGTCATGTCTAAAGACTTCGAATATACTTCAATATGGCGGTGGGGGTATTTAAGCTCACTATACTACCGCAGCTCCATTCCTTACTAGTTTTTAATATGTTTTCCAATCATGCAAGATTGGCGATCAATAAATTACATGTATATGGGGGTGATCTGAAAAGTTTCCGACCTAACAAAGATGCAAGAAATTGTTTCTTTAAATTTATTTTTCTACATACACGGTTAAAAATTTTGGAGTTAGTTTTAAACCAATGGTTGGAAAAATGTATATTTAAACAATTTTTTATTAGAATTAATACTTTTCAAAATACTTGAAATTTTTTAGTCAAAGCTGTACTTAAACTTAATAAAGTTGGAATAAAATTAAACTTTAGTACCTATGGATTAAAATTAAATACAAAATAACTAAAAAGTAATAATATCGGTTTCAAAAACTAGTACAATTGGAATAGATTCTGAATTAAGATAGCCATGATATTAGATTTAGTACATCATGTATTACATTTTAAGCCATGCTGTATTATATTTCAATACTTTCCGTCTTAATTTTCAGATTGTTAAGATTCAAAAGTCTTATGATTCAGAGTTACTTTTTTGATGAACGAAGCCTTATAATACAATTTTTGTGAAACATTTTTTTTATAATAGCGCAAAAGCAACGGTTACCCCTTTTCATTTCAATGATGATGTGAGTTCGAGACCTACATATAAGGTTTCGTTTCATTTCATTTTAAGAATAACCATGCTCATTTTGAAAATTTTAAAAGAAACCAATATTTTTTATACTTTTCAGTTATTAACCCTTGGCTGCCACACCTCGCTCCAGTAATATAGCTTCCATACTATGGTAACTCATTACCCCAACTAACCAAGGGTTATTTTTTCATTCCTTCGGGCAAACAAGTTAAAAGCACAAAGTTATATAGAAGTGCTGTTAAATATAAACTTTTCCGATCAAATATTCACACATACTGAAATTTGGAGAAAAAACAAAATTTTTGATACCCATATTCATCTCTACAAAAAAAAAATTTAAAAAAATAAATGCATATTTTAATAAAGAAAATTTTAATATAACAACTTAAAAATTTAAAAAAACAAAAAAAAGGTAACTTTTAGAATTCTCTTAAATCAAATATAAATGAAAATGAAACAATTTCGAAAATGCGCTCCTTATGATATCGACTAAATACCGTTAAAAATTACAACAACAAAATTACAATGAAATTTATTTCTCCAAAATGGATGCCATCGTGTGTGGCTTTAAATTCCTTTCGTTTGATACCAAATTTGTATATATTTTTATGGAAAATAGTGAAATTGTGGCAAAAAAAACGAAATTTTCGCTGATTTTAAAACGTCATTTTGAAACCGTAAACTATCGATTGAGCACGTATAAAAAAATACGTCGACCTTAGATTTTTGTCCTCTATCACATATCCAAAAATTATTCAAATCGGTGAGTGACACCTGGAGACCTTTCCTTGTTAGTTCCTTGTATCTGGCGTGGTTTAAATTTTAATACAATTTCAGTGTCGCCATATAAACAGTACTGGATTTACTAAAATTTAGCCCAAGATATTTAACTGTGTAGTCTCCTTGTAAGTCTACGCACTTCTCCAAGCGATGCTCCCATCTCTTTAACCCATCCAAATAGTACTCAGCGTTTTTCTTTGCAAAATAATTGTTTATGAAAGTGGATGCCTCGTCATTGGACGGAAATCTCCGTTCTCCGAGCGCAATTTTTAAATAAGGGAACAAAAAAAGTAGCTTGGGACTTTGTCTGGTGAGTAAGGAAGATTGTCAAGCAGCTCAAATCGTAATTCGTGGATTTTCGCCATGGCAACCTCTGAGGTGTGAGACAGCGCATTGTCTTCGTGAAACAGAATTTTCTTTTTCTGCGAATGTAGCCGGTTTTTCAATGCAATGCAATTTCTGCCTTCAGCTTGTTAAACAATAATGTACAGTATGCTCCTGTAATAGTTTACGTAATAGTTTACAACTCCATGACTATCCCAAAAAACAGTCGCCATCACTTTCCCAGCCGAATAACAATTGTTGCTTATTTTGGAGCCTTTATTTTAATTTAATGAATTTATTGAAGTAAACATTGAAGTGTAATATAAATTGCACTGACCATCTCCGAATTGTCTCAAATTATGTTCTTGGATTGGTATTTTGATTAGAAAACCAAATCCGAAGTTATACATTTTTAGAATCGTTTCTCACTACCAAAATAGAGTCTAACTTGAGACAAAGTAGCACAGTCAATTTAAATCCGATTATTGTAAATAAAGTTTTATTGGAACGGTTATTTCCTCTATTTAAAGAAAAAAAGCATAACAGTTTTGAAAAAACTGCAGTGAAAGGACCCATTCTTAATTTCAAAGTTTAATACTATGCCAGCAACAGGTGCTTTAGTTTTTTTTTTTCATTATTGTAATTTTTTTATGGTCTAATACCTTTTCAACGATGTGAAATGAAGGTGTGCTCTTGGGGAGTTCAGATGTTATGGAGTAAAAGTGAAGTGCTAATGAATTTGCAATACAAATTCAACTAGCTATAGATATATTTTTTTTTTTTTTGACGACAACAAAACAAAAATAAAAAAGTCGAGAGCTAGTTGAATTTGTATTGAAAATTGATTACTACTATACGTTTTACGCCATAACTTCAGAACCCTTCAAGGGCACATCCTAAATTTACATCGTTGAATAGGTAATGGAACGTTAAAAAAATAAAAATAGTAAAAAAGAAAAAAATTTAAATCACTTGTTGCTTGTTGTTGCATAGTATTAAACTTTGAAATTAATATTGGATCATTTTACTGCAATTTTTCAAAAGTTTTATATTTTTTTCCTTAAAATAGAGGAAATAACCTTTCCAATGATACTTTATTTACGAAAAAGTAAATAAAGCTGCTCAAAATCTTAAAATTGAACAGAACTTTAAATTTGTTTGTGTTAATGAAGGCAGGGTTTTTATGCGTAAAAATGAAGGAGATAAGGTTATTGTTGTATACTCCTTCGAGGATCTAAATAAGATATCTTAAACATTTTGTGTAAGATATGAATAATGATGTTTATGATCCTCGAGATAATTTATATGATATTCCTTTTCAAATTTGTAGAAATGTAAATTATATCAGTATTCTATTTAACTCAAACAGAAACTCTAAAAATGTTTATATAATTTTACAAAATATTAGAAGCATACAAAAAAATGTTGATGCGTTCTTATTACATCTTGATTCATTCATCAGGAAGCCCGAGTTCATCTAATTGACTGAAATATCGATTTAAGAAGAAGAACAGTCTCTTTTCAACATCCCCGGTTATAAATTATCTGCAAATTGTAATGGTAAATACGCTTCTGGAGGTGTTGCGACTTTTGTCGTTGGAAATATAAATCGTGAATCTCAATGCATGAGTTTTCAGAGTATTTCTAAGTATTTATAGGTTTCACGAAGGCACATCGAAAGAAGTTTTTCTGAATGATTTAAATTATTATTTAAATTGATGAATCCGATCATCTGATAGTTTAAGGCGATCTTAATATAAATGTTTTACAAACTTCAGTTTTTATAGATAATTTTACTTGTTTTTTCTTTCCTCATATAGTCTTGAATGTTGCATTAATCAACATGGGCGTAGCCAGACTTTTCTATAGGGTGGGGCTGGTTCCCAAAGTCCTGATATACATATAAACAATGTGTAAATTAAGGCATCAATAGTCGGTTATGTATTGCCCCCGATTATCGTTCCAAATTAAAAAAAAATTATTTATAAATGATGTATCCAAAGAGCTTACATTTATTCAATTTTTCATAGCACATTTGTGTATACATTGTGATATCTGAAAATATAGCGAAAATATTGTTTTATATTTGGATTCAAAATAAAATCACAATTAGGCAACCGATTTCTACAACTTCATCAAACAAACTGAAAATGGGAAAAATTAAGTTTTATTAAGATATTCAAAACGAAACGCTTGTCCAAAATAATATAAAATATATAACGAAAAAATTTGAAAGAATAATAAGAAGTAAAAGATACATGCAAATGAAAATTTGTAATCGCCGCTTATGAGAAAATAGCCTGATGTCACTACTACCTTGATAATTCCATCCTTTTGAATTATCTCTACTTCTACTTTATAAAAATATTTTTAAACAAGATTATTTTTGAACACGACAATACCCTATAGGAACAAACTAACTTATTTTTAAAAACAACTAATTAAAATATGTATTTGAAATAAACTAGTATATGATGTACTTTGAATTTGAACTAGTATATGATGTACTTATTTTTAAAAACAACTAATTAAAAAATGTATTTGAAATAAACTAGTATATGATGTACTTTGAATTATATTAAGGCGGCATCCACTTCAATTCTTAATAGTTTTTACTGCATTAAATATGAAGTAATTGAAATACTACACGGGTTGTAACGGCCACCTAAACAAAACAAAAACAATTGAAATACTACTTAAAAACAAGTGGTTGATAAACTACTTTAAATTATATTAAGGCGGCAACTACTCTGATTTTGACATGTTTTAATTGCAAATTCTTATTAGATTACAAGTCATTAAATATTATTAACTTTAGGCTTCACTAAAATTTTGTTTTAAAAAGACATATTTTTTATTTACGACATTGAGCTGCAAGACAGACGTAAATACACTTTAAAACTGATAAACTGCCTCAAGACCCTGTGAAACGATTAAAAATTCTTTATTATTTAAGATATTCAAATTATAAACTGGAAGTGTTTAGCAAACATTGCACAATTTGCACTCTGTACGGAAATTGATTGCTTAACCATTCAGCAAACACCTCATCACTTCAGTAGAAAAGACGTACGCCTTTCCCTACGTAGCGTCGAGTTTGTTTCATCACTTCATTGCGATTGACACTTAAGAAGCACTAAGCAAAATATCGGTGTATCCATCGACCATGACTGATGGTTGCAAAGCGTGGAAAATCCCGCTGACACTCTTGTTTAGCTCATATTTTGAAATGAAGCATCAAAAAGCTGGCTCGTGTTAAAGAACAGGCGCAGTATCCACACAATCGCGATCAATTGGATCGGCACCTTCGCTCATGTAACCGGGCGGTAGCGTGCCCGTTTTTGGAAACTGCTTCCGTGGTACGTATGCTCACATATAAGCGCAGAGTTTCTCCAGCTTTTGAAACTATCACCTGTTGGAAGCTAAAATAATCCAATGAAGAAAGGAATAATGAAATTATATCTACCCTCGCAGCGTACTTCTGTTGCGCTCCTTGAATGTAATTACTAGTCTTTTTTTGAATTAACTGGCAATGAAGTTTGGCATGAATCACTATTGAATTATTTTAAAATCAATTAAAACACCACAAAAAACGACATTTCACAATTTTCCATTAAAAAACTCTGATTACTTTTAACTTAGTTTACATTTTGCTTTCAGATTTTATATTTCAGAATTTATTTGTGTCGACCAGGCATGATTTTTTGGCATGATTTATGTATTTATGTATTTTTCAAAACAGTCAAATAAATGATCTCTTTGATGTATAGAAATTTAAAATTTTTATGCTTTTAAATGCATCTTCAGAAAGTGGAATATTAAATAGTTTTCAATTGGTTATTTTAAAGTAATTAAAAAAATAATTTAAATTTAACTAATTTAACAAGTAGTTGAAAATATATACAGACGAAAGTCAATGGACTTATTTAGCGGACATCACCATACAAAATATGTTAGTTCGTTCTATGGAAAAAAATTCAGAATTTCAACTAGTTGTGGTTGTCAAAAAACTACTTTTTCAACTACTTTTAAATTAGTTGATTTTCCTACAGGGTACTTATACTATTATTTCAAGTATAATACTAATACTTTTCACCCTCATAGGTACAGGTATACATTGGAATGACCTTAATAAAATTATGATATTATGATACAAATTAGTTGAGCGTTCACTAAAAAGTGAATCACTTAAACACATAATGGAGACACCACAATAAAAAAAAATATTGGATCAAAGATTTAGGGTGGGGACGAGGCCCGCTGGGCTTTCCCCTCTGGCTACGCCCATGTAAATCAACCAACTCTTATAACGAACTCTTCCGAAACGTGCATTGACCATATTTTAGTGCGATTAAATAAGTCAAAACAGATTTCAATTAGTAGCTCAGTTTGTAATCTCTACTTATCAGATCATTGTTTAATAATACGTACACACCTAATCCAAATGAACAAATTTTAATATCTCATCAAAAAGTGTTCACATTTATTGAATCTCATTTTGTTTGACGGTGGTTTTTGTTTAATCATCAATTCAGTATTTGAATTTTTTGTGCCGAATATATGTTTTTGACACTTCGCTTTGAAGGGTATGTTCACCAAGCAGTTTAATTTGCTCAGAGCTGTGTTTAATATGAAATACGTTAAAATAATCTCATTTGCTAATCATTTCGGTGAAATGAGTTGAAAATTCAAATTACAATTTGTATGGGGAATGAACTTATTACGCATCTCATTTGTGATTTTTGACCGAAATGACCAAATTGGCATAGGTGTGAACATATTATAACTTGTCTAAATTTTGAAAATATTGTAAAGAAAATACGAATAAATGAAAGAGATCGGTTTGTACTTGACACAGTGGACGAAACGAAGCAATTTTTACATAAAAAAAAATGTATTATTTGTTAATGCGGACAAGGGAAGCGTATCAGTTCCTGTGAATAAATCGGACTATGGAATGAAATGAGACAAATGCTACGAGACACATCTACATATAATATATTAAAAAAGTGTTCCTACTTCGACCCATCAACAAAAAAACACCGAGTTCATTGAAAAATTAATTAAAAATAACATAATAAATATTCAAGAGAAAAATAAACTATTGACAAAAACTTCTACAGCACCGAGGATTTATGGACTTCCGAAATTGCACAGAGATAATATACCACTAAGACCTATTTGCTCATCGATAAACTCACCAGCATATGGATATTTCTCAAATCATTTAAAAAACCTGACAAAATACTCCAAATATATTGCAAAAAATGCGGTAGAATTTGAAGATAGAGTCACAGACACGTATATATATGACGACGAAAGAATAATATCGTTTGACGTGGTTTCACTATTTCCGAGCATTCCGGTTGACTTCGCCATTAACGTAATTGAGAAAAATGGTACTTAATTAAAAATCACATTAATATAAAAAGATAACTATTTAAATGTGAAATGAAAAATTATGGAGGAACTTTTAGACACCTGCTTGGAACAAATAGACGAAAACCCAAGACTGATGGCTAAATATTTATATGACTTATTTGGAATTATAAAAGCGGACAAAATAGAGGAAAACTTAAATGTATTCAACAAATTCCATAAGAATATAAAATTCACAAAAGAAGAAGAGATAGAAGGAGAACTACCCTACTTATACACCTTGGTAATATAGAGACAATAAATTAAAACTTGACTGGTATCAAAAACTTACAGCTTTAAAACGTGTTATTAATTATATATCCAAAAAGAACTATAACGAATACGGCGAAAAATTTCATAAGAAAGGTACTGACGATTAGCGACCAAGAATTCCATAAGAAAAATATTACAAAGATAACAAATATTCTTATCAAAAATGGATTTTCCAGAAAAACGACGAAGGATTTAATAAAAACGCACCAACAACAATCGCGCACAGACGAACCTCCAATAATCTATAAATCGATGACGTATATACCAAGACTATCAGAGATACTAATTAGATCTAATTGCTATGACAAGAACATATATAAAATCGCCACACGCACAGACAATAATCTTGGACAACTATACAGAAATACAAAGAGTAAAAGGAACAAAAATGGCAAATCTAATCTAATATACAAAATAACATAGAAAGCAGAAAGCGCTGGAATATGCAACAAAGTATATGGAAGTATGTGGAAGCTACAAACACGAAATTACGGACAAGAATATCTGCGCCCAAATCTGAACATAAATCACGCACCAAACCATTAGAACAAGAAACAGCATTAGCGGCCCACTGTGCAACACTTGACCACTGTCCAGACTTTGACAATGTACAAATTTTACAAAAAGAGACGAACTACGCGAGACGATATACGCTGGAAATGTTACATATTATTAACATACCACCAAAACAAAGAATAAATTTCAAAACGGACACAGAGAGATGCGCACAAAGCTATCGACACCTGATTACAAAACAAACCACATACAAATCAGTAGACAATGAAACGACGAAAGCGCGGGTGCAGCAGATGGATTAAAGAAACTTTGCTTCTTTGTATTTCTGTAAAGTCTACCATAAATGTTAAGTGTTCAGTTTCCTGTTTAATGTTTAATATGTAAGTTTTTAGTTTTACGGTTAAGAATGTAAAAATTTTAATGTAAATGTTTTTTACTAAAACAGTGTCCCTGCAGATGAACTCCGGCGGAATTCGAAATATTGGACAAAATAAAAAATTTATAAAAACAAACAAGTATATTATTTTATATTAATAAAGTGACCTTGAGCCCGTAAGCAATACAATATCATCAATTTACAGGTCGAAGCAATATTATATTATAATCTTGAAAATAATAAAAATAAAAACCCACCTCAGGTTTCTTCTTCAAACAAAACAGATTTTTTCAAGTTAAATAATATTCTTCTATATGAATCGTGAGATAGCATATACAATAGGGTGGTCCTTATTTCTAAGGAAAATAATTTTTTTCTTTTGATTTCACTGGGCAACACATTATTTGAATATATACCATAAGAAACTAGTAAATTTTTATTTTTATTTTTTAAATATTTTCATTTTTTTCCTAACTCTGTCATATTGTTATTGGCATACTAATAAAGGTAATTAAATAAAAAATTATCAAATTAAAAAACCTTTGAAAAATTGTTTAAAATATTATGGAAAAGATGGTCAAAGTTTAAAATTTTTAACCTAAAACTTGAAATTTAAACTTTAGACTTACATAAATATCTCAGAGAAGAAACATGACATACAAATGGTTAATACAGTATTGGATAGCTTATTTAATTATCTGCCAGATGACATACAAATGTAGGGACATAGTTTCTAGAGAAGAAAAACTGGATCAATGTCTAAAAATTGCAAATCACCCTGTATCTCAAAAATTCGACCTATTAGAGGAAAACTGAGTATAGACGTAGAATCAGCGTAAGAAACTCTTCTTGAATAGTATTTCAGGTCTCTGGGTAAAAAATTTTCCTGAATTTGTATTTGTATAGCTCTAAAAAATTCAAATTCTTGTACTGAAAACAGTTTTTCTAGTACATTTTTTAAAAACATAGTGTTCAATGTTGTAGATGTTCTCTGTCATTTATTCAATAAAAGGTATTTTTCAAGAATGTCTGAAAAAAGCAGAGGTAATTTCCCTCTATAACAAAGTAGATAGATACATCCGCAATAATTACAGACCAATATCCATCATTTCAATATTTTCCAAAATCTTTGAAAAAGCTGTCAAGTCAAGAATGCTAAGCTTTTTAAATAAAAACGCGTTTTTTAATAGCAGTCAGTGTGGTTTTAGACCAGGTCTGTCCACTGAAGATGCTCTTTTGAAATTTTGTTCTTATATCGATTCAAGTTTAAATAGCAAAAAGATATCAGCAGCTCTGTTTGTTGATATAACAAAAGCTTTCAATACAGTTGATCACAAAATCCTGCTGAATAAATTGTTTAAATATGGTTTTAGAGGCAATACTTATAAATGGTTTTCGTCATATCTGTCAAACAGAGTGCAAATTGTGAAAATATGCAACCATCTTAGCTCCTATAGCGACATTAACATTGGTGTTCCTCAAGGATCAGTACTGGGTCCCATCTTGTTCTTAATATTTATAAATTCACTCTTCTCGCAAAAATTCTCTAGTCAGTCAAAGAAGTTTTAATATTGCAAAAAAAAAACCTGCAACAATTTTAATCGAAAAAACAACTGCAAAAAACAAAATCGGCTGTTCATCGCGAATTTCTTTATGTTCACGTTTCGCAGTTGTTTTTAGGCTAGAATTTGTTACAGGTTTCTTTCCTTTCAAGAAAGACTTTCACCTTTTATAGTTTTTATTACACTGTTATAATATTTTCACTCAAATTATCACAAATTTAACACAAGCGACCGGTCTGTTTGCAACTTTATGGGAGGAAATTAAGTTGGTGCTACATCGCATGGCCAAGCCATCTACTGCTGCTGGCCACCATGCAGCTGGCGAAGGTACAAAACGGCAATGCTGATGCCTTGAAGGTAACCTATGGCTCCTTGGTTTTGGTGTGCAAGCTTTTCTCCTCGCTTTACTTGCACAATTATCACAAATTATCACAAATTAAACACACGTGTCTGCACTGTTTACGATTTGAAAACATCATATTTTTAATCCATTTGACGTTTATACGTACTTCGTCGTTTTGACATCTAACGAACCTTTTCATTATCCACTATTCGTTGACGCGTGAGGGCACTCAGCGAAGCGGCCTTACCTTATGATTGTATCATGCTCGAGATGAACAGCTGATTTTGACATCTAGCCCGCTTTATTCTGCTTTCTACACCATTCCTCTCCGAGTCGGCCCTACCTTATAATTCTGCCATGGATGATATGGCTTGTACATATTCCTGTGAAACAGTGTTAAGCTTTTTGTTGCAGTTAATAGCCATTTGGAAATCTTAAGACATTTGGTTCACAATTCACAAATTGGTTCAAAGTGACACAACAAAAATAATGATTTTTAATGTTGGTGAAAAAGAAGTTGAACTTAGAAACTTCTCGTTTCACTGCGCAAACTGTAAAAAGTATTCGGTTTGTAAAGATATTTGCGGTTTACATAATATCAGAACCACTTATGTTGAATCCGATTCTTGTTCCTCAAATTGTTTTCGCATTGACTGTGTTAAAAGTTTTAAATATCTTGGGTTAATAATTGATTGGAAAATGAATTGAATTGATCACACAGCTGCTCTGAAGAACTATCTGAATATATGTTGTTCCGAAAAATTGCTAACCAGTATTTACTAAGGCATTTTTCATTCGAAATTAGAATATGGTCTAGCATGTTGTGGAGGTACGCATAATATTAAAGTCAATCCATAACTAAATGCTCAAAAACATGTCATTTGCATTATATGTAAAGGTAATTGTCTTGAAAATAATTTACCTTTATTAAAATAACTCAATATATTGCCTGTAAAAAATCTGTTTTTTATAAAGTTTTGAAAATATTTCTTATTAGGTCCGGCTATCTGATGAATGGATGTTATTTAAGTTATAGTTTAAGAATAAATCATCTTAGCATGGCTCGAATTCCGTCACATAGCATGCAACACATTTTATCATTTTGCCTTCCTAGCAATATAAGATGCCTTCGAAATAAATTTGCTTTTCTTAAACAGATGAAATCGTAGCATTTTGATTTGCCCTATCAAGATGTCAACTATCTTCTTAATGTTATTATCAAATAACTAAATATTTAAGTTTTCTGTCAATTTTAATATAATTTCCTATTCGAATTATTTAATTTTGTATTAATTTAGTTCGAAATGACCCCATGTAGCTTATATGCTTAAATTATTCCAACTGCATTTGCTTCTAGTTCCTTGTGAATTACAGATTTATTTATATCATTGTTGTTACTTTCGTTATGTCAAAATTAAAAATAAATATTGACTGTTCTACGTTGTCTCAAAATAATCCCTATTTTGGCATTCGCTTCGCTGTGGGTCCGCGAAAAAAAAATTTTTTAAATCTCAAACTCTGGATTTGGTTTTCTAAACAACAAACCAATCTAAGAACAAAATTTGAGAAAAATCAGAGGTGGTCAGTGCAACTGATATTACACATCAATGTGAAATGGGCGATAAATGAAAAATGTATTTTAATTAGAATGAATTCAAGATAAAATTCTTTTTGCAGCCCTTTGATAACTGGGGCAGTTAATAAAATAATTTATAATTATTATTTCAATTCCACCCTCCTCCATAACACTTAAAAAAGATATTTGTGCATTGTTATAAAATTATACAATCCTATTAAAAATAAATTAATTAAGAAAAAAAATGTTTTTAAAACTTTTTTTGGCAGATTTTGTGTTTTCAATGATGGTGTCCCTAATAATTCAATCAAATATTATTGGTCATAGATGCAAAAAATAGCAAATCAAAGTAGATTTACTTTCTTTAGAGTAAAATTCTATCATCAAAGTTCATCTAATCAACTCTAAAATACACTGGAGGAACTGCAAAAACTTTAATGCAAACATATTTCTAACTAATCGTTTTCCACTTTTTGCTGTCACTTCCATTTTTATTGTAACTAAATCTTTTGACAAGCTGGAGACCGTCTGTCAATGAATAACCTCCTGTCCCAAGTCTTCTCAACATCACCTCTCTTTAAAAATTTCTGCTTTTTATACAAAGCAACTATGTACCTACCATATAAGAAGGCGTCTGCAACCTTGACCTTGTGTGTACAGTTATAGTGCTTGCACAACCATCATGGTCCTCGTTGTTGTCGACATCAAGTCCTTCATGTAAAAAGCTCTATCGCTCGCAGAGCTATCATTCTGCACAGAGCATCGTTTGCAGACATTGCCGGTTATATTGAACAACAAAGTAGCACAGTGGGTGGAAGACTCAAGTGGATGATGCACTCAATTTAATGTCATTATTTTGCTCCTGTGAGCAAGATTTAAGTTTAAATTTTACAATATTAAAAGCTAGTTTGAATGTTCAGTAACATTTAATACGAAATATTTGTTTGCGATTTATTTAAAGGGGTGTCGTTTACAGAATTGAAAAAAACGCACTTGTTTACAATTTTGTCGTTCTTTTTATAAGCTTTTATTTAACTTGCTTCGCTCGTATATATATATATATATGTATATATGTATATATGTGTATATGTATATATGTGTATATATATATATGTATATATGTGTATATGTATATATGTATATATGTATATATGTATATATGTATATATGTATATATGTATATATGTATATATGTATATATGTATATATGTATATATGTATATATGTATATATGTATATATGTATATATGTATATATGTATATATGTATATATGTATATATGTATATATGTATATATGTAAAGAAAAAATACGTTTTGAACTAAAAGAAAATAACAAATTTCAGTGACATTTGTCATATATGTATATAGTAGGTATATTTAGATTCAGAAGAACCTCTCTCTTGGTTACCCATCATCATAATAAAAGCGTACGTGAATAGGTAAGTTCTAGAGAAGTATATAAATTTAGTAATTTCCAAAATGTAAAATACATTTAAATTTTAAAAGTTTAAGGTACTGATATTGTGCAGTAAGCCTGTATAATGGATCGCGGTTTATATACAGATAAGCCCACTAAAAGATTCAATTTCACTGATATTGTGTAGTAAACTTGTATATTTTACATTTTGAATATTTCTAAATTTATATACGTCCCTAGAACTTACCTATTTACGTACGCTTTTATTATGATGATGGGTAACCAAGAGAGAGGTTCTTCTGAATCTAAATATACCTACTATATACATATATGACAAATGTCACTGAAATTTATTTTTTCTTTTTAATTCAAAACGTATTTTTTCTTTTTAGTTCACGTTTTGGTTTTAAATAAAAGCTTATTTTTTAAAAAATTTTTTTTATATTTTTTTTTTTTTGTGGAAAATTTTTTATGCTTATTGAAAACCTTAATTATTGTATACACAATAAAAAAGGACATATTTCAAAAATAGACAGTTCCCATGATGTTGGTCGTATTGAACGTTGTATTAAATAGATATTTAAAAAAGCGGCACTTATTTTAAGTAAAACAGGACATATTTCAAAAGTATATAGTACCGTTAATTTTGGTTCTATTGAGCTTTAAGAGGTCAACATAAAAGTGTTGACTTTAAAATACAAAATATCGGAAATATTTTTGAGCAGAAATTTTTCAAAGTAACTCGAAGATTACATTAAAAAAAAATGTGTGTATATTTGCAAGTGTGTATGGATCGCAATAAATTTCTCTGATTTTTTTTTTTTTTTTTGTGACAAATTAATAAACCCAACAATTTGAGCTTGATAAAATGAAAACGAAGAAAGTTAAAAAAATGGGAATTTTGGCCATATTGTATATTTAAAAGCAATTTGAATAAAAAATGTACATGAGTAAAAAGTTTTTATTTTTTGTCCAAAACACTTAAAAACAATGCTTAAATAATGATCTTTAAAAATAAAAATTGAAAAAAATTTATAAATTAAAAAATGTTCTTTTAATTTTTTGGCAAACAGTTAAAACTTATTATTTAAGACAATATTTCTTTTAACAATTTTTCTTTTACGTTAAAGATTTTGATTAGAATATGGCCGGCCATCTTCCACTTTTTCAAAAAATTATTACATTTTTGGTTTCTTCGTATCAAGACCTGGAACAGCTCAAGTTGTTGTTAATGAATCCAAGTTCACAAATTTGTAACCCCCAAATATCCGAAAATTTCATTACAATCCTTACAAACATGCAAATATGTCGCTATGGTACTTGGAACTTCCGGTTATCTCGAAGACACTTCCAAATATTCGGAAATAGTTAAATATTTCGGACTAGTTGCATTTTAAAGTTAACAATTTTATCTTTCGAATGTGCATTCTTAGTACTCAATAGAACCAAAAATAAAATATACCATTTTTAATAAAAAAAAAAAATTTGGCATTTTTTCCTTTACTGATACATGGTATACATAAAATGAAGAATAAAAAATATTTCGTAGCCACTTCTGGCTTGTCACTTTTAAAGTGATACAGTATTTTGTGGAGACCATGTAAAAAAACAAATTTTTTTGCTAAACAGTAGACCTAAAATTAAATTTTTTTAATTGTTTTATTAATATTTTTACGAAAACGTAACCTTTTTAAAATTAATATAAATATAAATTAATATATACAAAATAAATGAAAATAAAAAGCTGAAAAAAATTTTTTTAGTTCTACTTTTAAATATCATATAATCCTATTTTCATTTTGAATTTTTTTTTCATGATGTTCACAAAGTATTCCTGTCACGCTGTCTGAGTAACAGTTAATGTTATTTTTGAATATTTGGTGTAATAAGTAAATATTATCCAAACATAAAAAAAATTAATTGTATATTACAGAAACAGAGTGGCCAATAATTAAATACATTTAACTTATTTTGCTTTCAAACCAGTTTTAAATCATTTAGATTGGTTTGAAATTGAATAGTGACTCAAAGACACAGCGTGACGCGAATAGGGTTAAAAGTGATTTTTACTAAACACTCTCTAGCGCCGCCAAAACGAACCAGAAATGGTTACAAAATATTATTTTTATATTCTTTATTTAAAGTATTATATTAAACAAAATAAAGTTTTTCAATAATTGCAATACATTTTAAACAAAATAATTCTAAGTGTGTTTTTTCAGTTCTGAAAGCGACTGTCTCCTTAAGCCGCCAATGTGAATTTGTGTGAATTTGTTATTGAAAATTCTTAAATCTTTTTATATATAAGAAAACTCTATTAGTTTTTAAAATAGAATTTTAATAAGTTTTATTTTTAGAATAGGAGTATAAAAGTGAAAATCCTCAAGTTTAAGTAGTTACCACTTTACATAACAACTGTATTCAGCAGAAAAATTTAAATCCAACATCGAATAGCAGCATTAGGACCATGAACTTATCTAACTTAGTTAAGGTCAGAGAGCTTTGAACCCTCACCTACTGCAACACTTCCTATATAAATACATTGTAAGCACAATACGAAATACATAAGAGGAAGTAGTCCACAACAATTCTCGCATACATATCGCGTTTTAGTTTGCAGCATCCAGCCAGCCCCAGTAATCAAACCCTCGCTCCTTACTCTGTCATATGTCATGGGGACAATGTTGCAAAAACAAAAGCTTTACTAATAACTTTAATTTAAGAGCGCAAAGGAATAGAGCGGAATTTGTTTGAAAGTTTTATTCTGCAGCGCTCTGCACGGTTCTGTTACAGCAACTTACAGAGTTTTAGCTATTTTTTTAAGGATAACGAACAGTTGCTCTTACATTGTAAATCTTATATACCAAGAAAGTACTGTTGAAATTGGTATGAAAAGCTTTTGGCATGCACTTAAAAGGTAGAGGAGAAAACGATGCCACCGCATGAAATTGAATTCTTCTTTGTAAAAGTAAATATTTTGTTTAGCGAAATATATTAAAAGCGTTGGTTGTAAATGCACCCACACTTTCCTAAAATAAATTGTTAATTATAAAAAAACAAGATGTTAATTATAAAACATTTTTCCATTAAATGTAATATTAAATGAAGGCATGAATGGATGAAGGTGGTATGTCGCATTTTTTGATTTTTGGTGTTCTATGCATGGATGAAGGCCTTATGTGCATACAAACAATTTTAAAAATGAAAACAACCATGTTTGTGACTATTTTAGATATTAACTACTTGACAAAGTTTGATTTAACATAGATTTCAGTACAAATGTGAAACTTTGAACTCGATTTTCTTTCCATTCATGTCTTCAAATATAGTATTAACTGAAAGAATAAACATGCACACACTTTAAGTTCATACATTTTTTTTTTCAGGACCGTGAAAGTCCATTACGATCAAGTTTTAGCGCGGTTTGATCGTAATGGACTTTTGGGTCGATTTAATTTTTAATAATGGTCTATACTCTGGCTTGACTGAATTTTACTCATTTCGAAATTTTGTTAAAGGATTCTTAAGGCATTTTTTACATTTTCGCATGATATTTAAACTTTTATTTCGGTGTCCAATTATGTGAGCGCTACCGATTAAAACATATTTCAAAACACTTCTTAATGAGAGTTAATAATCCGTATTCTAACGAGAAACAAAACAAATTTAAATGTATCGCTTCTTTTTGTCGAGTTTGCTTTGAAACGTGCTTTAAATTTTTCGTATTATTGTAAATTTCTTGTTGAGATAATTAAAATTTTAAGGTTTTTGTACTTTTTATTTACCTAATTAAACTGAAAACTAAACATTTCATTAAGATTTTGCAGAAATCATAAAGTCGATGCTATATGTAGACTTTTGTCCTTCACTGTACATAACGTTACCAAAATTCATAATTTTTTTATGTCATTTTTATTAATAAACTTGAAAAAAAACTTTATAAACTTAAAAGTGAGTGCACGTCTATTCTTTCAATAAAAACTATATTTAAATTTACATTTAATGTTAAGAAACTAACGCTTCCGTTGGCAGTCCTGACGACTGCATCCCGGTTTTTTTTAAGTGAAACTTCTTAAGCGGCGATGTGACGATTTTTATTAAGGTAAAAATTTCAAAAAAACTTAAACATACATGTTTATAAGCATGTACAGAAAAAAGAAATGTTTTGTATATAAGCGCTGATGTCAGAATTTTAAAATTCAATATGGAGGATAGCAATGTGGCAGCCCTACCTTATTTTTTTTTTTGTGTTTTTGCGTATCCTTGTAATTTTGAAATTCTCACAACGAATTTGATTTCGAATCTCAGTTCACAGTTTCAAAAATTCAATATAGTGGATAGGATTGCCAAATTTTAACCACAGCACTTTCACCTAATATTATGTTATTTAAGGAGTTTAAAACATTTTCTCCCCTATTTTTTAAATTTCCACATTATTACTTTTGGTAAAAACTCACGTTAATAAAGTTCTATTTGTTGAGTTTGGATTTATTTTCTTCCTTTACTTCTAAAACTTAACCTATGCACTGTGTCTTTTATAATATTACTAGCGGAACCCCCGCTCACTTCGCCGATAGAGCTGTTTTAAGAACTTGTAGAGAATTTTGGTGTTTTATCTTTCACCAGCGAATTCGTAAAAATAAAAAAAAATTAAATGGCAATCCTATGGAAAACATTACAGACCCCTTTTTACCTACTGTACGTCCCAGGACCGAATTCATAAACGTAAAAAAAAATAGCTGACATTCCTATGGTAAGAGAACTACATCGTTTTTAGGCTCAAATAGCGGACTCGGATTCAGCGACCCATTTTAAGCTTATGTTCGCCCAGCAACGAATTCGTCAAAATTTTAAAATTCAGTTGGCAACTCTACGGTACAAATAGCATAATTTTTAAAACTATGACAACGGATTCAGATTCAGTGTGTCATTTTCAGCTAGTGTTCTCTCCAGCACCGAATTCGAAAAAATAGAAAAATTTAAGTAACTTTCAATTCGTTAAAATTTAAAAATTTGGTAAAAAATGGTAAAAAAATTACATATTTTTTGAAATTCTGGCAACGGATTCAGTGACCTATTTTTACTTAGTATTCGCCCACCGAATTCGTAAAAATTTAAAAATTTAGGTAGCAACTCGAATTTTTTAGCCTATAACCTTCCCATTATCTATATTTAAGAAAAAAAAATCAACTCAATTGGTTAAAAATTACGGGTAGCAGCGGATGAATCCGAGTAGCCGTACGATACGGACGTATAATTTTTTCGTTGATAAGCAACATTTGCTTTTTGAGAAAATTTTTCTTCGGATTTTTTTTAAATTGTGATTTTTTAATATAATTTTAAATAACGTTTAACTTATATTTGTTAACGTTAAAACTTCTTTGACAACATTTAATTAATTTCCATCGGAATACATGGCGATTAATGGAAGCATGGACTTCCATTTGAAGGAAAAGCCGCCGGACAAATTTAGCAAAGCAGACCTCAGTAATCCGTCCGCAGCACTATTAATTGGATCTGCGCTATCGGTTACAGAGCCCCCCATTGATGCTTCGAGCTTCGAGGTGGCTGGTTCCTCTAGGCAGCCTCATCATTCATCGCAGTCTCAAAATCCTGGCGCAAATTCAGCACAGCAGCTCAATTTGTGCTTAAACAAGCATTTACAACAGCGGCATTTTACGGCGGCCCAGCAACATGATACTAGGCGTTTTAGTACCTGCAATTATGAAAGCACACAAATTGACAATTTGCAAGATGTATTTGCACATTTGCAGCAGCGAACAGGGGACTCAATCTCAGCAACCCATCGTCAGAAATTCTGTCCAACATCTTTCGACTATGGATAGACAGCGTCAGACCGAAAATCAGGTAATGAACCTCAATACACCCCACAGGTAGTAGTGGGGTGTCGAAATCTTTCAAGGCGGCCTGTCCGCCCATATTTTTATTTAATGTTAACATTAAAACTCTAGTGGACCAGCTGAACGCTATGGTTCCAAAAATTAATTTCAGAATAAAAAATATTAATAAGTCTAAGAGCAAGCTATTTCTGGACTGTGCAAAAGTTCATTCTGAATTAATGGCTACTTTTGAAAATAAAAAAGTTGATTCCTACTCGTTCACGCCTAAAGAGCAAAGGCAAATTGGGTTAGTTCTCCGCGGACTCTACTTTGCAACAGATTTAATTGAATTAAAAAACGAGCGAGACGTTCTTGCGCCTGGCGTTATCGACAAAGTTTCAAAATTCTCTACAGCTTTCTCTATTAAAAACAATTTTGAAACAGGGCTGTTTTTGGTTGTCCTGACACCGGGTAAAAAGGCGGGGGACATCAGTCATATCAGGTACCTTTTGAGCCAGGCAATTTCTTGGGAATCGCCAAAATCTAGATCTAAGGAAGTTCAGTGCAGACGTTGCCAATGTTGGGGGCATATAGCTAGGAACTGCAACCGGCAGTTCACTTGCGTGAAATGCGAGTTTAAGCATGAGCCTGGGGAGTGCATGCTTGGCCAAGATGAGAACGATAAGCCGTTTTGCAACAATTGCAAGCAGGTTGGTCATCCGGCTAACTGGCGAGGCTGTCCTGCCTTTCAAATTTGTTTTTGATAAGAAAAAGCGATTGAGAGAGGCAGCTGAAAAAAAAATTGTTGCTGCACGCAACGTCAGTGAAGCTATTTCTAGTGCTGGCATGTTTAGTCAGAAAAAATCGTTTGCAAGTCTTTTTCAATCCCAGTTCCGTCAGTTGGCTGAATCGCCGGCCGCAGCTCCTTACCGCCCGTCGATAGTTGATGAATTTGTTAAACTCGCGACAATATTTATGGACCCTGAGCCGATTTCGCTCGAACAACAACTTCAAAATTTCTTAGCTACATATAGGAACATGCCAAAAGCTCAAGCAAAATCTGAATTTTTGGAGTTGTTGTCGAAGGTTAAGGCTACTTATGGGTCGTAAAGTCTTAAATTTGTTAACCTTTAATGTGCGTTCGCTGGTTAATGTAAGTCGTAGATTGGATCTTTTAAATGTACTAAGGGATCAAAGCATAGATATTGGGTTTATTCAGGAATGCCACCTCAAGACTAAAAAAATTTTTCTTGAAGATTATGACTTTGTATATGATAATTCACCATTAGGAGTTGCCATTGTCGTTAAAAAATCTTATTCTTTTGCCACAATCAATATACAGGGTGTGTCTTTTCCGCATAATCTTATTCAAATTAGAATGTTCGTTAATGGTCTTCAAAAAAATTTTCTTTTTGGTTCAATTTACTTGCCTAGTAATTTTGAGCGAACTCAAATTTACTCAGGACTATGTAAAATTCTTCAATTATCAAAAATTTTTGATGGCGCTATTTTAGGAGGTGACTTCAATTCAAAAAACCCCGCGTGGGGTGATCGCTTTGAGAACTGCAATGGAAAAGTCTTCTTTATATGGCTCCAAGATTTCGCTTTGGACTTTGTCAGGGTATCTGACAACAAGCCTTCCTTTCCGTCTGGTCCATCTTATTTGGACCACTTTTTAATTAGCTCTAATTTTGTAGATTTGATTAATCAAAATTTTTCAGTTGCAAGTCTATCAACATTTTCGGATCATTCCCAATTAAATTGCGTATTAACTTGTCTGATTTTGACTTTATATATAAAAACCCGCCTTTCTTTACTTCTTTTAAAAAAACCAATTGGAAAAATTTTAGTCGTGATTTGGCGGAGTCGATTGATTTAAATTTTCCTCCAAACAACAGAGTCCTTCAAAATCATGAGATTGACGCTTTCATTAATGATTTCGGGTCAGCGATTGAGTCTGTTTCTGACACTCACTCAGAGAAGATTTCCATAAGGGATAGCAAGATTTTTGTGTCAGATAGTATTCGAAAGTTGTTCGCTATTAAACACGCCTGGCAAAACGAGCTTAAAAAAATATTTCATAGAAATTCAAACAGAACGAACGACGAATACAATCTTCTATCAAAGCAGATTCAGTTGTTGAAAATCATCATTAAGGAACGGGTAAAGATCGAACAAGCTCAAGAATTTGGAAAGAAACTGGAATTAATCAAGCCAGGTCCCTCAGCGTATAAGAAGATTTTCAACATTGTCGGTAGTAAAAAGAAGTCAGCAAGTTCAAATATTTCGGTTAATGGGGCTATCTTAAGTGAGGTTAGCGACAAAGTTGAAGCCTTTCGGCAGCATTATGAACGCGTATTTTCCGAGAACGTTCCAAATAGATCAGATTTGTTGGAAATAAAGGACTTTGTCAAGGAAAGGATTTCGAGCCTTCCTTCGTCAATTTTAATTTTTAGTGATGATTTCAATGCTTTAAGCAATGAAGACAATTTTCATTTTATAAAACCAGTTGAAGTTAAATCTATTATCAAAAATCTCAATAATAAAAAATCGGCAGGCTTAGACAAGGTATCAAATTTCATATTAAAAAGACTTCCGATATTAGCAATTGATTTTTTAACCATAATTTTTAATAATTGTTTAAACAATGGTTATTTCCCGAGTGTTTGGAAAATTGCAAACATTATCCCAATCAAAAAGAAATATGACAGTGTTGATGTAAATGATTTTCGTCCAATATCTATGTTGTGAAATCTAGGAAAAGTTTTTGAACAAGTTTTAAAACTAAAAATGCAGATAGATTTGAATGGTGATTACATCTCGCCTTTTCAGTTTGGATTCAAGAAGAACATTCTACGGTACACGCTCTTTTAAAATTCCATAACGATGTCATTTGTAATTTGCGTAAAAAAACTTGTACTGTAGCAATTTCCTTGGACATTGAGAAGGCCTTTGACAGTGCCTTTCAGGTTGGCATCCTTTATAAGCTCATTAATCTAGGCTTTGATCCCTTTTTATTAAAATTATTTGATAGTTTTTTTTATGATCGAAAATTTTGCGTTCAGATCGCTAGCGAGACGTCTGATCTTGGCCAAGTTAGGAGCGGGGTTCCACAGGGTTCCGTTTTGGCGCCGCATCTCTTTAACATCTTTCTTCATGATTTCCCTCATGAATTGCCTGGCTCGAGAGGTATCTTGTATGCTGATGACTGCTTGGTTTATGCGCACCACGAGTCTCCTACTTTGGCCCTTTATCAAGCTAAAACACATCTTAAAATTATAAATGTTTTTTATGTTGATTGGGGCTTAAGAATCAACGTTTTCAAATCCGAGGCAATTTGTATTAGGAATGCATCGGGGAAGTGTAACAGAGCGGTTGTCCCTGAAAGTAAAAGGTTAAAACTTGTTTTTAACGATTCTGTGATTGTTTTCAAAGACAACATCAAGTATCTTGGTGTTGTTTTTAACAAATTGCTCAGGTTTAACAATCACATAAGATCAAATATTGGCAAGGCTAAAAAACTTACTGGAATGTTCTCAAAATTGCTGAACAACAATTACTTGAGTCAAAAATCGAAGCTTTTAATTTATAAGGTTAGTATCCGCTCTGTTTTACTTTATGCATTCCCTATATGGTTTTCTATGTCACCCTCAGTGGCTAAAGAATTGGAGATTCTAGAACGTAACGTCTTAAGGCGTTGCGTAGATAGAAATTTTGAAACATTTGTCAAGCGTTACTCCAACAAGTATATTTACAAAAAGGCGTTGATTAACCCTATTTGTCGTTATGCCTTTTCATTGCAAAAAAAGTTTGTAAGCAGAGTCTCTTCTCATGAAAATGAGCTGATAAGGAATATTTTTGAGTACCAATGTCTTTTCGACTGGTCATCTGTCAATTACTTATCCCCTATAAGTATCATTAACGAAAATATTGAAACTGAGCTAGATTTCGACACCCCTCTACTGCCTGAATTTTTTGTTAAATCGGTACCTGGCACTCATAGAGGTTAATTTTAATTTAAATTTAATATCTAGAATCCTGTTCTTCTTTATTATTCCCATCCAGATTATTGGGTTATTTATTTTTCTTTTATTGTTTGGACTCTTCACAATTTTTAATGGTGTTGTATTTTAGTTTAAGTTTAGTTTTAAGTATTATGTTTGTTTTATTAACAGAGACATCACGTCTCCATGAACTTATTTGATGCCGGGAGCAAGCATTATTTTCTTATCTAATTGATTCTTCTTTATGTAGTTTCCGTAGTCACACATAAGCGAGTAGCTTTTAACTTTTTATGTCATTAGAGCAACACAACAATAGCTTTAAGTTTTTCTTGTATCTGCTACTTTTAAAAAAAAATGAAATGTAAATAAGTTGTATTATTTTCTTATCTAATTGATTCTTCTTTATGTAGTTTCCGTAGTCACACATAAGCGAGTAGCTTTTAACTTTTTATGTCATTAGAGCAACACAACAATAGCTTTAAGTTTTTCTTGTATCTGCTACTTTTAAAAAAAAATGAAATGTAAATAAGTTGTAGTTGGAAAGAAAAGTCTCAATAAAAATAAATAAATAAATAAATACGGGTAGCAGAGGAAAACTGGCGCTTTTTCCACTTTATCACATATCATTGATTCCATGCCAAAAAGGACGCTTTTGTGTAAAAACTGATTTTGATTCCGATTTTTTTTTTAATTTTTGCACGTCGCACACAGGGGCCGCTTATATGAGAGGCTTGAAATATTGAAATATTGAAAACAATTTTGATGCAGTTAGAATTAGGAGGAAAGTTCTAAAGTAGAAATTTTTTGCTTTTCTAATTTTTTAACAGGCTTACATTTATAAAGCTATCTATGTGTAGTCGAAAGTGTCTGTGAAGTTTCTGTATTCAGAAAAGCTGGTTTGAGCCTGTCTATATAAACTGTACCAGTAGTGCTTTTTTAAAAAATTGTAAAGAATTTTGGTGTCTTGCCTTTCACCAGCTAATTCGTAAAAATAAAAATAGAAATTATAAAAAAAAAAAAATTAAGTAAAAATTAATTAAGTAAAAATTGGTTTAAAATAACGGGCAGAAGAGGGAAACAGACGCTTTTTTCAACTTTGTCTTATATATATACATATAGAAAAAAAAAATGAAATGGCCATTTCAGCCCTTGAAAGGACTTTGACAGAGCTTCTTATGATCAATTGTGTTGTGTGTGATGTGAAATGTTTGCACACAAATAATCGATAACTGGACCTACATGTTTTACGCCGACTCCGAACGGCTTATGTTCTGAAGATGCTTTTCATGGCAGTTTTTACTCTCTGAGGTTTGCCATTGTCAGAGAGGTGACGGCCGAACAGAAAAATTAATTCAATTGAAAAAACTTTCTGTGTCGGATGGAGGATTCGAACCTGGGTTCTCTGGCGTAAGAGTCACACACTCTACCCACTACGCCACGGCCGCCACATATACATATATGTATATACATATACATATACATATACATATAGATATACCCTGTAGGAAAATCAACTAATTTAAAAGTAGTTGATAAAGTAGTTTTTTGTCAACCACAACTAGTTGAAATTCTGACTTTTTTCCATAGAACGAACTAACTTATTTTCTATGGTGATGTCCGCTAAATAAGTCAATTGACTTTCGTCTGCATATATTTTCAACTACTTGTTAAATTAGTTACATTTAAATTATTTTTTTAATTGCTTTTAAATAACCAATTGAAAACTATTACTGATGGCCTAAAGTTAATAATATTTGATGAAATAACATGGTTAAATATATATAAACTTGTAATCTAATAAAAATTTGCAATTAAAACATGTCAACATCAGAGTAGTTGCCGCCTTAATATATTTAAAAGTAGTTCATATACTGGTTTATTTTAAACTAGTTTTTTAATTAGTTGTTTTTAAAAACAAGTTAGTTTGTTCCTATAGGGTAGATATAGACAACATATTCATATAGACTACTATAAAATCTCGTCCTTTATAGCATTAAGCTTTAACGCTAAATGTAATTATTTTTGTCATTATTACAGTGCTTTTGCAACACACTGTTCTGATAAATGTTCAGCCTGAAAGTAAGCACATTAGGGTGGAGTGAAAAAATTCAATATTTTTTTCGGAACCGGATACCCTTCCATGACTGTAGGAGACCCAGTAACAATTCTTTAAAATATTTAGTTTTTACGTCATTTTCAGTCTACACATTAGGCTATTAGGCTTAAAGTTTGAAAAGTTTTGAAATTTTTTTACATTATTAAAATTTTTTTTTTTTTTGTCTTATAATGGAGCTCAAAACTTGTGGGAAACCATAAAGAGTTGCACTTACCTATCTGAGGAAAATCGAAAAATTGTACACAAATGTATCCAAGGCAATGGATACTTTGCTCACCATGAAAGCATGCTCATAGCTATGTTGGCTGATACACTGAGAAAACTACAAGCTTTACTCGGAACTCTACGCGATAGCCAACTTTTTCTATAGCATCAGCTATGTCCCTCTCATTGAAATATTTTAGGTGATAAAATTGTATCCCAGCGTCTTAAAAGAATGTATTTTTCAGTTGTTATTCATTTAATATTTAGCACTTACTTTTTAGTTGTGACAGCAAATACTCCAGCTCAAACGTTCTTTCAATACGTTGTCCAGTTAACAACGACTTTTATACACACAAAAAAAAACTGAAGGAGAACAGAGCAGACTTGACACAAAACTAGTTATCGAAAATATATACTTCATATTTTTACTCGTTTAATTTTGACAGTGTTTTCAAATATGTGTTTTCCATCAAATTTTCAAGGTTTTTTTAAGCTGTCTTTGCAGAATAAACACCAGTTGTAAAATCTTTTCATTTAGTAAGTAAAAACGTTCGCTGATATTTCAAAAATGTTTTGTTTTACTTTAGTGTTTTAATATATGCCTTTCAATTTAGTATGGCGTGTAATCATTTTGAAAATTTTCATTTTAACCTACAATGTCATGGTTAAACGTACGTTACAGTTTTCAAAATGTTTAATTTATCTTTTGTATTTTAAATGTCCGTTTTCATAATTGTATGACATAAAATTATTTTGAAAATTCTAATTTTACTTGAAAATATTCGTTCGTTGCTGTTTCTAAAACGTTTCATTTTACTTTTGTGTTATAAAATATATGTTTCACAATTTTTGTATGGCGTTAAAGGTTTTAAAAATATTCATTTTTCTAACCGTTTTTAATAAAATGCTCGTTTTACCTTTTTTAGTTTTCTGAGTGTAAAAAAGATCATATAAAGAAACTGGCTTTAACGCGTATCATCAAGGCTCGATCTAGAGAACAAGCCAGTAAGCCACTAAGACGGTTTGAAAACCCTGGACGATATTTCTTTTTAAGTAGATCAGAAGCGACTGGCTAGTTAACTATAAATTATGCAACTAGTTATTTTCATACTAGTAAAACACCTGGTCTTTTGAACTAAGCTGCATTACAGATAGTAACTTATCTAGTAACTCTTTGCCTAGTAAGTTATGACTAGTTAAACATCTAGTATTTTTTGACTAGTTTTGTTTTAACTAGTGAGTTAACTAGTAAATTCATGACTAGTATGATTTTTTGCTGCAGGGTTAACATTGCGTCATGAAGTATTAGATTAAGTTTATTCAAAGTTTATCGTTTTTGAAAATATTCATTTTTAGGGGCGTGGGAACGTTTAAAAATTTCGCTCAATGTATTTTTCAAAGCAAATGTTTGATTTTTTTCGTTCCAATCACATTTTTAGACAAATTGAGGCTAAAATATGATATTAGAAGGAAAGTTAGCATAACGGCGACAAAATAAAGGCCATTGCTTTGAAATTTACTTCTCTTATTAAACTTTTTTTAGTATGGGAGGTATTAATGCTACAGCCTAGCCGATAATTTTTTTTCTAATTTTTCTTTGCCATTTTTTAATTAAATTTCTGTTCATTTTATTGATTAAATGTTCACTACAACTTTGCTTCTATAAACCTCTTTGTTTTGAATTTAATATTCTGATTTTATACTTCTCTATAATGAATTTTTGTCGTGAACATTTTCTTCAATCTTATCGAACTCTCAAATAAATGAGTTTATTGAAAAACTCATAGTTTGTACTTCCAATAGTATCGTGGTAAAATAAGTTTAAAAAAGTGTTTTTCTTGTAAAATAAAATTTTAATCATGGAAGATAAATGTGCAACCAAATCTGCTTACTTGATTGGTAAGTATTAAGAAATATTTATTATCATATAATTTCCAATGCACATGTAATGTAAATAACCTTATTGCAGGCAGAAAAAAAAAGTGGTTTCAATCAACAGATGCTTCCAAGTAAAAAAGAAGTTTTTGCTAGAATTTGGTACAAGGCAAGAATGAAAATGTTAAAGAAAGTATTTCTATTGTTACAAGCGAAGAAGTATTAGAAATCTATTATATTTATTTATTATTTTTGTTATAAATAACACAAAATTATTAGTTCTGAATGATATTGCGGAATGTGAAATTGCGCTTATAACCAGATTTAATGCTGCGTTAAGACATCAGAAGAAGCAAAAACAGTTTATCCTGCATACAATGGAGCAGCATTACAAGAATCTGCCATCAAAAAGTTTTTCGAAATCAAAATTAGTAAAATATTTTTAATAATATCACTCCCATTAAAATCAAATCTTGAAAAAATTGTTATATAAAATTACTAATAACACCAAATCATGATGTCTCTTTCTTTCATTCTGTTTTTTAGAGTTCTGTGTTTCCTTACGCTGCAATATAGTGTTCACATGCAGGTACATTGCACTCTAGCAGTGCAGTAGCAATTTCAATTCATGTTTCTAGGTCTTAAAACCACAGGGCACTGGGATTTTCCACTAACGGCATCCACTTTTTCGGAAAATGTTACAATTTTGCTTCAATCTGTCTAAAAATTAGCTTGGAGCAAGAAAAATCAGACTAAAAAGAAACTTTAAAACGCTCTCACACCCTTAAAAATCAATATTTACAAAAATAGTAAACTGTGGAATAAACCTAATGTAATATTTTTAATAAAAATGTAATATTTTTTAAACGTGGTGTTAATTGTTCAGAAATCACTCACTCCACTCACTCCAAAAATTAACGAGGGTCGTTCAAAAAATAAGTTACCACCAAATTGTAAATTTGACCACTTAAAACACCAGTCAGAGTCATTCCAGTCCAGTTTTTTTTTTTTTTTTTTTTTGCAAATTTTATTTTCTAGCTTCAATCTAACGGAATGTACGGGGAGCGAAGGAAATAAGAAAAAGGCACATATGGGTACTCTAATGTACACACTCTGTTAAGATCCAACTGGATGTTGTACAGTACTCGCTTCAGCCTGTGTTTGATTTAAAGTACTCAAGTTTGAAAGTTACTATAAAATCTGGTTTGATTATATTTGCAAATTTTTCCTGATTTTTTTGTACCTAATATTGTTTTTTTCTCAACTTATCACTCACTTTATCTCAGTTCCTACTATGATATTATAGTTTTCAAAATGCAAAAAAAAAAATTAAAGCTCAGGGAAAATAATAATAACAATTGAAAACGATAAAATTGATTTTTAACACATTTCTGACCGATTTATTGAAATAATTACATTTTCTATTTTTTACCTATTATTAATTTTCCAAAATTTATGGTGATTTGAGCTGTTTCGGGCATTTACAACGTTCTAGTCGTGATATAAGTAGATAGAAAGTTGGTGGTGTCAAAAGTAGGTTTGCGTTTCTTCCATACAAGGTGATGCGGTCTAAAATACACATATAAGTTGGTCGAAACAGTTTTATTCTCAAGCCCTAACGGGAAAGTTTACCTCAGAGTGTTAAGGCACCAAAAAACGATTTTTTTTTTGTTGGTCTCAAAAAACAGCCAAAATGGTCTTTCTGTTATAGCTTTGTTATTTTGTCAGAGTGTCCTATCGTTTAAAAGTTAATTTTTGGAAGACTCCTTCTACCGAACCAAAAGTGAATACAATATTTCTTTTTATTCTTCTTTCAAGAATTATAATAGGTTTTTCACAAAAACATTTAAACAAGTGTATTTTTCAATTCCGAAAGTACGAGCCCTTTAAAAAAATTAATATATATTTCAAGGCTGGCGATACATTTAGAGGAGAGTAAAAAGAAAGATATTAAGGTAATGGTTTTTATTAGAACAAATTTGTGTTGTGTTTTAAAATTTTCAAATTTGGTAAAATATACATTTATGTTTAAAAACATTTATGTTTTAATTTTAAAACGTAATAAAAATATCTTCTATCTGAATGAGACAGAATTTTAAAAAAGTCTTTTTTAAAAATTTATACGTACTTGGAAAAAGAAAATTGCATTATTTACTTTAAATTTTGAATAAAAAGATTTTAAAAGGCTATTTTAAAAATCCGTTTCATTCAGATAGAAGATATTTTTATTACGTTTTAAAATTAAAAAAAAATTTTATTTCGGCTCTACCTTGGAGCCAGCAGAATGCCCGCTGTGCGAAGAGGTCTTTTGCAACAATCGTTGTAGCCAGCGCCATCTTATAAATGTCTATTTTACTAAATTTGAAAATTTGAAAACTATAAACAAATTTCTTCTATTCAAAACCATCACCTCAATATCACTCTTTTTTTACTCTCCTCTAAATGTATCGCCGGCCTTAAGTTCAGACGCTAATATCTCTAAAGCTAGAAGTGATTGATACTGCAGTGAAAAGCATTGTATTGTGTTATTTAAAAGCTGAAAATAAAATTAAAAACTCAAAACACTTTGTATCTGAAAAGCTATACCTAGCATGTCAAAACGGAATTCATCGTTCAGATCGTTAGAAAAAGTTTAACAATTTAAAGGAGTGAATTTTTCCAAATCAGAGTTGTCTTTAACCCTAGAAAGATAACCCTATTTGAAGAGAGAGTACAAAACATGTAAAAAGCATACGTCGCTGTGACGTAGGTTATCTTTCTAGGCTTAAAAGCAACATTTTCCTAATCCATTGCGTTACCTGAATAGAAATCCATATCAGTATATCTGCTTTAATCAACAATCTCCACCAATCCTTTTCTCAACTCAGTTACAAGGCTAATCGGAAGGAAGTAACAAATATATCCAAGACAGAAAAAATCAGTTGATTTTTTATATTATGAAGTTTATTAAAAGTTGTTTCTCTTTTTTGGAAACAAGTTAAAGTAGAAATGTAAAACTTCAAACAATTAATAAACATAAAAAACAAAATTAAATTTTCACAAAAGTTTGATATTTATTCAACCATTTTTGTGGGCTGCTAAGAACTTGCGACAAGCCTCTAAACTGTGTCGGCTCAAGTAGTTTTCCTGGCTAAAAGCCTTCGTGCACTGCGGGCACTGATAGTTCCAACTATGGTGTCCTTTAGTACGCTGATGGGCACGCAAATTCGATCTGGAATAAGGAAAAAAAAAAAAGTTATACAAACCAGTTTAATACATAAATATTGATCATAAGCCCACCGATCAGCAAAACGTTTCTGGCACGACTCGATGGGACAGACGAAAGGCTTTTCACCAGTATGGAGCCGCATGTGACCATGCAACACCCAAGGACGGTCGAACTTCTTGTGGCACTTTTCGCATTCGTAGCTCTTCTCCAAATGTTTCGTGCGACGTCGCTTATTCAAATCTGGCACTGCGAATTCAAAGTCATGACTCTCTTTAGTGGCAGCGAGTCTCATGCTCACGCTTACGACTTCCACCACTTTGGGAGAATTTGGCGGAACAAGCTCTGTTGGTGGAAGCTGCTGCAAGTGCGCTGACGGTGTAGGGACTGCTGACGAGATATTGGAGGTTTCTTCTGATGGCAAAAGCTGAAATTCTTGTTCCACTTCTTGATGCTCGTTTAGGATTTCAAGCTTTTGTTGCTTGAGTTCCATTACTGATGGTGCAGCATCAGTGACTGCTGGCACATCAGAGGCTGTTGGTAGTGCTAGTGGAGCTGCTACTTGACCAGCTTGCTCTTCAACTTCAGGCAGCTTCCAATAAACATGACTAAAGGTTCCTTTAGAATTATGCCCCGAATGGCGCTCCATCAACGGAGTATCCAAAATTAGTTCCAACTCGCAACGCGTAGTCATCGGTATAAAATCACTGTCGTACCTTGGTCACAAAAATAACGGACATCATTCACTGCTACTACTGGAAATTGTTAAACTTACCAGTCGGCCGAACGCAAGAGCTTCTTTTGTTTCGGCTTCGCTTTATTCTTCTTTTCCGCCATTGGCTTTGGAGTAGCAATGTAGTAGGTGCGTTTTAACTTTGGTAATCGAGCGATTTTAGGAAAAATCGCAATACGTCGGAAAACGTCTGCAAAGTAGTCCAGATTTAAAAATGCATAGAAACTTCATAAAATCTCATTCAATTACCATCAAGTGCCTCGTTTACACGTATTTTGGCATAATTATAACGTTGCGAAAAAATACTGCGTACCATTTCTTGTTTTTTTTACTCTTCAAAAACTTGTATAGCTAATATTGAAATTTTTCGTTTAATTTTGTTGAGTGAAAATTTGTTTTTGAAAAAAAAAACTTACTGGTGAAACATTTTACTTTGTGAAAAATTTCAAGGCACACTTTATGAAATTCTTTTTTTGAAGTTTTGAATATAAAACAATTTGTTGAGTAGGTTTTTACTAATAGTACCGAAAATAATAATTTGAACTTTAAACTGAACACTGGGAATGAATATTTTCAGCAGCGTGCCAACAAAATATTTTAAAATTCCTCAAAAATTAATAAAAAATCCTCAATTTTTAAATAAAATCCTCACAATGACAATGTTACTCCCGTATTAATAAAAAAACGATTTTACACTCGTGATACTGTTTAACAAGAATATAATCATATATTTCAAAACTTTTAATACATTCAAATGTGTAATATAAACTCGTCAAATGGTATGCAGAATTTTTTCTGCATAATTTGAGGCTTAATGCATTTTTGATTAAGGGGATTTTCTAATGAAACTCGTCTAAAAAACTCAATTTTTTTTCTAATTTTTTGATAGTTTATGATATGTAGCATATGTTCCCAAAGTAATTTGGCCGATAACGATTGCATTAAAAAAAGTCATCACATAAGAAAGAAACCCATATTTTTCACCAAAATTAAGAAAATCTCAATCAACCTTTCAATCTTTTTGAAACCTTGAAAATCAATCTTTTTGAAATGCACCCTGTATTCCCTAGCATACTGTGGTAAGAGTTAAATCAGGAACTATGAGATGTCGCTATATTCGCTGTGGCGTTTAAAGAACGGAAAGCTAATAACTCGAAAAAATTGTTAACCAAATCTTGAAACGCGTTTTCTGAAAAATAACGTTTTCTAAAAAAATTCTTTATGGATTGACTCGTTTTTTTTTTATTTTAAATTAGATAAAATTTATTAGATCCTTTACCTAAATTCAGATAATATTGACCGGTTTTCTTAATTTATTTTAGTGAAAAACAGAAAAACAGAGCGAAATGTGAAAAAAGGCACTAAAAATTCACATGTCCGCCATTTTTGTAATTTTCAACTATTTGTTGATATTAAAGGTACAATAAATATGGTATAGTTTATAAAATTATTTGTTTTTTTATTTCTGATGGCATGAACGTGCTGTACGATAGAGACCGTTTAATACTTACTTAGGTGGCGCTAACAACCGTAAGTCGATTTTGACCTGTTGTAAGAATTTTGCGTAAGAACTTGGCCCTTCCGACGGAGATACGGTCGTCCTCTTCTGCGTTGACCGCCGTTGGGTACCGAATCGAATATTTTCTTCGCTGGAGCGTCGTCTTACATTCGCTCTAGCCTAGCGCTTTACTTCGGCGTAAAGCTCATACAGCTCATCATTTAATCGTATTCGGTACTCGCCATTGACGCAGATTGGTCCGTAGATCTTGCGGAGGATATTTCTCTTGAAAGCTCCCAAAGTCTTTTCATCAGAGCTTCTTAACGTCAAGGTTTGTGCCGCAGATAACAGGACGGGCATGGTTAGTGTCTTATATACAAGAGCACCGAAAGCGTGAAACGGGGCAGCCGTTCCCCCTCGGTAAAAATAAAGTAGTTGTGGAAAAATGGATTTTGCAATAACAAAGTAAAATATTTTGCACATTTCAATTATTTTATTGAATTTCTAGGAAAATATATCCAAAAATGATAAATTTTTGTTTGAGTTACGACCACAAGCAACAACATATAATATGTTAGAAAATGAATAGCTTTTTCTTTGCTTTTATGATTGTAATGTCCATCCAAGGTTAACACAGTGTATTAAAATGTGTGGACATTTCACTAAACGACTTCTGCCAAGATAAGACAATTTTCTAAAGTTGTTGTATTATGTTTTTGTGTTATTATTATAACTCTAATAATTTTTCAATTATTAATTAAGAGTTGTTGTATTATATATAAAATTTTAATGCGATCCTTTGGTCTAATCGCCGTATTTCAATGACTTTTCGAAGATAAAATAAGCGATTGGCAAATCAACCTCTTTCAAGTTTTATCCGCAAATGAAATTTGAGAAAACAACTTCTCTGACAATTCAAAAAATTTTAAAACGACTATTAACGGAAATTTAACAAAACAACCAGTCTCAACCAAAGGGTTTTGTTGAAAATGTGCTTGAACTATAACATTTTCAACAAAACCCTTTTGACAAAAGAACTTCTTTTACATGAAATCGTTTTGTCAAAAGCAAAGTTTGCAAAATTCTCCATATTTAACAATTTAACAGCTTGTCTTGACATAAGTGATTAAGATCATTTTCTTTGAGTAATAAGTTTGAGTAATCGACTTGTGTGGTACAAGTCATATATTTTTTTTTTTTTTTGTAAGAAAACTATTGCTCTTAGAGAGAAAAAAATATCGCAAAATGTTAACTTCATATTTGTGTATATTATCTAGTACAGCCTATCTAGCGGTGGATAGGAACCGCACAAAAACAACCACACAAAAAAAAAAGTACAGAACTTCACGAGTTGCTAAAAAAAATAGATTTCGAAACAAAATAAAAAAGTATTGTTATTATGCGATGGATAGGGACCGCATAAAAAAAGTCTCACGTCTCAAAATAACTCCAAACCTGATTGTTCTGATTTAGAAAATGCACGTGCGAACAATTTTTAAATATTTGATTTACATATGTACTAATTTTAAGCATACAAAAGTTTTCAACCAGTATCATTCCTAGTCTGACAATACGCGAACTTTCTTGTGGTTAAGCAAAAAAAAAAAAAAACAAAGCATAAGACTAGTAATTAGCTGGCGCAATACTGATGTAATATTGCTTAACATATCAAGAATTGAAAAACCATTTTAAATACCGCACAAAACAAACTCGCATTAAAACACACAAAAATAATCGCATAAATAAAAATCCCACAAAATAAAACCGCACAAAAACAGGCTTGACTGTATAAGATTTCTTTCAATTTATATATATATAAAAAATTTTGCAAAGCATTTTAACACTCTTTTCGCTCTTCTGAACAGTGGACGATTTAGAAAGAAGTCGTTTTGTCAAATCTCCACAGAAATATATTAAGTCTGATACAAGCTAACTGATAATATACAAGAAAAATTATGAACGAATATTTTTTTCGTTTCATATTGAATAAAAATGTTTTGTTCGTGTTAACATGCTTTTTTTAACTTATTTTTATATAAATATTTTTGTAATATTTAAGGTAATATTTAAGGTAACAAAAAATTGTTACAAATTGTTAATTTTATAAAAATTTAAATGAAAGCTCAATTCAACACAGATTAAATAAAATATACTAATAGTTTTTACTTTCTCGTCCATCATCAAGGAAGTTAAGCCAATTTAAATGAATTTAAATTAAGAGATGACATATTTTCGTTCGACAAGGTGGTTAAAAAAATATTTAAAGTGCTTATTACTAGCTTTACATTTTATCCGTTTTAATCACTATCTTCCCCGCCATCCCGTTTTAGACGGAAAATCCCGTCATCTGACAGGTCTGCGTGGTCGTTTTCTTTTAGGAGCTTGTGCTCTCTACTCTTTTCTCTTTATGCTCAACTAGCAAAGCACAGCAGCAGTATGGCCACGAGCTTGATAAAAGAAAAGCTAAAGGCAAAAAAATGTCAAGAAAGCTAAATGGCTTGAAAAACAAAGCCAGCTTTTTTCTTACAATTATAAGTTTTCATGTTATTTCTAACATTAAATAAATAGTGATAATGGCGAAATAGTTAAAAAATTCATATATTCTTATAAAAATAAAAGATTGGAAAAAGTTATCATTCTTGCACTAGCTACTTATATTATTCCACCATGGATTGATTATTTTTCAGTAGTAATTATTTCCCCTTCATTAGAGGAGTCGGATGAACTGCAGCTTATAAAGGGTGGTTAAATTTTAATGGCCGATGTTGATTTTGAATAAAAAACAAATTATTTAAGAAATTATTGTTATTTCTTTTTATTATAATAATATTGGTATGGTTCAATTATGTATGGAACAAAATATCGGCCAAATGGCCGCCGCGAATCCAAATTTTCGATGACGCTGAGGCATAAGTGAGGTTCTATGCCGTTAATGTGCCGAATTATCTCATCCTTTAGCTCTTGAATTGTTGCTGGCTTATCGACGTACACCTTTTCTTTCAAATAACCCCAAAGAAAGAAGTCCAACGGTGTCGAATCACATGATTTTGGCGGCCAATTGACATCGCCACCACGTGAGATAACACGGCCATTGAATTTGTCGCGCAAAAGAGCCATTGTTTCGTTAGCTGTGTGGCAAGTGGCACCGTCCTGTTGAAACCACATATCGTCCACATTCATATCTTCCAATTCGGGCCATAAAAAGTTCGTTATCATCTCACGATAGCGAACACCATTCACAGTAACTGCCTGACCGGCCTCATTTTGGAAAAAATACGGCCCGATGATGCCGCCAGCCCATAAACCGCACCAAACAGTCCCTCATTGTGGGTGCATTGGTTTTTCGACAATCACTATTGGATTATCATTCGCCAAAATGCGGCAATTCGGCTTATTGACGAATCCACTGAGGTGAAAATGTGCCTCATCACTGAAGATGATTTTCTTCGAAAATTGATCATCCACTGTTGCCATTTCTTGCCACCATTCTGACCATTGACGACGCTTGAAATGGTCAAGAGGCTATAGTTCTTGAGTCAATTGCACCTTGTAAGCGTGTAAATGCAAGTCTTTATGCATAATGTTCATCAACGACGAGCGTGAGAGGTGCAATTGTTGGGCACGACGACGAGTTGAGGTGGACGGCTCTTTAGCCAGACTATCGCGAACAGCAGCAATATTTTCTGCAATACGAGCTGTACGAGCATGCACTGGTACGCACTTTTGGACGATTAAATTGACCGAAAAAATTAAGAAGTGCACGATATGCATTTTGATTTGAACGCCCATTTTCATAATAAGCCTGAATAACTTTAACTAAATTGAGTTAGTCTGAAATTGAGAAATGTCAAATGAAATGTAGAAAAAACTTTACGCTTAGGTGTGGTTCACATTCAACATCGGCCCTTAAAATTTAACCACCCGATATAAGCACTACGTGAATCTACCAAACGTATTGATCATCAGTAACTTCGAAGTCATGACAACATTTTTGTAATCTTTTTAGTGAATATCGAATATTAAGCAACGCGTCGAGCATTTAATTGTTAAGCAATTTTCATTACAATTCCATAATTATTAACGTACATAAGTGCCAATATTATTAAATGCCTGGTTCCTTTGCCGGCGCACAGTGTTGCGTTCATACAAGTAAGACGGAGAAAATTATTTTGTTGATTTATTTTAATTTTTCATGTTTAAGGTATAGGAAAGTTAAAAAAGAAATATTTCAGAAATTTTGGGCAAGTGGGCGTGGCAGCCACACAACTTAAACACATTTTGCGCTATATCTTTGAAATGAAAACAGCTACAACGACAAAATCAAAGGTAGACGCCAATTATATGACTATCAAACAACTTTCAAAATTTGGACGCAATCAGACAAGTGGGCGTGACAGCCCATACACAAATTAAACACATTTTGCGCTATATCTTCGAAATTAAAACAGCTACAACAACGAAATCATAGGTAGATGCCAATTATATGAGTACAATTTCCAAAATTTAAACGCAATCGGACAAGTAGGCGTGGCAGCCTCCATACAACTAAAACACATTTTGCGCTATATCTTCGAAATGAAAAAAGCTGCAACAACGAAATAAAAGGTAGTCGCCAATTATATGACTACCTAACAATTTCCAAAATTCAGACGCAATCGGACAAGTAGGCGTGGCAGCCTCCATACAACTAAAACACATTTTGCGCTATATCTTCAAAATGAAAACATCTACAGCAATGAAATCAAAGGTAGACGCCAATTATATGACTATTAAACAATTTCAAAATTTAGACTCAATCGAACAAGTGGGCGTGGCAGTCGCAATGCAACAAACACACAGCCAATAATTGATTTTTATGTAAACCATTTAAACCATTTTTTCCTCAATGATTCGGTTAACAAAACAAAATATTTTTGTAAAGACAAAATTCATTAGTATAATTCATAGTAGCTCTTACGACTGTGGTAAATTGCATAAAAGACGTTTGTCATGCAGAACAAACCATTTAATAAGTGATTCCCATGGAGGTTGCAATTTAGTACCGCACGAAAAAGATAAAAAAAGATATGATGTGAAGTCACGAGAAGCCAATACTTTTTTTATTATAAAAAAAGACATCATAACCTTATGAATATAAAAATTTGAAGGTAGAGACAAGGCTAGTTTTTTTCAAATATTTAAAAATAGAACATTTTTAGCTTACAAAATACATTTATTTAAATAAAAAAAAAACATATAACTAATAGGTTAAATATTTTTAATGTACAATATAAAACACATAATATCGCGTTTACAACAAGTGGTTTACGCTTTCTGTCCAAATCTTAGTTCAGGAGTTATATCATATTAAAAAAGTGGGGAAATCGTGATGTTTTGAAGCAAAAAAAATAATATGATGTGAAGTCACGAGAAGCATATACTTTTTTTATAATAAAAGTAGACATCACAACCTTATGAATATAAAAATTTTAAGGCGGAGATAAAGCTAGTTTTTTTAAAGTATTTAAAAAAAAATTTAGTTATAGAAATAAAATTTCTTTTAAATATAAAAAAACGGTGCAAATAATTGATAAAATATTTTTCGATGTACTAAGAATATACTTACTCTAGCGTTTACAACAAGCGGTCTACTGTGTTTGTGCAGCTCTTCCTTCAGGAGTAATGCCATTTTAAAGGATGTGTAAAAATCGTGATAGAAACAAGCGAAAAGTCTTATTTTCCCATACAAATTTTTGTAACTTCGGTTCCACATGAACTATCAGTATGAAATTTTCATGGAAGGAAGATATGCCACTCAGTAGCCTTAATTTCGAACGATTCCGTATCCTCAAGCCCGAGTAACAGATTTATCTCCGTCTAACTAGGCCATTCGAAACACTGTGCGACGCTTGCCACTTCACTGCCTTTATCTTTACAAGCCGAGCATTTCGTTGCAGTTTTCATTTAAATTCACTCCTCTGTCATGTTCCGTACACGTTTCAGTTAGTTCTTTGAAATACCTATTAGGTATTTCAAATACCTAGTAGGTACCTAGTAGGTATACCTAGTAGGTATTTCAAAGAACTAACTGAAACGTGTACGGAACATGACATAGGAGCGATATAAATGAAAACTGCAACGAAAAGCTGGGTGTGCGAATGATAGCCTAAAACCCTAACGCTATATATTATATAGGGCTATAATTCATTGCACTAATTTTGGGTAATCGCCCAAAAATTAAAATTAACGATTGCCCAAAATTGCATTTTGTTAAAAATGCTTAAAACATTACCGAAAATAACAAAAACGAAAAAATAAAGTTTAAAAATTTACGAAAATATTTAAATATTTCGCAAAAGGGAAATAATCTTTCTTTTTACTTGCGCGAAAATAATATATTAAACATGTTTGTTTTCGTAAAATTTTCCACTCGATTCCTTTCCTACAAAGGAAATAATTATTTTTTTTTTAAAATCACGACAATTTTCCTACGATACATTTCCTACGAGGTAGCAGTGATCACGACGCACAGTACTTTGAGCCCATACAAAAGTGAGGAATAAATGCAAGGAGTCCTTCGATTGTTATGAAATTTTGCATGATGATTGACTTATGAAAATGAAATCAGATTTAACGCAGATCTATTATGTTCTGCATATTTTATTTTGGAAATACATGCTTTCGTTTAATAGATATACATATAATTTTCTATGCACTTTTGCATACCAAAATACAACTTCCTTTTAAAAAAAAATGTTTTTGCAAACATATACTCATTGATGTTGTTAAAAACAATTTTTTGAACAAATTAAACTATAATTTTGAATAATATGAAATTTATTAGAGATCTTAATTTCTCTCACCTTCAATATTGAAGGTAAAATAAAGTTCTTCCTCATTAAACTTGTTTTTAAATATAATATTTCTATTTGATGATAAGTCAGGATATGATGAAATCAATATATGTTTTATCAAATCCTTATTTGAATTTTCCCGAGAGTTTTTTCTCGTATGGTTTGGCGAGCATATCTTATATTTTTGTGTTAAGTCTCCAATGATTCTTCCGATAAATTTCGGACAGAATAACGCAAAAGAAAACAGTTGCGTTATTTATTATTTTAATTAAAAACACCGCAACTATCTTCTCTGATGTATGCAAAGCCTTACTCGTCCATACTCCCTTAGTGCGTGATTCGTATACGTTCAAGCAACAACAAAACGCAGCCGATCATGGTAAAGCTTCACTCTGCACATGAAAGGAATCAGTTTTTTAAGCCTGTTGCTGGATTCTGCAAGCAGAATAAAAGATCACTGGCTCTTTCTGGCATCGGTGGACATGAAGAAGGTTATATATTTGTTCATGAGAGCCTTTCCGTAGCTATAAAAAATTATTAGCTGCTGCCTTCTCAATTCGAGATAGAGTCTTCGTAAGAAAAAATTCTAATGCACAGGCGGTTGAAGTAGTCTCAAAAGAGAACGTTGATCAAATTGCTAGCGTCAACCGAAGAGAAAATAGCAACTAACGCATATAGTAGGAACGCAAATAGTTATTATTAGTAGTCCCGTGTGGCGTTAAAACGCCAAAATAAAAATAGCTAGTGATAGGTAATTTTGTTTTTATATTAAGGACTATTTCTTCGTTCGATCCAAGGATTTCATAGAAACTTTCTATGTTTCTGTTGAATTGTTTAGTAATCCTGTTATTACTTATCATAGCATTATAATACAAATCTATCACATACTTTTAGGCATTTTACAAAAATTTGGTTTGTTTCACAGAAAATTGTTTTAGCTTATTTTAAAAAATACACAATATTTAAGAAAAAATAAGATCTTATTGCACATCTACAAAGCCTATTTAAGAAAATCGCGTCTATAGTATAGATTTGATAGTCATCACAAAAAATGTGCTTGCGTTATAATAATATAGATAGATACTTTGATTAAAATTCGAACTTTTTTATTGTATTATATGTTTTAAATGAGGGTTATCTATAAAACATTTTTTTGACTTCATCTAAACTGCCATTTAAATAGCACGCATTTTTCTATAATTTTTGTAAATGATTGATTTACAAGCGAGTCACAGTGCTTCCGCTTAAACTATCCTAGGTATTTTAAGTAAAAATTCAGGGTTTCAGGAGGGTTTCAGCTTTGTCACTTAAACGGTCGAAGCTTAAACACGTCAAAAATAGATTATTTAAATTATTTGTTTTCCAAAACTCTTGTTGACATAGTTTGCGTTACGGAGTCTTGATTTAAAAAAGATACTGAAGATGCTGTGTACGCACTTGAAAATTTTAAGATTATAAGAAATTATCGTGATAATGGCTTGAGAGGGGGGATTGCATTATATTTTAGGGAATTTTTACAATGCAAAACTATTTTTAAATCTAAAAATGGTAACCACGTTGAATTTCTCGGTAATTAATGTGGTGATGGTTTGCAGAAATTTATTGTTATCTGTGTTTACAACCCTCAAAAATCGTTTTCTTTAGATAAACTTTTTACTGTTGTTTCTGATTACATTCTTTCTTATAAACATATCATGATGTGTGGTGACTTTAACATCGATTTTCTTCTTAGTGATTCGCGCACAAGTTCCTTCTTCAACCACATAAGCTATTTTGGTTTAAATCTAGTAAATAAATGGCCAACTCGCTTTGCTCCTAATTGTAAGCCCAGTATCCTTGTCCTGTTTTGTCTGGCTGATCAAATCCTGTTATTGCATTTTGACAAACTTTCGTTACCTGGTGTTTCAGATCATAATATGTTGTTCATTACTTATAACATAAATTTAAATAAATCTGTGGTTGAATCGTGTTTGTTTTATCGTGACTTTAAGGCCATTGATACGGATGGTTTATTTAATGAACCTTTATTATTGCAATGGAATGACTGTTGGTACTTTTCTAAAATTGAAGAAAAATTATAACACTTTACAAATCTTATAAACTACTTATTCAACAAATACGTTCCCACAAAAAAAATTTACTGTAAAATAATAAGCAACCATAGTTTTGAAGGAAGGTCGAAAAGGCAATCAACGATCGAAACAGAAATTATAGGAAGTGGAAACAAAGTCCAACTGTAAGCAATTGGGCCGCATTTCGCAGGTCCAGAAATGATGCAACACGTCTCTTACGGCACTCGAAAAAGTACACTACGCGAAAAAACTAAATGTTAATTTACCTGAAAGGGTTTTGTGGAAGAATCTGGAATCTGTTGGTGTAAAGAAGAGAATCTCAGAGTGCAATGTAGACCCCGATACCTTAAATAAGTTATTCTTGCAGTCAAATAAATTTAACGACAGTAGTTCATTTTTAATTAATTATAGACTTGTGAGCCAATTCAGAGAAAAATTTAATTTTGAAACAGTTCCTGAGTATAGTGTCGTAAAATCAATCTTGTCCATCAAGTCAAACGCAGTGGGATTCGATAATATTAACCTAAAATTTGTAAAACTTCTACTTCCTTATATAGTTCCGACACTTACACATATATTTAATTACGCTATTACGTCCTCGACCTTTCCTAAGCAATGGAGGATAGCGAATCGTTTTTTTACGATTCTAAATCACTCGTCAAAAAACCGAGTGCGAGTGCGTGTGGTTGCGCACAACAACCACCACTTCCACGCGAAGCATTCTCATAACAGCGATGAGCGACGAGTGCCGCTGCTTTCACTCATCGCTCATTAGAAAGACTGCTGAACTCTAAGCATATGATTCTAAGCAACCTCAATGACTCTAGAGCCATTGAATGATTTGCGTGCACTTCAGTATTGGCGTGCGTTTTCCTTGTTTTACTTTTGTTTTGTGTTTTACGTTTTGATTTAGATAAATAGCCAGCTTCTAAGTTGGGGACCGCTAGTACAAAGAATAAAATTGTAGCAAACTTACTTTATACTTGTATGTTGTCTATTATTAGTTCCTTGTTGTTGTTATTATATTGTTTTTAATCAATTTTTCAACTCACTTTCACACTTGCAATGATGAATTGCAAAGAACCTTTATGTTTAAGGATGCCATAAGGAAAGCGGCAATCCAAAATTAACAGGATCAATAATATTTTCACAATTTTTCACTAATTTCTATCAATAATATTTTAAATTTTTTTTTATTAAGATTTATTTTCGTACATTTGCCGAGTCCGCTAGTATTATATGTATATAATAATAAATTAATATGTATAATAAAATATGTCAGCGGTAACACTGCATGCGATTTCCCTTAATGACTCTAGAATCATTGAGCGGCATTCTTATGAGCGATGAGTGAAAGCGGCGGCACTCGTCGCTTATCGCTGTTATGAGGATGCTCCGCGTGGAAGTATTGGTTGTTGTACGCAACCGCACACACTAGCATTCGGTTTTTGATGGATGATTTATAGTCATTCGTTCGAATCATAGACTCGTTGCAGTTCTCTGTTCTGCACTATCAAAATCATTCGAAAAATTCTTTCGACACAATTTGTTGAACATTTAAATGGGTGTAAGCTACTGACTGAAAACCAATCAGGGTACAAGACTGGACATAGTTGAACAATCGCGGTTCTAAAAATAATGGAGGATATCCGACCGGCATATGATAACGATGAGCTCACCGTCCTAGCTCTTTTAGACTTCTCGAAGGCTTTTGATACAGTCATCCATAACATTCTCCTGCAAAAATAAAGACACTATTTTAGTTTTGGGCCTTTTGGTATTAAATTAATGCAAACATATCTGAACAATCGTTTCCAGGAGGTTATTAATAACAATCGCTCATCGCAACTGAAAAATGCGTTTTCTGATGTTCCACAAGGATCAATATTGGGACCCATTCTTTTCAGCATGTTTGTTAATGACATTGTATTTTGTTACCACAACACCTCAATTGACCTATATGCTGACTTTCACAAATATGTATATATTTCAAGACCAATAGGGTTATCAGAGGATTTAATATGTACAATTAATGAAGACTTATCTTCTATAGAAAACTGGGCTGCTAAAAATTTTTTTGACTTTAAATGCTTCCAAAACTCAAGCTCTTACCATTTCGTGCCAACACTACAGCGTCGAAAACTTTCCACCCATAGTTATGGCCGGCGCTAATGTTTCGTTTGTCACCTGCGTTACTAGCCTGGAATATAAAATCAATAGTAGTTTGAGCTGTGTTGACCATGTTAACCTTAGAATTTCTAAAATGTATTGTGGTTTTAGAAAACTATGGCACACATATGACTTTATATCTCAGGAAACAAAATTAAAACTTGTGCGTTCTCTAGTAATTTCCAATATTAACATACATATGATGAATTGGTGTATGGAAACCTCGATGCGGCTTCAAAAAGAAAGCTGCAATTTGTGATAAACAATTGTGTAAGATATGTTTTCAGTAAGCGGAAATTCGACCACATATCTGAATTTGCCTTGAGAATTCTTAATTGTGATCTTACAAATTATCTCAATATACGCAAGCTCCTCTTTTTGCATAAATTAGTCTATACGCGTTGTCCTGAATACTTGTTTAGGAATGTACGTTTTGCGTTGTCTAGTCGTACATTTAATCTTATAGTTCCCAAAGTCAAATCCGTTATTACATCTATAATGTTTTTTGTTAGTGCTGTAAAACTGTGGAATATTCTACCTAAGTCTATAAAAACGGAAAATAATAGAGTGCGCCTTAAAATGGCGGTTTTAAATTTCTTTAAATAACTTTAACATTAAAGTTTTGTAATTAAAATCTTCTTTTTAAAATATCTTTTTTAAAAATCTTTCTTTTAACGTTATTTAATGTTATTAGTATTTAAGTTACATATGTTAGAATTTAAAATTGGTTTTGTATAATATGTTAAATGTTGATGCTCTTTAAGAAACTCTAAGTCTCATGTGTGCAATTATACTTAAGCAAATAAATAAATAAATAAAAATTCATTCATAAAATCTAAACAAAAATCGCCTATGGGTAAATCGAAAAATTTCATAACTTCGCATCCATGCACTAAAGCATTGTGTACAGAGCTGGGCATATAGTACCAATTGTAACACTCTAATAGAGTTTTCTTTTCTAAAAAAAAATTTTACCCTCAAGAATGGTAATATTTTTATGGTGTTACTCCCATCCCTAAAAAATGGCAACATTTATTGTGCTAGAAAAGAATATCAATAGCTAGCTGGATATCAGCTGATGCTGTTAACAAAAAATAAAGACAGTCCACTGCGTTCCACGTGCGTTTTACAAATTACAATTACTGCCTCCAAAATTTGTAAAAACTTCTTGCTATTAAAATCAGCTGTTTCACAGGGTAGCATGCCACACCGTCATTTTATAGAGTGCAGAAAGTGGAACACTTTTGCACTGCCAGAGTGTAACAATTTTCACAAAAGAACGCAATACCCCATTAAGGTTTAGCCTACTTTTAAGAAAAGAACAAAATATCTTGACAGCCCTAGCTTAGTGCAGAATAAGTGTAACATTTTTTCGAGAAAAGAAAACGCTATAAGTATAATTTCCTGTAACACTCTGTACAGTTTTATTATTTTCTGAAAGAGCTTAACTTTTATAAACTGATATGCCCTTCTGTTAGGTATAGAGTACAAAGAATATGTTTGCTTATGTTTTTTTTTTTTATAACATTTAGCTAATTTTTGCAAAAAATGATTTGTACACCATATTTAAAAAAAGTTGGACAAATCATTGGATATATTTGAAAAATATAAAAAAATTAAACTGCTGAAAACAGCAAATTTTTCAATATATTTTAAAATTTTTTTTATAACTTCAAATTAATTGTTTATTACTTCTTTGAAATTTTTTTGCAAATATAAATAAAACTTATTTTAACTCATTATTTTTTTTTAAATACAAAAAAACGAAGTGGATCTTCGGCAGGGTACCGAAGCTAAAATACCCCCCGCTGCCGTATTGAAGTATATTCGAAGTCTTTAGCCGTCTCTAAAATGTTTATGTATAATCTGCAAAAATATTTGTGTCATTTTTGTATTTATTTCAAGATTAATTTTATTTTACGCTTAGCTGCCACATAGAGTTATTTGTAGGCTACCCATTATGCTAAAGAATATATGTGCAAAATTTGATAGGTATGCGCAAATTCATACCAACGCTATAAAATAATTTCGCTTAAAATTAAAGTGCCACGCCCCGTTCAATTCGAGCCAAATTTCTAGACTGCTAAGCTGCTCATTATTCCAAAAAATATGAAAAATTTTGAAGAAGTCGGACAAAGGCTATAGAAAAAGTTTGATTTAAATGGCACGCCCCTGTCTAATTCCACCCAATTATTTAGACTACTCACTGCTCATTATTTCAAAGAATATATTTGCAAAATTTGTTTGAAATTAGAAAAACGGTGTAGAAGGAGTTTGATTAGAATTTTAATATCACACGCTCATTGTCCAATCCCACCCACTTGTATAAGCTTATAAGTTCTCATTATACTAAAGAATATATGTGCGAAATTTGGCTGAAGTCGGAAAAACGGTGTCGATGGATATTAAAAATAAAGTACCACGCCCCCTGTCTAGTATCGCCCACCTTTATAAACTACAGACTGATCCTTATGCCAAATAATATGTGTGCAAAAGCTGGTTTAAGTCGGACAAACAGTGTAGATGGAGTTTGATTAGAGTATAATTAACACGCCCCTTGTCCAATCCTACCCACTTTTGTAGGCTTGAAAAATTCTCATTATGGTCAAGAATATATGTAAGAATTTTGTTGAAATCGGACAAACGGAGTAGATAGAGCTAGTTTAAAAATAAAATGCCACGCCCCTGTCTATTACTGCCCAATTTTATAAACTTACTCGTAAGATTGCTCAAATTACCTAGAATAATATGTGCAAAATTTTGTTAATGTCTGAAACACGGTGTTGAAGAAGTTCGATTAAAAGTAAGGATCCCTGCCCACTTTCCAAGTCTTAAGACTTCACATTACACCATATGTGTATATAGAATATATGTGCAATTTGGTATGTGTTGGATAAACGATGTGGGTGGAATTTGGAAAACGAAAGTTTTCTATTTTGATGAAGTCACTTTGTATGGGAGGTAGGCGTGGCTTTCATCCGATTTTGCCAAATATCATAGAGATGGTTCATACTATATATATCAAAGCACATGTGCAAAATTTCAAGACATTTCCTTAATTTTTGTGGAGTTTTAAGTGGTTTTACGTTTTAAATAAAGCCAATTTGTATGGGAGGTGGCAAAAATATTTTAGGGGGTACCTTTTTACCACCAAACCGATCGAAAATCGTATTAATCAATGAAAACATAGACCATCGATTTTAAAGTGACCCACTTGAGAAATTTTGACCCATGAAATAGTGGCATTTGTATTTAATAGACAGTAATGTCAATGTTTTATTGCTTCTTAACCGATTTCGAAGCTTACAATGAAGCATAATGAAAATGTCTTTTTTTAATTACGTTTTTGTGTAGATATAAAAGCTTTTATGAATGCGGATTTTTCTTGCGGATGCGGATGTGGATGCGGATATCAAAAAGTGAAAAATGAGGTTGTGGATTCGGATGTCGATTTTTGCGGATGATCCGCGGATACGGATGCGAAAGTGGAGCTCCGTCACATCCCTATTAAGAATATTTATAATAGAAATCACGCCAACGAAGTCTAACTACTCGTACTAATGCGTACACTGATTACATGCAACCTTCTGTTTCTTTTTTTTCTGTGAATTTCGAAAGTTTTCCGCATCAATTTCTTTGTACTTAAATAGCTTCATGCATTTTTAAAGCGTTCCAATCAAAGTTTTTCCAAAAATTTTCATTCATTTCCGGTATGCAAGGAAACTTCCGTTTGCTTTGGTCATGTTGAATGCTTTGATATTGGCTTAAATCGTGTTGGTTTTGGTGCTTTAGTTTTATTTGAAATATTTCTAAATAAATGTTTGTTTTTCATGGTCTCCTTTTTTCTCTAGGTACTTGCCGGGATATTAAGAAAAGAATAGCTGTTGTTGCTCTTTGTTGAACTATGGTTCAACCTAACCACCATTCAATTACATCGCCATCTACTCCATTGAATATCAAGTGCGGCATGCAACGCCGTCTTCTCGAATATCCTTTGCATCCTCTTTGTACGATAAGCTTTATTTCGCTTTATTTGCTTTGAGGTTTTGCTTTCGGCTACTCTGTAAGGATAAGAAGGATAATCAGTTGTTTTACAAATGCTGATATTGTAATTTTCATCGTTTTTTTTTAATAAGCAGGAAGGTCAAGCGTTAAGCTATAAATAATCTGTTTTATGGTCTTTGCAAATTTTGCTGTTTTTCTTTTCATGGATGTGATTTTAAGGTTATTTTTACATTTCTTAAGGATTTGTAGTCCATTTGATTGAGCTGCTATTTTTTTTTCTCTCTCTCTCTCTCTCTTATATTAAAAAGTCTTAAAACTGAAAATAGTACAATATAAGTACAATAATTTTACACTCTCTGAAAGGGAGGAGGATTAAGTTCACAATCATTTCTTTCTCCCCTTACGCCGCAGGCAGACCGTTGTGCTATCTTTTGCATTTCCGTTGTAAGGGTTTTTAGAGACATTCTAATCATAAATTTATCACATGTTCACAACCGTGAAAACTTTTCCACCATTATAGTGTAAAAATTTACGCTTACATGGCAAAAATGAACTCCATTCTTATCCATTAATGTCATTTGAAGCCAGAATGGACGCTTCATCGTTGTCCAGTCAAGGAATTGTTTTCGATGTTTTCGAAAATTCTCTAAATTTTGTTGCAAGTGTAGTTAAATTATTTTCCGTATGATTGCCTATGACAAAGTTTAAGTTTACCCACTTTTGGTATGAGAAGATTTTCTCTCACGGCGATACAAAAACTAAAATATTTTTAGAATAAATTTTAAAAAATTTTAGAATAATTTTATCCATATTGAAATCGATGTGTGTAGATTTAAATTTAAGCCCCATTGCATGCTTTGCATCATGAAAACTTTTATAATTTCTCCATCTCCACTTTAATCACACCATGTGTCCTTGTAGCTAACATCAAGTTATGTCCTGCTTAGTGTTGAAATTTTGCATTAACAACAACAACTTTGGCAAATGGAATTTTGCAACTTTTTTGCTATGCGTTTTTATTGCTTTTTAATAGTAAAAAATAACGCTATATTCATAAATAAGTTTATTTTTTCTGCTCTATTCCAGCTATTAGATTAGCTCTGCGTCGCGAGTTGCCGGTTTGTGGCATTTGTTTTCGGCTTTGTGGTAATGTTAAATGTGCATTATTTTATTTTGTTTCTATATATTTTTGTTTGGCCAAACTTCCAAAACATTGAAAATTCAACTCGAAGGACCAACAGATGCGACCTCTTCTGAAATCACGTATTAAAAATTATAGTATAAATGATGTGTGACATTTTTATGTGCTACTCCAGATTGTGTGTTAAAAATAGTACATATAAAAATTTAAATCTGTTTCGCATAAGATTGGTGATCGCGGACAACGGAGTCAGTTTTGACAAAAGATTGAATAATTTGCCATTTATATTTATTTATTTAAATATTTCTTTCATTAATTGTTTCCACACACAAATTCCAAAAAATGAACAGTAGAAATTAAATTTACAATATGATACCACACCTACTATACCATTCATCACATGGTTAGGTTAGGTATAAAGGGTCGTGCACCGTTACCGGCGCTTCCGCGGGGGCCTATAGGTCCATTACGAATCCCTTTTTATAGTTGTGGTACCAAGTTAAACCATTGTTCCGATTTCTTCCTCAAACCATCCTGTGCTTTTTATGAACCTCCAGATGTCTAGCAGTGGTGTGTTCACCAACTCCTCCAAGTCTTTGAAAAATCTGTTCCCCATGTGTAGGAGTCGACGATTCTGTAGACTTGGACATTCGCATAGTAGGTGAGTTATTGTTTCTATTTCCTCCGGGTCTTTGCAGCTCCCCCAATGGGGCAATGACCAATTACCCCAATGGGGCAATGACCCGTTAGAACTCCAACAAGGATCCGGATTTACCGTTTGACCAAAAGCAGAAGGCTTCTAGTTCTTTTCTCATTTAGCTCAGGCCAAAGCCTTCGAGATATGTTGCAGTCACCTCTGGAAGCCCAGTTTGTGTTGGCAATATCTCTGGCTTTTAGTTCTATACTCCTTTTGACGACGCCTATTGGAATGTGCACATCTGTGTCAGCTCTGTTTGTACTTGCGGTTACTCCACGCCTTGCCAGTTCATCTGCTGCGTCGTTCCCTTCAATATTGCTATGTCCGGGAACCCAGCAGAGAGTGACGTTGTGGGTATTGCAGATACTGTTCAGTGCAAGTTTACAGTTTTGCACCGTTCGAGCCTTCGTCGTTTTACTGTTCAGTGCTTTGATGGCCGCTTGGCTATCCACAAAAATTACTACCCTTGAGGGGGTAAGATTTTTCCTGTAAATGGCCCGTGCAGCTTTTTCAATAGCATATATTTCTGCCTGAAAAACGCTACAGTAATCCGAGAGTTTGTAACACTCTTTGATTTGTAGCGTTTCACAGTATACACCCGATCCAGTTCCGTTTTCCATTTTGGAACCATCAGTATATAAATGGATATTGCCGTAGGATTCTACAGCCGTTTCTTCCCATTCTTGTCTGCTGGGAATGGATGTGGTGTATTCTGTGCCGAATCTTACACTGGGTATGATATAGTCGGTTGCTCTTTTTGATTCCTCGGTTCCAAAGAGATTTAGAATAGATGCGTGTCCGAATGTGCTGCTTTTCCAGGCTCGTGATTCGTTGAGGCGAATCGCGCTCTTGGTCGCCGAACATTTAAGGAATTCTTCTACGAAAAGAAGATTTAGCATCATATCTAGACCCGCCTGTGGCGTAGATCTCATGGCTCCTCTTATTCCTATGCACGCTAACCTTTGAACTCCTGTTAGGAAGCTAAGGTAGCTTTTTTTATGCGTTATCGTCCACCATACGAGAGCACCGTAGGCAAGAATGGGTCTCACGATCGCTGTATACATCCAGTGGATTATGTGCGGTCGCAGTCCCCATTTCCTGCCAAATGTCCTCTGACAAGCGTACAAAGCGCACAGTGCTTTTGTCCTTCTTTCCTCTGTGTTGCGTTTTCAACTCAGCTTGTTATCAAGGATAATTCCAAGGTATTTGGCTTCCGTGGAAAGCTTCAGAGTTACTCCGTTAAGTTTCGATAGTGTGAAACTTTCTATTTTTCTTCTTCTTGTGAACAGAATGAGTTCGGTCTTTATTGGGTTAACACCAAGTCCATTCGATTCTGCCCACCGCGATAGCTTATTCAATGCCGCAGACATTAGTTCGCTAATTGTTTGCAGGTATTTCCCGCATATTAGGATGGCAACGTCATCGGCATAGACTACCACTTTTGTTCCTCCAGTTGTGAGTGTAGTGAGAATTTTGTCAACCACAATTAGCCAGAGAAGGGGGGATATGACTCCTCCTTGCGGTGTGCCTCTTGTGGCTTCTTTCCTCACAACGCTCATTCCCATTTGTGAGCTTATACGTCTGCTATTGAGCATTTTATAACCCCACTGGGTTATTTTACTGTTAACTCCTTTGTCTACTACAGCATTTCTTAAAGAATCTGTATTTACATTGTTAAATGCGCCTTCGATATCTAAAAACGTTGCTAATGTATATTCTTTGTGATGAAGGGTTCCTTCTATGACCGAAACCACCTCATGCAGTGCCGTTTCTACCGATTTACCCTTAAGGTAGGCATGTTGTACACTACAGAGATTATTATCGTTCACAGATTCTCTTATGTGAAGATCTATTATTCTCTCTAGCGTTTTCATCAAGAACGATGAGAGACTAATAGGCCTATAATCCTTTGGTGCTGAGTGTATCGGTTTCCCAGCTTTAGGAATGAAAACAACTCGCACATCTCTCCAAATTTTTGGAACATATCCTGTCTTGAGGCAGCCGGTGAAGATTGCTATAAGCCAGGGCATGATGCTAGGAAGGGCATGTTGCATCATGGCCGGTAGGATACCATCTGGCCCCGCAGATTTGTAGGGCTTGAAGGATCCGATCGACCATTCTACAGTTGACCTTGTAATAATGTTGGGGAGTTCTTGTAAAGGTTCTGGCATTGTTATTTCCAAGTTGTTGTTAGCATCGTTTTGATACGGTTCTGTACAACCTGGAAAGTGAGTTTCCATGAGTAGCAAAAGCGTTTCTTGGCTGGGTACTGTCCAGGATCCGTCGGACCTCTTAAGGTATCCCGGGACCGTTGGGTCTTTGGATAGCGTCTTTCGAAGTCTGGCGGCTTCACTGGTATCCTCAATGGACTCGCAAAATTTTGTCCAAGATGTTCGCTTAGCTATTCTTACATCCCTAGTGTAAGCATTTAGCATGGATCTGTAGATTGTCCAGTCCTGCTCTAGTTTGCTTAAGATGGCCTTCCGGTGAAGTTTTCTAACCTCTGATCGCCTCTTTTTGAGGTCGCTGGTCCACCAACTCGCATTTGCAGGTTTGCGACTTCGAGACTTTGGGCAGAACTTCTTGAAAGCCTGGTTAATTTTTCCCGTTATAAAGTCGACTGCATTGTCAATAGATACATCGATTGGGAGGTATTCTGTGTCAGGGTCTGCAATATTTCTGCTTATCCAGACTGAATACCTTTCCCAGTTAGTTTTTAATGGGTTCCTAAAATGTTTCTTTAATTGGGGATCGTAGTCAATAGTAAAGAGAATCGTAAAGTGGTCGGAAAACGACTCCTTCTGTGACACCTCCCAGTTATCGACTATAATCTGTTCGGAGTTACTAGCTAAAGTAAGATCGATTACCTCTTCCCTGACTCTATTCTGAAATGTTGGCCTATTGCCCCTATTGCATAGAATAAGGTCTGTGGTAAGGATAAATTCAAAAAAAGACTCACCCCTTTTGTTGATGTCTTTACTGCCCCATTGCGAGTGATGGGCGTTAGCATCACAACCGATGACCAGGAATGCCCTGCTTGTGTTAGCATGTTCTGCTAACTCGCGGACTGTTTGCACTGGTGGGTTCGCCTCTTCATAGGGCATGTACGCAGAGCAAAGGATCAGTTTTGCTGACCTTCTTTCTACGCTGGTTGCCACTACGTCTCCGTTGCTGAATCTAGGGAGAAAAAACATATTAATAGATTTTTTCGCAAGTATACAGCTCCTTAATTTACCTTCATTTGTAGAGTGAAACAGGTTATATTGTTTCGACCCTAGGCCTTGGATCTTGTTGTTGGTGATCCAAGGTTCCTGGATGAGGGCCACATCTACATTCTCCTCGGACATGCACAGCACCAAGTTGTCGGTCGCTGCCTTACAGTGATGCAGGTTGATTTGCATCACTTGCAGCTTCCTCCTCCTCTCAGCTATTGTTGGTTCAGCCTCTTCACCTTAATGGATCCGAGGCCGAATTTGAGCATGTCCGACTGCTCCTTAAGCCAGCCCGTGGAAGCAGCGTCTACAGAAAAGAGAAGAATGTTCCCTTCGCTGCCGTGACTCTTCTGCGACCTGACCAGCTTCCACTCCTAAATTCTGGCGTCTTTGAATAGACTCATCCTCGTGCAAAGCAGGAGGAGGAGTCCATACAGATACATTGTGGCGAAGCGGAAGCGTGGACTTGGAGATCACCTTTAGTGAAGCTCCCTTCCAAATTTCACCAATGTTGGCGATGGTTTTGGTCAGGAACTCCAGGGATTTCTTCAATCCACATCCGACGACTTTGACTCCTTGTTGCCAACCAGCACCGTCGAACTTGTAATCGTCGGGATCACCGTGTTCGACGCTAGCCATCATAGCTTTAAGGATCTCATTCTCTACAAGCAGCCATTTTTCCCCGTCATAGAGCCGTCTGGGTCAGTTGCGTCTATAATGGCTACTTGTAGCTCCTCTGGTGAGTTCTCGAAGCTCCCCCCTGCTTTTCTTCGCTGTGAACAACTCGCAGCGACCTCTGCTGAGTTTTCGAAGCTCCCCGGGTCTTCCTACGCTTCGAACAATTCGCAGCGACCTCATCCGCAGATCTTTGCCGTTTGGCCGTAGAACCAGGTGTACAGGGAGGTTCTCCTCTCGAAACCGTGGTCAACCCCCGGTTGGTCCCTGTTTGAGGTAACCTTGGGTTGACCTTGTCTCGCTTTACCTTCTCCTTGGTTCCGCCTTTTCCACACTCCTGTTTGCCGCTTTTGACGACATTGGAGTAGGAAGGACCTGCCTTAACCGTCGTTGCCCCTTCTTTTACTCCCTTGCTTCCACCTATACCGCAATCCCGTTTGTCACCTATAGCAACCTTGGATTGGGACGGTTCAGCTCTGTCCCCTCTATTCTTCCTGCCTCTTTTCCTCCTCTTTCTACCTCCCATTCCCTATCCCGTTTGTCGCTTTTCCCGTCATTGGAGTTGGATGGACCTGCCTTGCAAAGACCCTCATCCGTGGAAGCGTAATCTTCACATAATACCCATTATGACATATCAATCATGTCAAACCAATCATATCAAATCCAAAATACTACACAATTATACCATACCTATCATACCATTCCCTTCATAGCATATCCATAATGCCATACCAATTATGCTGTACTACTATTCAATATTATACATAAAGCTCCCATCATTCCATAGCCAGCATATAATATCTATCATTCCACACACATCATACAATACCAATCGAACGATACGACAGCCATTGTTCTATACCCATACCCATCCTACCAAATCAATAATATTATACTGCATTCATGCCTTTGCTACTCGACTCTAGCTCCTGCTTCAAGAAAGCACTCTTTTGATAGACTATATTGCGAGCAATGGACGCAATGGACGGGGATTTGAACTCGGACACAATTGATCACGAGTTCTATACGCTATATACCAGGCCACCGAGCTGTGTTAAAAATAGTTATTGATACAATTTTAAACATAACAGAAGCTATACTGCAGTAAATCGTTACAATCTATCAATAGATAGAGGTTTAAGTATTGGCTTATGCCAATAAGATGTCACCAGCATCGGTGTGTTTTGTATTTTCTTGATGTGAACACGCAAAAAAAACACCGATGCTGGTGACATCTTGTACCAAGTAGAAACAAATTTGTTGTAAAAACGAAAACAAAATTCCCATAAGAAGAACATTCAGTTTTATGACAGCGAACAGGCAGCGGAATTTTTTTTTTGCTAGGTAGTACGCTGTTGAAGGAAAAAATTTGTTCTGGGCAGCTAAGTTCACAACCATGTGTGGAGAGTTGAAATGGAGAGTCCCTGGCATTTTATGCCCGTATATGTTATTACGTGTAAACTTGACATTCAACAATATAAAAATAAGCAGTAAGCATGTTTTGTGTATGTGTGTTATTTATTTTATGTTATTTTAAATTTTTGAATTTAAAAATTAATTTATTAAAAAAAAAAAATTATTAAGCTTTCAAATATATGTAACTGCGAAAAAGCTTCGCTTCTCTCGTGTGTCCAACGACGCACCTGTGTTTTCATCTGTTTTGCTGCTTATTCGTTTTCTCTATTTCTATGCGTTTTTGACAAATGCTGGTCGAAGAAAAAACTGTCACTACTACCTTGTAAATTATTATATCATACTTTTTCCGAAAAAAGCAGTATCGTTGATCATGATTGATTGTAGCAGTATTGCCTTATTAAACAAAACAAAAACAATCGCATTCATTAACTAAAATCATTTAAATTATTAATTTATTAAAAAAATTAAAAATTTGTATAAATAAACATTTGAAATTTAAATGAATGTAAATGTCATTACCAATTTTTGAGATCATAGTTAATAACATCCTATATAAAATAGTTGTACATATCAGAGAACTGCACAAGCCTATTCATTTGCCATTTCAAGTACTTGCTAAATTTATGAATACAAGCGCGCTTGAACTTGATAATTTTCAATCAAGTTCAAGTATACTTTAAATTAGTCAAGTCGACGTCAGCTTGTTGCCCGAATTTATGAACGCGTGATCTACGACACGAAGTAAAAACAAGCGGCAACAGACTTGAAACGTACGTCATAGAGATTGAAAAGCTTGAATTTGTTTGTGAATGTTTAACAAACTCAACTAACTCAAGCTTAAGAAAAGTATAATTAAAGAAAAATTCGTTGGGCACAAGGGTGTACCCAAATAAATAGTTTTCAAAATATTTTGTGAAATATATGGGTCGCTGATAAGGGTGGTCCTCAAAAATATTTTCTTCGTGCTTGTTGTTTTAATATTTTGTGCTGTAAATCGGGCCGTAATTTTGTGCTGTAATTGTGCTGTAAATTTTTAATCTGATGTGTTTCGGCGTCCCCCCTTAAAAATGTGCCAAATGGGGGATTGATAGACCCCTCTATTTATGCGTCTCAAAAATGCTTCCCCCATCAGAAGCCCCCAAAAAATGGTAAATTTGTACTTATTTTGCTTCCCCTTCGAGATACGGCACTTTTTCTATTTTTTCGAAGATTTTTCGAGAATTTTTTGATATCTTTCGATTTTATGTTGTTCCATATCTCGAAGGGTTCCTATTTGAGGAAGCATTTTTGAGACACACAAATAGGGGGTCTATTAGCCCCCCATTCGACATATTTTTAGGGAGGGACTGAAACACGCGTATGACTTACAATTTGACTTACAGTGGAGAGTTAAACACGCGTTTCAACGTCTCCCCCTAAAAATGTTCAAAATGGGGGAGTGATAGATCCCCCTATTTGTGTGTCTCAAAAATGCTTCCTCCTAAAGTAACCCCCAAAAAATGGTTAGATTTTACCTATTTTGCCTCCCCTTCGAGATATCAGTCCGGTCCAGGCAGTCAATGCGAACTTCTGTTCTTAAGTATTCTCGTCCGTTCGAGCAAAATCCTTGTTGGTATCGTGTATAGACCACACAAAAATGTCGATATTAGTCCCGTTATGGCAACAATTGAACGGGTGAGTGTGTCTCATAGCAACATGATTCACAGCAATTGATTCATAGTATGCAAACCCTTAGTCTCTTCGCTGTTAATCGTGATACTCCTACTCATTTCACAAAAACAAGCAGTACTTTACTTGATGTGTTTTTTGTCAATGATGAATCGAAAGTTTTATTATACGAACAAATCAACGCGTCAGCTTTTTCTATGCATGATCTTATTTATCTAACTTACGAAGTAGTAAAAAAATCTAGTCCGGAAACATTTTTTTTCAGGGCCTTCAAAAATATCAATTATAATCTCTTGGGTACAGATGTTTTAAATATTAAATGGGACTGTGTCTACACGATGCCCTGCGTTGATGATCAATTGTCATTCCTGAATTCACGCGTAAAATGTTTGTATGATAAATTTGTAGTTGTAAAGTGCAAGTCTACCACTCGCAAGAAAGAACATTGGTTCAACCGTGAGATCTATGCTATGATTATAAGGCGAAATAGTGCATATGACTGCTGGAAGCGATTTAAAATCATGATTTTTTATGAAAGATTCAAACAAATTCGTAGAAGTGTTAATAAAATGATAAAACAAGCTAAAACTAAATACTATGAAACTAAATTTAGAAATGCTGTTAGTTGCAAGCAAAACTGGGAACTGATTAGAAAAATTGGTATAAATAAAAACAATAGTAATTGTCCTGACTCGGAAAAGGTCAATGAATTAAATGAACAATTTTTCAAAAATAATAATATGCCACCAGCAGACACTGTTAATTACAGTTATAGAAACTGTCGCTCTGACTCCAATTCTTTTAGCTATAATTGCAAATATAATTTTGAAGTCTTAAGTTGCTTTACTTCAGTCAAATCAAATGCCGTAGGTTTTGATGAAATTAACACTGTTTTTCTGAAGACTTTACTACCCACATTGTTGCCATACATAACATACATTTTTAACTGTGCAATAACTCGTTCTTACTTTCCGCACTGTTGGAAATCTGCAAAAATTATACCTTTACCAAAGAACAGTTCTAGTATTCTTTGAAGGAATTCTTTTCAAACAATTAAACGATAACTCTCTGATTACAGAAAAACAATCTGGTTTTAGACCTAAAAGAGGATGCGTGATTGCTCTAATTCAAGTATCCGAAGATATTCGTGAAGCTTTAGATAGAAACAACATAACTTTTTTAACGCTACTAGATCACTCAAAAGCTTTTGACACTGTTGATCACACGTTGCTTTGCTTGAAACTGAAAAATATTTTTAACTTTTCTGATACAGCTGTTAAATTAATTAATTCGAATTTGTTCGACAGAAGTCAAGCTGTCTGTATTAAGGAAACTATTTCAAATTTCTTACCTGTCACTAAAGGAGTTCCTCGGGGTTCCATATTGCGGCCTTTGCTGTTTTCTATATACGTTAATGATATAGTCAATATTCCAAAACACTGCAAGATTCATTTATACGCCGACGATGTTCAACTATATATTAGTTCTAAACTCTCCTCAATAACAGAGTGCATTAACAATCTAAGCAATGACCTCAAACTTATTTATGATTGGGCTCCCAGTAACGGGCTATGTCTGAATCCTTCTTAATCCAAGTGCATTGTTATTAATAAGAAACTAATCGATGTCAGTTCAATTCCAATCATTGAATTAAACAGTAATGTAATAAAATATGTTGACTGCGCCAAAAACCTGGGTATCACATTTAACCGAACTCTTACATGGAATAACCACATAAATATAGCAATTGGAAAAGTTTTTAGTATGTTGCGCACCTTGTGGGCGATACCATTTTTTACACCTTTTAACATTAGACTACTCTTGGCGAAAACGTATCTTATTCCTACTCTATTGTATGGCTGCGAAATTTTTGGCAATTGTGACAGTGCTAGCAAATCTAAATTGCTCTCAGACGTTTTGATCACGTATCACAATATGCTCGACTCATTTTCGGTATGACTTTAGATACGCTAATTAATTTCAGAACAACCTTGCTTTTGCATAAGATTATTTACAATAAATCACCATCAGACTTGTTTGTAAGGTTACGTTTTTCACGTTCTGACAGGAACAACAATATTATACCAATACGTCATTCTTGTCTAACATCGGAACGACAGTTTTTTGTTCATACAATAAGGATTTGGAATTCACATCCCCGAAATATAAAATTAGTCGGCAATGCACTACAATTCAGGAATTATCTTCTAAATCATCTTGCCTTATAATTTTTGTTTGACCATTACTCTATTTTGATTTTTATTTTATTTTAATTTTTATATGTTAAATGTGTTTATTTATACAGCAAACATGTTAAGTAACTTTAAATGTAAATTAGATTTATAATACAAGTATATGTATGTTAGGCTTTTTAAATCATTTATTGCTTATAAAATTAACTTAATATCTTTTATTTTCAAGACTTTTTTAACATCCATGGTTTTTATTCTTGTTGCTTGTACTTTAATTATACGATATTAATCTTGTTGTACTAGCTTAGCCAATAAATAAATACAAATACAAATATGGAACTTTATAATCTCAGAACAACATCTTCATAGCATCAGAATCAAAATAATTGATCCGTCTTATATTGCAAAAAAGGGCAAAATCTGTCAAAATCACAAAAAAAGTATTGTTACAGTCCACCCTAGTGTCCAAACAACTTTTTATATTCTGACATCAGAATCGCAATCAGCGACCCCCAAGACAACAAGCTTTCCCAATTTGAGCTATTTGAACTATTTGGATACTTGGAAGCTTATAAGCTTTTGCCGAACTTATCAATCTTTTCAAGTATATTACCGAAAATTTCAAGCGCTTCAAGTTTTTGTGCGCAGCAGAGCAGAAAAGCTTGCGCTTGATTGGTTTGATACGAAGCTTGCTTTGCTTGGCTTTTTCAAGTTCAAACGAAGCGAATTTTCAAGTACTTGAAAAAGCTTGATTTTCAAGTACTTGATGCAGGTCTCTGGTACACATTAATAAATTTCATTAATTTTAGCGGATTAATTTAAGAAATGTTATTTTAAGAAATGGAGATAATTCCAAGTCTTTTCATTACAAAGAATAGTTGTTAAGGCTGTTTCATCGATTCCTGAAGCACCAGCAAATGCAGAAAGCATTTTTTCTCAAACCTTTTGTGAAATTTTTCACAAATTTCGAGCAGTCACAAATGACGAAATCTGAAAAGTAAAATTATTTCTTATACATATTTTGATCAAACCTTTTTATCATTTCTGTTGATTGCTTGAAATTTGTGCAGTTCCAATCGTTTTTTCTAAAAAAATCTTTAGTTCGAAGGATCAAACACAAGTTGGGAACTTCTAGTTAATAGCGTTTTCTTTTCCCGACGAAAACTCTGCCCTCTGAGACTTTAGAATTTTTTAAAATTTTGACCTGAACTCAAAAAATGTTGACTTCTTATAAGTCAAGAAAAGTTCAGAAAAAATGCAACATATTTTTCAATGATGTTGTGTTGGCTACACTGTTTTTTTGAGAAATGTTATTCAATGTCTGTAAATAAAAGAATTCATTTATTATTTTCTTTTTCTAAACTTTATTAAACTCTTTTACAACATTAATCCATGTAGACGATTTTATTTATTATCTTTTTCCAAGCATTTGTAAAACATGTTCTTAATTTATCTTATCTTCTATATCTATCTTCCTTTTATATCTATATATATATATAAAATTGTAAAACAAAAATTCTGTACATGAAATACTTTTTTGAAATTCTTTTTGCGTTGGACATTTTGAATGACGAGGAGTCCGAAAATTGCATTTTTAAAAATTTTGTCTGTCTGTATGTCAGTCTGTTAAAGCATCACGCGAAAACCACTAGATGGATTTAAATGAAATTTGACATCTAAGTTCCTTATATCCCGGTCAACACAGGCTTTTATCTAGTAAAAAAGGTTGGACCCGGTAGGGGGCGCTGAGATCGGGTTACAGGCATTCTTTTTTTTAGCTTATTTCCGAAACCGTTTAACCGACTTGCATTAAAGTTTGTATATAGAGAATTTCGGATACGGTGAGTTTTTATGGCTTATCTTCTCTGTTCTATCTTGAACACCAGAGGGCGCTGTAGAACAAATATTTTGAAAAGTCTCGAAAAACTCATAAACCGTGCATCAGATTTGCATAAAAATTGAAATATAGGAGTTTTCTGATATGGTGCGTCTTTTGGATTTATCTTCTTGTGCTGTCTTGAACACCAGAGGGCGCTGTAGTACAAATATTAAAAAAAAAGTCATAAAACTCCTAAGCTGTTCATCCGACTTGCATTAAAGTTGATATATAGAGGTTATCGGAAACGGTGAGATTTAATGACTTATCCACTCGGTTCTTTATTGAACACCAGCGAGCGCTGTAGTACAAATATTTAAAAAAACGTCAAAAAACTCCTAAGCCGTTCATCCGACTTGCATTAAAGCTGATATATAGAGGTTTTTGGAAACGGTGAGCTTTTATGACTTATCTACTCGGTTCTTTCTTGAACACCAGAGGGCGCTGTAGTACAAATATTTTTAAAAACGTCGAAAAAGTTCAAAACCGTTCATCCGATTTGCATGAAAATTTGTGTGTGGAGGTTTCCGGATACGGTGAGTTTTTATGATTTATCTATTCGGTTCTATCTTGAACACCAGAGGGCGCTGTAGTACAAATATTTTAAAAAACAACGGAAAACCTGTATATACCGAATACCTGTATATATCATACATATATAAACATATATATACATGGGCGAAAGGCAGTTTCCTCCCCCTGATATGTATATGTATGTATATACAAATACATGGGTGTAGCGTGGGTAGGGCAGGTGAGGGTAGTTTCCCCCCTGATAAGTATGTTTTTATTTTTTCTTTTTTTTATTCGCGAAGGGGGAACCTTCAAAAGGTGCCACCGTGCAGGTGGGAGTGTGCGATTCTTACTCACTAAACCTAACCTCCGCATTGAATCTTCGTCCTTGTGTATGTCCCGTGGAACTGCCGTAAAGCATGACTTCACGGAGCATGGGAACAGCACTACGCTGGAAACTGATTGACTTGTGTCCGTATTCTATAAGATTTGGTTATGGGCTTGTCTTTAACCTCCACCTTATCTATTTCGCAAACGCTCAACTCTTCGCAGTTCGTTGATAATCAGTCTTGCTAGGGTGCAAACCACTGACCAGTTAGCTTCATTTCTCATCATAAGGGTAAGCAAGTTTTGATCAGTCACCGTTTCGCCGAGACAGACCGATGCCTCAAGTCTGGCATTTTGGAACTTGGGCACTCGAAGAGCACATGGGCCGCGTCTTCTAGTATACTTCCCTCGCAATGGGTACAATAGGAATATGCTTTTATTGTGCAGATATGCCCTGAAGCTACCGTGCCTGCTTAAAATCTGCGTAATGTAGAAGTTCATGGAGCCGTGAGTTCTACCAAACCAAGCGGTAATGTTAGGAATGACCTGATTAGTCCACCGACCCTTTACTGAACTATCCCAGCAAACCTGCCACTTTAGCAAGCTTCTCTCCCGTGCGTACCTTTTGCAAACTGTTGGGCTTTCGCTATTGGTTTCGAACAGCGTTTCGTCTACACTCTAAAAAATAAACACAAATTTTCTACAAATATAATAGTAATTTTTTGTTTAAATCTCAACTGGAGTGTAATTTAACAAGTTTTAGTGTACATTTTCAATGTTTAAAATCATATACAAGTTTTAGTAAAATTAAGCAACATATATGGAATTTTGTTGCAATATCAATGTTAAACATTTTTTTTATCATGTATTTTATTGACAATAGACATATGTGTGTTGAATTTCAACATCAATTCGTATATTTGCACCATATTCTCATTCAAGTTTGATTATGAGCAAGAAAGCAGCTTGTTGTTCAGTTCTCCGGTATTCGCTTCTCTTATGACAAAAATTGTGTTTAATACGTGTTTTAATTTTATGTTAAGATTTGTAAATATTTTGTGTCGTGTAAATACTCAATATTTATATTTAAATGTGAATGCGAGAAGTGTTTAATAAATCTTTAATATTGATTTTATAAATGCTCTGTTTTATTTTAATAACTCTAAAGACATAACTGATATAATTACTTGGTGCAATTGACTTGAAAGTTTTTTGTTTTTTTTTTTTAATTCAGATTTGTCTGTTTTATTATTCTTGTGTAAAATTAAATCAATCATAAAATGTTATTACTGATTTTTAAGTAGTAGTAATTTTTATATTACTACATTATTGCAGTTAAACTAAACAAAAGTTGCTGAATGTTATTTATTTAAAGGTTGTAATGTTGCAATAGTTATACAAAAATTATAGCAACATTAAACAACTAATGTTTAAGTTTACTACAATGCCTATATTAAAGCTTAAATATTACCCTATATATTTAGCAAAATTAAACACCAATTGTAAAATTTTACTACGTACCAATAGTAAACAACACATGTTGAATTAAATAAAGGTGTGTAAGCTTACTACAGTTATATTAGCTAAGCTGTTAACCTACAACTGTTGTAGTAAATTTCAACAAAAACTTTTTAGAGTGTACTAGAAGGTCGTTAGATAGCGAGCTTGCAAAGACTAGTGCTGCATCCTCGGAAACTGCTCTGAAGGCACAGCATACCCTGAGTGCGCCAAGTCTGTGCAGTGATTCTACACCACGTTGGTATGACTTCGTTTTCATTGATGTGGCCCACACCGTTGACCCATACATCACGATGGATCGTACTACACTAAGGAGTAGTGTCCTGCGCGCCTGTTTGGGGCCTCTCTTATTCGGCATTATTCTCGATAAGGCCATACATGCGTCTGATGCTTTTTTGTGGGCATACTAAAGATGCTGTTTAAATGTTAATCGGGAATCAATGGCGATATTGGCGAATTACTATTTTTGGTGATCTTTGAACCCTTTTATCTTGTTGCTCGTACATGGTACCATAGTAAAGATAGGTTCTTAGTTATGCCTCAATTAACAGGTTTGCATCAAAAAAATGTAGACAAATTTTTTATTAAAAAAAAACACTATAGTCGTTGAAACATGTAAGTGCTCGAGCACAGCCCGAGTTATGTCGCAGAAAAAAACTAAAGATGCAGAAAATATTGTTTCGATGAGGACTATCCAAAAATGCGCGAAACCCTTAAACATTTTTTGGCTCCATACATTTCATTCCACTCTAATATACATACACAAAATATGTACATCCACTGGCTTAAACATACATACACATCAGGGGCGGATCCAGGAAAATATTTCGGGGAGAGAGGGGTTTTAAAAATATTAATGTACGCTATATATGTATCGTCGTTGGGCGTGCAATACCGCGTATCAGCCACTTGCACATACACACACACACGGTATTAGAAAAATTCGACAAGAGTACAGAAAAACTGTTTTCTTTTAAACTATTGAATGAATTTTCAGCTAAACTAAAAACATTTATTGAAATTAGATATTTGCTTTCTTCTTAAATCAGCATTTAATGGAAAATCCGCCCTTTATTAATAAAATCAAATTGAATGAAATTCCAAATTTATATTTTGGCCTTTTTGCAATATACGCAGTATTGCAAGTGGCTAATACGCAGTATTGCACGCCCAACGACGATATGCATAGTATATTTATAAAATATGTAATCAGTAAATCAAATCAACTGTGTTTTAGAAGGGTGTTCACAGTTTGAGTACGCAGGCCTGTTTAATTTACGATTTGTTATTTTTACGCCAACTTACGTAAGCGTATTTTGCTTTGTTGTTGTTTTGCATGCAAAAGCAAATACGCAGGCACGCGTAGATAAAAGTAGCCCTTGGACGTGTTTTTTGTGTCTAGTATTTTTATGCCCTGTCTACAGCATATATAACAGCATTGCAAAATTATTGAATACGGCAGTAGGTTTGACACTGAGGTTTGTTAATACGCTTTGTTAATATACGATTAAACTGTGAATAGCCCAATTGTAAAATGATATTAATTTTTCTTGGCTTTTTCGATATAATGCCGATTACATTTTCGCACGCAAACCAACACTTTTTTTTATAAAAAATGTAATTTTTTTGGAAACTAATTCACATTTTTCAAGGTCACCACTACTATTTTTTTTGGCGTTTTAAAAACATAGTCGTATTGAGGTATTTATTTTCAATCCATTATTAAAATTTTACATTGAAAATTAATGTTTACTATTTTAAACGAATTTTCAAAAACTCCATACACAATTGTTTCATACAAACACTTTCAAACTAATAGTGAGATTTTTAGTATTTTTTGTACTTCTTACTGTATTTTTAAATTTTCCAGGTAATATACCTCCTACGGCTTTTCTTTTATCAAGGAATAAAAGAAATAAATAAAAAACTAATTAAAAAATTATATAAATTTGAAGCATAATTAAAAGCTTTCGAAGGTATATTACAAGCTTAAAAATTATAAAAATACTATAAGAAGTACAAAAAATACTCAAAAATTAGATTTTTGATTAAAAATGAAAGTGGTTTTTATGTAAAAATTTTTGAAAAATTCGTTTAAAATAGTCAGCATTAATTCTTCGACGTACAATTTTGAGAATGCATTAAGAATGAATGCCTCAACACGATGATGTTTTAAAAACTCCAAAAAAATAGTCGTGCTGAACTTGAAAAATGTTATTGAAATTTTAAGTGGTCAAAAAAATTTAAATTTTTCTGTAATGTGTTGGTAAGAAATTGCATATTTTTAAAATGTTAAAAAATCTCTTAAAAAAATCCTGAACATTTTTTTGTTTAAAGTTTGGAAGATTAGTTGTTTTCCTACATGTCCGAATGACAAATTTTGAATTTTTTTTAAATTTTCCACTGTGTAAGAATTACAAAAAAAAAAATTAAATAAATATGATAATATTTCTATTTTTTAAATACTATTGACGTGTGAAATTTGAAAAAAATCGTTATCATCAAAATCACTTTTTGGACAAAAACGTCCGATTTGACATGGAATCACAGATGTATGACTGTTTACAGCAGGACGCGATATCGCAAAGAACTTAAAAAACAGGAAAAGAACTCAGGTGTGAATATTTAAAATAAATTATTAAAAAATCGATGTTTTTCTTTTTAGTACCTTTAGACCACATAATAAACACTAGTACATCACATTTAAATACAGGTTCTCCGAGAATTTCGGGGAAAGAGGGGTCTTTAACTCCCAAAATTCCCCCCTGAATCCGCGCCTGATACACATACACAAAATATGTACGTCCACTTGCTTAAACATACGTATATAAAGAATAAATATGTACGTCCACTTGCTAAACAACAATAAACATATAGAAACAATATAAATGAATGTACACTTGTTTAAACAGTACAAACACACTGATAAACCATATATAAATGCTTACACAACTAAGGCCCCCCTCCCCCCAAATTAATAACATATGTTATTAAGATTAATATCTCGGTTAATAAAAAAATTGTCACACCCCCTTTTACCGGTACATATACCTGATACATGTATATTTTAAACATATATAAACTTGAGTGTAGCGAGGGCAGGGAAGGGGAGGATAGTTTTCCCCCTGATATGTATATGTATATACATGTATATTAGGCCGGGTCGATTTGTGGGGAGGCAAAAAAATCGCCCATTGCTCTATGAAAATCGTATTCTAGGGATCAAAATAAGAAACTTTGCCGAAGGAACCATAGCTCTAAAACGAATTCTGATGTCCCCCAATTTGGGTCGAACTTTTGGGTAGGGGCAAATTTTGAAAAATCCCACTTTGACCCATTTAGAGTGCTCCAATCGAGTCCAAATGTATGACCGACCACCACTAACTTTGGAGGCCCGACCCCCCATGCCAGTGGCACACCCCCTGGAACCCCCCTGGGGGGTACAAACATATACATATATATATATACATATACAAACATTTCAAAAAATCGCCAGTTTTGGCACTTTACATGAAAAAATCAGCGAAATGCCTATGTTTTTTTTTTTTTGGAGTTTTTTTTCTCTTTAGAAATTTATTCAACCCTTTTAAAAACTGAAGGTATCACTGTGACACAATTGCAAGTCGGAAAATTGCTTGTGTGCGTTTTTTAAGGCACCACAAGACACAGCTGCATGTCGTAAACTTACCTGTGTAGTTTTTTTATAGCACCTACTTAAGAAATGAAGGTTGTTTTTACAACCCTTTTTGTGGGTATTTTATGGCACCTTCTAAAGAAATGCGCGTTTTATGCAATCATTTTAACAATTAAGGTATCACTGGAATGCACCGCAACCCTCTTAAAAAATTCAGGTATCACTGTGACACAATTGCAGATCCTAAAATTGCTTGTGTGCGTTTTTAAGCCACCACAAGACACAGCAGGTAGAATTGAAATTACCATTTCATTTTTATTACCTCGTCTCGTAGACCATATATAACGCAACAGTTTTTGTGAATGCATTAAGTCGTTGTGAAGAACTCAAAGTGTGAAGTGCTAATTTCAGATAAAAAAATATTTTAAAAAAAAATAATAAGTGAAGTTGACCATTCCAAATCAAAAAGTTTACAATGAATCCACCATAATCTACACCGCAAGATGAAGCAACAACAACTATCGAAAACCCAATGAGTCATATACCCAAGCACGATGTTACTGTTTTTGGTGTGTCTACTGATTTGACTGATCTTAATTTACCAACCCATCTGGATATCTTGAGATATTATTTTTACTTAAGCGAACGTGCTAAAACAGAACAAAAAAAGTTTTCCCATAAATCATTCACTATTCAAGTACAAGATAAGTTGAATGGAATTTGGGAAAAACTTGGTATGGAAATAATGCTGAAAAAAAGTGTATTTAATAAATTGAATAAATTGCTTGACAAGTATCAAGAGCAAATCAAGAAAAGAAACAAAACCCAACAATTTACAGAGTATGTAAAATCTCTGGAAACAATTTTTACATTGGAACATGTAAAAGCGATTTGAAGGCAGCTCCATGTGCATGCGGCTGGGTTCCCGAACGCCTCAAAGAGTTCATGCTAACATCAAACCAGAGAAAATTGTACATTCTCGGCCGCTAGATTATTACGATTATATGTGACAACGGAAAATCCAGATGCAAATTTAAGAATTCTGGATGAATTTATAGTTAAATGTTATGTGCCAATGTACTTCAATATCAAGTATTACAGCTCTGTCGTGTACGGCAGTGCATTATTTTTCAACTTCATTAGTTGGTCACGATTTCTAGAACCTCGCTTACGCAAAATTGTCAATCAAGTAATTACAGATAATTCATATTATCTTGTTATCAATGTTGTTTGATGATAGCAAAGAAAAGCGCGACTGTGCTATCAACATAATTCTACGCTATCGAACAGATGTTGACGACCCAACGCAACTTAGAGCTTATAAAAAACCAGATATAAAGTTTAATTGCACAAGTTACACGGAAATGATCAATATGAATGACATAAATAACGTATTTGAACCACCATTCACTCGAAGCATTCCGTACGATACATTGAAAGAATATTTAAATCAAGATGATCCACCGTTTAATGATCCAAAAATTGCATCACACATACAAGAAACGGAACATGTTCAATTGCTAGCTAGCGTTTCCAAACGGGTTATACCGGAAAATGTAGAGGCTGTTATGGCGACGACATTAGAGAGCTGTGCGAAATTGCCCAGACTTGAAAGTAAAAAAGACTTCAAACAATAATTTTTTTAGTTTCTTTTCTATAACTAACTTAAATTAATTTTTTCATTTACATATGTTCTGACTAAATAAATTTTAAAAGAGAAAAAATAGATATTATTATAAATAAATAATAAATATTATTATAAATAAATAAATAAAAATAAAGAAAAAACATTGCCATTTCGCTGATTTTTTCATGTAAAGTGCCAAAACTGGTGATTTTTTGAAATGTTTGTATGGGGAACCCCACAGGTGGGTTCCAGGGGGTATGCCACTGGCATGGGTGGGTCAAGCCACCAAAGTTAGTGGGGGTCGGTCATACATTTGGACTCGATTGGAGCACTCTAAATGGGTCAAAGTGGAATTTTTCAAAATTTGGCAATTTGTTCGACCCAAATTGGGGGACATCAGAATTCGTTTTAGAGGTATGGTTCCTTCGGCAAAGTTTCTTATTTTGATCCCTAGAATACGATTTTCACAGAGCATTGAGCGATTTTTAAATCGACCCGCCCTAATGTATATATTATACATACGTAAACATGGCGTAGCGAAGGTAGGACTGGGAAGGGCAGTTTTTCCCCCTTATATTTATATGTTTATTTATGTATAATATATAACATGGGCGTAGCGAAGGTAGTGCAAATGCCCCCTGATATGTTTATGTATACACATGTTTATATTATATAGATATACATGGGCGTAGGGACGGTAGAGCAGGGGAGGCAGTTGTCTCCCTGATATGCATGTGTGTACACATGTATATATTATACATATATATATATAAGTTAATTTTTCACTTATTAATTTTTATTTTTAAAAAATAACATCAGAGCAAGCTCTGATGTTGAACTTTATTATGCAATGAGTACTTAAGAACTGAACTAACAATTTTTATTACTTAATTATTGGACTGCAACTCAGTCGCTGTGCTTATTGTTTTTTTTATGTTTTTGTTGTGCTGCAGTTTTATTTGGAGTCCGCTGCCTTACTGCAGGTAGACGCATCGTCAGCATATTCTTCCAGAGCGGATGCGCGGGTATGTTTGGAATACGCTTTGGAGTTTTTTAATATATGTGGCGTTAACTCCTCCCCTCCTTAATTCAAACGTCCTCGTTTGTTTTTTTATTAAAAATTTGATTGAGTCCTTCAATGGCTGATTCCGAAAGTTGGTGGCTTCGTTCTTTTGATGAATCTGGATGGGTTTCCTTAATTTTTGTTATTTTATGTTTGTGGATCATTAAAATTGCTGTTCCCAATGCTACTATTGAGAGTGGTAATGCTATGCCGGCAACTAGAGATACTTTGTTGCGTACGTCTAATAATTTTATATTTTTGTATTCTTTGTATTAAGTTCCTTCATCATTTCTAATGATAAGACTTCTTCCATATTTCCCGATATAGGTTTCGGTTGTAGCAAAGCAGGTAATGGTGCGTAGGTTTTTGTTTCGTTTGAGGAATAAGTTCTGTTTCCAATTGCTATCGTTTCGTTATGATATCTTATTAGGAAAGACCCTTCTATGATGACTATTTCATTCTTTATATTGACGGTACCATTGAATCGATTTAAAAATAGGAGTCCAGGAGAGATTTCTTCTATTTCCGGTACGTGTTGATTGTTGATCATTTGGCAAGTTGGCATGCGGCTTTTGAGTAAATTTGGAATGCATGTGGAATTACTTATTATCTATTACATTTTTGTATGGGCAGATTGATAAATTATTATAACTGTTACAATTTTGTTTAATTCCAAAAAGTTTATTTTGACATTATAGTACAGAGTTATAATCGAAATTGGTTATTTGATTTTTGACTTTTACTGGCTTAAGAATTAAAGTTTTACAGTATTCAATATTTGTTTTCGGCAAACTTACAATATAAATTATCGTATCATCATTTGAAGCTATTTTTATTTCTGAAAACTCTAATGCTTCATCTATGCTAAGATATGGCATGTTTTCTTTACTAAAAATTTCTTTTACAATATCTATTTCTGAATTTGACAATATGTATGAATTGATAACATTAGCTTTAGCCCAATAACATTAGCTTTAGCCTCTTTAATGAGGTCTAATTTGTATTTTCATTTCGTATTAAATTGATCTTTGACATTATTTTCGGATCTGACAGCTTTTAAGATTGTATTCGTGATGTTAGTTATTTCATTGATTCTATCTGGGGTCATCTTATTGATAACCACTTGTTGATTATTGTTTGCGAGAACATTATTAATTTTTTCGGTAAGGATTATTTCATCTGAATGACCGGGACTACCAGCTAACCACTTCCAAGCGGTGCCAATAAAATCCAATGATCTTTTTGTTTTTCCCTTTGGCCTGAGTCTACCTAAATGATTTTTAATTTTTGTGATTTCATACGAAAGAAATGGGAGGAAGGAGTGGTTTGTGTTGAGTTTGGTCCTGATTGTCATTTCAAGGTCGTTGATTGCGTCTTCGTACTGTCGTAAGTCCATGACGTGAATTTTTTTGAACGTTAAAGTCTGTAATTTTGCTGCTCCCGTCTCTATTGTGACCAATTGTGAATTTGAGTAATCCAGTATCTGCGATAATAAAACGACTGGTTTTTTTCCAGTCACCGAGTGTATTGAATGATTGTACTCTGAAACGGCTCGCTCTAGAAGTTCCTCGTGATTTCTATGCGTTTCACTTTCTTTCAGGCAACGCATTATTTCGGCAAGCGTTGAGTGGAAGCGTTCCACTTGGCCGTTCGCTTGACTTTTGTAGGGGGGTGCCGTATACAAATTAATGCCTAATTCGTCTCTCATCATAAATTTTATCGAATTTGAATTAAGAGATGGTTCGTTGTCAATGATTATTGCTTTTGGAACGACAAAAGAAAATATAATGTCCCTAAGGGGTCGTCTTAAGTCTTCTATTGATCTACTCTTTACTATTTTGGTCTAGGCATATTTTGTGAATTTGTCGAGTGCTGTCATTACTACTTTGTTCTCTGTCAAAAATAGGTCTATGTGAATTGTATGCCCTGGAAAGGTTGGTAATAGTGTTTCATTTAATTTGATTTGGTACGGATGCCTTTCGTACTTGGTTTCCTTGCAAGTCCTACACATTTTCGTTATATTTTTGATTTTGTTAATCATTCCTGGGAAATAGTATTTATCAATAATTTGTGATCTGTTTTCGAGAGCGTTTCGGCGAGCACGATTATGCGTCTCGAGAATTATGTTATCTTGTTCTTGTTCATTTATTATGTCTTCAACCAGTTTTTGGGTGTATCGTGTTTTGTAATTTGCAAAATGAAGTGGATAAATATTTTGGATGCTACCCATAATTCCTTCTTGGGTTCGAATGCCATTTATGACGGAAAGGTTTAAATATTTTTTGAAAAGAGCTAAGAGCTTTTCCTCTGTATAGTGCTGTTCTGCTATTATGTGTCTATGATAACCGGGGAATATTATTTTAAATTGGTAAGACGGTGTGTCATCGAGTTCTAGAAAAATTTGATTTTTAAATACATTGATCGGAGTCTCAGTGCAAGGCACTTAATTATGGCTGGAACTTTCATCGCTATGGATTGTGGTGTTAATGAATTAATTGCGGTTGGTATCCTGGAAAGGGTATCAGTTTGTAGATAAGCTGATAGTTGTATTCCTCTAGGATGGCCTTCCATCTTTTCATTTTACTGTTCGCGTTTTTTGTACTTAGAGCGTAGGTAAGTGGTTGATGGTCTGTATATATTTTTACTTTTCTTGAACCGTAAAGATAACTTCTGAGTGAATTTAATGACCAAATGATTGCCAACATTTCTTTTTCGTTTGCGGCATAATTTTGTTCGGTTTTCGATAACGATCTAGAAATAAATGTTATTGGTCTGTCATTTTTTTCCTATCGCGAAATTGGAGGCATCGGTAGTTAACTCGAATTCATTCTCAAAATTGGGGTGAGAAATGATTACTTCTTTGGAAGTTAATGAATTTTTTATTTTGTTAAAAGAGTCAATGGCATCTTCATTAAGATTTATTGTTTTGCTTTTCGAGGCATGTTTGGACACGCCTCGTAGAAGATTTGTTAGGGGCTTTGCAATCTTTGCAGACATACCAAGAAACGACCGAAGTTCTTTCAGTGCCTTTGTGCCTTTGTTTTTATTCCATTTATCCCAACCACATAACCTAAAAACTCTACTTCTTGTTTTAAAAACACACATTTATCTAGCTGCACCTTCATGTTTGCAGCTTCTAGTGTCTTTAATACAATTTCTAAATTTTTAAAATGTTCATTTAAGTCTTTCCCAAAAATTATTATGTCATCCACGTAAACGTACCTAACATTTATTGCCAATATGTTGGCGAAGAATATCGTCCAAAGTTCTTTGGAAAATAGCTGGGGCGTTTTTAAGCCCAAATGGAAGTCTAACAAATTCGTATTTTCCATTATTTATGGGAAAATGCCGTTTTCTCTATATCAGATACCTTTAGAGGAATCTGATGAAACCCACTTTTTAAATCAATGATTGAGAAAAATTGATTTCTGCCAAGATTGGCAAGAACTTCTTGTATCTCCGGAATCGGGTATCTATCCGGGATAGTAGCTTTGTTGAGCTTGCGGTAATCAATTACCATACGATACTTTTTTTCTCCTGATGAATCCATTTTTTTTGGGATGATCCATACAGGAGCGTTATATGGCGATCTAGATGGTCTTATTATGCCATCAGCTAAAAGTTCTTCAACTTGCCTTTCAACTTCTTCTTTTAACGCCATTGGATATGGATAACTTTTCGAATAAATTGGGGTGTCATTTGTAGTTCGTATCTCACCTCTTACAGTAGTTGAATATGTAAGTTTTTCATTAGGTTCGCAAAGTAAGTAAGGACATCCTTCAATTAATTTCTTAAGTCTTTCTGTTTGTTGTTCTGTCAAATGCGACGTACGTAGGTTAAGGTTATTTACGTCCTGTGCTATATATTGTTTTAATGGAATAATTAAGTCGGATAATATGGTCACAAAATTTTTATCTGTGTGAATTACAGCGCTTAACTGCTTCAAAGTGTCATTATCTATTATTCCATGGAATGATTTTAATCCAGGTAAAATAAAGAATTTTAATTCTGGTGTTTGTGGTCCAAAAATTTTTAAAAATGTATGCTGAGATATTTCAATGCTTCCTGCTACGGAGTTAACACAGAATAACTCGTCGTTGAGTAAAGAATACTGAATTCTGGTGGATTGTATGTAATTATTATTGGATCCTGTGTCTATCAAAAATTTTAGCACATCTCCAAATCCAGTAACAAACTTAAAATATGGAAGTGAAGATGGTTTTATCCTAAAAAATGGATGTTGTCAGTTTGCTGAGGGTTGTTCTGAGCGTTATCATTACCGTCTGAGTTGGATTAACGTTACTACCTCGGATTGGGTTTGTTTCTTGCAAGTGTACAGGATATTCTTCAGTAGCTTCCCATTGTTCTAATTGTGAAGTGAAAATGTCTTCGGGATCATAAGGATTGTCAAGTGATAGGGAAATATCTTGAAAGTAGCTTTCTTGGTCAAAATGCATATCAGGATTGTAAGGGTAATAAGGAGATGAGGGAATATTCTGAAAATTTACTTCTTGTTGAGCAAGATACGTATAAGGATCATAACGTGGATATTGGTACCTAATGTCAGGAAAGGTTGGATTATATGTGTTCGTGAGAAGGTTTTTTGTACCTTATTAGGGACGTGGTGTTGTTGAGTCAGAGGTCGTTTTTGGGTGAAGTTGTTATTTTGAAAATTTGGCCTATTTTGAAAGTTAGGCCTATTTTGATAGTTTACTTGACGTGAATGGATTGATGCGTCAACCTCCATTGGTTGGGGTGGTTTTGGGGGAAAGTTTAGTCTATTATTAAATCCATTTTGATTCGTCCTAAACATATTATTCGTAAATGGATTCGTATGCCTATTTTGTAAAAACGGGTTTGGATTCTGTGAGAAACCATACGTATTTCGGAATAAAGGATTGTTGTGGTTATTTCTAATGAATGGGTTGTTATTTTGTATTTGTGGCCAGTGGGCTAATTCTGGGTAAAAGTTCGTTTTTTGTGGAGGAAAATTAAATCTCGCCGGTCTTGGCGGTTTGGGTGGCGCATTTCTGAAACTATTAGAACTGTTTTGTGCGTAGTTCATTCTGAATAACATGTTGTCTAGTTTCTGACATAAATTTAGTCCCTGTGGCAATGAAGTAGGTTCGCGTATACTTAGCAAACGTGGTAAGTCCCCATTAATTCCGCGTATGAAGGTATCTAATGCCTTCTCCCTATACGAGTTAGTCATTGCTCGCAGTGATTCTTCGCCTAACTCCAAGCAAGCAGTTTTGTCCAGGATTAAAGATAAATGTTGGTAAACGTTCTGATAAAATTCGTGGATTGTGGAGTTTCTCTGGGTAAGGGTGGTAAATTGGTACTCTAAAGTTCCAATATTCCAATATTCCGCTGGTCGACGACGACGACGAGCCTGGATGGACCAGGCTGAGGAAGCCCTAACCGCACTTGGTGTATCCGATTGGAGAAGGCGCGCGCAAAGCAGAGGCGCCTGGCGAGCTGATGAGGTCGGTCGAAATCCGGACACGGGTTGTTACGGCCACCTAATTAAGTAAGTAATAAAGTTCCAATATCCCTCCTATCGGAATAGTGCATCATAAGGCACTTTTTTATTTTACCCCATTCTAGGGGACTCTTATATGGCTCCAGTGCTGTGTCGGCTTCTCCGACAATTTTGTGTCTTATCATATGTAATATTGCATAATACTTGGGTGTTCCCTTAATATGGTCGTAGACTATGAATATACGGTTCACAGTTTTCCGCCATGAATTAAATTCCCCTGGAACCCCGGAGAATTCCCTGAGACATTTAACTATATCTGGAATTTTGTCTAGTTCGTTTGCGTTCGTTGCATTCACTTGAATTGTATAGTCTAAATCGGATTCTGTATCTGTTTCTAAAAATGAATTGTTAAGATTTCTAATGGTGGAAGTAACTAACTCCGTTATTTCCCTAGCTAAATTTTCGTTCATTGTTTGTGGTTGAATTGTACCAGAGGTGGAAGGTGTAGTACCAACATTAAGTTTTGCTAATTAATTTATCAACTAGATTATCTGGCATTTTTCTTTATTTATAAAAACAAAGGGAAAAACAACTTTAAATTTTTCTTATAGATTAAATTTTTGTAGCTTGTTCTTTTAGTTCTCGTTTTAACCAACAATTAGGTATTTTTTCCTTTTTTTCTTAAAAAAATATTTTTTGTTAAAAAATTGAATAAAAATAATTCTCTTCAATTTTTCTCAAAAAAAATTTCAAATATTTCTTTTCATATTTTTCGTCACTTAAATTTTTACTTTAACTTTTTCAATTCTTAAAATTTTTTTTTTTTAAATTCTTAATTTTCACTTTTTCATAAAAATGTATTTTAAATTTTTCTTTAACTTTTTCGTTTCTTAAATTTTCTTTAAAATTCTTAACTTTTACTTTTTCTCAAAAATATATCTTTAACTTTTCTTTGACTTTTTCGATTCTTAATTTTTCTGTAACATGCTTAGTTTTTCACTCTTTTACAAAAACATAACTTAAATATAAACTTACAATTAACATTCCCACGATGCCAATTAGATTTTGGCCCTCGGGCTCTGTCCTTTTCCGTTCGTACTGGGGGGCCTTTTGGTTATTGTATCCTTGGATGCGTTGAAACTTCTCAATCTGAAGCTTAAAAGATTTTATCGTCTAAAGCTGTCCAGTTGAGTTTAGAGCCTAAAGGTTCGTTCAAAAGATTTTTTTCATCCGGAACGTTTCACTTTAGAGTTCTTGCTCGGGCGCCAGTTAATTTTTCACTTATTAAGTTATATTTTTAAAAAATAACATCAGAGCAAGCTGTGATGTTGAACTTTATTATGCAATGAGTACTTAAGAACTGAACTAACAATTTTTATTACTTAATTATTGGACTGCAACTCGATCGGCTGTACTTATTGTTTTTTTATGTTTTTGTTGTGCTGCAGTTTTATTTGGAGTCCGCTGCCTTACTGCAGGTAGACGCATCGTCAGCATATTCTTCCAGAGCGGATGCGCGTGTATGTTTGGAATGCGCTTTGGAGTTTTTTAATATATGTGGAGTTAACTTATATATGCATATAGATGGAGCTAAGGAAGTTTTATTTCAGTCGTGTAGTTTAAAGCACACTCTTATTTTTTTTGTGCTTCCTTAAGCACCAGAGGGCGTTGCAGTACAATTCTCTTAAGAAATGGATGAGTTCATCTCTTAGGATGAAAATTTTGTATATAGGGATTTTCGAGTACAGAAAGGGCTTTTGCGCTATTTTGTTTTTTTTTTGTTCGAAAACCAGAGGGCGTACTATTGTACAAATACTATTGTACAAATACTGCAAAAAAGGCTCCAAACCACTTATCTGATAAGTATGATTTTTTATAAGAGGTTTTTGGGTGCGGTGAGTTTTTTGCGCTATGTATTTGGCTATATATTGAACAACAGAGGGCGCTGTTGTACAAAATACAGTAAAGCGTAGCAAATCGCGAAAGGTGATATATATCTTCTTTTCTTCTTTAGGTGTATTTATATTCAACCTTCTTATTATCGCATATCAGGACAGCTGATGGCAAATTCTGTTGTATTTGAGATCGCATCAACAAATGCGCAAGTCCGTTGCGTCGTACGTTGGCGTTGTTTTGACATTTCAATTGTCAAATTCAATTGTTATCCAATAAAAAAGGACTTACAAAATAATGGCTTATTCGCAAAAAATTAAGAAAAGAAATTGTCAAAAACATAGAAAAAATTGAAAGTACATAAAAATAACGTATGTAAAAATTCTTGACCATTAAAATATCTGCAAATATGACCTAGCCCTGCAGGAAAATCAACTAATTTAAAAGAAGTTGATAAAGTAGTTTTTTGTCAACCACAACTAGTTGACATTCTGACTTTTTTCCATAGAACGAACTAACTTATTTTGTATGGTGATGTCCGCTAAATAAGTCAATTGACTGTCGTCTGCATATATTTTCAACTACTTGTTAAATTAGTTAAATTTAAATTATTTTTTAACTACTTTAAAATAAATCACTTGACAACTATTACTGATGGCCTTAAGTTAATAATATTTGATGATATAACATGGTTAAATATATATAAGCTTATAATCTAATAAAAATTTTCAATTAAAACATGCCAACATCAGAGTAGTTGCCGCCTTAATATAATTCAAAGTAGTTTATCAATCACTGGTTTTTAAGTAGTATTTCAATTACTTCATATATTGAAGTGGATGCCGCCTTAATATAATTCAAAGTAGTTCATATACTGGTTTATTTTAAACTAGATTTTTAATTAGTTGTTTTTAAAAACAAGTTAGTTTGTTCCTATAGGGAAGCTAATCTCTAACAGGCATGCTACACAGGCTAGTACGTACCCTGTAGGAAAATCAACTAATTTAAAAGTAGTTGATAAAGTAGTTTTTTGTCAACCACAACTAGTTGAAATTCTGACTTTTTCCCATAGAACGAACTAACTTATTTTGTATGGTGATGTCCGCTAAATAAGTCAATTGACTTTCGTCTGCATATATTTTCAACTACTTGTTAAATTAGTTATATTTAAATTATTTTTTAATGACTTTAAAACAACCAATTGAAAAGTATTACTGATGGCCTTAAGTTAATAATATTTGATGAAATAACATGGTTAAATATATATAAGCTTGTAATCTAATAAAAATTTGCAATTAAAACATGTCAAAATCATAGTAGTTGCCGCCTTAATATAATTCAAAGTAGTTCATATACTGGTTTATTTTAAACTAGTTTTTTAATTAGTTGTTTTTAAAAACAAGTTAGTTCGTTCCTATAGGGTATATACTGGCCCTGTAGTTCGAAAAACTCAATACATTCACACTTTTTTACAAATACACTCACACTGGATTCACTTTCACGGCACTTTCATCGCTACTAGCAACGAAATTTCAGAGCCAGTGGATTTTGACAGCAGCGGCTAGTGTATGTCAAAAAGGGGGATATCAGTGTTGTTTTTAATTACTTTTGGTGGATTCATTTCGGGTTTTCCCTCGAATCGTACTTTATTTCGGGTTTTCCTAGATTTCGTACAGGAAGCAACACTGATAACTTGTTTACATTTACAAAGCAAATGGAACAAATGTGAAAAGTTGCAAATAAAAGTGAATAAAAGTGAAAAATTTACAACTTTATTACAATACATATACAAAAAAATATACAATGAAAGAAAATTAACTCAAAAACAAATCATTAAATTAAAGTGATTCAATAGCAGCGAGAACCTTCGCATACGATGAAATTTTTTTAATGAACTTTCACTAGCCTGTGTAGCACCTCTTGCATGAAAGCATGAAAGTTCGAAATTCTTCGAACAGTACACGTATTCTTTCGCACTTTCACTGTCACTCGCCTGTGTAGCCGGCCTGTAACGAACAGGCCTTTGCCTTTTTTTATGTAATGTTTGTAAATATTTAGTACATATTTACTTTAGTACATATTCATTTTCGAGAGAAAAGTTCTTCGCAAAATCTTCGGTCCTGTTCGAGTCGGCGATGACTATCGCATCCGAATGAACCACGAGCTGTATGAGCTCTACGATGACATTGACGTAGTTCGGCGTATAACTGTGCAGCGACTACGCTGGCTGGGTCATGTCCATCGTATGGACGACGAAGCTCCAGCGAAAAAGGTGCTTGAGGCGAGGGTCGCTGGTCAACGACTACGAGGGAGACCATACCTCCGATGGATGGACTAGGCTGAGGAAGCCCTAACCGCACTTGGTGTATCCGATTGGAGAAGGCGCGCGCAAAGCAGAGGCGCCTGGCGAGAGCTGATGAGGTCGGCCGAAACCCGGACACGGGTTGTTACGACGACCTAAGTAAGTAAGTAAGTACATATTCATTTTCAAAATTTCTTAAGGATAATTAATTTAAAAAATTTACTGTAAATCACTCATAGCATTAATTTCAAAACAATAGAAATTCTTAGTAAAATTATTTTTTGAACTTATCAATGTTACCTGCTGCAAGAAAAAATTATCAGAAATTTAAAGTTTTGATTTTCTATGCCAGTTGCTCTGCTGTTTTTGAATACATTTAACTCAATTATTTTTCGTCTGAAACGTCAATAAAAGTACTTAAAAAAAAATAACAGCAGTTAGTTAGGCATTTATATTTTTTCAATTTTTGTTCAAGAAAGGTCCATAATATTTACGACGAACGAACGAAAATGGCCATCTCAGCCCTTGAAAGGCCTTTGACCGAGCTTCTTATGATTGTGTTGTGTTGTGTGTGATGTGAAATGTTTACACACAAATGATCGAGAACTGGACCTACATGTTTAACGCCGGCTCCGAACAGCTATGTTCTCAAGAAGCTTTTCATGGCCGTTTTTACTCTCTGAGGTTTGCCGTTGTCTGCAGAGGTGACGGCCGAACAGAAAAATTAATTCAATTGAAAAACATTCTGTGTCAAATGGAGGATTCGAACCTGGGTTCTCTGGCGTAAGAGTCACACACTTTACCCAATACGCCACGGCCGCCACGGTCCATAATATTTAATGTTTTCTAAAGAAATGGCGCAAAATTTTATGTTGCAAAAATAATTTAAATTCAAAAATTAGTTTTTGCTCTGATGTTTTTAAAAATGTATTTAGTTCTTAGCAATTCTTAAAAAAATTAATTTTCAAGAATTACATTTGAGCTTTATGCCAAGTAATTGCCAAGTTGGTGTAGCGGCCAACGAAACAGCTGTCTAGTCTGCTGGTGGTTGTTCTGTAAAGAACATTGTTGTTGTGGCAACCTGTTGCTTCATGAAATTACTTGGCATAAAGCTCAAATGTAATTCTTGAAAATTAATTTTTTTAAGAATTGCTAAAAACTAAATATAAATTAAAAATGCCACAATTTATTTTTCATGTAAAAACTGGTACGAGCCCGACCTCAGAAAATAAGATGAGTCATCTTTTTTTCAAAAAAAACTTCTCACGCCTTCTATGGTTTAATATCAACGAATTGTTGGTGCCAAAGAATGGAATCGTGAAAAGAAGTAAACAAAGAGCGCAACAACAAGTCTTTGCAGAATTAATGTAGTCAATTTTTTGAACCTTTGCTTTGTGCTAAGAAGTAGAAAAACATTGCTTTTTAAATTGGAAAGCACACAACTGCAATTCCGCTTTGGTTTTAGCAGAAGGTGTGCTTATAAGATTTTCAAAGTTAATGGACTGCATAACCCACAGAAGATTACTGATGAGTTGGTGTAGCGACCAACGAAACAGCTGTCTAGTCTGCTGGTGGTTGTTCTGTAAAGAACATTGTTGTTGTGGCAACATGTTGCTTCATGAAATTACTTTGCATAAAGCTCAAATGTAATTCTTGAAAACTAATTTTTTTAAGAATTGCTAAAAACTAAATATAAATTAAAAATGCCACAATTTATTTTTCATGTTTTTAAAAATGTTCAATAAATCGAATAAAATGTAAAATTTTAAAATATACTTTTGCAAGCGATCACGATCACACACATCATGATTTTTATAACTTTTTCTCATAATTTTTAGGTGTTGAATCTACATTTTGTTTATATCGCCGAAATTACCGGTTTGAAAGATGCACGCAAAATTCCTTCAATAGTTTATGAAAAGTTTTTTCAAATCGACGAATGAATTCAAAAATTATTTATATCAACTCCCGAGTAAAGCCGGGTATCCAGCTATTTGTTAATAAAGCCAAAAAATGCTGTTTTCAAACTGGAAAAAGGCTAAAAAAGCCACTAAGCTAAATCGAAAATTCCGACCCTAAGTCGATTAAAAAAAGGCTAAGTCTAGCCTTGAAAAGGCTTAAATGGCCTGACTGATTGCAGCAATCAAATTTGTGCATTTTTGGATTTCTGTACATGGCAGCAATCTGAACAATAACATAATGGAAAAATCGTTGCATGAAACCCTTATTCTTAACAAGTGACAAGTGAGTATGTTTTTGAAGCAAGAAATAGGTATTCATTAATATGAAGTTGTAATACTTATAACTTGAAATTTAAATGTATTTATATCTCTCATACATTTTCTTTCAGATAGAATAATTATGGCGACTTATTCAAGAGTTGAAGTGAAGTTGCTAATTTCTTTGATGGAAGCAAAGCGCGAGCTGTGGGATGTGCGCGATCGCAGCTACCAGAATATAAGCAAGAAGGAGAGTGCGCTAAATTCAATTTCAACACTTACATAGTACCGGAGTTTTATCGAATATCCAAGTCAGATTTACGCTGCAGCCACACGTGATAGTACTGGCATGCTAATAAAGAAAATGTATTTACTTCGAAAATATTCCGAAATAATCAACAAATTACGCTGCGGCCACACGTGATAGTAAATGCTCATTTGCAAAATGTCGTCAAAGCCAAAGGTTCGACCACTTTATTATTCCGTTTGTTTTTACTCATTGATGCTTTATATGCCAACACAGCACCAAACTTAAATGGGATAAAAATGGAGAACTATTTATGTTGTAAGATGTGTTTATGAATCTTTTCAAAATGAAATGCAACTTATTCATATGATATTTTATGTGTGAAATAAGGGAAATTAAAATAATTGCATATATTTCACTACAAGACATTAAAGAAAAGTGCATATATAAAGTTCGAATATTTTAGGGAGAAAATACAACACTGTTTCCTTACTTCGATTTCGCACTGGCTGTGGTTGTCAAAATTCACTGGCTCAGTAAAAGTTGTTGCCAGTGGACTGCCAGTGATGTCAAGGTGTGAGTGTATTAGTGAAAAGTGAGAGTGTATTGAGTTTTTCGAACTGTTATTGTCTTCGAACTGGCACGTGTGGCTATGGGGTTAGATAACGATATGCAGTGACGAAATCAATTCCACAGTTAGATGGCGCTGTGAACATATGCAAATCGTAATAAAAATTTGTAGTGCAAGCGATGTTAAATTAATTTTTTCACTGTAAATCGAAGTCTAAATGGCATTTGGATGTTGGAATAAACGTAGGTACTATGAAAATAAGCGTAAATAAAAGACTAAAATCTTTTTATGAATTGAAAGAAACCATTTAAGACTGAAAAATATCACACAGCATTGAAGAATAATTTTTGTTTTACTTTTGTTGCTTACTTTATATATATTTGTGATATTCTTTAAAATTAGTATTAAGTTTGTTTTTTTCGTCATTGAAAACTGTTTGCGTTAATAACAAAATAACAATTTAAGCAACAAGGGAGAAATCAAGCACTTTCAGAAAGTAATAATGTTACTTACTTACTTACTTAGGTGGTCGTAACAACCCGTGTCCGGGTTTCGGCCGACCTCATCAGCTCTCGCCAGGCGCCTCTGCTTTGCGCGCGCCTTCTCCAATCGGATACACCAAGTGCGGTTAGGGCTTCCTCAGCCTGGTCCATCCATCGGAGGCATGGTCTCCCTCGTCGTCGTTGACCAGCGACCCTCGCCTCGAGCACCTTTTTCGCTGGAGCTTCGTTCCATACGATGGACATGACCCAGCCAGCGTAGTCGCTGCACAGTTATACGCCGAACTACGTCAATGTCATCGTAGAGCTCATACAGCTCGTGGTTCATTCGGATGCGACAGTCATCGCCGACTCGAACAGGACCGAAGATTTTGCGAAGAACTTTTCTCTCGAACACCCCCAGAGCGGGTGTAGAGTGTTAGTTTTGTCGATCGAGAGAGGGCTCTGGAACTTAGTTGCTTACTGAGCCCGTAGTAGCACCTATTAGCTATTATTGTTCTTCGCTTTATCTCCAGGCTGATTTCGTTGTTAGTATTAATGGCGGTGCCAAGGTAAACGAACTCCTTGACTACTTCAAAGTTATAGCTGCCGGATGAAACTTGGGAGTCTAAACGCCGCGCTCCCTTGTTTGTAGACAGCATATACTTTGTTTTACCCTCATTTATCGTCAAACCCACTTTGGCTGATTCCTTTTCGATAGCGGCGAAAGCAGCGGTAACATCTATCTTGGTTCTGCCGACAATATCAATATCATCAGCGTACGCAAGGAGCTGGACGCCTTTGTAGAAAATGGTGCCATTACGATGCACACCGGCCTTTCGTACGATCCCCTCCATGATGATGTTATAGAGATCGCAAGACAGTGGATCGCCTGGCCTGAAACCTCTTTTGGTATTCAAGGTTTCGGAGAGGTCATTTCCTACCTTGATAGAGCTGCGTGTGTTGCTCAACGTCATTCTGCAAAGTCTAATCAACTTTGCAGGTATACCGAACTCAGACATTGTTGCGTATAGGCAATCCCTTCTCGGGCTTTCGAACGCAGCTTTAAATCGACAAAGAGATGGTGTGTGTCAATTTGATTTTCGTGGGTTTTCTCCAGGACTTGTCGTAGCGTGAAAATCTGGTCTATGGTGGACTTACCAGGTCGAAAGCCACACTGATAAGGTCCAATCAGTGTTTTTGTAATCGGCTTTAATCTTTCACACAGTACGCTTGAGAGAACCTTATATGCGATGGAAATAAGACTGATACCTCTAAAACTGGCGCAGATTGTTGGGTCTCCTTTCTTAAGTATAGGGCACAGTATGCTGAGGTTCCAATCGTCGGACATGCTTTCTGCTAGCCATATTTTGCTGATGAGCTGATGCATGCGCCTTATCAATTCATCGCCGCCGGTTTTAAACAATTCAGCTGACAGGCCGTCAGCCCCCTCTGCTTTATTGTTTTTGAGTCGTTGGATAGCAACTCGAACCTCTTCATGGCTAGGTGGTGGTACTTCCACTCCGTCATCGTTGATTGGTGGCTCTGATCTGCGCTCTCCATGGGCGGCATTGGTGGAATCGTCGCCAGTAAGTAAATTGGAGAAGTGCCGTCTCCACAATCTCAGCACACACTGCGTATCCGTATTCAGATCTCCATTTTCGTCTCTACAAGTAGATGCTTCGGGCTTGAAACCTTGGGTTAGATGCTTAACCTGTTGATAGAATTTTCGTGCATCCTTCTTGCCCTGGTATACCTCTAGTTCCTCACGCTCACGCTTTTCCTGCTCTCTTTTCTTGCGTCTGAAAAGGAGAATCTCTTCCTTCCTCTTTTCGCGGTAGTTTTCTCGCACGGCTCGCGTTGCAGCTGACTGCAGCGTTTTTCTGTATGCGGCGTTTTTTACTGCTGTCGCGATGCGACACTCCTGATCGTACCATTGTTTCTGAGGTTGCGGGCGCCGGAAACCAATGACTTCTTCAGCGACAGCGCGCATGGAATGGGATATATGCGCCCAAAGTCCGCCGGCGTTGTCGGGTCCAGAGGTTGGTTGGTTAAGCTTAACCGAGAGTTGAGCGGAGTAGGCTTCGGCAGTCCGTTGTAATTGCAGCTTAGCGAAATCTAGCTTTCGTTGCATTCCTGTGCGTATGTTCTTCGCATTGCATATTCGCATGCGGATCTTGGCTGCAACAAGATAATGGTCGGAGTCAATATTGACCCCCCGAAATGTACGCACATCTAGAACACTAGAGGCATGCCTTCCGTCGATTACAACATGATCAATTTGGTTTCGCGTTTTTTGATCCTGGGACAGCCAGGTGGCCTTGTGGATATCGAGGTGCTTAAATCTGGTGCTACTAACCACCATGTTTCGCCCCGCGGCGAAGTCGATCAGTCTTAGACTGTTGTTCGTGGAGGTCTCTTGAAGACTGAACTGACCGACAGTGGGACCAAAGATGCCTTCCCTTCCGACTTTCGCATTAAAATCGCCGAGGACTATTTTCACGTCATGGACCGGAAGGTGGTCGTAAACGTCCTCGAGATTAGCGTAGAAAGCGTCTTTGACGGCTTCGTCCTTATCCTCCGTCGGGGCGTGCGCGCAAATAAGGCTGATGGAGAAAAATTTTGCCTTGATGCGGATCGTGACCAATCTTTCGTTCACAGGTGTGAACCGGGAAACAAGGTGGCGTAGTTTCCGGCTAACAGCGAATCCACATCCAAATTCGCGCCTCTCCGCATGGCAGCTGTAGTAGATATCACAGTGTGCTTGTTTAGAGCAGCCTTGCCCTTTCCATCGCTTTTCCTGGATGGCGGTGATGTCAGCCTTTATTGTTTTGAGGGCTTCCGCCAGTTGGATAATGGCACCTTCCCTAAAAAGGGTTCGGACATTCCAGGTGCATATCCGTAAATCAGTGTCCGTTTTTCGTTTGCGGTAGTCGTCAACGTAATTGGGGTTCTTATCCGAGGCTGGTTTAGTTTTCATTGGGCAGTAGTAATGTGGCGGAACCCAAGCCCTGCGTACATTCCATGTTTAAGGTCTATGGAGCGACCCGCCGCTCAAATTAGCCGTCAAACTGACGGATGCCAGTTTCCCGTTGCCCAGGGAACACCACGTGGAGGTTTGAGTCGACTTGAGACGATTTCGACATGGATAATGCTGGCCTCGCCAGGTTGAGGCGGTCAGACACGTTGACATGTGAAGGTTCGCCCCCCTGTTCCCCAAGTAATAATGTTATTAATTAATAATTTAATTAATACCAAATGTTTTTATATTACGAAATAAAGCGGTGAAGAAACAGTAATGTAGTTCAAAGAAATGTCAACCGATGATGGACGTGTCGTGTGTGCTACCAACAATCTACCAACAATCAAAATTTAAAAAAGCGTAGGAAAAGTTCATTAGTTGCTAATCAAATAATCCCGTGTAAGTTGGCCACAAGCAACCGACAAAATATGTTCACGGTCCGAAGTGAAAACAATTTAGACCACGGTTGCTTTTTCTTGATGTCTTGTGTTCAGAAGTAATAAAACTGCACTGCAGTAGAAATTGTACTATTTGAATTCATCAATAATGTGATTTTGTTGTTTATTATTGAATTATTACTTCAAATTGTAATATTGTAATTTTGAAATTTTTTAGTAAGGTTCACAATCTAGAAGACTCAGCACTATTGCAAGTTGACTCAAATAATGTCTTTGATTGGTGTGTCCGAAACGGATTGCCGTTTAATATTAATAAATGTTCTTTTGTTACTTTTAATAAATCAAACAACTCAGTAATTACTTCCTATACAATGGCCGACTTCCCACTTAAAAAAGTTGATACAATTCGTGACTTGGGGGTTGTTTTTGATTCAAAATTCACCTTTGCAGATCACTTAAATTTTTTGCTTCCTAAAGCTTATTCCCTTCTAGCCTTTATTCGTAGGAATAGTCAAGAATTTATTGACCCCTATACTATAAAAGCCCTTTATAGCTCTCTTGTAAGATCGAGACTTGAGTATGCATCAATTATCTGGAATCCTTCAGCTGCAATTCACGCTTTAAGGCTAGAAAAAGTTCAAAAAAAGGCCACTAAGTATATGTTGCGTTGTACTACTTTTAATTCGAATTTACCCGCGTATAATGTTCGTTGTCTGTTAATGGGATTGAAGACTCTTGAATGTAGAAGGAAAATTAGTTCATTAATGTTTATATATGATATCATATCTTGTAACATTGATGACTCGTCTTTATTAAATCTAATTAATTTTAATATACCTCCAAGGCAGTTGCGGTGTTTTAAACTTTTTTTTATCAAACTTCACAGAACTAATTACGGTTTAAATGAACCAATTACAAGATCTTTGTGTTTATATAACGAATTATCTTTAAAACATGTTTTTGATTTCTCAATATCAAAATCTTCATTCAAAAATTTTGTTACTAGCTTTTTTTAGTTACTTGTAAGTTTTATGCCTCTCTTATTTGTCATTTATATTTTATTGTTTTGTTTTATGTTTATTTATTATAACAAAATGTATTACTATCTCTAGTCTGTAAGGAATTGTATCCATAGACTCAATAAACTAAACTAAACTAAACTAAATTGTGTAAAAGCGCATTATATGCAATTTGTACATAAATGCATATGAGTTGTAAGCATTCATTTTTTCAGCTTAACAGAATTAGAGTTAACAATGTTGTTAGTGTGTTAGGAAGTGCGGCATAATCTTACTTTAGGGCCCACTCTTAAATATTTTTGTCTTATTTTTATTATATGTATATGGGCCTCCTTACCCTATTGGTGCAATTTCTTCAATTTCGAATGGTTTAGCAATTAAAAACAGTGTATATTTGAAAATTCACTGCAAATTTTTAAGTGCGTACAAACTAATTCCACAAAATGTCGACATGTTCAATTTACGAGGAAAATTATTGTTGAAGTTGAATTATGATAATATATGTACATTTTTAATAACTTTATAATATTCAATTAAAAAAAAAATTTATGAAAAATCCCGGGAAAATTTTTTCAAGTATTCAATTTTATATTATTAATATTGCACTTAAACAATCACTATTCTTAGAGCTACTCTTCTGTATACAATATACGGATATTTTCGTATACGAAAAAAGATACATTTTGCAAACTTTCACGATTTTTATCTCCTAAGCTTTTCGAGACTGACAAAAAAATTGAAAAGGAGTAACTCTAGACTATAAAGGAGTGACTTAGTTAATTGTGATGATTTATTTAAGATTCGTTAAAATATTTCTATGAAATTTACAATATTATTATTAAGGTAATGGCTATTCATTGGAGTAGAAATATTACTGAAATATTCATAAATGAATTTCAAAGCCAACCGGTTTTATTGCACAGGAAACACTGTGGCAAGAGTTGGCTAGCAGCCTTAACTCAACTTGTGGTGCGAAGCATTCATGCCGCAAGTGGAAAACATATTTGCTAATGAATAATTTAATTTCAGGTATTTGATAATTGGAGATATTCAGTTACACACAAAATTAAATTCTTAAATAAACATCCATTGTTCATACTAAAAAGTTCACTTTCTAAAAATGTATTATGATAAATGCAGAAAAATGTATGTTATTCTGTTATCATTCATAACAGATTTCATAGCAGATTTTGACATGCCGAATACCAATTTAAGATTTTGTTAAAGATTTTTGAGAGTTCGAAAAATCTGCTATTATTCATAACAGATTTCATAAAAGATTGTCGTGCAGAATACGAATTTTGATCTCGTAATAGATTTTTTGACCGTGTAAAAAATTTGTATGGGATATCATAAAAGAATTTTGTCTTAACAGATTGTGCCGAATAGGCACAAATACCTTGAAATGTTAGCAAAAACGTAGTAAATTTGATTATTGTTTTCGCCGTAATCGCAGAGATAACTATGTGTGTCATACCGTGGACAAAACAATGAGAGAGAAAAAAAGATGGCGAAAATTCCAAAATCAGACCGAAGCGCGGGCAATTGCAAGCGCCTTTGCAATCAAAAAATTTAACAGTAATTGGTGAAACGAGAACTGAAAAATTTTATACAGCAACACTCATATTTGGCAGTGCCTTTAATTTCGTTGTGCCAATCATTCGCTACTTTATCAGCGAACTATTTCCTCTCACTCGCTACTGCTTACGAGCTGTCAAACGTGAAGTACAGTGGAATTGAAACAGTGACAGCCGCAAAATCTTTTCGTGGAAACGTTGACAAAGCACCAACAATTTTTGTGGTTTTTGCTGTTATTTTTTAACGCGTTACGACGATTTTCTTGTCATCAAAACTTTCAAGTCATCTTCTGCTTGGAATTTATTTAATTTATTTGTAAGTTTAATAAAATTCAAGTAAAAAAAAGTTGAAAAGTCAGCTCGGTTACTTGGAACAGAAAATAATTTGAAGAAACTGCGTTAAAAAAAAACACAATTCCCTGTTACATTGTTTTGTCAGTACTGTGTTAAAAGTTTTCGGGTTCCTGTTTCGTGCTGGGCTGTTCTTTTTGATTCGCGGAAGCCCCAAATGTGGCGAATCTGTAGATTGTGAAATTCTAATTGCAATACTTGAAGAAGTCATAGAAAAAGTCATCAAGACAAAGAAACCTCTGGAATAAAAAATATTGCACCTGAAAAATCAATTTCTCCACATTCGACTCTATGTACAACGAACACCCGGCAGACAATTCAAATTGATTTTCTCAGCGTCACATTTACATACTTCAATTAAAGGTTTCCTTTCCTACTTTGCTGCAATTGAAACAGGTTGGTGTGCAATCGTTTTCTTTTTCTACTTTTGAGTGATTGATTAAATTTAATTGTTCTATCTATTTCATATTCTGTTTTGTCTGATATTCGTAGCAAATTGTAAAAATAGGTATTGAAAAATTGGTGAACATTGTTTAACTATTTTTTTTTTTATAACGTGGCGCCTCGTATGGATTTTTCTATGCAACATTCGCCTGGTTTCGTTTGGCTTTGTTTGATGTGCCCGTTCCGAAATCTGATGGTAAAATCTATTTTTTTGTTATTTATTTGCTTAAAGAAATCTTCAAGTTTATGTCTCCCTTTTACTTCCAATTTTTTTTTAATCAATTATGTTATATATCAGACTGTTGCAACTCTACTATTTCTTGTCACTGTGTTGTGTCTCTTTTTAGTTTCAATTTGTCACATTGAATTTCTGCAGTTGTTTAATTAATTTGAACTTCAACCGGTCAGTAGAACACAGTTTGACTCAACGTTTTTGTTGCTATCGCTGCAGTTGTCGACTATTTACTTCCATTCTGCTTGGAATCACCCCACACCACCCCATCACCTGTGCACATCATACGGCATGTTCAATTGACACTTTTTCAGTTGTGGGTGACAGTGTCAACCCGCTTTGCTAATAAACGTCGTCAACTTTGTTTTTTTTTTTATTCCAATTGTAATTGTTTTTTTAGAGCAAGAAAACAACAACTGCAACATATAAATAACTGAATTTGCATTTATATTGATCATGTTAGTTTTTTCTGTTGTTGGTTTTTTATTTGAGCTATTTTTTGTTTTTCTTACTCAGAACCATTATAACAATAAAACTATTCGGCACAGTTTCTGCTCCTGAATTTTTCCATGTTGATCATCAATTTCAAGAGTTTTTTTGAATTCGAACAACGTTGATCGAATTGATCTAAATCTACTAAAAATCGGTCAAGTGGATTAATAAAATTGACTAAATCTGCAGAACAAAATAATCAGTTTGGAGTTTTTCGTTTCCCAAATTTCATTAAGGTAGGCATGAAGGTTCGAGCACAAAAAAAAGATCTTTTTTAAAACTGATCTCATTTTAACATTTTTCAAATTATCAATTTAGATATTTTTTTATATAAAAGTAGACGTAATTCTTCACATTTTTCTGTGCTTGTTTTTCTCTATGTCCCTCTCCCCCCAATACTTTTTATAGTGCTCGCATGATGACTACTCAAAAATGAGGTGGCAAAGGGGTGACAAGTTTTCTAGGCGGACGGTTTCAAAACCAGACGTCGAATCGAGACGCGGAAGGTGGAATTTTTTAGGTAATCACGTCAGGCAGGTACTGTTCTAGGGATTTTCAAAAATATTGAAAATTGACAAAATGGTGCACTTTTTAAAAAAAAAGTTAAAAACAGCATAATTTTTGGGGGTTTTGCCCCCTCTCTCCGCCGGAAGAGAAGTTTGCCAAATTTTCGATGAACAGTATCTGCCTGAAATGATTACTTAAAAAATGCCGCCTTCCACGTCTCGATCGGACATCTGGTTTCCGAGAAAACTTGTCACCCAGTTTGGAAAAAGTAATTTTGAGAAAAATGCGTTTAAATTTTTTTTTTAACAAAATTTATATGAATAATAGCTTCGGTGCGCTCAGCGCTTATCCCCCAAAAGAGGGAGTAGCTTTAGTGAAGCACCGAATTTCATTGATGTGTGACTTATTTCGAAAGTTATACCGAAAATTTTGGGTGCTGAAAAATACCACGCCCCTCGTCTAACGTCCATAAAATGTTACCAGTGGAACAGCATGTGTAAATTGAGGTCGAATACTGAATTCCGAGGCTGTGCGACCTATATTCCAAAACTGTTCGATATCGAAAATTTTAGGTGCATTTTAGGTTTCTTTTACGATCGGCACCAGACTTCACAGCATCTCCTCTCAAAGCTTTGGTATAAAAATTGGCTAAGCGGTGGTTTCAGAGTCTTTACGTGATATACACATATACCCACATACGTATATACATTATTTCGCCTCATGCTCCTTAGAAAAAAAAGTTTTTTAGTCCGTTTCTTCAAAATAATCCATGGCTTATGTTTCGATGATACCCAAAGTATTTTGACTAAAAATATTGGCTTGTATGGTAGTTAAAAAAAAAACAAACGATTAGAAGTAAGAGTAATGAAAAAATTCTTTTGCATAAAAATCTTAAATTTTATTGTTGGACCAAAGATAATGCGGGTTTTTATGGACTGTTTTAAATTATTTCAAATTATTTTCACTAAAATTCAAATGAATTTTTTCCATACTACTTTTAGTCAAATAAATTGTAAAACATGTGTAAATTTTTTTGTAATTTCATGCAATTTAGTTATTCACTTTACACTATATTTTATCATCAATAGATAATTTATTTGACTAAAAGTAACATGGCAAAACAAAATAAAATTTTAATTTGTATTTTAGTGAAAATAATATAAAAAAAAGGTCCGACTGTAAAAATTTTAAATTTATTCGTGCAGATTGGAAGAACTTTTCCATTACTATTATTTCTGACCGTTTGCTATTTTTTAACTACCTCATCAGTAAATATTTTTATAAAAAACTCGATTTTTAGAGCATATTTCAAACCATTCCGTTGCATACTGGTTGAGGTGCGTGGCTTTTAGCTATAGACCCAGGTTCAATTGAATTAATTTTTCTATTCGGCCGTTATCTCTATGCAGACATTGGCAAACCTCAGAGAGTAAAAACTGGCATGAAAAGCTTCTTGAGAACATAAGCCGTTCGGAGTCGGCATAAAACTTGTACATCCAGTTCTCGATCATTTGTGTTCAAACATTTCACAACACGCACGCATAAGAAGCTCGGTCAAATTTTTTTCAAGGGCTGAAATTTCCATTTCGTTTTTGTTTTTTTTTTTTTATTTCAAACCATTCCAGCTCACGGATGGCTATCCCTACAGTAGAAATTTTTGGGGAATCATCATAACATAAAGCACTATCTTGAGGAACCGACCAGAACACCTTTTTTTTATGAGGAGCCTTAGTATATATACATACATTTTCTACAGATAGATAGATGAGCAGAAAAAGTAGGCATGCCAACATTTATATATATAGTAACCGCCACTTGATCCCATTGCACCTATATACCAAGTTTCACTATCAAAACGCCTACAGCTCAGAAATTACAATGATTTCTGAAAAGTCGGCGTAGATAAAGTGCGACACGCTCATTTTTTTAAGGCTTCGGGCAGTAACCATTTGAACTAATCTACCAAGTTTTAGTCTTTTACTGTTAAAAAAATCTGATATATATCCTTTTTATGGATTTGTGGGCGTTAAAAGTAAGCGTGGTAACATTTATATATTAAGTGACCGCCACTCTGACCCATAGCACCTACATACCAAGTTTGACTATCAAAACGTTCACATCTCAGGAATTAAAATTATTTCTAACCGATAGCCCTGGCAGCTATAGTACATTAATTAATTAACTGTAGTACATTATAAAGTAAATAAATAAATTAAATAAAATTATTTCTGAAGAGTGGGCACAGATATAGTGCTCCAATGCACATTTTTTGAAAGCTGTCTAGAGTAAGCGTATGAACTTATGCCCTGTTTAGGTAAAACGAAGCCTTCTTGACAAGATTCGTTCGTTTTCCGACGTGATCGTCCAAAATTGGGTCTTTGCACTTTTTTCTTGCGTTATCGTCCAACATTACGTTGCTTTCGTTTCTCAAATACTCTCAAAGTGAGTTATTGTCAAAAACCTTATTACCAGATTGTAAAAGATGAGCATTTAGCGTAAAACTGACAAAAATCTTGAAAATTGTATGCTTATTACTGGCATTCTATAATAGGTGGCATTACTTTTTGAATCAGCTGTTTTGGTTGTTGACTTTTGGAGGAAAGTAAACTCTTTTTAAATTGATTGCGATAGTTTGAGACAATTTATGCAAAAAAATTTTTCAGCAATTGCCTTCTACAATTTTAATGAGGACGCAAGTGATAGTGATAGTTGTTGTTTTCTTTGTACTGAGAAGATTAGAATTGATAATTATTTCTTAAATATACTTATAAAACAAAATTTACGTTTTTTAAGCATCCATTTCCAGAACGATTATAATTTTGCTCTCGTCAAATTTTGACGTTTCGTTCGGATTTTTTTTCTTACAAATACCCAACTTAACACTGAGGTTACGTCTTCGCTCGTTACTGAGTCAGCTGTATTCGTTTGTGTCTGACATTCTTCCTACATGGATTCAAAACAGCTGATTTTCGCCTGTTTGACGATGCGTTCGTGAAATACACGCATCGTTTGTTTTACCTAAACAGGTCATTTATTACCAAATTTTAGTATTTAACGATGAGAATCGTCTGATTTATAGAAATTCTATTAATTTGTGGGTAAAAAAACCAAGTGGCGGCCGTGGCGCAGTGGGTAGAGTGTGTGGCCCATACGCGAGAGAACCCTGGTTCGAATCCCACCTGACACGGAAAGTTTTTCAATTGAATTAATTTTTCCGTTCGCCCGTCACCTCTCTGCAGACAATGACAAACCTCAGAGAATAAAAACTGCCATGAAAAGCTTCTTGAAAACAGAAGCCGTTCGGAGTCGGCAGAATACATGTAGGTCCAGTTCTCGATCATTTGTGTTCAAACATTCCACAACACGCACAACACAAATTGATCATAAGTAGCTCGGTCAAAGTTCTTTCAAGGACTTAAATTGGCCATTTCGTTTTGTTTTTTTTTTTTGTGGGTGGTACAAGTGGGCTTGGAAAATTTTATATATATATATATTGACTGCCACTTAGAGCACCTGCATATCAAGTGTTACTATCAAAACGTTTACAACTCAGGAATAAGCATGATTTCGAAAAAGTGGGCGTGGATATGATGCGACCACGCCCATTTTTTAACTGTTGCCAACAGTGACCATATGAACTAAATTACCAAACCTTAGTCTTCTACGGCAAAAGCCGTCTAATACAAAGCATTTTTACTGATTTGTGGGCGGTAAAAGTGGGCGTGACAACATTTATGTATACATAGTGACTGCCAATTGGGCCTATAGCACCTGCATACCAAGATTCACTATCAAAACGTGTACAGCTCAGGAATAAGCATGATTTCGATAAAGTGGGCGTAGATATAGGGCGGTCATGCCCATGTTTTGTACATTCGCCGAGAGTAATCATATAAACTAAATTATCAAATCTTAGTCTTCTACGGCAAAAGCCGTCTGATATAAAACTTTTTTACTGATTTGTGGGCTGTAAAAGTGGGAGTGACAACGTTTATATTTACATAGTGACTGTAACTTAGCACCTGCATGCCAAGATGAAAAGTGGGCGTATGTATAGTGCGGCCACGCCCAGTTTTTGTACAGTCACCGAAAGTAACCATCTGAACAAAATTACCAAATTTTAGTGGTATATGATTAAAACCGTCTGATATATAGCATTTTTTTTTTGGTTTGTGAGCGATAGAGCCAATTTGGGTTGTATGGGAAGTACCACGCCCCCTTGTCCAATCAACACCAAACTTCGCAGGAACACTTCCAGAATGTTGCTTCAGTATCCCTAAAAATTTCATAAGGTTTGGTTCGGTGGTTTTGGCGTCTACTTGATATACACACATATCCACATACCCACATACATACATCCATTTTTACATGTATACCCTATAGGAACAAACTACCCTATAGGAACAAACTAACTTGTTTTTAAAAACAACTAATTAAAAAACTAGTTTAAAATAAATCAGTATATGAACTACTTTGAACTATATTAAGCCGTCATCCACTTCAATTCTAAATAGTTTTTATTGCATTATATATAAGTAATTGAAATACTACTTAAAAACAAGTGATTGATAATTTACTTTGAATTATATTAAGGCGGCAACTACTCTGTTTTTGACATGTTTTAATTGCAAATTTTTATTAGATTACAAGTTTATATATATTTAACCATGTTATTTCATCAAATATTATTAACTTTAGGACATCAGTAATAGTTTTCAATTGGTTATTTTAAAGTAATTAAAAAATAATTTAAATATAACTAATTTAACAAGTAGTTGAAAATATATGCAGGCGAAAGTCAATTGACTTATTTAGCGGACATCACCATACAAAATATGTTAGTTCGTTCTATGGAAAAAAGTCAGAATTTCAACTAGTTGTGGTTGACAAAAAACTACTTTATCAACTACTTTTAAATTAGTTGATTTTCCTACAGGGTAGATTCATGCATATATTCATGTATACCGCTGTATCTCAGAAAATTATTCGAATTTTAAAAAATCCGTTTAGGACGTGTTTTTTTAAGGTATTTGGAATACATTTATGAAAAAAATACCGGCAAAATTTTTGTTTTAACCTTCATGCGTACCTTAAAACTATAAAGAAGAAATAGAGCCCATTCTAAAAAAATGCAATGTTGAAACATCTGATTGTAACATTAACATAAGTGCGAATCAGATATAATTTCGTTTCTTATCTTAATACAGGAACCACTTCCACTCCGATCTGGAATTCAATTAAAATTTTTCCAAAATGCTATCCTGAATGCGGAATATAGAAGAATAGTATTTCTTGTCTTAATTCTTATGCAGTCTGGCCAGAGTGGTGAAGGCTGAAGTGGAGTGATGTGTAACACATTTTTATTTGTTCCAATTAAAGTGTAAATTTTTGATTGGTTAAAAGGGTATCCCTTGCAGAAGAACCAATTCGAAGTGAGTGCTTTCATGGCTGTTGAATATTTTGAGAAATGAATGAATTAGATCAAAAATTTCAAATATGGTTTTTTTGGACTTTTTTAAGTTGGTGGGGTGATGTGTAACACCAACAAAATGTTGGTTTAAAGACCAGGCTCTTTAATTTTTTTATATTTATTTTGACTTTTTAAGGTCAGTAAAAGTATTATGATAAGAACCTGAAGTAATAATAGCAATATTTCGTAAATCTATCTGATTCTCAATACACACTAAAAAACATACGTTGGAATTAAAAACTGATCGTTAACTTCAATACATGAATGGCTTTATTAATTGCAAAAAAAAAATACATTTCAAATGTAAAAAGATTAACGAAAAAAAAAAACGAAATTGCCATTTCAGCCCTTGAAAGGACTTTGACCACGCTTCTTATGATCAATTGTGTTGTGAAATGTTTGAACGCAAATGATCGAAAACTGGACCTGCATGTTTTATGCGGACTCCGAACGGCTTATGTTCTCAAGAAGCTTTTCATGGCAGTTTTTGTCAGCCTGAGGGTTGCCATTGTCTGCAAAGAGGTGACGGCCGAACAGAAAAAGTACTTCAATTGAAAAACTTTCTGTGTTAAGTGGGAAGCGAACCAGGGTACTCTGGTATGGGCCACACACTACTCACTGCGCCACCGCCGCCCCAATAGGGGAGGTAGGCGAAGTTTTAATTTAACTTTGCCAAATTTATAGTAAGTGTTCATATTAAAAATTGCAGACTATATGCTTCATTTTAAGTCAGTAAGTTAAATTTTGTGGAATTTTAAAAGATTTTACAGTTTGGATGACGTCAGTTTATATGGAAGGTGGGCGTAGTTTTCATTAGATTTTGATAATGCGATTTTATATTAAATATCAAAGCTTATGTGTAAAATTTCAAATCATTTATTTAATTTTTGAGGAATTTTAAGAGACTTCACTTTTTAAATAAAGTAATTTTGTATTGGAGGTAGGCGTGGTTCTTAGTTAATTTAATTTAATTTCATATTTAAGGTTTATATTTCAAATAAAACATCTGCAAAATTACACGACATTTCTTTAAGTTTTAAGAAATTTTAAGGACTTTATCGTTTAAATATAGTCGTTTATCGTTTAAATAAAATAATCGTTTAAGTAAAGTTTAAATAAAGTCACTCTCTGAGGTTTGCCATTGTTTGCAGAGAGGTGACGGCCGAACAGAAAAATTAAATGTAAATGGTTTGGGAGCTTCTAACTTGTTTAAGAAACCAACGTGGCATATTTCCTTTTTTTATTTCTGTTGATAATCATGTTGTTTCTATGAAAACGTGTTTTAAAATTTGCGTGGCTTATCATGTTTTTACAGAAATAATTTTTACTTTTAAATTTGTAGTAGCTTATCATGGCTTTGCACTTCTGTAGAATTCATTGGTGGCATCTAAAATCAAAATCTTCGCGAATTATCCTTAATCAGATGGTTATTTCGATGCTTAAATTTTGTTGCATATCTGTTTATGCAAGAAACACCGATTTTTTAATTAATTTATTTAGCTTTTTAAGCTATTTAAAGAAACAGTGCATGTTTTACTAAAAATCTATGTTTTCCTAATGATGAGTTTTCTCCTAAATTTACCAGAGATTGAAAATAATAATTATTTTTAGATTTTGAAACCAAAAAAGCATTGTGAAAAAATTGTTATACCGCCGTTTTGAAAGTACCAATAGACTGCTCTCACATTGTAGAACGTGTTTTCTTATTGATTTTTTAAATTTTGACTTAAAATATTGAGCAAAAAATAATAATTATTTCTGTTTTTTTGATTTTTATTTCTTAAGGCAAAAATAAAAAGCAAAATTCGCCCAATATTTTTTTGAGCACTAAATTAATATTTTTTAATGCAAAAATAAAAAGCAAAATGTGGAAGTAGACAGTTACAAAAGAGTTCTTGTTGATGTAGAGACTAATTTGCTAGAGTACTGGATGGAACCGAAAGAAGTATAAAAATCCTTGGCTTAGACGGCTAGTTTTAATTACACACGCTGTTCCTGCTACTCGAGTAAGCGTGGAGCGTGCATTTTCTGCCTTAAACTAGTCATGGGTATCAGAGATACAACCTTAGCGAGGAACATTTATACACCATCTTAATGGTTAAATTAAATGCTAACCTAATATGAAAACGAGTTTATGTAATTGAGTAATAATTTCAATAATAATAAAAATGTTGCTGGTTTCAATTTGCACTTCACAGACTATGTATACTGTAAGAGCCTACGAAGCACTTACGAAATGATATGATTCGCCTTATTATAATTGTTTAACTTTGGCTCAATCGTAAGCTTAGATCCACATTTTGCTTTTTATTTTTGCCATAAAAAATTAAAATCACAACTTACCAGTTATTTAGTGCTCAAAAATATCGGTCAGATTTAGGCAAAAATAAAAAGCAGAAATTATTATTTTTTGCTCAAAATTTTAAAAGGCAAAATATAATTATTATTTTTTGCTCAAAATTTTAAAAGTCAAAATATAATTATTATTTTTTGCTTTTTATTATAAAATGCATAAACGGTCTCTGAAATATACTGCTATTGACCTCATTTTAGAATCTATAAGGCAAACTGTTAAATAAATTTTAACCTTTATGCCATAAACTGTTTTGTGCTCTACTCGTTGAAAAGTACCCTACTCTGAAATCTGAATTATTCCTTGACAACTTCAATATTTTGGGAGCAAATTCTATATATTTATTCCGGTAAAGGTTCCCCTTATTGCAGCAAATCTACAAACGCTACAGCAACACTTGATATATCATTAGAAAGGTCATGACCTGTAGGTATGCAGAAAATTAGATTAGATTTTTTAATAGTTTTAGCGTTTAGCAGATATGAGCGTTTTAAGTTGAGAAAATTTTAAAAAGACTTAAGACACGAACTCGCTCCAATGTGAATGAAAATGTGTGTTTTCCAAAGAAAAGTGGGGAAGTACACCCGATTTTCGAGGCGTTATCACTAGTTATCTTTTATTTTAAATATAAATAATATCGCATTCCTCAAAGTTCTTTGGTTAATCAACAACCAGTTTAAAATATTCAACATATACCTTATAGTGTTAGAAAATTGCATCTTAATATATATCGATATAATATATATTGTTCTATTTTGCAGTTTCTGTAGTCTTTCCATCATTTCTAATGATCCTAAAAACAAAATTGTTGAACAATATTCATTACATTAATCATGACATTACATGACATTATATATTTGAATTGCACTACTAATTGATATTTTGTTTGCGTATTCTTCGAAAAAATCCAAATTTTTTGTCTATCTTCTTGCATATATAATTTTGTGAAGACTTGCGTAAACCTACATGCTATAAAAAAAACTCACCTTTAAGACTTCAACTTTATTTATAAACTCGCAAAAATTTATAAATTTTTATCGGATGGACAATAAACTCAAATTGCCGGGTCGTAACGACCCAACCACAAGAATACCGTGTTAGCATATCGACATATAATTATTTAGAGTTGAAAATTATTTTTAAAACCGCTGGATTGATGATAAACGTATCTGTATTATTCAAAATTCTTACACCTGGGAAATCTAACATTTTTCACACAGCACAGACAAATTTTGCTATTAAAAATACACCATTTTAATTGAAAATTAATGCTGTGTTCTGGTCTTAATTAAATCGTCTATTATAATTGGTCACACTTACATGCGTTTAAAATTTTATTTTATTTTTATTTTAATTGTGCAATTTAAAATATTTAAACGATTTGCGCTAGTAACAACAATTTACAAATGCAATTAATACGTCATTCTGTCAAACGCAAAAATGTACACTAATGCATGTTATGTGGTGTCAATAATAAATAAATGTCGATGCTTACAAACAGCCAGATCCGCAACGGGTCAGTAACATGTTTAGTTTCGAGGGCGCCGCCAATGTTGACCCATTATTTTTTTAAATATATATTTGCGGAAGTCGTCGTATCCAACGAAATGTATTTTTAACTCTGATGAATTTAACTAAAAATTCGTAGAGCGAATCCAACTTTTATACTTACAAATTTTTATAAAATATTTAAGAAAACGATTATTTTCAGTTATATAAAAATTTAAAGAAAACGTTCCGTACCATTGAGTATTCTTCATGAACGCCAAGCCTTATTCAAATTTGCAAAACAGACGTCTTGCAAAAACATCACGTGATATACAAATATGTGCAGTTAGTTCATCACATTCATCTTTTAAGTTTCACTACTCAAGTCTTGGCCAAGGCTCACTATGTCAAAATAAAATCTTTTAAATTGCACTTAATTCGATTTTATTCTTTCTTCCTCTTTCTTTCTCCCCTTCTTTTTAAGCCACAAAAAACCTCAGATCATCCAAGTAAGCAAATCAGCATAATGCGGAATAATCTGGGCTAAAAATAACCTCAAGCTATTTTTAAAAAATACATAACTAAAAGTTTATCAAGAACGAAGACACTCTACTCATTTACTGTTGGCTCCAGCGACTGATTTATTCTGGCTGTGTATTTGTATTTGAGTGCGTTCTAAAAATAGAGTGACCATGTGTGCATCATCGGTTCTTTTGTAAACGCTGTTCTTTGTTCTCCACTTAGTGTTGTTTTGAAGAGCTTCTATTTAAGTGATAAATCGCATCTGTAGTCTACCAAAATACCTTGCCTGCAAAACAACTTTTAATCCACAATGAAATTATTTTGTATTTAGATTTCGATTGACCTCGAGATTTAATGAGTATTTAAGGCGGACATATTTAAAACAATCAAAAGTAGTATATTAAAATTAAAATTGAACACATTCATATTTATTTTATATATATATTAAATTGCTCTGATTTAACATAGAGAATAAAACGTGGTGAATTGCATTGCTGAAGAGTTATTCTGCTCCAAAAGGTTTGATATTTGTTTCCAATTTATTTGGTCCGTTAATTCCAAAAATCAGCATTGCCGTTTTCGAGATAATAAAGTTATCTTGCCTTGGTGGCTCTAACTTTTGATTGAACTGCCCAATTTGTCTGTAATTTTTTTAACTATTATAAAAAAATGCGTGCATCCTTTATCCTTGTTAACTTGGTAAACAGACCTGTAATTTATAAGATGAAAGTAGAGAAAATAAGGCTTTATTAAATATTTTTTCAAGTTTTATATTTTACTAGCTTATACCCGGCGCGCTTCGCTGCGCTAAGCGCTTATCTCCTAAAAGAGGGTGTAGCTTTAGTGAAACCATACTTTTATAGTAAGTTCGTACCGAGTTTTATTGATGTGTGATTTATTTCGACCAGGGGGAACAGGGGGCGAACCTTCACATGGCAACGTGTCTGACCGCCTCAACCTGGCGAGGCCAGCATTATCCATGTCGAAATCGTCTCAAGTCGACTCAAACCTCCAAGTGGTGTTCCCTGGGCAACGGCAAACTGGCATCCGTCAGTTTGACGGCTAATTTGAGCGGCGGGTCGATCCATAGACCTTAAACATGGAATGTGCGCAGGGTTTGGGTCCCGCCACATTACTACTGCCCAATGAAAACTCGTCAACGACGACGAGGGAGACCATGCCTCCGATGGATGGACCAGGCTGAGGAAGCCCTAACCGCACTTGGTGTATCCGATTGGAGAAGGCGCGCGCAAAGCAGAGGCGCCTGGCGAGAGCTGATGAGGTCGGTCGAAATCCGGACACGGGTTGTCACGGCCATCTAAGTAAGTAAGACTTATTTCGAAAACTATACCGAATATTTGGGGTGCTGAAAAAGTACCACGCCCCTCGTCCAACGCCCATAAAATGTTACCAGTGGAACGACATGTGTAAATTGAGGTAGAATACTGAATTCCGAGGCTGTGCGACCTACAAAAAAAAACTAAAACTGTTCGATATCGAAAATTTTAGGTGTATTTAAGGTGCCTTTCACGATCGGCATCAGACTTCATAGGAACCCTCTCAAGGCTTTGGTATAAAAATTGGCTTAGCGGTTTCGGAGTCTTTACATGATATACACATATACCCACATACGTATATACATTAAGTCGCCTCACGTTCCTTAGAAAAAAAAGTTGCTTAGTCCGGTTCTTCAAAATAATCCATGGCTTATGTTACGATGATCCCCAAAAAATTTCGACTAAAAATATTGCCTGGTATGGTAGTTAAAAAAAAAAGACGGTCAGAAATAAGAGTAATAAAAAGTTCTTTTGCATCAAAAAATCTTAATTTTTTTCCGTTGCACCAAAGAGAGTGCGGATTTTTATGGATTGTTTTAACTTTTTTCATCTTATTTTCACTAAAATTTAAATTAATTTTTTCCCATACTACTTTTAGTCAAATAAATTGTAAAATGTAAAAAATGTGTACATTTTTTTGTAATTTCATTTACTTTAATTCTTCACTTTACACTATATTTTATCATCAATAGATAATTTATTTGACCAAAAGTAACATGGCAAGAAAAAAAAAATTTTAATTTGAATTTTAGTGAAAATAATATAAAAAAAAAGTTTAAAAATTAATCAAAATCCGCATTACCTCTGATCCGACTGAAAAAATTAAAAACTGATTGGTGCGGATAACTATTAAGTCTGACCGTTTGTTATTAAGAACATAAGAAGATCGGTCAATGTCCTTTTAAGGGCCGAAATGGCTATTTCGTTTTTGTTTTTTTTTTTATTTCAGACTATCCCAGAACACGGATGGCTATCGCTACTGTCAAAATATTTGCTGAATCATCATAACATAAAGCGTTATTTTGAGCAACCGACCCAAATACCATTTTTTTGTGAAGAGCCTTAGTATACAAACATACATTTTTTACTGATTGATAGATGAGCAGAAAAGGAAGGCATGGCAACATTTATATATATAGTGACCGCCACTTGGTCCCATTGCACCTACATATCAAGTTTCACTATCAAAACATGTACAGCTCAGAAATTACAATGATTTCTGAAAAGTCGGCGTAGATAAAGTGCGACACGCCCATTTTTTTAAGGATTCTGACAGTAACCATATGAACTAATCTACCAAATTTTATTCTTTTACTGTTAATTTTGATGTATATACTTTTTACGGATTTGTGGGTGTGACAAAATTTATATAAAAAAAGTGACCGCCACTTTTACGTTCACATCTCAGGAATTAAAATTATTTCTAACCGATAGCCCTGGCAGCTAGTGCTTACTTAGTTATAATTTTTAAATTGTAACTAACTATAATACATAAATGAATAAATAAATTAAATAAAATTATTGCTGAAGGGTGGGCACAGATATAGTGCTAATATGCACATTTTTTGCAAAGCTGTCGAGAGTAAGCGTATAAACTTAATTACCAAATTTTAGTATTTAACGATGAGAATCGTCTGATTTATAGAAGTTCTATTGATTTGTAGGTAAAAAAAGTGGCGGCCGTGGCGTAGTGGGTAGAGTGTGTGGTCCATATGGGAGAGAACCCTGGTTCGAATTCCACCTGACACAGAAAGTTTTTTCAATTGAATTAATTTTTCTGTTCGGCCGTCACCTCTCTGCTGACAATGGCAAACCTCAGAGAGTAAAAACTGCCATGAAAATCTTCTTGAGAACATAAGCCGTTCGGAGTCGGCATAAAACTTGTAGGTCCAGTTCTCGATCATTTGTGTTCAAACATTCCACAACACGCATAACACAATTAATCATAAGAAGCTCGGTCAAAGTCCTTTCAAGGACTGAAATTGGCCATTCCGCGTTGTTTTGTTTTTATTTGCAGGTGGTACAAGTTGGCGTGGCAAATTTTATATATATATATATATATATACTGACCGCCACTTAGAGCACCTGTATATGAAGTGTCACTATCAAAACGCGTACAACGCAGGAAAAAGCATGATTTCGAAAAAGTGGGCGTAGATATGGTGCGCCCACGCCCATTTTTTAACAGTTGCCGACAGTTACCTTATGTACAAAATTACCAATTCTTAGTCTTCTACTGTAAAAGCCGTCTAATATAAAGCATTTTTACTGATTTGTGGGCGTTAAAAGTGGACGGGACAACATTTCTATATACATATATGTATAGTGACTCACTTGGATCCATAGCACCTGCATACTAAGATTCCCTAACAAAATCGTGTACAACTCAGGAATAAGCATGATTTCGAGAAAGTGGGCGTAGATATATGGCGGCCATACCCATTTTTTGTGCATTGGCCGACAGTAATCAAATAAAATAAATTAACAAATCCTAGTCTTCTACAGCAAAATCCATCTGATATAAAGCATTTTTACTGATTTGTGGGCGTTGAAAGTGGGCGTGACAACATTTATATGCAGCCATGGACACATAAATAGCACAAATGTCAACTTACTTTTTAAACGTTTCGTTTGAACCTAATAATGCATTCATTAACTGTAGTTATAATTTTTTGAGACTCCAGTGTGACATTGTTTAAAATTCCGAGAGAGATGTACCGTTACTTACTTTTATTTGCTCAGGCCATCTCTTTCTGTATAGACATGTACGATCTGCTGTGGTCATATAAATAGCACACATGTTAGTTGCACCCTTGTATGTTGGTGACAAGATTGGGTGTTTGTAAAAATTTTAGAGTTTTATTCAGTTAATTTCGCCGATTCTAAATAAAATGGGTCGTGGCAAACATTGCACTCCGGAAAAAAGGTCTATAATTCACGAACTAAGTGAATAAGCAAAAAACCATCTGAAATCGCGGCTATTATCAAAATTTCGCGTAAAATGGCCTATAATGCACTCAAGCTGGTTACATCAAATGGTTGAAATAATTTCAAGAATAAGCCGCGCAATCCTAGACGTAAAACCACCGCTTCTACTGATAGACTTAGAGTTTGCAAAAGTAAGGCTGATCCTTTCAAGTCAGCAAAGCAAATTATGAGGGAAATAAATGAAGAAAATAACGTTAATGTTGCAAGAAAACTAGTAACTAGGAGACAACATGAAGCTAATCTTTATGGACGCATTAGCTGAAGAAAGCCGCTCTCAAAAAAAAAAAATTTAAAGGATCATTTAGCGTTTGCAAGGGCCCATGTGAATAAAGAAGACCAATTTTGGAAGAACGTGCTCTGGACTGACAAATAAAATTTAATAAAGTTTTCCCAGATGGAAAAACTTTTTTCGGAGCCCCAAACGCCAAGAGTTGAATCCGAAGTATACAAAAAAATCATTAAAGCATGGAGGAGGGAATTTAATGGCTTGGGGAGCTTTTTCCTGGCACAGCGTTGGGCCAATTTTTCGTATACCAGGAAAAATGGACAAAAATATGTATTTAAGATATTCTTAATAACCAAATGAAACCATTTGCATTTAAAAACATACCTAGTAGGTGGACTTTTATGCACGAGAATGATCCAAAACACACAGCAAAGGTTGTAATTGATTGGCTAGAAAAGGAAAAAATTAATATTTTGAATTGGCCGGCTCAAAGCCCAGACCTCAATTCTATAGATAATTTATGGAATGATGTGAAGGCCAGCATAAGCAACCAAAATTTTCGAAATTAAGATGAGTTCTTGAGTGGAATTGAGAAGGCTTGGCACTCTATTCCGAAGGATAGGGTCAGGAAGCTTGTGGAGAGTAAGGGACGAAGATGTCGGGCTGTTTTGGACAATTCGGGATACAGTATCAAGTACCAGTAAGCATATTCATAAGCTCATTGTAAAATAAAAATAAATCACTATGTCTTTTTTTCAGAATCCAAATTGTGCTATTTATACGTCCACCTCAGCTAAGGAACAAGTTCAGATTTTTCATTAATTTCCTAATTTTTAATTCGCAATTACAAAGTTACTACTGATTTTAAGTTTTTAATGTTTAAACTCAAATAGTATGAAATTAATTTTTGTTTTCCTCTTTGTATTTTATTTAAATTTATGTGAAACACCCTACATATATTTTTGTGCTATTTATTTGTCCACGGCTGTATACATAGTGACTGCCACTTAAATACACAGTACCTGCATATTTAAGTGTCACTGTCAAAACGTGTACAGCTCAGAAATAAGCATGATTTCGATAAAGTGGGCGTAGATATAGTGCGGCCATGCCCATTTTTTGTACACTTGGCTGACAGTAATCATTTAAACTAAATTACCAAATCTTAGTCTTCTAGGGCAAAAGCCGTCTGATATAAAGCATTTTTACTGATTTGTGGGCGGTAAAAGTAGGCGTGATAATATTTATATTCACATATGACTGCCACTTGGACCTATAGCACCTGAATACCAAGATTCACTATGGAAACGTGTACAACTCAGGAATAAGCATGATTTCGATAAAGTGGGCGTAGATATAGTGCGGCCATGCCCATTTTTTGTACATTGGCCGAGAGTAATCATATAAACTAAATTATCAAATCTTAGTCTTCCACGGCAAAATCTGTCTGATATAAAGCATTTTTACTGATTTGTGGGCGGTAAAAGTGGGCGTGACAACGTTTATATTTACATAGTGACTGCCACTTGTATCCATAGCACCTTCGTACCAAGATTCACTATCAAAACTTGAACATCTCAGGAATTAAAATGATTGCTGAAAAGTGGGCGTAGATATAGTGTGACCACGCCCATTTTTTGTACAGTCACCGAAAGTAACTATCTGAAAAAAATTACCAAATATTAGTTTTATATGATTAAAACCGTCTGATATATAGCATTTTTTTTTGATTTGTGGGCGACAGAGCCAATTTGGGTTGTATGGGAGGTACCACGCCCCCTTGTCCAATCAACACCAAACTTCACAGGAATACTTCCAGAATGTTGCTTCAGTATTCCTAAAAATTTCATAAAATTTGGTTCGGTGGTTTTGGAGTCTATACGTGATATACACACATACCCACATACATGCATTCATTTTTATATATATACAGGGTTGTCAATATTCGAAGCGCCCATCTGGTAACACTGTAACTTTCCGAAGTGATGCCAAATCGACTAATGACATACCGCGTTTGAAGCGTCATTCCAAGCAAATGTTTACAATGGAACAGTACACGCCACGCGAACGCTCTAAAATTGTTGAAATTTACATTCAACAAAACGAGTCAATAGTGAAAACTCAACGTGCTTCCAAAAAAATAAATAAAGTGAAAAGTGCGCCTTCCAAGAAAACAATTTATCGTTTGTATGAAACTGAAAATCCACAAGAGATTCAAGAGGTACCTCTTCACGATGCAAAAGTCACTGTTTGGTGCGGCGTTTGTGCTAAAATGCTCATTGGGCCGTTCTTTTTCGAAGATGATAATGGCCACAGAGTTACTGTCAATCAGGAGCGTTATCGCGATATGATAAACAATTTTTTCATGCCAATCGTTCGTCGAAAGCGTATCAGGCACTACTGGTTTCAACAAGACGGCGCGCCACCACACACAAGCCGCACTACAATCGATTTTTTGAAATGGGCGCTTCGAATATGGACAACCCTGTAGAGATTTCGTCTGTTTGGATATTGCACTGATTCTGATCACTGATTGCACTGAAAAAAGCTATTTTTGTAATTAGCGAACCAAAATACATTAAAAAAGTTATCAAATCTCTTGAAGCAAACATTTTTCTTTTATTTTGTAGAGTAAGGTATAATATACGTGTAAATTTAAAAAAAAGTGTTTTTATTTTTGTTTGCTTAATGTGTTCTTTATAGTTTCTAGAATATACATACTAGAGCCCTGCATGAATACATTCATCAAGTGAATATACCCCGATTATCTGCTGTAGCGCATTCACTACAAGCAAAGCTGCAAGCGAATAACTGTAAACAACAGGTCGAGTAGCAAAAGGTCGTGTAGCGCAAGAGAATAACTTTTTATTTGTTCTCTTTTCATACACTCTTGCACTGAGGTGAGCTTGCGATCTACGCGTTGTTTCAGTTTTTTCTCTGAGCACTTAATAAATTACACGAATACTTCAGGTATCTGCTGCAGTGATCTGAATAAGAATCAGGTATGTTGGTTTTTCCCCGCAATAAACTTTATGTTATTCTTAATGCATAGTCAGTTTGATGTTGGATAGAGGTGCAATCAAACGCATTTTTTTAAGATAAAAATACATAAATATTAATAAAAAATTTTTCATTCTAAATGGATATTGATATAGTGAATAACATTAAAAAACTGTTTGCACTGCGAATAAAAACCTAAATAAGAGTTAATATGTTGGGTTTTCCCCGCAATAAGCTTTTGCTATTCTTAATGCATATTTTTGTTATTTTTTGTTGCTTTATTCGCTACCTTCGATACAAAAACACTAAAACTGTCGAAAATAGCTTATATCGGCCGTAGCTGAACTCCTTGAGGGGTCAAATATATCAGCTGGTCCTATTATTTTTGACCTTCAATATTTCTCCCGAACACACCTACCCCCTATCTACCACCCTTCTTTGGCTCCCCATACAAAAAACACAAAAGCTGTCGAAAATAGTTTATATTGGCCGTAGCTGAACTCCTAGAGGGGTCAAATATATGAGGTGGTCTATTATTTTTTGCCCCTCAACATATCTCCCGAACACACCTACCCCCTATCTACCACCCTTCTTTGGATCCCCATACAACAAACTCAAAAGCTGTCGAACATAGTTTATATCGGCCGTAGCTGAACTCCTAGAGGGGTCAAATATATGAGTTGGTCCTATTATTTTTTGCCCCTCAACATATCTCCCGAACACACCTACCCCCTATCTACCACCCTTCTTTGGGTCCCAATACAAAAAACATTCGTTCTACGAACGAACGAATAAAGAAATATTCGCTAAATATTCAGGGTATGAACACTGATATTTTTGTTATTATACCCCAACGCGTACTACGTAAGGGGTATATTAACTTTGTCATTCCGTTTGTAACGCCAACAAGGAGGCGTGGCAGGTATAGAAAAATATATATATTTTTGATCAGCATCATCTCCTGAGTCGATTTCCGTGTGTCCGTCTGCCTGTCCGTCTGTCGACACGATTACAGCCGCAATTTTAAAGCTATTGCGATGAAATTCAAAATATAAGTTTATTTTTAAAAAAGGAAGATTAAGTTCGAAAATGTGCCAAATCGGATGAAAACCACGCCTACCTCCCATAAAAAGTGACTTTATATTAACCGTAAAATATCTTTAAAATCCACAAAAATTAAAGAAATGCCTTGAAATTTGGCAGATGAGCTTTGCTCTTCAGTTTTAATCCTGGCTATGAATTTTGGAAAAATCAAATGAAAACCACGCCTACCTCCCATACAAAGTGGCTTTATTTTAAAAGTAAAATCTCTTAAAAATCTGCTCAAATTAAAGAAATGTCTTGAAATTTTGCATATAGGTTTTGATATATAATATAGACCACCACTATGATATTTGGCAAAATCGAATGAAAACCACGCCTACCTCCCATACAAATTAGCTTTATTTTAAACGTTAAATCTCTTAAAAATCCACAAAAATTAATGAAATGTCTTGAAATTTTGCATTTTAGCTTTGATATATAATATGAAACATCTCTTTGATATATGGTAAAATCGGATCAAACCACGCCTACTTCCCATACAAAGAGACGTCATCAAAATAGGAAAACTTTCGTTTATATATAAAACTGAATATCATCGTGTATGTCGTGGCTGAAGAATTCGAATATACTTCAATATGGCCGCGGGGGGGGGGGGGGGGTATTTTAGCTTCGGTACCCTGTCGACCCTTACTAGTTTTTTATTGCTTTATTTGCTACCTGCTGTTGTTAGTAAAGCATCGTGCTCTTATTCTCTTCGTTTCTTATATCTGAATAAAACAAAGAGAGTGTAAGATCAGGTATGAGCAAAGCAGAAAAGGGATAGAGGAAATTTTTTATTCTATAGCAAGAGAATATATTCAGGGAGGCGAAAAAGCATACTCATGCAGGGCTCTAATACATACATGCTTTAAAAACGATATCTGGCATTGCAGATTAAATAATATTTAATAATTTTTTTAAAACGGTTCGATAGATATCACTGAAGCTGAGTGCATTTTGTTCGTAATTTTGTCTTTTAAGCAACACCCTAAATTCAAGTACCTACTATATTTTTTTTTATAGACAAAAAGGCGCGCGAAAAGCTATTTTTTTTAACTTTTTACTCTAACTTTCACCATAATTTTGAAAAAAACCTCCGGGGTCGACATTTGATTTTTTGTTTCAGATACATGGGAAAGGCCATATCCGTCGAACCGTTTTGGATGTCTTTTTTTTTTAATGTCATTTTCAGCGCCCTCTATATAAAAGCCTAAAAATTATTAAAAAAAAAAAAAAATTATAAGGTGCTTTTAATGTACAACTAGCTGAACACCCGCCCGCTTCGCCAGGCTCTTTTTTAACAGACTTACATTTATGTAGCTAGGTAAGTTCTGTCTGAAATTGCTGTATTCAGAAAATCTGGTTTGGGTATGTCTATATGAACTGTAACGGTAGAGCTTTTTTTTTTAATTGTAGAGAATTTTGGTAATGTATCTTTCACCAGCGAATTCGTAAAAATAAAAAAAAAATAATGACCTCTATGAAAAAAATTACCAGGACCGAATTCATAAAAGTAAAAAAAAATTAAGCTGCCATTCTTATTTTAAGAGAACTACATCGTTTTTATATTTAATTAGCGATTAATTTAATTTTTACGTAGTAAAAAGAATTTACGTAGTGTGTTAAATGGCAACTCAATGGAAAAAATTGTGTTACAATTAAATTCTGACGACGGATTCGGATTCAGCAACCCATTTTTAGCTTATGCTCGCCCAACACCGAATTCGTAAAAATTTATAAATTTAAGTGGCAATCCTATGGTAAAAAATAACATAATTTTTTAAATTATGACAACGGATTCAGGTTAAGTGACCAATTTTTAGCTTGTGTTCTCCCCAGCACCGAATTCGTAAAAATAGAAAAATATAAGTGGCAGCCCTATGGAAAAATACGTAATTTTGAATTCGTTAAAATAAAAGAGTTTAAGTGGCAACCCTTTGGCAAAAAATTACATAATTTTTTAAATTCTGACAACGGATTCAGTGACCCATTTTTACTTAGTGTTCGCCCACCGAATTCGTAAAAATAAAAAATTTTGGTAGCAACTCTATTTTTTTTAGCCTATAACCTTCGCATTATCTACATTAAAAAAATTCACCTAAATTGTTTAAAAATTACGGGTAGCAGAGAGAAGCGGGCGCTTTTTCCCACTTTGTTTTTTATACAGTTTGTCAAGAAAGTGTTTTTACATAGTGAAATAATTGTCATTTTTATTTTTGTGCTAAAAAAACTAACAGTACGTTCAAAAAGTCCATAGGATGACACATAGATGGCGTTACTAGATTTTTTTCCATATGATTTTTATTTAGTACCAACCTTCAAACGATACATATAAAAATTTGCCAACAATCTGACAATTGATTCGTGAGTTATAGCATTTTGTGTGCAACTATTGTTATTGAAATAAATGGAAAAAAGTGAATTTCGAGTCTTGATAAAGCATTTCTTTTTGATGAAAAAAATTGCAGTGGAAACCAAACAATGGCTTGATAAATATTATCCGGACTCTGTGCCATCCAGACAAGTGGTAGAAAAGTGGATTGCTGAATTTAAACGTGGTCGTACCAGCACAAATTATGCAGAGCGCAGTGGACGCCCAAATCAGACTGTTATTAAACAAAACATCAAAAAAATCCACAAATTGGTTATGAACGATCGCAAATTGAAGGTGCACGAGCTAGCTGACATTGTAAAGATACCAGATGATAGTGTTTTTACCATTTTACACGAACATTTGGGTATGCGAAAGCTCTGTGCAAAGTGGGTGCCGCGTGAGCTCACTGTTGATCAAAAACAACAACGAATTGATGCTTCAGTGGAGTGTTTGTCGCTGTTAAACCGCAATAAAATCGAACTCTATCGTCGATATGTGACAATGGATAAAACATGGCTTCACTATTACACACCAGAATCCAAAAGACAGTCAGCTGAGTGGACAGCAGTCGACGAACCGAATCCAAAGCGAGCAAAGACCCAACAGCCGGCTTATAAGGTGATGGCGTCTGTATTTTGGGATGCGAAACGAATAATATTCATGGACGATCTCCAAAAAGGAACCACCATCAACAGCGACTATTACTGTGCAGTTTTGGATCGATTGAAGGCTGAAATCGCCAAGAAACGGCACCGTGTTACAAATCGATGAAAACTATAGCAAAATTGAAAGAATTGGGCTTCGAATTGCTTACCCACCCACCGTATTCTCCAGATTAAGCCCCCAGCGACTTTTTCCTGTTTTCAGATCTCAAGAGAATGCTTGCTGGAAAGAAATTCAAGTCCAATGATGAAGAAATCGCTGAAACTGAGGCCTATTTTGACGAGAAAGAGAAATCGTACTATAAAAGTGGAAATCGCTCAACTCGTTGTATCGCTCTCGAAGGCAACTATGTTGAATAATATAATCGACTTTTATCAAAATTTTGTTTTTTTCTTACTTGTCTTACGGACTTATTGGATGACCTGTTATTTACTACAAAATGGCGTAAAAATTTTATAAATCGGTTACCACAAAAAATGGGTATTTTTGCCAATGAATTTAATTTTTGAGCCACAGTGCGGCGTTCACTATGTTCTCAACCTAAGTTTCTTGTCATCAGACAAAAAAATTATAAGGTGCTTTTAATGTACAACTAGCTGAACACCCGCCCGCTTCGCCAGGCTCTTTTTTAACAGACTTACATTTATGTAGCTAGGTAAGTTCTGTCTGAAATTGCTGTATTCAGAAAATCTGGTTTGGGTATGTCTATATGAACTGTAACGGTAGAGCTTTTTTTTTTAATTGTAGAGAATTTTGGTAATGTATCTTTCACCAGCGAATTCGTAAAAATAAAAAAAAAATAATGACCTCTATGAAAAAAATTACCAGGACCGAATTCATAAAAGTAAAAAAAAATTAAGCTGCCATTCTTATTTTAAGAGAACTACATCGTTTTTATATTTAATTAGCGATTAATTTAATTTTTACGTAGTAAAAAGAATTTACGTAGTGTGTTAAATGGCAACTCAATGGAAAAAATTGTGTTACAATTAAATTCTGACGACGGATTCGGATTCAGCAACCCATTTTTAGCTTATGCTCGCCCAACACCGAATTCGTAAAAATTTATAAATTTAAGTGGCAATCCTATGGTAAAAAATAACATAATTTTTTAAATTATGACAACGGATTCAGGTTAAGTGACCAATTTTTAGCTTGTGTTCTCCCCAGCACCGAATTCGTAAAAATAGAAAAATATAAGTGGCAGCCCTATGGAAAAATACGTAATTTTGAATTCGTTAAAATAAAAGAGTTTAAGTGGCAACCCTTTGGCAAAAAATTACATAATTTTTTAAATTCTGACAACGGATTCAGTGACCCATTTTTACTTAGTGTTCGCCCACCGAATTCGTAAAAATAAAAAATTTTGGTAGCAACTCTATTTTTTTTAGCCTATAACCTTCGCATTATCTACATTAAAAAAATTCACCTAAATTGTTTAAAAATTACGGGTAGCAGAGAGAAGCGGGCGCTTTTTCCCACTTTGTTTTTTATACAGTTTGTCAAGAAAGTGTTTTTACATAGTGAAATAATTGTCATTTTTATTTTTGTGCTAAAAAAACTAACAGTACGTTCAAAAAGTCCATAGGATGACACATAGATGGCGTTACTAGATTTTTTTCCATATGATTTTTATTTAGTACCAACCTTCAAACGATACATATAAAAATTTGCCAACAATCTGACAATTGATTCGTGAGTTATAGCATTTTGTGTGCAACTATTGTTATTGAAATAAATGGAAAAAAGTGAATTTCGAGTCTTGATAAAGCATTTCTTTTTGATGAAAAAAATTGCAGTGGAAACCAAACAATGGCTTGATAAATATTATCCGGACTCTGTGCCATCCAGACAAGTGGTAGAAAAGTGGATTGCTGAATTTAAACGTGGTCGTACCAGCACAAATTATGCAGAGCGCAGTGGACGCCCAAATCAGACTGTTATTAAACAAAACATCAAAAAAATCCACAAATTGGTTATGAACGATCGCAAATTGAAGGTGCACGAGCTAGCTGACATTGTAAAGATACCAGATGATAGTGTTTTTACCATTTTACACGAACATTTGGGTATGCGAAAGCTCTGTGCAAAGTGGGTGCCGCGTGAGCTCACTGTTGATCAAAAACAACAACGAATTGATGCTTCAGTGGAGTGTTTGTCGCTGTTAAACCGCAATAAAATCGAACTCTATCGTCGATATGTGACAATGGATAAAACATGGCTTCACTATTACACACCAGAATCCAAAAGACAGTCAGCTGAGTGGACAGCAGTCGACGAACCGAATCCAAAGCGAGCAAAGACCCAACAGCCGGCTTATAAGGTGATGGCGTCTGTATTTTGGGATGCGAAACGAATAATATTCATGGACGATCTCCAAAAAGGAACCACCATCAACAGCGACTATTACTGTGCAGTTTTGGATCGATTGAAGGCTGAAATCGCCAAGAAACGGCACCGTGTTACAAATCGATGAAAACTATAGCAAAATTGAAAGAATTGGGCTTCGAATTGCTTACCCACCCACCGTATTCTCCAGATTAAGCCCCCAGCGACTTTTTCCTGTTTTCAGATCTCAAGAGAATGCTTGCTGGAAAGAAATTCAAGTCCAATGATGAAGAAATCGCTGAAACTGAGGCCTATTTTGACGAGAAAGAGAAATCGTACTATAAAAGTGGAAATCGCTCAACTCGTTGTATCGCTCTCGAAGGCAACTATGTTGAATAATATAATCGACTTTTATCAAAATTTTGTTTTTTTCTTACTTGTCTTACGGACTTATTGGATGACCTGTTATTTACTACAAAATGGCGTAAAAATTTTATAAATCGGTTACCACAAAAAATGGGTATTTTTGCCAATGAATTTAATTTTTGAGCCACAGTGCGGCGTTCACTATGTTCTCAACCTAAGTTTCTTGTCATCAGACAAATTTATTACGATCCGTACACACTTGTAAAAATGTCGCTTATATTCTTTGGTACTTTGAATTTTGTAGTGGCGGCCGTGGCATAGTGTGAGTGGCCCATAAGCCAGAAAACCCTGGTTCAATACCCACCTGACACAGAAAGTTTTTTCAATTGAACTCATTTTTCTGTTCGGCCGTCACCACTCTGCAGACAATGACAAACCTCAGAGAGTAAAAACTGCCATGAAAAGCTTCTTGAGAACATAAGTCGTTCGAAGTCGGCATACAACTTTGTAGGTCCAGTTCTCTATCATTGGTGTTCAAACATTTCACAATACGCATAACACAATTGATCATAAGAAGGTCGGTCAAAGTTTTTTTAAGGACTGAAATGGCCATTTCGTTTTTTTTTTCGTACTTTGAACTTCCGGTCAAAATATTTAAGACTAGTTGCGTTTTAAAGTTACAACATTTTTTTAAATGAGTCCTCTTAGAGCTTAATACGACCAAAATTATAGGAACTACATACTTTTGAAAAAAGTATCTCGTATTGTTTTTCGACCATGTTTTGTATTTTTTTTTTTTTTTAAGTTCATCTACACACTTTTTTTCAATTAATAATTTATTGACTGCATATTTTGTTGTTTTCCCATTCATATTATTTGCTATCTATTTAAAAACAACAAATACTATGTCAATTCTGTTCTATCTATTTTCAGCTGAGTTGAATTGTAATGCAAGCAAACGAACGCGAGTTGTTTTTCACTTATTGACATTATGTAAATATTGACTTGAAACGCGGAAAAACGCGGAAAAACGCGGAAAATAGTTGGCAACACTTACAACAAATATTATAAGCTAAAATAAATAAAAATCAACAGCAACTGCAGAATAATGAGCAAACGAATATGCTATAAATTTTTACACTTACAAGAAAACCAACTTTTAACGCCCCTTATTTGAAAGCAAGAGCCTTCTTGATAACGCCTACCGCACAAGTTTCGATACCTCATTCACTGCATTTACTTGTTTGCGGAATTGTCTAATTAAATTTATTGTATGCAATTGTTTCTCATTTTTAGATTCAAAAATAATATTAGTCGCGTTTGTTATTATACTTGTCTTTTTTGATGACACTGCATCTCGTGCTGCATTCCATTTTGTAGTTGTAAAATTATTAAACGAAAGTGACGATTGATTTTTATGAAACGCCATCGCGTAGATGTTTCTGCGTGGTGAAAAATTGTATTCCACGTAAAAATAGGATTTTTTTTTTATATTTATTTCGTTTGCCTATTAAAACGCCGTCTCTTTCTTTCGTGCAAATTAAATTTATTTTTGTTTACAAAAAAATTAGTTCTTGTTTGATACTTGTTACATGTTTTTGAAAAAATTATCTGATACATATAAGAGTTTTATTTATAACTGAGCTATTTTTGTTCGTGTTGCAAATTTTGTACTGGGTAAAAAAACATTATTTTTAAACAATAAATGTTTCTTTGATATTTTTAAAGTTTCTTACGATTGCCGGGCTAATGTTTTTCTATTTTTTTTTTCTAATAAATTTTTTTAAACGGAAAGGATTTATTGTCTGCTATGGAAGGGAAGAAAGCTAAAGGTAAAAAAACTTGTGAGCTTTTACTATCTATCTAACAGAAACTAAAGCGTTGTACTGCAGTCCATGGCAGAATTATAAGGTAGGGTCGACTCGGAGAGGAATGGAGTAGAAAGCAGAATAAAGCGAGATTGGTGTCAAAATCAGCTGTTCATCGCGAATTTCTTTATGTTTCGTTTCGCAGTTGTTTTTAGGTTAAAACTGTTACAGGTTTTTTTTGCAATTTTAAGACTTCTTTCACATTTTATAGTTTTTATTACACTTCTTTTATAATATTTTCACTCAAATTAGCACAAATTTAACACCCATGACCGCACTGTTGGCAACTTGGAAACATAAAATATTTTCTTCTTTTGCAATTTTTACGAAATTCGTCGTTTTGACATATATGTTCCTTCTCATTATCCACTCTTCGTTGACGAGTGAGAGCACTCAGCGAAGCGGCCCTACCTTATCATTGTATCATGCTGCAGTCATACTCTTACTTACAGTCCAACCTAAATAGGCGCGCGTTGCGTTGCGTTTCCAATCGCCACGCAAATGTTGTATGAGCGCTACCCAAACAAAACGCTGCGTGAACTTCAAAAATTGTTGCCTTTGTTCTTGTTTTTCTTTTTGTTCTCTATTTCGCAGCCAACTTTACTACCGAACGCATTGTCAAAATCGGAAATTCGAATCGAGTTGCGTTAGTGCGTTTCGCATTTGGGTAGGCTTCATACAAAATGTGTGTGCATGAACCAATTTTGACAGTTAACAGACGCAAGCGCACCTTTTTAGGTTGCACTGTTATTTTATGTATGACTCAAACTTATTTTAATGCATAAAATATTCAACGCAACCACATTGACTTAGAACACAAATTGGAGTTGCGTTTGCCGATCATTCCAATATCAAATACGCATAAAATATTAAACGTCCCCGCATTGACTCAAAACACGAATTGAAGTTGCGTTAGCTGGTCCTTTCAATGTCAAATACTTTGCGATGTTTGAACTGCGAATAAGCGGTGGTACTTTTAATCCGTTTATGAATGACAAATTCAATGCAACCATCGCATAAAATAGTCAACGTCCCCGCATTGACCCAGAACACAAATTGATGTTGCCGTGTGAGTATGAGTGTGACTCTGTCCTTCTCTGCCGCTGTGCAACCGCTGTATTCTTATCTTTAGCTGTACTTCGTTGTTATTGCTGGGCTTGGATGTCCGTTGCTATATTTGTTTTGATTATTGCTAGCATAGTCCCAAGTTAGACATGCCGATATGACGACGATTTCTCTCACCGATTTTCAGTTTGTGGACGCAGTAGCCGAAGAGAAGGGGAAAATAAAATCGTCCAAAAAATCGTTCGTACCAGCGATTTTGCGACGATTTAGCGTTCTTACTCTTTCACTCACATGAAAAAATAGTGAAACAGCAAGCAGACATCGTTCGGCAAAATCGTCGTGTCGAAAAGCAATTGACGACGAAACAATAGAAAAAATAAGAAAATCGGTGAAAGAAATCGTCGCCATATCGGCATGTCTAACTTGGAACATAGTTGCCTAGGCTCTGCTGTTGTTTTTGTGGATCTCTTAATTGAATTGAAGAAATTTGTATTTTTTATAACGTTTTTGTCTAGCTCCTATACCTAAATTTTTAGGTATATTAATTTAGTTAATTTCCAATTTTGTTGAATATAAAAAAAAAAAATTCATATATGTATAATGAAAAAAGGATTATACCAATTATTTGAACCATTATAACATCTTTGTTTTTAAACTTATTAAATAACACAGGACAACACCGATTTTGCGGCATGGGGTTTGTTAGTCACTTTTGGTACATATGTTGATGATGATCTAAGCCTATAATTTACATTATTTGAATGGACTCTTATTCTCGAGATAAACCGTTATTTTAAAAATGAAGGAGATTTCACCACATATTTTAGCATCACTCAAGACCAATTTGTCCGATTGGGTTAAATTAAAAATTCGAAGATTCGCAACTTAATTATCTTCAAGTTACGTTCACACTGTTTTTTAATTAGCTCAATAGTTTTGGAAATATTCAGAAAGTTCTTCCGAAAAAAAAAATTTTTTTATGCAAAACTCAATTTTTTTTTCATAAAAAAAAAAATTAAAAAAAACCAAAAAGGTCAAAATTGCTATTTTTGATCTTGTGTTTTGAACACAGATATGTTACAAATAAAGCAAGCCATATTTTATTAAAATCGATTGACAAGTTTTGGTTTAATTCACAATTTGGTGAGTTATCTCTTTTGATAAAAATTTTCAAATGATATCAGTAACACAATGAATTATAAAATAACATGATTATAAAAGATACGAGTGAAGAAAATCATTTTGTATGGAATTTTCTTTGGTATTTTTTGTTAGGACAGTATTTTTGCGAGTTCCAGCAGTAGTCTGCCATTATATGGCTATAATAATGCAAACAATTTACACTGGAAATGGAAAGACTCGCCATCAAGAATAAAATGATTGTAGATGGAAAAGTCATTACTCCATTACTACACATTAAACTTGAGCTTATAAAGCAGTTTGTTAAAGCTTTAGATAGCAATGGCGTTTGCTTTAAATATATTTCTCGAATCATTTGCTGGTGTTTTTGACGGGCCAAAAATTCGTACTCTAATAAACAACGATGATTTCACAAATCAGATGACTGGAAGGGTGGCTAAGCTTTGTATCAATTTTCAAAAATTTTTTTGGGAATGACAGAGCTAAAATCTATGCCGAAATAGTAAAGAAAATGCCACAAAAGTTCCAAAAACTAGGAGCTAATATGAGTGTCAAAGCGCATTATTTGCACAGTTACTTTGATTAGTTTCCAGACAACCTTGGCGATATTAGTGAAGAACAAGTGAACCGAAAGAACAAGTGAAAGATTATGGAGGAAAGATATCAAGGCCGGTGGGATAACCATATGATACCAGACTGGAACTTACAAAAAGACTGTCCCAACAAAAAACCCAAAATTTTTCAATCGATTTTAATGAAATATGGCTTGTTTTATTTGTTACTCATCTGCGTTTAAAACAAAAGATCAAAAAATAGTAATTTTTACCTTTTTTGTTTTTTATGAATTAAAAAAAAAATTGAGTTTTGCATAATCGGAAGATTATTTTGCATTCGGAAGAACTTTCTGAATATTTCCGAAAGTATTGAGCTAATTATAAAACAGTGCAAACGTAACTTGGAGGTAATTTAGTTGCGGAGTTTTGAATTTTTAATTTAATCCAATCGGACAAATTGTTCTTGAGTTATGCTAAAATATGCATATGTGGTAAAATCTCAATAATTTTTACAATTACACATGTGGTAAAATCTCAATTATTTTTACAATTACGGTTTATCACGAGAACCAGGGTCAATTTAAACAATGTAAATTATAGGATTAAAATGTCATTATCCCAGGTATCTAAAATGACTCCAAAAAGTTACGCCGCAAAAAAAACCCTCATTTTGTCACCCTGTGTATATTTTTTTGACAAAATGCGAACAAATTTTTAGGACTTTAATTTGATGAGAAAAAAAAAATTTTTTTAAAGGGTAAATCGGGCTAACGGGGCTTACAATATGACTTTGGACGTACAAATGCTCTGAAGAGAAAATATAGTAATCGATTACACTTTTAAGCGACATATTATTTTTAAGTTATAGAAAAGATACCATTTCGACTGTTTTTCCGTTGGTCCAAGAAACATTTTTTCTGGAATCCACTCGAGGTCAGCTTTGAAATAGGGGGTGATTTTTTCAAACTTTTTTTCAACCCACTATTGGAACCGCTCTCTAAGAAAAATAAACGTAACCCATTTTGCGAAACAAAAACGTACCGTATACGGACCGCCATTTCACTAACACTTGCATTGATTTTCATATAAAAATAAGACGAAATTATTTCAGCGTAAGACTGTTCATTAACGTGACGCGTTGAGCGTTACGAAAGCGGACGGATTTTGCATTTCGGAAACGAACTGATTTTTTGTCGAACAATTTTTGCTTATCGGCGTGTAGTGTTCCACGAGGTAAAAGAACTAAAAACAACCAATCTTGATCTCAAAAAATTGCACTGTGAACAGAACACTGAACACAGAACTCAAAAATTTAGTCAAAGAAAAAACATACAAATTCGAACAAATTACGATTCCATTCATTGGTGTTACAATTTTTCTGTGACGTAAACGCACCATTTTAGTGTTACTTATACGTACCACTTCAGTGTAACGTAAACGTACCGCTTTTGCGACGCCTTGACGCAGTACCAATACATTCAAATGGTTATTTTTTTTGTCTAATTCTCTTATTCCAAACTTTACCTATACGGCACGTTTTCGTATCGCAAAATTGGTTCGTTTTCGCAGTCGTTTTTCTAAGAGTTTTTTTCCACAATTGCTCATAATTGTTATGTCCCTGATAACAATAGTTTTGCTTGACCTTCAAATTATTCATCAGTGTATTCAATAAAAAGAACCATAATTTACCGTTTTCACGTTTTTATTTCAATGTTAGCCGATTCCTAACATCTCAAATCTACAATTAAATCTCATCCGACGTCACAATTATGTTATTTACATTCGTCACGTTGTCATGGATCACGTTTAGCTTTGTATCTTTTTAATTGAAAATCGTTATGTTTTACAAGTCAACTATAGGAACATGAGAAGATTTATTAATTTATGGTACTTCATTTCAATCATTTAGTCATTTCAAACAGTACAATATACTCGTAGTAATGTTAAACAATTTTTTTAAAAACTTCAATTTTTTGCTTAGAAATTGTATTCAAAACAATTTTTTCTTAAAAGTCCTACTTGTTAGTACATTTTTTTATTATAATTTAGTTTTTGTTTTCATTCTTTTTGTAAATAAATATTCAAGATTCTTTCAAATTTAACAATAAGAAAAACAATAGCGTTACGTTAGGCTGCATGTGTAAACTTAATTAAAATTTTTACACATTTTCTGCTAACACGTGTAGTTTATTTTTTGCTTATACGTTATTTAGCTTCTTTTGGTTTTTTATTAACAGCTGGTTTGTTTATTGTTTATGCACATGATTTTTGCCTGTTCTCTTTTACTCATTTTATTATAATTAACATTCTATCTCCGTCTTAGTTTTGTGTTTACTTTGTTTTAAATTTTTATTGAATATTAATAGTAACTAATTGTTGAGCAAAGTTTTATATAATTAAGCAGCAAGTTTTAGAAGCAAATCTAGTTTGTTTAATGTTAAATTTTATATCATACTTGAATATGTGTTTTTTTTAAGTTCAAAGGTGTATATTGATTTTACATGGTGTTCAATTTCGACTCATACACTTAATTCTCAAAAAAATAAATAGCTAATTAGATTTAATTATTCGTATTTTGTAATTAATATTGATTTAACTATTCACTACGAAAGATATTTTGTAGTTACATCTTCTTTTAGCTTACAAACAGTCCAACCGCTTTTCAAAGAAGTAACAGGTGATACATGTACACGAAACAACATCGGAATTTGCTCTCAAAGCCTCAAGGAAACTTTCATTTGGTTTTTTTGAAATTGTTAATATTCGAAAACGCCTAGTAGGAAAAGTAATCATTACTGAACTAGTTACGTAATGATTACTAGGTAATAGTAGGCAGTTCCCTACTTGACTACAAATCACAGAAATTAGGCATTATTTACCATACCATCGAATTACTTCAAAAATTCCATTTTGTGTTAATGGCGGCCGTGTCATACTTGTTGATGTACCTGGCATGTACGCGAAAGAACCCAGGTTTGAATCCCATCTGACACAGAAATTTTTTTCAATTGAATTAATTTTTCTGTTCGGTCGTCATCTCTCTGCAGACAATGGCAAACCTCAAAGAGTACACGCAGAACACTTTTTTACTAGAGAGGACTGAACTCCTTAACCGTGAGATGACCGGTTAGAACCCCACAGTTGGAACTATTTTTTTTTTTTGTTTTTATAATTACATTTTTTTATTTAAATATTTATTTTTAACACATAAATTAAATATGATTTGAAAAAATTGACACTTTCTTACTAACTTCCATCGTTGGCACTCGAGAACCACCGTCAATTGTATTTTCAGTCGGCTAAAGGTACACCATTTTTTTTCGTTTATGGCAAAAGTTAAACATTTATCATCGACAGAAGCCGGACAATAACGAAAACTTTACAAATTTTTGTGGTGGCCGTGGCATACTGGTTAAGGTGCTTGATTTTTATGCGAAGCAGCCCAGGTTCTAGTCCCCGGCTGACACAGAATATTGTTTTGTTTTTTTTGTTTGGTTTTATTACAACATTTTATTAAAATATTTGCTTAATTTAAATAGAAAATTTTTATCGGTTTTTACTGAAAACAAGCAAAATAGAAGTAGCTGAGAATTATGCTCAAGTTTTGCTTAATCTCCAAACAAATTAAGCAAACATTTTTCTCCGTGTACAAACGCAATTTTAAGTTGCAGAAAGCAAATTCTTCATTTGGTGCAATTGAAAAATTGCACGCGCTTATGACAAGAGAAATTCATTTCCGGCAACTAAATAATCCGTTTCCCGCAACTTTTTCTGTTTCTCGTAACTGTCGAAACGTTTGCCAAAACGTTTCCAAGCACGATAAACAAAGTTAATTTGCGGCAAACTGGCGATAAACTTTTTTCTCTGCGTGTAAAAACTGCCATGAAAAGCTTGTTGAGAACATAAGCGGCTTAGAGTCGGCAAACTTGTAGGTCCAGTTCTCGGTCATTTGTGTTCAAACATTTCACAACACGCACAACACAATTGGTCATAAGGAGCTTGGGCAAAGTCCTTTCAGCGCTGAAATTACCATTTCGTTTCTTGTTTTTAAAGCGTAATAAATATTCATCATGGAAACTTGACTATAATTTATGTACTTACCTTATTGATATTTGTTTAAAGGTTTTATTTGTTTTGTTTTATTTCACTACACTTGTTCAACCGCACGCATGAAAATTACTTCGAGCAGTAATGATCTAGATGCTACACTTTAGGTCACTTTACGGCTCAAAACCGGTTTGAAAAAGGCCAACAAGAACTTAATGTGCATTTCTTTTCATTCTATTTTCTTGTTGTTTGAGCAGTCAAAACACAGCATGAATGCCGATTCAAATAATCACTCAGTAGGTGGCGCGTGGCAACGACCGTTTTTTTGGAACGAAGTTCTTTAACGCGGCTTGCGAGTGAAATGATTTGGTAGAAATCAACACGTAACTATGTGAGGTATGCTGTGTGTTGGTATGCGTGAGATTATCGAGCAGACTACAAACGAGCGGACGAGAGCGCTGACCGGAGTCAGACGACCGCAATAATTTTTAATCTCTTTTATTCGTTGTAGCAAAATCGAATGTATTATTGCTGTTCAATTTTCGGGCATTACAGCTTATGTTAGGTCAAATCGTAAGCTAGGACGTAAGGTTTTGAGTTAATCGTGGCTATTCGGATAGACTCACGATTGTTGTTAGTTTTGTTCTCTTTCACATTATTTATTACGAAACTGTAAACGAAGGCGTAATGACACATAATTATAGGGTAACTATTTGCTGAGCTAGTTATGGCAATAATCAGGCCTATCATGAGTTATTTTTTCGCCCGGAATCGGATAAAGGAATTTCCGTTTTGAAGATAGCAGGCAAGAATTCACATTTTTCATTTCTTACACTCATGAATATTAGCAGTCGATGAACAAATTTGCATTAAAAATTTCCAAAAGTTGTTGAGCTTTAATAGCTGTATTTTTTTCAAAGCGAGTTGTTAAAAACGACTGCTTATTGTACGTAAAGTCGCTTCATACTCGCTTAAATAAAGCATGATGTTGCTAGTTGTTTTAACATTTTCCATCCAATTCCAATTTCCATTTAATATTAATTTTGCTTTTTATCTAAAACAGAGCTTCGCCTCCGTTCTTAAGCAGCTTAGCGGGTGGGCCATCAGCTCCCGCGGATTTGTTGTTCTTAAGCCGAGTTATGGCTGTCAAGACTTCATTATAGTCGGGCAGCGGAACTTAACGCGGTCATTCATAATTGGGGTTTCCGGGATATCAACTCTATTGGCGGGATTGTTGTCATCATCGCCATTGAGAATACTAGAGAAGTGTTGCCTTCATAACGTCAGCGTACTGTGGATATCTGTGATTAGATTCCCGTTTTCACCCTTGCAAGAAAAGGCCCCGGATCTAAAACCATCGACTAGGCGTCTTAACTTTCCGAACAATTTTAGAGCCTTATTCCTGTCGCCATACATCTCAATCTTCTCGCACTCGCGCTTTTCTGCCTCTCTTTTTTTCCGCCTGAAGAATAGAGCGGATAGAGTAGAGTGGGAGATGTGTGCCCACTGCTCGCATATCGCGCATAGTGTCGGTCGGAGAAGTGCTTTCTTAAAGCAGAAGTGAGAGTCGAGTGGCGAAGGCTTCGGCTGTTCGTTTCGACTGCAGCTTGTCGACGTCTAGCTTTCTCTGTTTAGGGTTGCGCGCATTCTTTGCTGCGCACTAACGTGTATGGATCTTAGCTGCGACAAGATAATGATCCGAGTCTATGTGTTAGCACCACGCAGGGCCTGTCCGAACATGGGTGCAAGAAGTGCGGCGCACCCGGGCGCGAGCTTATCGAGGGCGCTCGAGCGCAGTTTTATTAGAAGTAAGTTTTTGTTAGAATAAGGGAGCGCTTGTTGTTAATTCAGAAAATATAGGTATATGAAAAAAAATGTAGGTGCAAAGATGAAATGTCCATATATAAGAAAGCATCTATGATTCTGTCATTGTTTCAGTACATTTGCAACGAATGCAATATCAAAATCAGAGTAACCAACTCACAACATCAAAAACCGGTTAAACATTTCTGAAAAAATGGCTTAAAATAGCTAAATTGGCAACACTGATCCAAATATTCTACGACAATTGAAGACGTGAATGCATGAAGGAGATATGTCGCATTTTCGGATTTTTAGTATTCTGTGCATAGATGAAGGTTTAAGGTGCATAAAAAAAATTTTAAAACTTAAAACAACCATGTTTGTGGATATTTTAGAAATTAACTACTTGACAAAGTGTGATTTAAAATAGATTTCAGTACAAATGTGAAACTTTGAACTCGATTTTCTCAAAACTATATAATTGCGAAATAACATCTTCATTCATTATCGTCTTCAATTATTAGAAGATATTGTTTACAAAAACAGCAAAGGGAGGAACGAAGCGAGAGTACAATTTGACAGTCAGACTGCATTTCTGTCTGACAATCATGTTGTCGTGTCGAATTACGAATTTTGCAACCTGTATTGGTTGCTAGTGGCAAACGATCATTCTCAAAACTTAAAATCATCAAAATTACCTTCGCAATTCATTGAAAAACGAACGACTGAACATCTTGGCTACTATTTCCATCAAACATGAAATTGCCGAAACGGCCGACTGTGATTTTATTCATAAATATTTTATGTGGCTTGCATCAATTTTACAGTTCAAAATTAAAACTCCTTAAGATAAAAAAATCTTGCTTGGCATTATTGGAATTAAAGAGTGCAGAATAAAATCTTGCACACGGCACACGAGGCGGTCGGACAGGCACTGGCACCACTGGTCGTGCGCACATATAATACACTGGAAGAGTGCCTTCCGTCAGTCAAAACGTTATCAATTTGGTTGCTCGTTTTTTGGTCAAGGGACAGCCAGGCGGTCTTAGGGCTCTTTCATAAACTACGCTACCAATTTTTTGTGCTTTTTTACCCCTTTCCCCCTTTGTTACTTTTCGTAGTATATTTCAAAACCTCTTCCCCCCCCCTATAAAGTAACGTAACAGAAAAAAAAATATGATTGATTAATAAAAACTAGAAACAATATCTAGAACCCTACCCCCTTCCGTTTCTTATCGTAGTGATTTTTAAAACACCTCCCTCCCCCCCTAAATTTAAAAAAAAAAAAAAAAAACGAAATGGCCATTTCAGCCCTTGAAAGGACTTTGGCCGAGCTGTGTTGTGTGTGTGTGGAATGTTTGAACACAAATGATCGAGAACTGGACCTACATGTTTTACGCCGACTCCGAACGGCTTATGTTCTCAAGAAGCTTTTCATGGCACTTTTTTTCCCTCTGAGGTTTGCCATTGTCTGCAGAGAGGTGACGGCCGAACAGAAAAATTAATTCAATTGAAATAATTTTCTGTGTCAGATGGATTCGAACCTGGGCTCTCTGGCGTAAGAGGCACACACTCTACCCACTACGCCACGGCCGCCCCCCCTAAATTAGTAACGTAGTTTATAAATGACTCCTTTTGAATACTAAAATGCTTGAATCTAGTGCTACTTACGACCATTTTTCGTGCTGCGGCGAAGTCAATCAGCCTGATTCTGTTATCGAATGTGTTTTCGTGGAGGCTGAACTTTACGACTTGACTTTTAAAAATACATCTTTTTAAAAAAATTGGTTTCGGGGCTTAACCTTTTCGGTCATATTGGGATAATACGTCCCAAAGAATGTTGAATAGTCCTATTTGTTGTCTTAAGTAAACAAATCATATTTGAAAATGTCCCAGTCGTACTTTTGAGTTTTAGTTTATGAAATAAATAACGGGACTTAGTTTTGAGTGAGTTTGCAATAAGATTTTAGCGTCAGTTGATGAGAAGCTCTCGTAGAGGCAACTTCATTTGCTAATTAAAGAAGGAAGCTGTATCCGTGTTGTAAGTATAAATTTTTGTTAGTTTTTGTTGGTTTGGGACATATTGTCCCATTCGGGTTTTTCGTTGGTCTTATATATCCCATTCGTATTATATTTAGGAAAAAATGTCGCAACTAAGTGCAGAGCTTCATGAGCTTTTAGAAGCCGATAATTCCGATTATACCGAATCAAGTGACTCTGAGCTGGAAAATGAATCATCAGAGTCGAGTGAAGAAAATTATGAAGGCAATGACGAATTAATCGATAAAAATAATCCAAGCGAAAACTTTGTAAATCCATTCCTATGGTCACTACCAGACGCAAATTTTCGACCAAGAATGCAGATCCCAATCGAAAAACAACCAATAATTTTGGCTGATGTTAACCGCAGTTCAACACAATTAGATATTTTTAAAAAATTGTTTCCGAAATCGCTTTTAATATTTGTTGCTGATAGTACAAATAAAAGACTAGAAATGTTGGAAAGAGACAAAAAAAAATTCCAAAAACTGATGAGCATGAGATTCTAATGGTACTAGGATGTTGCCTAATCATGAGCTATAACAAAGTTCCAAGGATTCAAAATTTCTGGAGCACACATCCATCTCTTGGAAACTTTGCCATAAAAAATGCAATATCAAGAGACCGATTTCAGCTAATAATATCCAAAATGTATTTCAATGATCCTAAAAAACCAGATGGATGTTCAAAAGTGTATTATGTTCAAGAACTGTTATCTTGTGTAAAAAAAACTTTTCCTAGTGTTAGAACGGAAGCAACATTTCAAGCTATTGATGAATCAATGACAAAATTAAAGGGAAGGTCATCATTAAAACAATATCAACCTCTAAAACCAATAAAGCGCGGCATAAAAATTTGGTTAAGATGTGACTCCAAAACTGGGTTTATATATGATCGAAATATTTATAGCGGAAGAGAAGAAAGCGCTGTGGTATCCGAACCTACCTTAGGAGAAAGAGTTGTAGAAAAACTTTGTAGTACTATACGGAACCCAGACGTTATGATAAGTTTCGATAGATTTTTTACTAGTACTCGTTTAATAAATTTTACTGACTATCCGGCAGTTGGAACTGTGATACGAACTCGAAAAAACGTTCCGAAATTTAATGGAAAATTAAACAGAAATGAGAGTGAATTTATGGTAAATTGCCTCGGAACAATTGCTTGTCGATGGCAGGATTCAAAAGACGTATTACTTCTGTCTAATTGCCACATGCCAACCACAAGCAAGACTAAACGCAAACAAAAAAATGGCGAAAAAATTGATGTTGAGTGCCCTGATGCTATTGTAAAATATGTAGCTATAATGGGTGGAGTTGACATAGCAGATCAAAAAGTTGGTGTTTATGATTTGGATAGAAAGTCCAACAAATGGTGGAAAAAAAGTTTTTTATATAAATATTATAATATATAATATAATATATAATATATATATATATTATTATAAATATTTTATAATAATATATAAATATTAATGATGGCGGTAGTTAACGCGTGGATAGTTCACCAAGAAGTAAATCACAAAAAAACCGAATTAATCAGCTTTTTGGTTCCACTAGCTGAAGACATGATCGAAACTGACAGGACCCTAAGCCAAACTAAACGAAAGGTATCATACGGACGTCCACCAAAACGTAAACGCAATTTGATTAACATAGGTGATCATTTACCAGTTACATCACAAAAAAGGTCGCGCTGTGTAAGCTGCAGCGCAATGAAAAAAGAAAAAAGAACAAAAACAATATGTTCAAATTGTAACGTTGCACTCTGCATTGAATGCTTATCATAAGTAAAAGCTTTTTTTCTAAAAAAATTATCATATATGATCTATGTATTTATAAAATGATTAAAAATAAAATTATTTATAATTTTAGTTTTTATACGTATAATTTTTAACTTTTTATTCAATTTAAGATTAAATAATATGAAAATAAAATGAATTTAATACCGACCCTTACTTTTATTATATTTTTATATAAATAATTTTGACGGCTTTATACTAATGGGACATATTGTCTATTGGTATCAAAACTCCGGCTGGGACAATAGCCCTAAAAATCCGAGTGGAACAATATATCCCAGGATAATTAAAGGACTTACGAAAGAATGTACAATGCAAAACATCATAATTTTTGAAGTTTTTTTACATATGTGAAAAAAGATTTTTAATATTTATTGTTATTTAGCCAAAAACCGGACCGAAAGGGTTAAACTGCAGTTTCAACTTATTTACTTTTAACTAAAATATGTGTATTGATACAAAACGGCTGGGACAATAGCCCTAAAAATCCGAGTGGAACAATATATCCCAGGATAATTAAAGGACTTACGAAAAAATTTACAATGCAAAACATCATAATTTTTGATGTTTTTTTTCATATGTGAAAAAAGATTTTTAATATTTATTGTTATTTAGCCAATAAAAAACCGGACCGAAAGGGTTAAACTGCAGTTTCAACTTATTTACTTTTAACTAAAATATGTGTATTGATACAAAATTTTATTTTTCTTTCAAGAGCATTACTCGTAAAAATGTCTTTCAAAACAAATGTATTAACGATAAAAAAAACACGAGTGAATTTTTATTAAGTTAATAAATTATGAATCAAATACGTATCAGCCTTCATGTGATAATAAAATGCATTGCCCATGCCCTGAAAAACTTAAACATTTGCCAACATCATAAGTCAAAACAGATTAAAGTTATCTTGATGTATGCAAATAATTTATTTATTTCATAGATTGATTTATTGCGCTTGTTTTTGCCTGTAAATATTATTCTTTAGTTGTTTTTAATACTTTTTATAAAATTTGACGTCATTTTAACATCAATATACGTGCAATATACATACAAGAGTTATGTGCACTCATGACTTAGCCTAATTCTGTCTAGTTATATTGGGATTATTTTGACCTTCAATAGCTAGCCAGTAATAAATTGCAAACCAATAAATAGGTGAGAATAATTTTCGTTGTGCGTATTTTAATGGCTTATTTACTGGATTTGTTAAACTTCCCATTAATACTTGCATAAAATTTAGACTTTGTATGTGTGCTTGTATGTTTGGAAGAACAGATATCGTACCACAATAAATCTGTATTTAGCCTCAAAAAAATTTGCTGTGACTGAAATATTGTTTATTTCTTTTTCATGTTCATCGAATATTGCAACAGGTGCTAAGCAGAAAAAAAAATGTTAAGTCGTGTCCGTCCACCTCTTATCACCACTAAAATGATTTATCTGCGCGTTATATTTTACATTAAAGATAAAATTTTATTTATAACAGGGCGACATACAAATTAATTTATCTGTATCTTTAGTTGCATCTAGTGTCGGAAAATTACAAAATTGATGTCGGCAAATTATTTATTTTGCCAGATTTTTACATTTATATCTATTTTCTTTTTTTTTTTTTATTTATGTTCTATAAGCGACATTTTAATTTTAGCATAAAATTTATTTTCCAAACGAATTAAAATTTATATGTTGTAGATTGTAGACTAAGCGTAAATGTAATTTATTTCTACGTGTCGATAGTGTTGATAATTTATTATTTTTATTTTAATTTTTCAATTGCTAAAACTTACTTTTAGTTTTTGAATGCAGTTTCATATTTTATAAAATGCAGTATATTATTTAAGTAGTTTAAAGTACACAACTCAAGCTAAAGGAACTTTGTAGTACGAAAATCTTTAAAAAAGCTGTCTTTTATTTAGTGTTTATTAATTCAGTTAGGTACTTTTTTTTGCGTCGTTAGTGTTATGTTAAGCTTAAAAGTTTGAACGTCTTTAGATTTCTATATAAGTTGGTAGCAACTAATGATAAACATTTCATAATTGCTTAAGACCAAAAGTTCAACAACACCTCTTCACAGGTCATTTATGAGCTTTATGGGTTTTTAATTTCTTGCACACATTTTGTGCGTTATTTGTATAATTAAAACTACTGTTACAATTTCTAAACCTACTGCAAAGCAGTTCCTGTGGTAACAAACTTAGATTATTGCTGTGTCCATATGATTTGCTTATCTAGTTGTAAGATTCCCTGAGTCTAAATGAACTGTTTGTTGCAGTGAGTTTGATTTGTAAATCTACGGTAAAGGACGTTAAAAGCACTTGTAGGGCACGAGCGGATACCCCATAATACCTATACACGCAGATCCCTAAACCCTGGCTAATTTTGGTATAAGGTGCCACCAAAATGGTGTCCCGTACGTCAATATAGGGCTATGCGTATATAATGATATCACGGAAACCCCAATTATGGATGACAGCGGTAAAGTTCCTGCCCAATCCACTTCCTACTCTGCCCAATTCGCAAGAAAGGCGATCCCACCATTTGTACGAACTACCATGGGATAGGCCTTCTAAATATCGCATATAAGGTCCTATCATTTCCGATTAGTGAAGGTCGATAGTGAAGGTCGGTCACTAATCATTTTTTAATAATTAAGAATTAAAAAAATTCTTAATTATTTTTTAAGAAGGTTGTAGCTTTCGTTGTTTTTCTGCGTGAAACCACCCAGACAACGTTCCAACAGCGTGTCTTTGCTTAAATCTTCATATATTGTCCTTATTGCGTCTAAAACATAATTTTGTTTACAAGTCTTCTTTTTCTTCTTTGATGGCAGAAGCAAAATATTTATTCGCAACGCTGGTGTTAATTTTTTTAATGAAAGTATTATAGCATGGGTTTGAAATAAAATTACTTGCCATGTCCATCAATCCACAAAATTTCACACACCCGTCATGTCGTAGGCCTAAAACTCGCATTGCGAATGCAAATCTAATATTTATTTCGTAGGCACTACCATCAATTCTTTCACTAAATTCTAATTCTAAATAAGCATTTCTAAAGCCTATATGGACTAACGTTATAGAGCTCTGGGGGACGGCCAGTAATAGTAACATTGACATCTTGCAAAAGTACCAGTCCAAAACACTGCGAATGATTGCTAATGCGTCTTGGTATATTACCAACATTGCCTTACATGAGGACCTTAAGGCGGTCTTCTCATTCAAAACCCGTTTTTTGGACCCTTTTTAAAAAAATTCTTATTTGAAAACGCAAAGAATAATTGAAAACTTTTTTTATTTATTGTATTACAAAAGGTTCAAAGTAAATAAAAAATTTTTTTGCCTCGATACGTGGGCTGTTCAAAAAGTAATGAGACTTCAAAGTTGGTGGTGAAAAAAAAAGGTGTCGTCACGGCGGCCACGATTCCGGGTCTCCGGAGCGTCTGAAATGAAAAAAAAAAACGGGGTTATAATCAGTATAGATGTAATTCTCGGGTGAACCTCAAGCTTAATTTTGTGATTTTTTTGACAAAATGGCGGCCATTCAAAAAAAAAATTTCAATTTCGGGTTTTTTTTGTAGTTTAGTGTAAAAAAAAAATAGTAAAACATTTTTTAAAATTATGGTCGAGGTTCACCCGAGAATGGTGACAATTCTGCGTCGATTCCATTTTATTTCATGAAAATCGGTTCAGTTGAACTGGAGATATCATGGCCGCCAGTTCGAAAAACGTGGGTTCGAGATAAACGCGAGTTTGAAGTAATTTTTTTGGAAAAAAAAAAAAAAATCAAAAATGTTTAAATGCAGTTTTAAAGAGCTGACAATTTTTACTTACAAATATTAGTCGGCGATGCCAGCTCCATACAGGCCACCTTCCTCTTTTTCGTAGAAACTGCTTTCTGCTGCCCTCTCTGCTCTGCGAGCCGTTCTGCCAGCTTTTGATGATGCCGCAGCTCGAGTCTCTGATCGGTTCAATCTGTCTTCATTGCGAGATAGTGCGTATTCGTATGCGTTTTTGCCAATCGCAATACCCATCAAACCCATAATTTTAAGTATGGGTATAAAACCGTCGTTGAAGAGGCACGTTGCAATGAAATTGGCCACGTTCACGTGCGTGCGCCTGAGTTGATGTGTTTGGGCGAAAGTGACCAAAGAACAGAATTGTAGGACTCATTGGAATTCTGAGTTTCAGATCCAAGGCATCTTTCAAGCAAATTATCTGCCGACAGCGCTTCGTAAGCTGGTTTTATTACCTCCATCACCTTCTTGTCCATCAGACCTTGCTTCACAAAAAAGGCTGTATCTTCTAAAGTATTTCGAATTTCTAAAAATCCTTTTAGGGGCATATTCACAACTACCCAAGCTATAAAAAAAAGTTGAAAAAAAAGTTGCTCAATGAGAAGACCCCCTTAAGATGCCAAAAGTGAAAGACGAACTAAGCAGACGTAGCGAACAATATTTATGGAGATTAAGTCATCAAACTAACCCTTTGTCAATTTGCTTACTAGATAGTACTTACGAAATAACAAGATTAAAACGTATTCATATATTAGACATGCCATTTAGGAAATAACCAAAATTGATCTTTATAAACATATTTATTTGTATAATATTTGTAATATCTATTATTTTGTAATGTATATGTATATATAAGTTTTCCTTTTATTTGGCATATCCAATGGGATATATCCATTAAGCTAATTTGTTTTTATATTACATTTGCTGAATATCTATAGATAGATTGCAAATTAACAATATATTTAAAAAAAAAAAAATTCTTTCACTCGACGGAACATAGTTTGGAATTTTGAACTTTTCATACGTAACTTTTATTTTGTAGCCAAGACCGACCGACCTTCTTTTTTACAAGATTCAAATGCCACTGAGCTATCACACTGTTTTAAACTTCACTATAATTGTTACAGTAGAAAAAACTAGAAAAAAGTTTACAATTCGATTTTTTTTAATATCTTCCTCGACTTCAAGCAAAGCATTCAATTTGATTTTTTTTGACTAGACGCTCTTACATTCGTTTTTCGATCCTGCGGCATTACTCTCTTTCTTGGTCGGCTTACTCTTGGGCCACTCTGTGCACGTCCTTCTCTGCCAGTTTGTTTCGGCATTTTTTCGATGATAAATACAAAATCACTAAGAAAACTAAGCAAAAACAAATGGAGCTGGAGTAGACTGAAATATATATTCTACATCGAAGGATACAATGTACGTTACACATTTTATTTACCTGAAGATATTAAGACGAAAAGAGGGGATAAAAGTAATACAATAGAGACCGAAACAGTTGTCGCTCGCCGCTCAGCGCAGGTAGCTAAAAGGTGCTCAAAACTAAGTTAGAGGTACGGTCATTCAACGTACTGTAACCTAAAAATTTAATACAATATTCTTCAGATGTTGTACTTTCAGAAACAAAAATAAAAAACTATGAAAAAAAAACTTGCCAAACCTTACCTCCCCCTTAAAATAGTTAAATACCGCCTGCCTAACGCCACTTTTGCTAACCGTAGTTTTAATATTATTGCGTTAACAATTCCATAATCTAATGGCATTAATGAAAAGGAGCCTAGTGGAGTTAAGATACTTCCAATTTGGAATTATAATTGTAACAATTATAATTGTGGCAGACTGGCAAAATTGCAGTTTTTCAAAGAGATTCCGAGGAGTTTTGTAATGAATAATTTTATGTAAGATAAGATAACTTATAATGTCACAGCCAAGAATACTTTTCTTGGGATGTGAATCAATGACCCGACAATTAAGACCAAGCTGAAAAAAAAACCCGATTTTAAATTTGATTACTTTACGATTTTACATTTCAGCGCTTGAAAATTTTAATTGGAATTACAAAATTTGAACATTAGATGAAATAAAAACTAATTAATTATTTTAATATTTTAAGCCACAAAAAAAAAAACTTCATCGGATAGAGTTCACATCGAGGGGTCCCAGGGGTCGCTGATCACGAATCTGACGTCGAAAACTCAAAAAAATTGAAAAATGGCATCGAAAAAATGGGGGATGTAAAATATTTGTTTTCAATATTAGAGTTTTAGTTTTAAATTTTTTATTTTATAAATGTTTTTAAACTGAAAATTTTTACTTTAAAAGTATATTTGAAAACATTGTTCTAAAAACAAAAGCTTTTGTTTTAAATTTTACTTTACAAACATTTGTGTTTAACTCAAATGAAATTGTTTCAAGCTCTTTTTCAAAAACATATTCGTTTAACATGAACACAATTTCATTTAATTTTAACACATATTTCCATCAGTGTGAGACTCTAAGAAAATTACACAAAACAACTGGTTTTTACTTTGAGCTGTCTCAGTTTATGAGATATTAAATTGAAATTTCATGATTCATCATTCTCTTACAATCACCTTTCATAATTTCTACTTGCATGACTCAGAAACACTTGGATTTTAGTACAAAATTTAACTTATCTACTTTACATGTCACTATCTATATCTATAGTTATTGTTGGCCAATTTAGAAAAAAAATTAATCAAATTTTAAGAAGAATGTATACGACTTTCAACAATTATACGTATACATTTGGATTCGTGCCTATCTTTACAAAATCAATTGGCAATTATTTGAAATAGCTGGTGATGTTTACATGGCTCCGCGGGTCCGGATCCCTCTGCTCCCATATCTACGCGCCTGGTTGACTTTCTTGAGTCACATGATTTTCATGGGCACTTAAGAGTTAATAAAAATTTTACTGTCTAACCCCTACTTTTTTATAGTACTTATTTAATTTAATAATAAAAAAAATAAAATTTTTTAATAATACAAATTTATACGAACAAAGCAATCGGCAAATAAATAATTTCAAAGCCAAATGCAAAAATATATACAAATATTTTGCAAAGAAAAAATGTTTATTTAATGCGAAATGGATATTTTATTTTGACGGAAAAATAACTTAAGAAAAATTTATATTAAAAAAAAAAACACAATAAATAAGGAAATACACATATTAAGCAATATATTAGCTTGTTGTTGCTGTCAGTGTTTGGCGTACTATGAGTTAATATCTTATCATTTTTTTTTTCTTTCATGACGATGCATTTTTACCAATGTCGTTCAGTGACTTCGTTTTTGATTTTGACATTTGACACAAATAAAACCGTCAAGACGTAATGTTGTTGTGGTTGCTGTCATAGGTGTCAGTCTTACACTAACGGGCGTTTCTCTTCCTATACATTTTGCAATTTATTTGTGTTCCTGTTTATTACGTTTTTTTTCTGTTCCGAATTGAACATCTGACCTCAGTGGATGTCTGTTCTTGTTATTGTTTCTTTGTTCTTTTTTATTATTATTATTTTTGCTACAAAATATTTACCTACGTGTTTATATTTACCTATGAAATTTTTACCAAACATGGCATTTCTTCAAATTCTATTAGCACCTTATTTTTCTCTTCATTAACACTTGGTTGACTTCATTTCTTTTTCTTCTTCTATCTTTTCAGTTTTTTATCTTGCTTTTGGAACGTTGTTGGAATCCTGCCAAGGTGTGTTTCATTCATATTGATTTCGATAGGTTTTACAATAGATTACTTTTTTATATAATAATATTGTTTTTGTATTTTAATAGATTTTAAAGTAGATATAAGTAATTCTATGAGTTTTCTCAAGTAGCTGGGGGGATAGTCGTAATTATAAAACTTTTCTCTAATTTCGTGGTTATGCTTGCCAAACATGATTGCCGAACATTTTTTGTTGTTGTTTCACGAGTAAAGTGAGAAATTAACTTTTTCTCAAATTCATTCTCTCGTTCTCGAAACGAACATTTTTGATTGCTGATTGAAACAGCAAACATGCCGAAACTTTCCGGTGTTGCCTGCAGTCATTTTACATAATAGCATCAAAAAAGTAGCAAAAAGTATTAAAAATTTAAATAAATTGTGTGATCAAGCAACCTTAAAAACAAAAGTAGACATTAAGAAAAAATCAAACAACATGTGCTGAGCATAAATTTTCTTTAGTATTTATTGTCTCTTTAAATAAACATTAACAATTTTGTGCCTTCACAAGTTTACTACAAAAAAATAAGCTTGAATCAAATTGCATAGTAATTTCCATCAGTTCGTATTGTTGTGTTGTATTTAATTTAATATATTTTATGTAGAAATGGCATTTACTTGGATGGAGTCTCAGTTTCTTAATTTGTGTTGTGGCATATTATTTCATTAATGCAACTGTGCAGCCAACAGAAGCATAACCAACAAACAAACATTTGAGCGAAAAGAATAAATTAATGAAAATCAACACCAAATGTTCGGCAATTACCTATATAGGTAAGAATTAGACGGTGTGACAGTGAAAAAACTTCTGGGATGCGACATAGTGTAGATTGTAGATATAGTTAAATGTAACATTGTGGCTCACCACAAATTTTTCGTCTTTTCGAGGTGGATGGAGTTAAAAAAACCATCCTACTATGTTTGTAATGCATCGTTGAAAAAAAAGTAACGCCTTTCTAACGGTGTATTACATTGCAATCTCAGATAAAAATTATGGGAGCTACATGCAAAAACATATAGATTTTTCCAGTTTTTTGAGACTGCACCGTACTTTGAACGAAAATTAATAAGTCAAATTTGTATAAAACTATTTACTTTTGGTATGCAGTTTCAAAACACATTTAATTTTGCGTATTCTGCACTTTAGTTTATTCAAATCGAGTAATATATGAGCTGCTCAGAGCACAAGTGGCGTAAGTCCATTTTTTAAGGAAATTGAGTTAAGTACATAGAAGTGAAGAGGAATATGTAACCTATTTATGACTCCTGGTTAGAAACTCCTAGCTTATGTAATCTCTGAATAAAATGCAATACTTAGTGATTGTTCTGACAAATTATATAATTTTTCAGAGGACAATTGGCGTAAGTCCATTCATTTTATATATCCCTTAATAATAAACTAGGTGGAAGTTTTGTTATGTGGAAGAATGGTGGAAGAACTAAATGTTATGACTCCTCATCAAAACATTGTTAAAAATATCTCACATTAGATTTCTACATCGGAAATGAAAAATTTCAAAAAAAGTTCAGAGAACAAGTGGCGTAAGTCCATTAATTTCATATCTCCCTTAATAACGAAGATAATCACTAGGGGAAAGTTTTGTTCAACTTATGGCACTAAATGCTATCATTCCTCATCAAAACATTATTAAAATATCTCACATTAGAATTCTACAGCGGAAATAAGAAATTTCAAAAATATGTTCAGTTTAGTATGCAATATTCTTCATTATTTTTTTGTATTATTAAGTTCATTTTTTACGATATGAATAGCTCTTTTTATTCTCTTGACATAGCTTGTAAGCAAAACTGAGTTTTTATACATAGAATTTATAATAAGAATTTTTATATATATTCCATTTTCTCAAAACTACCAAAAGTGGACTTACGCCACTTGTGCTCTGAGCAGCTCATATGATTGAGTTATTTAACTTTATAGGATAAAAGCCATTTGCCAAAATTTTAAATTCATGATGTGTATTAACTCCCGCGTAAGTTCAATTTGGCAGTTTTGTTTGAATTTGTTACTAACAATCAAGTAAACAGAACCGAACACAAGTAAAATGAGAACGGTTTCACCAAGAAATTGCTACTATATAAAAGCGCTTTGATGGTAAAATAAAATCGAAATGATGTCAAATTACTGCTGGTCACTTAAACGAGAAACCGATGATGATCAGCTCAAATGAAAAAGATCGAGTAAACATTTTTGAGTAGCATTTCCGGTTACTAAAAGTTCATCAAATGCCTTTAAACTTTCACAAAATATGCTTAAAAATTATATAAATAAATTGAAGTAGCTCCATATTTTTTATATAATTTCGCAGTACTTAGAGACATTCTCATTCTAAAAAACAAAATTCTTTAAAAATTTACTATAAAGCGCTCAACAATATTATATGTTATATTAAATACTAGCAGGACCCAGTGGTCGCCACGGACGTTCCAGCAACCATAATCTCTTATTTATGGGCGGTGAAAGGGGGTATGGCAAACATTTTATCCCGCAAACCATCTCGTACTCTTAAACAATCAACTGTCAAAATTTCAGCGCAATCGGCCAAGAAGTTTTGGAGTCTTAATGATTTCTTAAAAGTAGGCGTAAATATAGTTCCATTACGCCCATTTTTAATTCAGTTTCCGATGATAAGCACACAAAGTTAATTACCAAATTTCAGTCTTATACGACCAAAACCATCTGGAATATAGCATTTTCATTGCTGTGGGCGGTAAAAGGGGGCGTATACCCTTTTTTGGTATAATTGCCGAAAGTAACCATACAAATTAAGTTACCATATTTTAGTCTTATACAATCGAAACTGTAGGAAATATCGCATTTTAATTGTTTTATGGGCGGTAAAAGGGGGCGTGGTTAAAACTAAGTATGCTAAAACCCATAATCTACGATGCAAGTAATACACGTTTTATGTTTGAGCGAAATCCGTTTTGATTTGTATAAAAGTCAAACAAACACACAAATAAACAGGAATTGCTTTTTATTATTAATTTGAATTATATTATTATATATTATTGACCGATTTTAGAAAAAAGACACACGTTTTACTCGTGCAAATGTGATTTTTTAAAATAATAAAACAAATTTGAAGAGTTTCTAACAAAAAAGTGTTCACAAACATCACCAAGGTCATAAAATTGTAATAAAAAAACAAAAAAAAAGATGGTTTACCTAGCAAATACTTCAATATAGAAAATAAAGCCTGTTAAGTCATATATAACATGTTTAAAGACAAATTTCTTCTTTTCAAAACCGGTAGGAAAATGAAAATGTGTGGATATTTGACGAAATGTTGGGCGTATAAGTGAGCGCATGTGCGAAAAAACCCATTTATTTTTTTGCCGTTATTCAAAATTTCGATGTGCACCAAAAAAATTCTAGTAAGCCACAAAAATCTATTCAACTATACCTACAATCTACGCTATGTCCCATCCCAGAAGTTTTGTTTTGATTTTTTTTTTGTCAGTGTGTTATCTAAAGGGTGATTTTTTAAGAGCTTGATAACTTTTTTTTTAAAAAAAACGCATAAAATTTGCAAAATCTCATCGGTTCTTTATTTGAAACGTTAGATTGGTCCATGACATTTACTTTTTGAAGATAATTTCATTTAAATGTTGACCGCGGCTGCGTCTTAGGTGGTCCATTCGGAAAGTCCAATTTTGGGCAACTTTTTCGAGCATTTCGGCCGGAATAGCCCGAATTTCTTCGGAAATGTTGTCTTCCAAAGCTGGAATAGTTGCTGGCTTATTTCTGTAGACTTTAGACTTGACGTAGCCCCACAAAAAATAGTCTAAAGGCGTCAAATCGAATGATCTTGGTGGCCAACTTACCGGTCCATTTCTTGAGATTAATTGTTCTCCGAAGTTTTCCCTCAAAATGGCCATAGAATCGCGAGCTGTGTGGCATGTAGCGCCATCTTGTTGAAACCACATGTCAACCAAGTTCAGTTCTTCCATTTTTGGCAACAAAAAGTTTGTTAGCATCGAACGATAGCGATCGCCATTCACCGTAACGTTGCGTCCAACAGCATCTTTGAAAAAATACGGTCCAATGATTCCACCAGCGTACAAACCACACCAAACAGTGCATTTTTCGGGATGCATGGCCAGTTCTTGAACGGCTTCTGGTTGCTCTTTACTCCAAATGCGGCAATTTTGCTTATTTACGTAGCCATTCAACCAGAAATGAGCCTCATCGCTGAACAAAATTTGTCGATAAAAAAGCGGATTTTCTGCCAACTTTTCTAGGGCCCATTCACTGAAAATTCGACGTTGTGGCAGATCGTTCGGCTTCAGTTCTTGCACGAGCTGTATTTTATACGGTTTTACACCAAGATCTTTGCGTAAAACCTTCCATGTGGTCGAATAACACAAACCCAATTGCTGCGAACGGCGACGAATCGACATTTCACGGTCTTCAGCAACACTCTCAGAAACAGACGCAATATTCTCTTCTGTACGCACTGTACGCATTCGTGTGGTTGGTTTAATGTCCAATAAAGTAAACTGAGTGCGAAACTTGGTCACAATCGCATTAATTGTTTGCTCACTTGGTCGATTATGTAGACCATAAATCGGACGTAAAGCGCGAAACACATTTCGAACCGAACACTGATTTTGGTAATAAAATTCAATGATTTGCAAGCGTTGCTCGTTAGTAAGTCTATTCATGATGAAATGTCAAAGCATACTGAGCATCTCTCTCTTTGACACCATGTCTGAAATCCCACGTGATCTGTCAAATACTAATGCATGAAAATCATAACCTCAAAAAAATCACCCTTTATAATACACCGAAAAAATTAACCATAAAAAAAAAATTAAATCTTCACAAAGTAATAAAAATCCACACACAAATTAGTTTTTGTTCTGGTAATTCAATTATTTTTGTACGAATTCTCAAGTAAAAATAATGGGACTACATTCATACATGCAGTTTAAACGCCAAATAGTACGGAGATGAACTATGGCAAATTCCGAAACAAAGAATAAAAAGTTGACATAGTAAACAATACGGAAAAGTTCTATGGTATTTTCTTGGGAAAAGTATTCAATTATAACAGTGTTCAAATTCCAAACTACAATGTTCAAATTAAGCTGCAGTGAATTATAAGCAATTTATAAAAACTTTTCGCTTTCACTTTTTTAACGCCAGCAATGACTGTTGAAGTGCGTCTGACTGGCATGCGATGCTTGACTAGGACACGGTTCGAATCTGAGTTTGGGTAAAGATTCAATACTATTTGCATTTAAATACACCAATTCAAAGTTAAGGCCGACGATATATTTAGAGGAGAGTAAAAATGAGTGATTTTTAACCGACTTCAAAATGGAGAAGGTTTTCAAGTTCGTCGGTTTCTGTTTTTTTTTTGTTTTTTTTTTAAATGTATGTACATCGATAACTGCTAAACCATATGCCTGATTGCCATAATTTTTGATGACCAGATAGATATCATAAACACGGAGGTGCCCGTAAAAAAGTGTGCGGTATTCGAGAACTGGGCGTGGCAATACTATATCTCGCAATACTAGATACTGTATCTCGAATATTATTGACACTAGGGTACTGCAATTTAGTGTAGGGGAAGGCACAATTATTACAAATTGCTTTCAAGAAAATGAGTGTTAGTCGACAAATGGGCGTGGCAATATTAAAAAACAGTGTATCTTGAATAATTTTAAGACTAGAGTACTGCAATTTAGTATAGGGGTAGGCATTATTATTACAAATTATGGTCAAGAAAGTGGGCTTTATTAAAAACACTATCTCGAATAATATTGACACTAGGCCCTGCAATTTAGTGTAGGGGTAGACACAGGTAATACAAATTACGGTAAGGAAAATGGGCGTTATTTGACAAATCGGCGTGGCAATATTAGAAAAAGAGTATATCTCGAATAATATTGATACTATGATACTGAAAATTGGTATAGGGGTAGGCATTATTATTACAAATTACGGTCAATTAAGCGGGCGGTATTCGACTACTAGGCGTGGCAATATTAGAAAAACAGTGTATCTCGAATAATATTGACACTAGGGCACTGAAATTTATTGTAGTACAGGGGTAGGCAGAATTATTAAAAACTACAGTCAATAAAGTAGGCGTTATTCGGTAAATGGGCGTGGCAATACTAGATAAACACTATCTCAGTTAATATTGACGCTGGGGTACTGAAATGAAGTTCAGGGGTAGGCACAATTATTACAAATAACGCTGAAGAAGTGGGCGCTTATTTAACAAAGGGGCGTGGCGATATTAGAAAATGAGTATAATTATTTTAAAACACGTGACATCTAATTTGAATTTAAGAGACAGATATTTGAAATAACCAACAAACTTTCAGAATTTAATAGAACAAATTTTTTCAGAACAATTGTATTTATGTATTTGCACCTTTTTCGAAAATTTATCATATTCTCTAAAAAGGAAGAAATAAAAACTTTTGTAAAAAAAAAACAACCGACTACAAAATCAATACAAAGTACGCTTTTTTACTCAAAAAATTGAAGCTGGGCCTTCAGCAAATGCCTGCCAGTATATCAAATTCACAAACCTATAAATTTTTTTTTTTTAATTTTTAAGCAAATGTCATTATATTTATCCGTTTTGTCACAAACGGAAATTACAACTGTTCCTATTTTAAAGCATCAATATTCTCACTTTAGCTATAAGACTCTTAAAACTCGTTTATGAGTACAACGCTTTTAAAGATTTTAACTTTAAAAAGCATTTTAACTAACGAGCGTTTGAAAGCTGTTTTAAAATATTTTTATGAATACGGCTATTAAAATTTTCAAATTTGCTAAATATACATTTATGTTTAAAAAAAAACATATTTTGGGGTTATATATTTTTTTTCAAAAACAAAGATGGTGCTGGCTGCAAGGATTGCTGAAAAGGACCTCTTTTCGCACTGCGGACATTCTGCTGGCTCCTAGGTTGATCCAATAAAATTTTTTAATTTTAAAACGTATTGAAAATATCTTCTATCTGTATGAAACTGATTTTTAAATTAGCCTTTTAAAATCTTTTTATTCAAAATTGAAAGCAAAAAAATAAGTACAAAATGCGATTTTATTTTTCCAAGTAGGTAGAAATTTTTGAAAAAAATTCTGTGTTGAATGATCAAATAGAAGATATTTTCATTACGTTTTTAAATTAAAAAACTTTTTTCAGGTCAACCTAGGAGCCAGCAGAATGCCTGCAATGCGAAAAGAGGTCTTTTGCAGCAATCGTTGTAGCCAGCGCCATCTTTGTTTTTGGAAAAAAAAACCAAAATTTTTTTTAAGCATAAATGTATATTTTTTCCAAATATGAAAATTTTAAAACTCTAAACAAATTTCTTCTAATAAAAACCATCACCCCAATATCACTTTTTTACTCTCTAAATGTATCGCCGGCCTTAATTACGTCCATTTAGCTCCAAGTTCCACAACATGTCTATGGCTGGTATAAAAGTTACCTACCCTAGGGAAAGAGTACAATCTATTCAGCTTATGTCATGTTTAATTAATATTCTGACATCTTTTGTCACATAAAAGTTAAATTTGCTCCAATTCAAAAATTTTTTTTAATGGTATATTGTAAATCGATGGTTAGCTCACAAAAGTGGTCAGTGAAAAATTTTAAATTGACTTCAAATTCAGGAACGTTCCACATATCGCCTACACGTTTAGTCATCGAAATTTTCTATAACAAAGGTAGGTACTTAAAAAATTAGAAACAATAAAAGCATTTATTGTTAACCTTTACAGCGCCGTAAAACCTTATCTCTCTTAGCTCTCAAAATATAGTTCGAAAATCAAAAATAAGAAAAAAGTTGACTTCTGCTGAAGGAGAGACCACCAATCAGTCACAAGACTTGAGATACGAAAGAAGGATAGTTTCTAAGCAGGAAAAGGACAATTTTTGAGGGGTAACGCAAAAGCTACTAACGTCGCATTCCTAACCCTCTAAACCGAACCCAAGTCTAGAATCAGATTCTTCACCAAATTTTACATCGAAATAGATGGTTTGTGTTTTTTTCCCGCAAATCCCAAATTCATATTTTTATTTTTTTTTATTTAATAAAAAATCCGTAAAAACCGGTTTCTCGAGCGGAACTAGGCCGGTTTCGACAACATTTAAACTTTTAATAGCTCGAATTATTTCATTAGCAACCATTGTTTAGCAACCATCATTAGCATTTCTGACCCATTAGATCCAGCCTAATATATGAAGACATGAATGGATGAAGGTGATATGTCGCAATTATCTAGTTTCGTGAAAATCGACTTCAAAGTTCCACATTTGTACTGAAATCTATATGAAATCAATCTTTGTCAAGTAGTTAATTTCTAAAATAGCCACAAACATGGTTGTTTTAACTTTTAAAATTGTTTGTATGCACATAAGACCTTCATTCATGCATAGAACACCAAAAATCTAAAAATGCGACATATCACCTTCATCCATTTATGTCTACATATATATTTATAATATAAAAAATTATATTTTATTTGAAATACACTTTACAGAGCTCGTACATCAAAACAAAATTTGATTTTACAAAAAAAAAAAAGGTTAATTATTAATTTAGTTGATTTTCTCTAGTTTAATTTTGTATTGAAATGTTTTTTTTTATCGTGAAATGAGTCGGAAAGGAGATATTGTCAAAAAACTACTTTTAGACGCCATTTTCCCAATATTGCGGCACAAGTGGCAAAAATACGAGTTGGCAAAGTTAAAATTCGGAAGGCGCACATCGAAATGTATAAAATTACCCATTTTAAAAACTCCCGTTAAACTTTCCAGGTTACTTCAATATTAGACCCAAATGACTACTATTATCGAACTATTTAAAAAAAAAAAGTTGAATTTTTTATTTTTCCCATATTTCGGCTTAATTCTTAAGCCTCCTAAAGCCCAAAAACAACAACATTTAACGTTAATAAATTAATAAATAAATTATCTTGCAAAAACTGGTTTTTAAAACGCTTTAAAGAATTTCGTCAAAACAAAGCAAAAAAAAAAGTGCTTCAAATCATAAAAAATAAAAATTTATAGTCTTAACCCTTTCGACCTGGTAGGTACAATATGTCCTAAAAAAAGTTTAAATACACCTGTAGGTAATATTTGCTCAAAACTGTGGATGGAAAATGTATTTTTCCGTTGTTTTTGATCTTCAATACATCTTTTGTACAAAATATTGACTCTTGTGTGACATTTGACAGCTGCAGTTACTTGTGATCAGTGAATAAGAAAGCACGTGTTGCGAAGTTCTGTAGAAAACAATAAGAAAAACTACGAAAGAAGAGGTGAATATTCTATTGTTTTATCGTGTGTTTATTATCATCAGTTTGTGAAATACACTTACAATTGAAGTTTGGAAATACACTAACTTGTGATATAGTGAACTAAGGTTTTCTGTTCATGAAATTATATGTCCCAGTAGTATTTTGACTTATATGAGCCGCGACACTGTGCACCCCCAACTCTTCTTGAGACGAAATAAAATATCAAAATCTAGCTTGGTAATAATTTGTACTTTTTCCCAGTCTTGAAGGTCCACCTAGTGCCAATATTGTATATCCAGCCATTTTTTACGGTTCGAAAGGATTAAATCGACAAAAAAAAGAAAACAAAATCAATTCATAATATTTATCCATCTAGCCAATTTTGTATGCTAATACTTCACACCAATAGATCTGGGCCGTAGACAAGGGGATTTCGGGGCTTAAACCCCTCACCCCCCAGAGGATAAAAATTTTTAATTCCTTTAATATGTTCAAAAAAACTAAAAAATTTATATACTGAAGTTGAATCGTGTAAACCATAATAGTGAATAGTGAAAACTACATGTGTCTTGATTTATTGGACAAAACGTGATACATTCACAGTTGTCATCAATATTGTTTTGTATTTGTGTTAATTATTATAACAACCGGCAAAGAAGTCAAGATTGATTGGTTGGTGGAAGTGAGTTCTAGCCTTTTTCTTTCAAATATACCATTATATTTTAAGATTATAAATCAGATTTTGTTTTGTTTGTTTTTGCCCATATTGTAGGGAGTGTCCAAGAGTCTCAAGAACCGAACAAAAAATCCTCACTACCCTTAACATTGGTAGTTGTAGATGATGGTAGTGTTAATAACAGTGAAGCATGCAAGAATGACATATGTATGCTAAAAAAACCTTTCTAATTCGAACCACCTAGAAAGATTTGAAAATATTTTTCAGCCACCAACTGATTTTAATTTTCCCTCGAGCGGTTCTTGAAAATTGAAATTTCAGCATTCATGGTTTTGTCGCTGGAGTTGGCTGGCTTACTCCAAATATGAAAATGGAGCTTATTTGTTTCAAATTCCTTATTTTTTTTAGCTCTGCGTATGGCGACATTGCATCACAGCCTCTTGGTAATTTACTGCACAAAAAAATGTTTATGAAATAAAATTTTCAACCCTCTCATTGTGACTACACCGAGCAAAAAAACTTTGTATAATTTATAAGATGGCCGTAGCAGTTTTCAGTCACCCAAGTACTTTATCAAAACGCCTAAGTTATGTAAAACTTGACTTGCCAATTTTTATTTGGGTGATAAATTAACCAAGTATTTCGTAATTTTTTATACACTACTTTAAAAAAAAAAATGAATTTCAAAAATATAACTTTTTCGGGTTTTGGTTTTTTTATTTTCCTTTTTTTTTTTTTGAAGCTGCCCCTCTCGTTCTGTGATTTGCTTGTCCGAAATTGGCGACAACAAAAATTTTTCTTTTATCAACACCGTTTTTTTCGTAGAAATTAATGACTTCTCGGCTTTTCTTGCTGCTTGACGTCTATTATAATAAGAACATTAAATTAAATTAAATTTCAAATACAAAATTTTAACCTTCGCATGCCGTAGAGATTCGAACCCATAACCAACCGATAAGTGTTAAAAAATAAGAGCATTTTTTGACTTTTGTGGACTATTTCGTTAAAATACCTAAGTCCAAGCTAATAAAAAACAGAATAGAGAAAACGGTATGCTGGCAACCCTGGAATCAAAATTTTTTTTGACTAAAAATTGGAAATATTTTCTTAGAATTATTGAAGGTGCTTCCAGTGAAAATTATATGTTTTTCGATTTTTTATGATTTTTTTTTTTTGTGATCGAAATGGTAGAAAAGGCCACTTTAAGTATTTCTGGAAAAAAAAATCAAGTTTCAGCAGGTATAACTTTTTTCCCGAATTTCGGTTTTTTTAATTTCTTACAGAAAATAGCCAAGACTATGTTTAAATCATTCATTAGGATTTTTTTTCTATATTTTGGTTTTTTGGGAATCTTTCGTAAAAATACACAAACTCGAAATTTTCAAATAAGTACACTTCTAGCAAAAAAATTCATAACGACCAAGTAATTCAACATAATTACACAGTTTTTTTGCATCTACATTAGGTATAGTTTACGAAAAAATATCCATGAGATTTCATTTAAATTTTTTCAAATTTGGATTTTTTAGATTTTTTTTTTTAATATGTACAACAAAAACAAAAGGATTTTTTTTCGATAAGTAAAAAATTACAACTCTGGAGGTTCTCGTCAAATTTCAATGCTGATAGCTTATTTTAAAGACAAATTAAATAGAAAACGAACTGCAAACCAGATTTTTCAAAATTTATGCTTATACAGAAGTGATTTGGGTTTTTTAATAAACTTAGCACTTTTTCCCCATATAACCAAGTTCTAACATGTACTGATGCAAGTCGGCATGGGTTACCGTGGTCCTAGGTATACCATATTTTCTTTACATTTATTTTAACATCATACGAAAAAATTGAGGGGGCGGCTATAAAAAAAAGCAACTTCGACTTTTTTGGGACACCCTAATGTACATATAAGGTAAGTGCACCATATAAGGCCCACCTAACACCTTTTGCATTACAGCGTACAAAATATTGATGGTAAAAACCTAAATGCTTTTGTTTCATTTTATTTGATGAATTCTTTATAAAAAAACAAAAAGCCTACAACAAAATAAACTATCGGAAACCTCTTAAAATTCCATTTTAAAAAATGCCTTTTTGGGCCTTACAAGGAGCATGTGTACCTTAAAAGGCCCACGTATTTCTTGCTTGAAATAGTGAACTAAAAACTGCATTATTTTTGTTTAAAAGCTTTATATGTTAATTATATTGAAAAAATTAGTAACTTAAATTAATTTACATACAAAAATATGTTTTTTTTTTTAAAGGAATTGAGTGATTTTTTAGTAATAAATTAAAGTTCTTTAAAGATTAAAAAAATCAATTCTTTTTTACTCAAGCATCGTCTTTGTGACATCTTGAGCCTTATAATTGATGGCTTTCTTTCTTATTGTTTATTTTTATTCGTTTCTGGGTATCTTTCTTATTAGGTCCGGTTTAGCATGGGCGTTATTAGGCTCACTTCAATGAAAATTTAAACTTTTCAAAAAACCATTTGGTATTGATTTTTTTCACAAACTTACCTTAGTATTTTTACAAAATAATGAACTATCTGGATTTAAAAATATTTTTGTAATTGCACACACAATTTAACAACAAAAAATTTTTTTTATGCGCCGCGCGCTATAAAATTAACTTCTACACGCTTTTGCTATTTTCAATCGGCTACGCTCGCTGTCAATTTTGCGCGATTGTCTTAAATTTTTTTTCCACGATATAACTTGAGGACAAGTTTTAACATGTGCAAGTACATGCACATTTGATAGTCAGAAATTCGTTAAGGAGGAACGTGACATTCGCGGCAGAGAAAACAGACCTTTTTTTAAAAATTCATAACTCAGTCAAAAACAAACATTTTTCCAAAATTTATTTTTGGAGAATTTTATTTAATTATTGTAGAGAATTGAACAAATAACAAGAAAAAAAAATTCAAAAAAATATATTTTTCACTCTAACATGGTTTTATAGAGCTCAAAACTGGCGGCAGAGAAAAAAACGGGGCCTCGTGGTTGCAACGCTGGGAGTTGCAAAAATTGTGCGATCTGGAAAAAAACGACTTTTTTAAATCTTAACAAAATTGGTTATCGTATGACACGAGCTTTTTTTTAAATTTTTGGTGATGTTCCAAATTTGAAAGTGTGTTTTTTCGAAAAAAATATTGACTTTAAAAATTCATAAAAAAAGCTCGTGTCATACGATAGCGAATCAAGTTTAAAAATAAACAAAAAAAAATTTCGCCAAAAAATGAACCCGCTAGTGCCGCAACCAGTACGAAAAACATGGTTTCGAGATAAACGCGTTCAAAGTTTGTGAACAAAGAAAAAAAAGGTTACCGTCAATCTGCCATGCCTGCTTCGTACTGTATGCCTTCGTTATCTTGTGTTGTGCTGTTTCTTATAGTTTTTTGAAATCGTTTAGCAATTCGGGTTTCACCCTTCACCCTTCAAGTAGGTACGAAATAACAACCACCAAAATTCAGGTAGCAAGTAAAACAAGTTTATACCAACTGCCGTACGTAGGTAGCGCAAAAATTAAAAATGCGCTCTCACTAATCCGGCTGTAACTTTTGAACCCGAAGGAATTTTTCCATGAAATTTTTTTCAATCTGTAAATTGAAATTTTCTTAGAATCTTAAGAATATTTACTAAAATACAAAATGACTAAGAAAAAGATTTCAAAAAACTGCCAATGTCATGTAACCCCTTAAAAAAATATGAGCCTTCAAAAGTGACGGGCCTTATATGGCGCACTTGCCTTATATAAATTCTGTTAACATTGTTGGCTTAAATGAGTCTGTAGAAAAAGTAATTTAGAAAGTTTTTTGGTTGTCAGTCTGCTTCGGCTTTCCGATGCTATTGCACCAGCTTAAGAAAATAGACGTTCCACGGGTGGATTTAATTTACCCATCAAATGCGAATATTTGTTAGACATCAAGTAAAAAGTAAAGCTTCGTATAAGCCGCCTTAATTTTTTCCCATGTTTCAACATTGTTCCGTTTCAAGTCTAAAACTTGACAATTCAAATAAAAGCTCAGCTCGTCTTGGGGAAATGTATCATCATTCTTTCATTTTTTGTTATGTGAACTAAAGATTTATGAAGCGACCATAAGTCATATTCAATTTCCGAAGATTCCTTGTGGAATCATTTGTTAAACAAAAGTTTTTCGAAATAAATCAATTGCAATCAATCGATTAATTGTTCGATTAATTGGAACAGAATATGCGAGACAATTAAATCGATTATTGAAAAGAAATTCTCGTTGAATGTTAGCCATTCGATTAATCTTGCCATCGCTAATTGTGACTCTTTTTATAGTCAAGAGTTTTTGAACGATCTACTTCCGAATTAAAGCTGTCTAAACCTGGTTTGAATTTTGAGGAATGTTTAAAGTTATTCAAGAGTTCTGAAAAGTTTAACTTACATTTTTCAGAATTCTGACCCGAGGAAATGTTTTAAGTCAATCAATAGAAAAAAGTCGGGTTAAATTAGAAAAAAATTAAAAAATTAAATCCGATTATAAAAAGTATAATGCTTTGTGGCCGACAAAATATTGTGTTAAGAGGATCTAATGATACTGACCTTTAAAACCAAGAACCAAATACTGAAAATTATGGCAACTTTCGCGCAATACTTATAGGAATAGAATTTATAGAAATACGACGCCATAGTTGTTCCAAACGTGCATCGACTGCTAAAAATATTGTGCACACAGCCTGTCACCACAGCGACAAATGAGAGATCGTTCTCATCCCTGAAACTTCTTAAAACATACCTGCGTAATTCAATGGACGAGAACCGTTTGAACACACAGGTATCGCATAGTAACAGAGCAAGACGTGTTAGAATAATTCGCAAAAAAAAAGAAAACTAAATTTAAATATATAGCAAAAATATCTTTTAAGATATATAACAATTTATAAAAATATTACTACAAATATTTATTAGTACATATAAAATGTAACTAAAAATGTGTACCTACACATTAATCTATATTCATCATTTCTGTTCTGTCATCATTTCAAATCATTTTCTGTTTGTTTGTTTGTTCGATTTTTATACAAATCTAAACGGCTGAACGGAATTCGCTCAAACTGTATTACTTGCGTCCTAGATTAGATTACTGCATACTTAGTTTAACCACGCCCCCTTTTACCGCCCACAAATCGATAAAAATTCAATATTTTCGACTGTTTCGATTGTAATTGACTTTTTTTTTTTTTTATTTTTTTTTTTTTTATTCAATAATAATACCAGATCCTCTGGTGTTAAAGCCGTGCGAGTGTGTAAAAAGTTGCGTCGTGTTGTAGTTCAAGTTGAATATATTTTTGTAGACGTGCACTAGCAGGTTCATCTTGTATAACCCTGCTATAGGCAGAAGCGACCCATATTCAAGAGAATACAGTTGGCAGCTAGGAAATCTCCGCGGCAATCTGTATATTTGCTTAACTGCTTTATTTTGAAGTCTTTGAAGTCTCTTCAGTTCCATATTGTTCTTATATGCCCAGCAAATAGGCATGTATGTTAAATGTGACTGGAAAAGCGAAGTATAGATCAGCTTTTTCGTATCCACTGACATTTTATTTTTGAATTTGTATAACAGACCAAGTCCATACGATAGTTTAGTTTGTAGATTTGTTATATGCTGATTCCATGAGAGATTGTTGCCGATCAAAACACCTAGGAACTTGACGCATTTCTCCTCAACAATTTCCGTTCCGTTTATTGTCAACATAAAGTCATCTCCACGTTGACGATTCGGTGAAAATATAATAAATTTAGTTTTTGATGTGTTCATGGATATTTTATTGAGACGAAAGAACTCCTGGAGTATTGAGATATCGTATTCTAACTTCGCTCTTAGCGTTACTCTACTCATTGTTGGGTAGAACATAGCAATGTCGTCCGCAAACAGAAAGAGTTTCCCGTTTATTTAATTTGGTTACTTTAATTTGGTAGTTTAGTTTGCATTGTTACTTTCGACAATGGGTTTCCACGCCCCCTTTTTTACCGCCCACAAATCAAACTGCTATATTTCAGACGGTTCTGGTCGTATAAGATTGAAATTTGGTAATTAAGTTTGTATGCTTACCGTCGGCAACTGTACTAAAAATGGGCGTGGTGATACTATAATTACGCACACTTTTAAAAAAATCATAAAGACTTCAAAACTTTTGGGCCGATTGCGCTGAAATTTTGGCAGTAGGTTGTTTTCGAGCACAAGATGGCTTACGGGAAAATATGTTTGCCACAACACCCCCTTTCACAAATAAAAAAGTATGGTTGCGCTAGAACGTCAGTGCCGAAGCCAACTGGGTCCTGCTAGTAATATATAAAAAGCTTAACTTAAAAATAAAATAAACAAAATATTTGCATATTTTACTTTAGAAAAAAAATGTTGATAAATACTTCCGCTTCTCACTCTCTTTCCCCTTTTCCCCCTCCCCCCCATGGGTAAATCTTGGTTACGGCCCTGCAATAGATATATATTATACTTTTGGCCGATCGCAAATGTTTCTGAACCATGTGCCAGTTAAAGTTCCTAAAGCCTTATAGCACCAACTCAAATGCCTTGGTGAGTTAAACTCAGTTTAAAAGAAATCGAAAAAAATCAAAAAATCAAACTTTTAAAATAATGCTCCAGTTCATGTAACATTAAGCAGTGTAAAAGTAATTTTTTGACCTTAGATAGGTCCGAGTAAGGCTATCATATGCTGCAAAAGAAAGGTACGGTATATACTGTGTGAATTAACTGCGACCAGACGAATTTTGATTTATCTAAGTCAAAAAATCAAAATTTTCAAATACTCAATATTATAAGGAGTATATCATGTAAACTCATCTCACCTCTACTTTGACTTACCTAAAGTTCCTTCGCTATCGAAATAAGTATGTAGGTATATTTTCCAACTGATCCGTCTGTCCAAGAAACTCTTCTATAAATTTTCTCCCATGCAGCAGCGCACACCTTAAATATTGTCTAATACATTAAGTATTTTTTTTTTTGTTGTTTTTTCAATTAAATTTCTCTACGCTTCAGTGACCCCGAACTAATTTACTGTTGAGCTGATGAACGCGCATTGGAGCAAAACTTGAGTCAACGAAGAGAAAAAGTTTGTTTGTGTGATCATCAAATGATCATCAACAAAATCGCTAGATCGCATGCTAAAATCCACAAAAATATATCAAAAACAATTTTCATTAAATATAAAACTGACGATAAATAAGAAAGGTTGCCAAAAACAAATCTAATTTAATTGAAAAATACTTTACGGCAAATTCAAGAGTAGGTATTACAACAAACTTCCGCCCAGAAAATAATGGCGCCCAATAATGTGATGCTTTGCTATGCATGGCTGGTTGACCGACTGACTGAACCGAACCGATTTCGAAGCGAATGACAATAAATTAACAATAATGACAAACCCTACAAATGTTCATTTAAATTATTTTCTATGATCACAAACAACAACAACGCTTATAAGAATTGACTTTGAACTTGCGCGATCTACCAAGCTACCGACCGAGTACGCTACCCGTTGTCCGTCATTGAATGCCTAGCTCTGATTAACATCAACAACAGTCAGTCACGTGAGTGCGTTGTAGTAAAAGAAAAAAAAAACATCCATAAGTAATAATTAAAACATACATAAAGCTACAATTGCAATTTTTACGGGGTCGGTCAATTTTACTTACACACAAATCTTAATATATCACTCGATTTTACTTGTTTATATATTTTGCTACGATTTTCACATTCTCATTCGCTATTTTTAGCATACGAGTAAAAGTTTTCAATTTGAATTTAAATACTTGGTATACCCTACAATCGGCAAAAACAAGTTTCCCAAATTGACCTAAAAAGCTTGAATATTGAAACTGAATATTTTTGGTCAAATTATCTAGTTGTTACCTCAGTAGTTGAATTCCCAAATTCTCTTGCGACAATTTTCGTTATCGCATACGACTATTTTCGTAAACTTTTTGTTTGTTTCACCATTATAGATAATGTAACAGACCTGTAACACAGCCCTTAAAACAGTGTTAGCATGCATTCGTCGCGTTGCGATCACGCCGTGCATGATCATGAATGATGTTTAGGTTAGGCTAAGAATTGTTGGCATTCACTCACTGTCTGCAGTTTTATTTTTAGTCAAAACAAAAAATAAAAACAATTTTATTTTATTCTAATACTTATTCTATACGCGTCTCTATGGTGCTAAATTAACAACAGTAACAAATTGAACATATTTTTCAACTTGTTCAACATAATATCGTTATGTTCGTTTCTCAAGTCATCAACAACAATAACAACAATTGTGTGATCATTAGTTCTCTCTCATATAAATCAGACGTAAAAGCAAAATCACAGCAGCAGTTTTTTTTTATTTAGTCTTAAGGGGTAGTATTCGTATTTAAAGAGTTTATATCGCACCCTATTTTCAAAAGGAGCGCAACTCAAAATTTTATAATTTCAGGAGAAGCAAAAAACCATTTTGTTTTTCATGGGACTCCATACAAATCAGAGAGCCAAAACTGTCTTTTTTTTAATTAAAAAGTGAAAAGATGTGTGAAAAATTTTGATAGTTGATGGAGGTAATCTCTACGAATAGTTTAACATCAAAATTTACAAATTTTTGAGTTGTGCCCGTTTTGTAGATGGAGTGCGATATATCTGTCATCATTTGACCTTTAATTAAGATGAGGAAGGGTGGTTAAATGGAAATTTGTAAAGAATCTTCAATTACGAATTAATTTTTGTTTTCAAGTCAAATGAATTAAGTTGACAAAGTAGAGGCGACAAGTTTTTGAAGTCATTGGTAACGATTAATTACAGAAACTTTTTTTATTTTCCCTGTTTTTCTTTTATTTTTCCTATTTTTTTAAAGTCAGTTTCTCTTCCTTAGAAAACTTGAACGCTAAAATAATGAACAAAGTAAAGTGAAAAATAGAAGGCCAAACTAAAAATTTCTAAATATGATAAAAACTATTCCAAATAGTAGGCGTTTTTTAAAGGTATAGAACTTCCTAGAGGGAAAGCTTTCAAACCAGTTGTCAAAGTAAACACATGTGTTTGACATTAAGGCCAGCAATATATAAAAATTTTTCTTGGCGGTCGAAATTTTGGCGGTTCTGGCATATTCAAGAGAATGTAACGTAAATATAAACAAATATGTTTGCTTTGTTTCATATGAATAACGTCGACGCTAGGATGAACGCCAACTCTGAGATCTGTCTTAACACTTAACACTATAACTAATATATATACAGTAGAATCCGGATATAACGACCTCGAAGGGACCGGCGAAACTCCGTCGTACTAATCGGACGACGCACAAAACGGACGAATTAATTAAGCTTGTTTTTTAATATGTACATATGTATGTATTGCAAAGTACAGTTTCCATTCACGAAAATAAAATATTAATTACCAATTACAAATAACTTTAATGCTACTTAAACATTCCGCATTAAAAACATACAGTAATATATACAAAGAGTTACAATCTATGAACCTACATTCTATGCAACTAAATATGCAGTTACTAACGTTGAAAGTCTGTAATTCGAGTTTGTTTTTGATTAATTTTTGTTCGATAGTTAGAACTTCGTACAACATTGTGAAGTGAATACTGGACATCCTAATTTTCATAACATCATCATCAAAGATAGTTTGAATAAACATATCGAGCGTTTCCGCAGCCTTCAGAGCTTCAGACACACTGCGCGTCGTTCTAACCGGACGAATTGTCTATAAAACAGGTCGCTATAAGCAGATGGTCGCTTAAGCCGGAGTTGTACTAAACGGTACTAGTACTGAGCTATGAAACCAAACTTGAGTTTACATAGTGGTCGCTAAAAACGGTTAGTCGTTATAAGCGAAGTCGTTATATCCAGATTCTACTGTATACACTTTTTTCAGTCATAAACATTTTTTTGTATTCTTAAAGCATGCCTCAATATTAATATATTATGTAATATAATATTATGTAATATAATATTATAATAATATTATGTTACAGATAACGATGCTGTTGAGAGTAGTATCCCACATACTCTTTCCTCTCTTGATTTTGGGTCACTCTTAATATCAAGTGATGATATCATTAAAGAAATTTTCGATTTGAAACCGTCAATGCAGACTAATATTGACGGTTTGTCATCTATATTGCTGACAAAATGTTTGTCGTTAGTCAACCCTATCAAGACAATTTTCAATAAATCACTTTTTACAGGTGAATTTATTTCTGCCTGGAAAATAGCGTTAATAACACCAATTTTTAAAAGTGGTAATAAAAACGATACTTCAAATTACAGACCTATCTCAAAACTTTCTTCAATTTCGAAACTCTTTGAAAGTATTATAAAAAACAAAATTTACTTTGGAGTTAAAAGTATAATTTTTCCTTATCAACATGGGTTTGTTTCGGGACGATCAACGGTGTATAACCTTGCAGTCTTTACTGAATATTGTATCTTTGCTTTTAATAATGGATTTCAGGTAGATACAATTTACACAGATTTTTCCAAGGCCTTTGATAAGGTATCTCACAGAATTCTAATCTCGAAACTATCAAATATGGGATTTCACTCAATTTTTCTGAATTTGATAAAGTCTTATTTAACTGAGAGAATTTGCTATGTCGTTATTGACAATGAAAGATCTGCTCCTTTTGTAGCCTCCTCTGGTGTTCCACAAGGCAGTATTCATGGCCCTTTGCTATTCATACTATTCATCAATGATATTAGCAGTTGCTTTTCAAATGCGAGGTACTTGCTATATGCTGATGATCTTAAAATATACTCTATTATAAAAAACATATCGGATTCATATGATTTACAACAACAATTGACTAATGTCTCTGCGTGGTGCTGCAAAAATCGTCTTTCTTTAAACATAATTAAGTGTTTCCATATAACTTTTTCGAAATATCTGAATGTCATCAATACATCATATTCTATTAATAGTTATGTCCTAAATTCTGTCGATGAAATATCTGATTTAGGTGTGGTCTTTGATACCAAAAAATCGTCTTGAACGCATTCAGAAATCATTTACACGTTATGCTCTTAAGTCCTCAAGTTTTACTGAACAAATCCCCATATAGTGCTCGTTGTTTGTTAATCGGATTAAAATCACTACAAAATAGAAGAATCATATTATCACTCTTATTTATCTCTGACTTAGTAATAGGGTCTATTGATTGTCCTCGGCTTTTGGAGATGATAAATTTTAATAATCAAACTAGAAATTTACGAAATTTTGATCTTTTTTCCATCAAAATACTCAGAACCAACTATGCAACTAATGATCCTTTTGAATAGAGCCCTTATCGAATACAATATTCTCTCACACAATATAGATATTGGTTTTACTCTGTCGAAACAAGCTTTAAGAGTCCTAAATAATTTTTATCGATGAGTAAATAATATTTTAGTTTGGTTAATTATGCTTTTGCCATTATTATTGTTCTTACAAAATTGTTAATTTAGATTTTAGTTGGATTTGCCAAATATTTTTATTATTGTAGTCAGTAAGGAATCTCCATTAAATAAATAAAAAAATATACCCTCATACTTTCAAATAAATCGCTTCAATAATTTATTTTTGAAAATGTTGGTACCTTGGTACAATTTTGGTACCTTGATTTATGTATTGCTGGCCTTAATGTTCAGTATACATTGGCAATTTACAATGCAAAGACTTACAACTGAACAACGTTTACAAATCATAAAAATTTATTTCCAAAATTTGGATTCTGTGCGGGAAACTTACAAAGCATTTCGCGCACATTATGGTGCACATAATCGTTCATATGAACAGGTTATACGCAAAACGTTGAATCGATTTATGTCTGCATTTTCTCTTATTGACAATATTCATCCAATTCGAGCTCATACTGTTCGTACCGAAGAAGTGAGCGTGGCCGAGGACCCAAATTTATCGATTCGACGCCGCTCTCAACAACTCAGCCTATGTCCAACCACTACGTGGAAGATTTTGAGGAATGATGTTGCCCTACACCCGTATAAAATCCAACTGGAGCATGAATTGAAGCCATCAGACCGTATGATGCTTGATAATCAATTCAATTCAAATCAAAAACCGTGAAATTATCTTCAGCGATGGGGCACATTTCTGTCTTTACATTTCTGGGTACATAAACAAGCAAAATTGCCGTATTTGGAGTGAGAATAATCCTAACGAAACTCTCTAGGCTCGCTTACATCCAGAAAACATTACTGTCTGGTATGGTTTGCATGCTGAAGTCATCATTGTTCATTACTTTTTCAAAACCGAATATGGAGCCAACGTGCTAAATGATTTCAGCAGGATGTACACTGCGCTGGCCCATGAACAAAAATCAAAATTTTGTATGACTCGAAACCTAACAATTTTGGTATTAATCGACAGATAACGAAAAATTGGTGATCACCCGCATAGTGAAAAATTGCTACTCACAAAGCTATCAGTGTTTAACTATTTTGTGCTTAAGGGAGTATTCCTTGTTGGAAGGCTGTTTTTGGACCCTCTTTGAGAAACTTCTCATTTGAAAACGCAAAGAGTAATTTAAATTCTGTTTTTTTATTGTATTAAGAACATATTAAATTATATAAAAAAAATTTTCCCTTGTACGAGGGCTGTTCAAAAAGTTGTCGGCCTTCAAAGTTGGGCGTCGAAAAAAAGGTATGCTGCTTGCGGCCCGGATAACTTGACTTCGGATCATCCGAAATGGAAAAAGCAAACGGCGTAAGATTCAGTACAGATGTAATTCTGGGCCCTAATTTTTCGATTATTTTTTACCAAATGGCGGTCATTGAGAAATAAAAAACCGATTTTGGGTCTTTTTTTTTGTAGTTTAGTTTAAAAAAAAATAGTAAAAATTTAAGATTGTGATTGAAGTTGGGACCAGAATGGTGACAATTCTGCGTCGATTGCACTTTGTTTTATCAAAATCGGTTTAATTTTATATGCATGCTTTAATTTTTCAGTGACCGCCATTTTGTTAAAAATAATGTCACAATTATGTTTGAAGTAGGGACTAGAATAACATTTGTACTGAATCTAACGCCGTTTACTTTTTCGACTTCAGATGATTCGAATTCGAGTTATCCGGGCCACAAGCATCATACCTTTTTTTTCGACGCCCAACTTTGAAGGCCGACAACTTTTTGAACAGCCCTCGTACAAAGAAAAAAAAAATTTTTATGTTCTCAATACAATAAAAAAAAACAGAATTTAAATAACTCTTTGCGTTTTCAAATGGAAAGTTTTTTGGAAAGGGTCCAAAAACAGCCTTCCAACCAGGAATACTCCCTTAATTGAAAAGTGTCCTCAACAAAATTTTACAGAACCTGTCCGCAATTTTTTACTATGCCAACTTTTGACTTTCGTTACAGAATTTGTCAGAGTACAACTGATTATAATTCAGTAAAATTATTTTATTACAGAGAGAAACAGTAAGTTTTAAATAGATTTTTATAACTTTGTGAAGTTTGAATAGTGTTTTCTACGGTTAACTTTTTTCCGTTCATAATTTGTTTTGGAATAAATTTAGAAATAAAATAAATTCAAAATACTTTATTACCACGAGGTCATCAACGAAAACTATTACTTTTTAGGTGGTATTTCCTGAATCTGGATTTTAACTGGATCTGTTTTAAAAAAATAATCTTAATCAAAATAATTACATGGAAATGTTTGGTGCTGTGCAGTGGTGTAGATAGCTTTTAGTCCGGGGGGAAAAGAAAGGGGGAGATCCGTTAAAAAGAATTACCTTAAAAAATTGTATTTTGAATACCTGAGTACCAGGATGTTTTGTGAAGCCGAATGCCAGTTTCACAGCCCAACTTTGTTTAAGCGTCGAAAAAGTATGAAAGAAGATGTTATGGCATTTCAAATATGTATTTATATTTACATATTTATTGATGGCTAAGCGCACAAAAGTGATAAGTGCTCTTTTGACGAAAATGATCAGAAAGATGATCAGTAAATAGCAGTTATCAATAATAGCAATAATAGCAGTTATCAATAGGCTAAAATAGTCGGTTTGTTCTAGAATGTTTGAAATTCTAAAACAAAATCAGCGTTGTTGAACATTTTAAATTTATCACTAACCACTTTTGTGAGTTGAACCATCGATATATATTTATTTCGGTTGTAGTTGAAAAAAGCGACAATTTTCTTCAGTCATATGCTCAGTTAAGTTAAGCATTTATACAACGCCTGCTCTTGGCTTTGTTCATATTTTGTTCGCTTTAAAACAAGAGAGGCAATGGTGCGATGGTAGCTTGTTGAACTTGTAGCAGCATGGTGCGCGGTTTAATGCGAGCACGGAGCAGGAAAAGAAAATTTATTCCTAACAGGTTTTTTGACAATTTCTTCCCTTAAATATTTGTATTGGGTTGGCAACTAAGTAATTGCGGATTTCACTCTTAGATGGCTTTAGTTGAATTTTTAGGTTTGCTGACGTAATCGAAATGTCAAACACATTTTGTTATTTGATAGTTGGTACTTTAACTGTCAATCAGTAAAAAAATTATTTTGAAAAAAAACTACACAATTTTGTTTGGCGTCTGTTGAAAAATGGAAAATCAAAAATAAAAAAATTTTCGTCATATTTTACTTTTTTATTTCCGGAAAGGAAAAAACACATCGCAAGCTCACAAAAAGTTATGTGCTGTTTATGGTGACGAAGCTTTAAAAGAACGACAGTGTCAAAATTGGTTTGCCAAATTTCGTTCTGGTGATTTTTCACTCAAAGATGAAAAACGCTCTGGTCGTCCAGTTAAAGTTGATGACGACCAAATCAAAGCAATAATCGTTTCGGATCGTCATAGTACAACACGTGAGATTGCAGAGAAGCTTCATGTATCACTTACATGTATTGAAAATCGCTTAAAATAACTTTGCTATGTACGAAAACTTGATATATGAGTTCCTCATGAACTGAAAGAAAATCATTTAACACAACGCATTAACATCTGCGATTTGTTAAAGAAACGTAATGAAAATTATCCATTTTTAAAACGATTGATAACTGGTGATGAAAAATTGGTTGTTTACAACAATGTCAATCGGAAAAGATCGTGGAGCAAGCCAGGTAAACCAGCTCAAGCAACGTCAAAAGCTGATATTTATCAAAAGAGAGTTATGTTATCAGTTTGGTGGAATTACAAAGGAATTGTCTATTTTGAACATTTACCACCCAACCGAACGAATCAATTCAGATGTCTACATTGAACAAATAACAAAATTGAACAATGCAGTTGAAGAAAAGCGGCCCGAATTTACAAATCAAAAAGGTGTTGTATTCCACCATGACAATGGAAGGCCACACACATCTTTGGTCACTCGGCAAAAATTATTGGAGCTTAGTTGGGATGTTTTGCCACATCCACCATGTAGTCCTGACCTTGCACCAGGCCCGTAGACAAGGGGGGGAGGGGACAGTTTTAGGTGTTCAAGCCCCCCCTTACGGTCCAGAAAGTATAAAGAAATAACACAAATGAGGCTATTAAATTCAAAATGTGATTTTTTTTTTTAGATAAACTGTGATAATGACAATTTTCTTGAAAACTTCGCCAAAAAAACTTGAAAAAAAAAAAAAATTGTTTTTTGGCCAAGTGAATGATTAATTTTGCTTATAAGAGTCATAATCATTATATTGGAATTCATCTCCAAGGAGATTGTATATTAAAAATCAGTTTCAATGCTCAAAAAGTCCCTGATATCCAGTAATATATATATATGAAATTATGCCTAGAACGAATATAATTTTGTAAATTGAAGAAAATTAGCTTGACATTTTTTATGCCATATCTACCCAGCAATCGTAACTAATTATAAATCGTAACTTTTTCGTAACATTTTCGTTAGGTCTCACTAGGAAATCTTTACGATATTTCGTTATGAAGTCGTGTCAACCCCTTCATACGATTTTCGTTACGATTTCGCAATATTTTTTACGAAAAATATTTTTAACGAAATCGTAACAAACAATTCGCAATCTTTCCGATTTCGTTACGAAATCGTAAAGAATATCGTATGAAGCGGTTGACACGACTTCGTAAAGAAATGCCGTAACGATTTCGTAACGAGTCTTAACGAAAACGTTACGAAGAAGTTACGATTTCGTTCAGACAGTTGAAATGAAAGGAAAGTTTGCATTTGAATATGTTTTACAAACAGTCGCATAACGAAACTCTTAATAAATTCGTATAAAAAGTGAAACTGTTCCGATATTTGCAGACAGCTCGATATAGTTATGAATTCGTCGAAATTTCGACAAAGTCGTCCACTATGGTTTGCTGGGTAAGCTTATTAGACCCAAAATTTTTGAAAAAGCATTAATTTGAGTGGGTTATTTTTTCATTTTTAAAAGAATAAAGTGACATGAACCACAAAATTTTACACATTATAGGGTATTCCACGTAAAGCGAATGACTGAAAAGTTTGATTATTTTATTTTGTTGTTTTCTTGGTATTTAAGACATCCAAAAATTTCCAACTTGGCACAAAAATTTAACCCTGTGCGAAACCTTTTCCAAATAACAGGTTTCGGAAAATCACGTTAAATCTAAATATGCTTTTTTTCGAAAAAAAAAATCTCAATAAAAAATGTTTTTGTAAAACATTTTATACAGTTCAATTCTATTGTTATTTGATGATTTTTTTAATCATTTTACCAAATTTTCATAAAAAAAATTCACAATTACAGTTTTTTAAGCTTTTTTCAATTTAAGTTTTTCTAAAATTATTTTTATTATATTAAAAAATTACAAAACAATTTGGAAGTTCAAAAAATTTTGTTTTTAGTATTTTTAATTTGCAAATAATTTAAATATAAATCCACTACTGATTAAATTCTTAAATATCCAAAAAAGGTTGCTGTTTCATTCTTTTTATAAAAATTTATCTAGATGAGTAATTATTTTAATATTAACATGAACTTATTTTCATGTGATATATTATATAATAAATTGGGTATAAGATACTGGTGCTGTACAAAAACCAGTTTTCGAATTACGGTTTTTGAAAAATAGTCCGAAATTTAAATAGGACTTTATCGAAGTCGATTCCTCTGCTCAAAAAATTTTATTAAAAAAAAAAAAAATTTAGTAATTGTCATTGGAATTGAATCATGAGAAAACGAAACTGTTAAATTTTGAAAGATCTTAAAATATATTCTTTTTAATTTATTTAAATTGTCGAAATCGTTTTCGAGAACAGTAATATTTTAGCCATTAACGATAACTCGAACTAGGGTTCACACAGTTTCAAATAGTTGTACACAAGCTGGGGATCAATAATAGCGTAAGATAGCCAAAAAGAAACCAAATCTAAAGACTAAAATTTTTTTTCTCCCGTTTATATGAAATGTCCATAAAAGTTGTGAATACAGCTTCACCTCACCAGCTGAACTTAATACAAAATGGTTGCATTTTTCATAGCTGATTTTAATTTTGATGTTAATAAACTGCAAGAAATCTAACCTATTTTTACCGTTCACATTAATATTGTTGAATTAGTAAAATTTTGTCCCACACATTTTTACTTTTTGTGCTAATTTTCGGAATAATACTTTTTTAAAGAAATTCAAAATTCTCAATTTGGACCATTTTTCAACAAACCATAGGCAAAAATCAAAAAAGTTAGTACTCAAAATTGATTTGTAAAAAAAAAAATCTCATCTCTCTTATTGTCATTTAAAAACAGGCATATTCACAAATAGTCTTTAAAGAAAACGGATTTGCTTAAAAATTTGCATATCCTTTCTTTCAGTTATTACTGGTATCTACTTATAGATTTTTTATCAAAACCCCCCCCTAAGGTAAATCCTGGCTACGGGCCTGCCTTGCACCATCTGATTACTTTTTATTTCGATCTTTGCAAAACTCCTTGAATGGTAAAAATTTCAATAAAAATTATGATGTCAAATCGTACTTGGTTCAGTTTTTTGCTGATAAAAACTAGACGTTTTATGAACGTGGAATTATGATGCTGCCTGAAAGATGGCAAAAGGTCATTGCTCAAAATGGGCAATACATTACATAATAAAGTTATTTCGTTCCATGAATAAATTGTCTTTGATTTTCTAAAAAAAATCCGCAATTACTTAGTTGCCAACCTGATAAATAAAAAATATAAATAAAAAATAAAACAGCACGGTCTGCCGTCTGTGCTGTGAGGATCGAACCTGCCCAGCAGAAAATGTCATGCCTGATCAGGCTGGAATTGAAACGAGGCCAGACCTTTCATTAAAAACACCACTGATTTTTTTATGCAAGGGCCCGCCTTGTCAGACCTGAAATTTGGTATAACTTTTTTAAATTTTTATTTTTAATTTCTAGTTATATATCAATTTTTATTTAAAATTCAGATATGAAATTCGGCCTGAAATAAAAGAGGATTGAATTTTTGTTTAATTTCATTTTAGAATATGGGTCTGTAAAAAGAAAACCTGGATTATATATCAATTTCAGTCTTGAAATCTGAACTGATTAATTGAGACACGATTATGTTTAGAATTCAGTTCTGAATTCCAGTCTGAGTATTAGAGGCCTGAGCGAGTTTTCTGCTGGGTGGGTACTAGTTAAATCATCAAATAAAAATAAGTTGGCCTCTTAATAACCAACTGACCCCGAAAGTAAAAAAAATTTGGCGATTTAGTTCTGTATTGCCATGTTAATAATACTGTAGAAATTATGAAAGGTGGATGTAAAAGAATGAAGAATCACAAATTTTCAGTTTAATATCTCAAAAACTGAAACAGCTCAAAGCAACAACTGTCATGTTGTTAGAATTTTTTTATAGTTCATTTCACATATTAAATTTAGCGGTGATTCGAATGCTATCACTAGAATTTGCGAAAACTTAACGCTTCAGTTTTCAGTTTTTCAGTTTTTAGCGCTATGCGAAGTCGCAACATTTTTTTTTTGCAATTTTTGTTTTCACCTCATCCAACGAAGTAAGCGCAGATAATATAGTAAAACGGGAGTAAATGAGGGTTAAGTAAATTTTTTGGGTAAAAAAATGCAGTTTGAACCAGTAAAAAAATTTTAATTATTGGTTATAATTCATAAACTTTTTTATTGTATTGTTTATTAACTCTTAATATGGTTTTTTTGTTGTTTGATGGTAGGGGTAAATTTAAGGGTAAATAGGGGTAAAAAAATAACATAAAATAACGGTTTTTGCTTTGAGATGTCTTAATTTTTAAGATATTAAACTGAAATTTCGTGATTCTTTATCCTCTTACCACCAACTTTCACAATTTCTACCGCGTGCATAGTTTAGAAACACTTTTGGATTTTAGTAGAAAATTTAACTTATCTACGATACATGTCACTAAATATCCTGTTGTTATTGACCAATTTAGAGGAATTAAACACTGAACTAAATCAAATTTTGAGATCTTTCTTGAGAAAATGAAGAATTTTTTGTCATACTTATACATGTGGATTCGTGCTTTGAGATATTTAGAATGGTTTTCATGGCTCTGAGGGAGGGGTCCGCGGATCCGGACATAACTACGCCACTGGTGTTGTGCGATTCCATCATTCATACTTCCATCTTTGTCTAAAAAAAGTGTTTGAAAAATTTAGTTTTCTTCGATTTGCAGAACGCAAATATTCATCCCCTTGAGGCCAAGTGAATAATACTTATCACATATTGCTGTGGCTGACCTTGTGTAACAGTTTCAACATACTTAATTCAATTTAATGAAAAGTCAATCAGTTTTCGACTTCTGTCAAAATTTTCAAAATTGTTTGAGATAAGCAATGCTCGTACTTATACCTCAATAGACTTGACTCATACGGTCATTGAACGACCTAGCTAAAACTTAAAACTAAACACAACAGATCAACAACCGCTTTAAGCAGCATGGCATTGGAAAAGAGCAATGTATCCATCATTACTTCCACATCAAGTACCGGCACCAACTTATAAAAAAGTTGAGATTTTTCAATGATGGCCACGAAACGCTCTTGATCATATTTCTTATAATCTCCACAAGCTCTATGCAGTGCATAATTGCGCTTTTGACAAAAGGGATCAATAAACGATCGACCTCGTTTGTCCTCTCTACTTGTTTAAAAATTATTATTAATATTTGCGAGTCTTTGAGATTTTTAGAGATATTTGCATATGAATGAGTGAAGCTGTGCCATCAGCTCTGCTTGTTGAGTACAAATTGAGTGAAATGCATTAAGTATACTCTTGGCAAGTTTTACCTGATGACAACTTTTACACATCACTCGCTCGCTCATTCACTCCATTCTGTGACTGATGTTCACTATCATGTGCACAAGACAACAAGTTTATTTTTATGTTATTAATTTTTGCACTATGTTGGCTACTTTAGATCACATCATGTTGTGCTCTTGGACAGACGCGTCTTTATGTTAATTTGTGAACTAGCTAAAAGCAAGTCTCTCTAGTGCGTACAACCGCCAACATAAACAGAGACTTTACGTTTATTAACGTTACGTTATTAATTAAAAATTATATAAAAACTATGCAAATAATTACTAAAATATTATCGATCAAAACGTGTCAAACGTCGTGATTTACACCTGAGTAAATTCCACCGATCTACCCATCAATTGGTCGCGATTTATGTGTTAAATATCGCTTAAGTATCGATAACTCACGCGTACTCGATCAATATTTGTTAGCACCGATGTTAATCAGCAAAATAAGCAACTTTTTTGTTATTGTGGGTGAAGAACTTGAGAAAAACTTTTCCGCCAAAGTGAACTGCGAGCTTGTTCTTCAGAGGTAAACGCGTGCTTCGCGTGTTAAATGTAACGCTTTTAATAAAAGGCAAACACGTTAAGTGCAATAAAATCAATTTGGTTTTTATTTTCATTTGAGTGAATTGCTATTTTTAAATTCAGGCTTTATATATTGTTTGCTAATTTTTAAGCGCTATAAATTTAGATCAATAAAATTTTGATCAGTTGACTTTATATTTACAAAAGGAAATAAATGAACTTGACGTAACTTTGACGTGCTTCTTCAAAATCACATGGAAACAGTGAGAAAATCTTGAAATAATGTTTGAGTAAAAAGTGTGGTTGTAGTGCTTAACCCGTTAACGTCATAACCTGTTTTGCTCTTTTGTTCAACATTCTGCGTCTTTATTATATATGATAACGATCTATGTAGATAAATTTAGTATATTTTCATGTTGTATCAAAATATCTCTTTGGTTAGCCGGAAGTAAGTTATAGTCAAATTGATTAAGAAAAACTATCTTTTTTTTATTTTTTATCTCAAAAATGTTGTTTTCACATATTGAAGAAGCATCGGGTCAACCTTATAAGACCCGTTCAGAGGCCTTAAATTTCGCTATTATTTTTTATTCATTGGCAAACAAATTCCAAACTTTTCTAAAAACCTTAAGAAGATTTGTGGAAGACTATTTGGAGTATGCATTAAAAACCTCGTATTCGTAACAAACTTCATATTTTTATCTCGTTGCAAATGTCGAATTACGTGCCAACAAAAATGCATCTGAAGCACATCGTTTGCTCCTCAAAGCATACCCCGAATTCCGTCGATTAGAACGTACCAGGAGTGGCTTGTGCGTTTCAGATGTGATTTTGACATCGATGAAAAAGAACGTCCAGTCCACCCGAAAAAGTTCGAAGATGAGGATTTGGAGGCATTACTCGATGAGGACCCGTGTCAAACGCAAAAAGAACTTGCAAATTCTCTGAAAATTGATCAAGCAACATTTGCAGGCGTTTGAAAGTATTGGGGATGATCCAAAAGCAGAAGACGCCGAAAAACATAGAATGCTCCACCACATGCTGCATGGCCATTCAGAACATACTTAGAAACGCTGAAATAGGATGTCCTGCCACACCCGCCGTATTCACCAGACCTTGCCCCTTCCGACTGCTACTTGTTTCGATGGATGACCCATGACCTGGCTGAGCAGCACTTCCGTTCTTATGAAGATGCCAAAAAATGGATCGATTCGAGGATGGCCTCAAAGGACGTGTACTTTTTTCGAAACAGAATCCGTAAACTACAAAAGAGATGGGGAAAAGTAGTGACTGGCGATGGACTATACTTTGAATAAAATATATTGTACCAATTTTTTTGAATGAAGTCCCTCATTTTAGCAAAAAATACACAGTTTTTAATGCATACTCCCAATATCAACTTTTAGAAAAATGTTTTAGAAATAAAAATGTGTAGAATATTCTAGGAAATATTTAAAATGCTTTAAAATTTTTGCATTAAACATTTATATATTAAAAAGTGGTGCATCAAAAAAAAAAATGTTGACTTCTATAAATAATTCTAAGCCAGTAACCAAAAATAAATGTTATAGTCAAAGGAAGGGAGCACGCGGAAGTAGTATTAGTAGAACTTATTGAAAGCTTCCATAATGTTTCCCAATCCTCCCTTTTTGCTACTCCTTGTGTATGCTTTAAATTTTTACTCTTATTTTCAAAAACTTAAACGAATTTTTATTGGAAAAATTAAATTTTTCAGGTTGAATGCCAACTCAAGACCTGTAGTAAAAGCTTTTGGCATTTTATTAACCCATTTTAGCCCGCTGGTCGATTTTTTGACCACTAACTTTTAAATTAACTTCTGGAAAAAATAAAAACGATTTTTTTAAATTTCCTGTTTTTACCTATTCAAGTAATCGGTTAAAAATACCTTTGTTTGGCAATTTTTGAAAAAATAAAAAAAAATATATAAATGTAATGCATAATAAAACTATTATCACGTAAGCAGGTAGACAAAAGACTAACATATGAGAATCGGTTTTGGACAACACAGGTATATTTAACTATGTGTTACCTGTGTGATAAAACACAGATGGTCGATTTTTCGACAAATATGTATACCTATAGTATAATATTTTCACATGTCACTTTTTTATTTATTTCATTTAATAAAAATAACAATATTTTATTGAAAATTTTTTAATTTTTGTATACAGATTGGGCCATTTTTCGATTTTTCGACCACTTCGTAGCCGAAAAATTTTAATTCAAAAAAATTCTTAAACAATTAAGCAATTGCAATTAATTAAGCAATCTTCTTAATTAGATCACTAATAAACAAAATCTGAAAATTTTATTACGAAACTCCAACGCGTTCTGGTAGCGGACCAAAATGGGTTAATAGCAAAAAGAATTCCTAATACTATGCAATATATGGACATAATAACTTCTGATCCCCTATCAATTTGCCATCTTTTCGCAGAATTCTTTCGATCTGTATATGTTTCTTCAGATAACATCATAAATATAAATACAAATACTTATACCAACTCATCCAGTTGTTTCCACCCATTCTTTTGAAAAATGGCGCAGACGTGTTATTTTTACCACTAACGACAGTTTTTAACCAATCTCTGAGAAAAGGCGAATTTCTAACTGATTGGAAAATCACTTATAATATACCGTTTCATAAATCTGGATTCAAAATTGAGGTTTCAAACTATCATCCAATATGTAAAATATACACATAGAAATCACTAAAATTTTCGAAAAATTGGTATAGGACAGACTAACTTTTTTAGTAAAAAAGGAGGTTATATCACCGTATCATCATGGTTTTATAACGGGAACGTCAACAACTACTAACTTGATTTTTTTAAGCTTTCCACAGTTTTTCAGAAAATGTTTTTTCATCAATTTTGTTACAACTCACTTAAAATTTAATCTTTGATACTTCAAATTCCATCTTTTACATTTGAATTAATTTGAAATAATACTTAGAATTCAAATTAAATTTTTTAAACTTAAAATGCAACCTTAGCCAATAATATTTTAAATTTAAAAAGCAGAATTTAAAATTTAAAAGATTTAATTTGAAATTTTTGAAGTTGAATTTTATTCGTAAATAGTTTTTTTTATACGTTAAAACTTGAGTTTTAAGGCTCTTGAAATAAAGTCACAAAAATATGGCTTTGTCTCAAAATTAAATTAAGTCCCAAGTCGATGAAATAACACCCCAAAAATAAGTGATCAATCAAAAATAAAATAACATCCCGAAAAATATAGTGTTTTTTGTTTTGGAATTTGTGTGCCTTATTTCATAATGAAGTGAAACCCTACTTTCAAAAATGAAATAAGTCAGGCCTCAATAAACGAAATGACACCAAAATTAATAATTTTTTGATTCATAAAGCCGAATGGAAACTGTGCAAATGTCAATGTTTTAATGTTCAAACGTTAATGGGTTAAGAACAACAACAATCACATGTGTGTGTAACTGTTGCTAATGCTAATAATAATAATAATAATAATAATAATAATAATAATAATAATAATAATAATAATAATAATGATAATAATATTAACAAAAAATTTAATTCCGTTAACTCTTTTGGAAGCACTTTCTAGTCATTCACACCCCGTCTCTTTGCCCTCACGTATCTACAATAGTTACCGTATTTCGTGTTATTGTTGTTGTTGTTGCAACTCCTCCCTAAAAACGATGAAATTACGACTATTCATAAAAAAAATCAAAAATCACACTTTTTGTTTTCTTTGTTCTCATACATGTACCCACCTAAATGTATGATGCTGATACCCATTTTATTACCGATGAAATGAGTTAAAATTTCAATGTTTAAGTTTTAGAAATCAGTTCGATTCGGTGAGTTGGAATACGTTCAACTTGACGCGTTCGTAAAATATTCAATTCAACTTTTATATCTCATTTCTCTATCCTGCTTGATGGCGTTTAATTGTGATTTTATTAAATATCTGGCTATATTGTGCAATTTTAGTGAATCACATCAGCTGATTTGGATCTGAACCTTGTCAACTTATATAATAAATTTTTTTTTTTCTGTTGTTATTGTGGTCGGACTTGCCTGTCTTTGGAATTTGCTGGCTTGTTTGCTGACCGGCATCATATTTTTTTGCAGTGCATACTACGTTAATTTTATTGGATTAACTTGTCCTGGTCATGAGGATTTGCGATATAATTTGTTTGAAGCAAAGTTGGTTGAACTTTTTCTTACTTATACTTAAACTATATTTCTTACACTGTATTGTTGCATGTTGTTTGTGTGACTAAAATGTTTTTTCCAGTGCAACTATTGTATGTGCATGTTTTTTGAATTTGAATAATCGGTGTAATTATACTTTAATCTTATTAATTATTCTTTAATAAAGTTATTAAATTTCTTCTTTTTTCATCTGTAAAAAAATATATTTTTCATTTTTACTTCTTTAATGCCATTATATTTTTATTAATTTTTGGAAAGATGTAAATTTGTACTTATAATTTGTACCCTTTCCCTCATCAACATTGAAGAAGTGGCCTTATTTCGTACAATTATCTTGTTTTAGTTAGAGCGAAAAAAAAACAAAACAACTTCAAAGCAATTCATCTTTAATTTCATTTTAACTCTTGTGAAATTTATATTTTTAAAAAATTATAAAAAAAAATATTGAAATATTCTTGAATGGCGCCTACACCAAAAATAACATACACTTAATTGCAAATGTAGTGGTTTGAAATGCCTTCGACGACGGTGTCTATCTGTCCAGTGCTTCTCTTAGAATGACACAACAAAATTCTAATCGTTTGTCAAAATTTATAAAAAAAAGTAAAAAGGAATCATTAACAAAAAAGAAAAAGAATTTAAATGAAACATTTTAATTTATTTTTATTTTAGGTACTTGGTTGCTTTATTCTACATATACACTGAGGGAAATATGTGTTAAAATTAAATGAAATTGTGTTCATATTAAAGAAATATGTTTTTGAAATAGAGCTTTAAACAATTTCATTTAAGTTAAGGGCAAATGTTTGTAAAGTTAAATTTAAAACAAAAGTGTTTGTTTTCAAAAAAATATTTATAAATATACATTTAAAGTAAACATTTTCAGTTAAAAAACATTTGTTAAAAAAAAAATTAAAACAAAAACTTTAATATTGAAAACAAATATTTTAAAACCCCCATTTTTTCAATGCTATTTTTTTAAATCTTTCGAGTTTCCGACGTCGGATTCATTATCAGCGAATCATCTTTCGATGAATGATTTTTTGCGGCTTAAAACATTGAAATATTTTAAATATTAAAATAATTAATTAGTTTTTATTTCATCCAATGTTCAAATTTTGTAAGTCAAATTAAAGTTATTTTCAAACAATCAAATGTACAATCGGATTTTTTCTCAGCTTGGTCGCAATTGTTTAGTCAATGACTCTAATGAACATAATTTTTTAATATAATCTCGAATTCGTCTCGGTAGAGACGATTTTTTTTTTCGTTAAAGTAAAGAAATAAGAGAAAATTATACAAAAAAAAAGATATGAGCTTATAGTTGAAAATGAAACACACTTGTTTTTAATTTTGTTTTGCAGAAACGCAAACGCGTTAAATTTATATTTTAAAATTTTTTGTTTAATTTTAAAGTATGTTTTGTCCAGTGTACGGAATTTTTTATAATTATGACTATCATACGTTTTGTTTTTTTTAATAAATACGAGGACCTATTAACTCAAGTCAAACCTTTCCCGATTTGCTATCAAAAAACCCTTTTCGTCGCCAAGTGCTCGTGTTGATTTCGTAGCATTAGTCTTCACTTACGTGATGTAGCAGATTTTTTTAACAGTGTCAAAACTAAGCAATTTGGCTGTTTTGTCCCAATGTGCAACTCATTTTCGTTCCATTCTATCACAAACTAATTTCTTTGCACATATTTAAATGTAAATATGTAGTTGTTGTCATTTTCTTGAAATACTCTAGCAAAAGGTTGTTGGACGGTTGATCGCTGCAAATGCATTTAGCAGACACATTTTTTAAAACTCATTGGCTGCAACTATTTATGGCAAAGCTGATGGAATACAACATTTTTCACATGACAGCAATGGATTTTATTGTTGTGGAACTATTAGTGTAGAAGCATGTTGTCAAAATGAAATGAATTCAATGAAAATGCTTCTTCGATAGTTTAGAGTATTTTGCACTAAATAAAAAAAGTTTGTTATCCATATAGTGAAAATTTCCTTTGTAATAATTAATTGAATATCTGCAAGTTAGGGACTTTGTCTGATAAAATTTTTTTTGTTTTTAAATGAAACAATAACAAAATTCAGAGAATATACAAAAATTAAACTTATCTATTCAATCTATTCAGCGTAAAATCGTCATCGGGTTTAATAACAAATTTAAAATTAGTCATCACTAATGTTGATGGTTTTGACCAAGTTATTAATATGCGTGATATCAACAAAATGTCAATAAAAAGGACTTTTGGTTCGAATTTAGAATTGATAACATTGTTGCTGCTAATAACAATTAATAAGGCTCAATAATAAAATTGGCATTTTTTGCTTAAATATATTGTTGGATGATTCCCAAAGAATGGGACTGAGGCTAAAATATTTTCTTTTATTGAGCGTAGAATATGAAATGGTTCGTAATACAGTATCTATGGCTCACAATATTGATCAGATATTATCCTTAACAAGGCTTAGATTTGCTAAAATTTTATTTTAGATAAGCTCGGATATACTCGGATCAGGTTTGGCCTTCATTGCTTTTTTCCATTAGTGCAATCCAATTAATTTTTTCATATAAACCTATTCTTCTGTCATCTTAATAGCAACTTCCTAACGTTGCAAAAGGTTTCCATTCACTGAAATTCATATGCAGACTTTATATGTACTATATCTTGTTACAGACATTATAAAATTGAACCCATATTTTAGCTCCTCTTAAGACACCTTTTCAACTTTTCCATTCCTCAATGTTATGTATATTTTTTATATAAACAATATTCTTAAAACTTATTGTCAAGAAAAACTTGTTTTGTGCACCTACACGCTGTTCTTGGCTTGTTCTTTGAAGCGAAAAGTGCAACAGACTCAGACGTATAGACATTCCGATAGATATGCAGACAGATGAAACGTAAGGCGACAGAGAAAATATACATAGACAGCGCCAAAAGGTATTTGAGCGTCTATTTAATGTTTGCCACATATTTTTATTAACAGCTTTAAATAGTTTTTTAGTGTAGTGTGTGTTAAAAAGCAGGCATACATACATAGATAAATTCGTGCATATTTTTCTCTATACCTTAAATGTTTCTGTATAAAAAAAAAAGTCAATCAACAAGGTAGAAATTTTAATATTAGAACAAATTTATAAACGAAAAATTTCAAATTGAAAAAAAAATAACTTTTATATCAAATAACAACTTAAATGTATAATTTCTAAAAAATAAGACTTTTGTTATATTAAAAAAATACAAGTGCGTCAAAAGACATACGAGAGAAGCGAAGTTTTTTGCAGTTTCATAGATTTAACAATTTAATAGGTTTTTTTTTTTTAGTAAAATAGCTTTTAAATTTAAAAATTTAAAATAACATAAAGTAAGTTAAAAAACTCACGTTTATAATCACACCAGTAAATTTTATTACATTTCATTATTATTTTATTTATTTTATTACATGCTACATTGATTGATATTTCAACGCACTTGTGGGCAATTTTTAATTTTTGCCGATGCAGATGACATCTTGTATGTAGCAAGTATAAACAACACTTTTGTTATGTTTGGACAGCTGCTAAATATGTTGGATATGTAGAAAAGCCAAAACGGAATCCTTTTAATAACATATATAGATTTTTCAATCTGGTGAAACATAGCTTCAGTTGTACTGAATTGAAACACCGATGCTGGAGACATCTTGTCTTGCATCAAGTAGAAGCACATTTCATGTGGAATGTATTTATATGTATGTATGTATATAGACAATTCTCTATATATTAAGTGATTATTGCGATCTACTGCAACATAGCTTTAATAATACATACTTCATATTGAATCAACAACTCTGCTTAGCAGAGGCTTTTGAATCAGTGGATAGTGTATTGAACTCCTAATCACAACGATGCGAGTTCAAATCCCCGCGGAGGATCGAAGAATATTTTTAATATATTGAAATTACATTGTCTTGTTATAATAGACGCAAGGAACAAAGAAACATAAATTTCAAACCACAGAAGCTTCGCTTCAAAAAGTTTGGTTTTTACATATGGGCAAATTCCAGCGTGTCGGACGTTTCATTCGGGCGCTTCTTTTACAAATTTTTCATACGATCCAGAAATATTTTTGGGATAGGCGTATATTCTCGAAAAGCTATATTGGTATACTAAAAAAAAAACAATTTTTATTCAACTAAATTTTATAGCAAAATTTTTATTTTAAACTTGCGTTCGGACATTTCAGGAAACGGAAGTCAGACGAAGTTCATTCTATGCCTAGATCTGCGAATTTACCAGCCGTATAAAAAAAGTTATTAGACAATATTTTTTTATAAATTTAACAAGCTTTCAGAAAAGCCATACGTCATGAAGAAGAGCGAAGTGAGGTTACATTAAATTATTTTATTTGTTCGGACGTTTCGTGTCGGACGTTTCAGATTTTTTCCATTGTTATTATATTGGGTAATTAAATTATTAAGAAACAAATTTTATATGTTGTTTTTTCCTTACTTCAATAATTTCATTATTATCTTTAGCCAATACCTTCAATTTTTAATGTAACAAAAAAATTTATGAAACACATTAAGAAAAACTACATTTGTCAAAAACGTGCTATTTAATCATCATGGTAAATGAATTGATGTATAATGTATAAATTGCTTAAATAAATAAATTTAAAACTTTCTCCAAGATAATATCCTAAAGTTATAAGTTTTTAATAACCTTTAATTTTTCACATGTGGTTGACGACCATTTTTGGGATTTGCCCATATTTAAAACTATTTTAAGCTTCAGAACAAAAAATTCAACGGGGCAATTATTGAAATAAGAGAATTCATAAAACAATTAATTGTAATTTCAGAAATGTTCTTTTTCATACATTTGATTTCATGGCATTTTTTTTTTAAAGAAATCTTGTTGCTAATTATATTATTCCAATTTCAATATTTTTAAAGTATTATTTTAGACTTAAAAATACTTTCATAACTCTAGTATAAAAATTTAAAAAAGCTGAATTTTTCATAAAATTCACATGTGGTATGGTCCTTCGTTCTAAAATATCAACTTTTAAAAATTATATCTGGTTAGATTTTCGAGATATCGCTGATGATGTTTTTTTATTTCATTATTTTTTAAGTATGTTTTATTTAATTTTTTTATGACATGTTTTTGCTGTGTACAGTATCCTAGCCGTAATTTTCATCTGAACCCATTGTGCCAAACGGATCTGTTTCGAATTCGAGACGAACTCACTTGTTCGTACATTTTAAATCGCTTTTTTCATTTTTACGGATCCGTCTCGAACTCAGAACGGTCTTCATAAACGAATTCGAGACGGATTCCTTTTTTCAAAGTAATGCGAATTCGAGTCGGACCCGTTTTTTCGTAAAAAAGTTATTTAAATTAAAAAAAAGTACACAATTTTATTTCGTATCCGTAATCCATTGAAAATAAAATAAAATATTTGATAACAAATTTAAGCCTACCTTTTATGTTAACGCTGTGACCGTTTTTTAACAGAATCGTTCCGGGTTCGAAACGGATCCGTCGAAACATAAAAACGCAAAGTGCTTACTGACGGACTCGTAACGGGTTCAAAACGGATATTCATTCGTTTTTGTGCACAATGGGAAACAAAAAAAAATAAATTTTTGTTGTATTCATTTTTCCTGTCTTAAAAAATTAAAAATTAAAAAAAAGTTAAAATTGTTAAATTCGTGCAATAAAAACTATATTGGACCGGAAAATAAAGCTTTGCTTGGGCGAAAAATAATAGTAATTTAAAATTTTTTAGATTCACAGAAGAGAGAATTTTATTGGCTTTAAAATAAGATATCGACCAAGAAAATTAAAAACGTTATATGATGAAAACATAATCAGCACTTCAGCTGTCTTGTGCTCGCTTACAAATTTAAAATATCCTTTGATGACAATATTTTATGTCTAAAAAAACATATATCTTTCACAAAAATGCAATAAAAAATGTAGGATTAGAATAGGATTAAGATTAGCCCCTTACACAGAACCAGAAAATTAGTCCAAGGAAAGTTCTTTGATTTAATTAAATTCATTGATTTCAAAGTTTTTACAGCTTAATGAATCGTTTTCTTGAAACTAAGAACTATTTTCTTGATTTAGAGAATCGATTCTTTGGCTGTAAGAAAAAGTTCATAAAGTTAAAGAACATAGATTTATTGAACCAATGAACTCGTACTGGGACCAATTCATTAAAACAAAGAACTTTTTCTTATATATTAAGTACGTTTTTGGTTCAGTGTAATATGTCTGTGCTCGCTTGTGTAGGTATAGCTTCGACAATAGTTTAAATTTTGGTAATAATAGCTGCATTCCCGTTACACTGGATCAGATCAAATCTCAGTGGAACAGTTTAAGTTCAACTTTATTACAATTTGGCACCACTGGCGATGAAGTGCCAAAATACGAGTGCGAGCAGTGAGCCGAAAACTCGCCAAAGAGTAATTCAGATTGCCAACTATGTTCGTTTTGAAAAAAATGCTTTAAACTTGGCAGCATTATAAGATCAAAAAAGAGCTGCCACGCTCTAGATCAACGACCACGGGAACGCAGCAGCTAATATTTTAAAATGGCATGTATCTATAAAATATGGCTCTCGAGCGCGAGCTAATGAAATTTAAAAAGTGGCTCAAGCTTACGTGCCCGAATGCAGAAATTAAAAAAAGGGCTCTGGCGAAGAGCAAGGAGCCGAGTTTAGACCTGTAAGAGAGCTCTTAAAATTCTTCACAATTGGTGAAGAACCGAAAAATAATAATAACTCCAGGAATGAGGGACATCAAACTCAAGACCTGCAGATTGTTATAAGCTGTAAAAAGGATAGATGAAAAAAATGCCCCATAATAAAAAACTGAAAAACAGAATAGGTATTAAAAAAATACCTCACCACACCCGAGACTTAAATCTACGTCCAAAAAAATGTTTTTTGACGCTCTTATCTCTAAAAATTTAAAACTGAAAAGTTTTAAGTTTCATTTCATTTTGTGGCCGATTGTAGCATCCTTGTTAGTTGGCAGCGAAAAACATAGCTATTGGAAATCACCGTCCAATAGCCAGTTAGTCGTTTCTTGAGCGTTGGATTTATTTACTTTCTCGTTTTAGCCCATTCCGCTGTGTGTAGTTATTGTTATCTGTAGAAAAATTATTTATCTTATCTTTGTTTGCATTACTGCAAGTTATTCAAATGCTTGAAATACGCCAGAGCATTTGAGACTGTATCCGAGTGTCGTTAATGTATCCGAAAGATGAAAACTCGTCGTAGTCGTCGGGTACTCATACTTAGTAGTCTATATATGTGTCGTCTATATAGCTTTATGTATATTTGCCGGGCAAGTTCATAGAGGCTTATCTAACGAATACTCGCACGTCATTCCTTATAAATGCGTCGCTCTTCTTCTCTAGCAGTCGCTGTGGTCTATAGACTCGTTTTTAGACGTCTTTACTTTTTTTTTTCTCTCATGAACACGGGGAACAACAAGTGGCGTCGATATATATTGACTCAACTCATTTGTTTTCATCGTTTTTTATATTGTTTTTTATTTTTTTCATTCAATTATTTTTCGTATCTGGTATGAGTTGTATTTTGTTTTTTTTAGTTTTGCTGTATTTGCCGACGATGTTATCGCAGCCGCGCTTCCTTCACCCACTTGAAGCACATTTTCTGCTAGTACGTTATTTATAAATTTATACAAATATGAATTCAGTTGTTAACCGGCGGTTAAATCGACTTAACGTTAGGTGCGCGCGCACGAAAACAGCGTTAATAAAAATTAAATCGGTCATCAAACATTTTTAAGTTTTATGAAAAATATACAAATTTTTCTATAAAAACTGGAAAAAGTAATATACGCATTTGTGATTTTGTTGCTGCTATTTTGTGTTCTAATTAATACTAATTTGTGTGGTGTTGATAAGCTGAAAATCATTTCAAATAAGCTGTTGTTTATTATTAGCGCCTTTTATAATTTTTGCTAATAAAAACTTCTTCCTATACAGCCCACCTTACATTTATCCGTCACCCCTCGTTCTGCTCCTCCTTTGGCTGCCAATTGCTTTGTTGTGATTCCAATCAGTCGATTGATTAAACGATCGTTCGTCATTAAATATGCATTCATTTCGCTCACGTGTCAACATTTTTTGTTGTGTAAACATTTAAAATCATTTGATTTTAATAATGATTTGTTGTCATAGTTGTTGTCATCAGGGAACGTTTTTATTGTTGTTCGTTCAGATCTTGTGAAAGTGTGGCTTTTTGTTGTTGTCTTCATTTTATTCATTCATTTATTTAGACAGTGGTCAGCATTATGTCCATCTTCTCTTTTGTAATTGTATCAAAAAAATTTATTTCCATCTCGAAAAATCATAAGTAAAGCACCTCGTGACAGATTGTTTCAAATGTTCAAGTTATCTTTAAGTTTCTTTGTCACCAACCAGAGATTTTTTGTTTTTTTTTTTTTTTTGTCAATTCAAGATATTTGCTCGCATAACAACACCCGAATATAAACAAATTTGGCCCATATAAGCAAACAGCCCAAATTTGTTCTCCGATAGTAACTTAGATAGCAGCTTTTTTTAAGAAAACAACAAATAAAAATCAAGTGGTGACAACTCTGCAAAATAAAAAGTGAAAAATGGGATCAAAAATCTTGAAACCTCTTACAGAAAGAACCTTGAAGTCGAAGCAAATAACGAGTTTATGTTGCCAATAATTTTTATTAATTATCAACACCTGGTTCTCTGATAAAAATATCCAAATTGATAAAAAAGAAGATAAAATCAAAAGATCCTAATTTCAAATCGGACCTAACGGTAATTTTTATTAATAGGAAATAATTTGGTGAACGGCCGTTAGACCTCTGCAGACAATTGCAAGCCTCAGAATTTTGAAATTAGAACTTATAAACCACTGCGAGGGTCAAATGAGACATGATCGGGCGTGTTGAATTTCGAAATTTTCAACCAGGATTTGACATAAGTTTCTTCTGACTCCAGTTCCAAAGTGCTGAAACTGGAAAAATCGATGAAATTCTAAAAAAAATACTGAAGGGGGATTTTAAGGTCGCTGACCATAATAGTAGATTCAATGCTGACAGAAATGATTTTGCGATCTGATCATTTTACGTTTTGTTTTTTTTTCATAAAATATTAAAATTGTCTATTCTTAAATATGGTAACTCGACGGCATTTTCTTCTTAACAAATTAGTTAAATACTTAAACTAAGTGTTACTTTGTGTGTTGCAAGTTTGAGAACGTGTATTTTAAAGAAAAAATATATTATTGAAAAAAAAATAATATATTTGTGAAATATCGAATTTTTTCACAAGCAAGCCTTGCTATGTCAGCTGTCCAAAAAACATATGATTATGCGGCTTATGTGTGAAGTTGGTTGTGAAAAACTAAAATGAAGTCCTCTGTAGGGAAAAAACGAAATTACTTCTCGAACGATAAATTAAATCCACAATTATGAGAGTCAAAATAAATTCAAAATTAATTGAATTTCGAAATATTTTGACGCATTCCTTAAAAAGCGGCTTGTGGTGCTGTTACTTGCATTTTTTTTTTTTTTTATATTGTGTTGTTTTTTTATACGTGGTTTTTCTTTCGCATATGCGCAAAGACAAAGCGCATGATAGAAAAAAATGTGTATGGCGGGTAACGCGAGCAAGATGAGCTAAATATTAAGGTATACGTAATAATTTGTATTTTCAAAATATCCCAATTCTCGGCAACCCACTTCTTTTGACAACTTTAACACTTTCAGTAGCTTAAAAGAATCCGATGTGAAAAAAAGTGTTCGCTTGTACAGTGTTGGCACTGAATGATTTTTTACTTACTTCACTTCGGTCCGTGGACACTAGCTCCATAATTTTTCCCAAAACTGTTCTTAAAAAATTTCGAGTAAATTATAAGGGAAGAATGCAGTGGTTTTTTTTTTGACAAGATTGTTGTATCCGCCTTTGGATTTGATTTTTAAAGGAATAACATCATACTATTATGTTCAAAATTGTTTGTAATTCATTTAAATATTATTTATTAATTACATTTTATAGTTTCGCTATGTGATTTTTTGATCAATTTTTAGAAATCAGCTCAAAAAAATAACGGAAAACAATTTTGGCTACATGATATGAATAGCGTGAAAATATATTGTTTATGATTTTTAATTATTTCCTTGTTTTTCCGCTTTTCTTTTTCTTTCCTTCTTTGTCCGTAAATGAATAACTGGTTTCAAGTATTTTTGGCATTCATTTTTCTAACACCTCCAAATAATTACATTCCCCTTTCCAAAATCATTCACTAGTTTTCAATGCTTTCGCGTCAGTTGTTTTATCACGAATTTCAACAAAAATTTTTATCATGTGCGCGTATGAAAGATTTATGATAATTTTCAGTGTATATTTAGTCATTTAACGTTTCTTATTTATTTTTAATTTGTATCTACGTATTTTTGCATGACGTTAAAATCAATGCTAATTAATTGAAATACTTATAAGTAAATGAGCAGCGTAGCTAGAAGCTTTGCTTGCATATACAATAGAATATTTCGAAAAAATGTTTGAAAAGATCTTTTTACAACCATACATATTTTTTTTTTTTGCACCACAGTAAAAAACGCTGAAATGATTTTTTTTTTTTATAAAAACTTTAGTTGGTAACATATCGTCAAGTGCAATCATGTTTGTACACAGAGAGCGAAAATTTACGATACGATATTTTAGAGTATTGTAGATGGCATGACACATCATTCGGTAGCGTATACTACCTCTGTACCGTTCTAATAAAACATAACGTACTACAGTCAAACCTGTTTTTGTGCGGTAGATAGGGACCGCAGAAAAAAAATCGCACAAAAAAAAATTCTTCGGAGACTTCATAAACAGCTATAACATAAAACTTTAAGTAATCTAATAAAGAAAATTTTTTTTATGCGGTGTTTTTGTACCGCATAAAAAAAATCTCACCTAGGAAACATTCTATGAAAAAGCGAAAAAGTGGTCTCGAAGCCAAATAAATAAATAAATTACACACGGAAACGTTAAAAATATAGTTTTAATTCTTCATTTTAAATGTGAAAAATACGAAAAATTATTCCATTAAAAAAATGCATATTAAAAAAATAAATTAAAATACATAAATTCATAAGTTAATCAATACTATTCGTCATAGTCTTCTCTGACATAAAATAATGTCTCTCGCGCTTTTTTTGGACATTTCAAAAACTTCAGAATTGCGTTTTGCTCTTACGCTTTTCTCTTTATTGCTCTTTTTAATGATAATTTCAGCTAGTGCAGAGTTTTTTTTTGCATAGAAAAGATCGCATACAAGAAAAAATATCATAACACAACTCGCACAAAAAAAAATTCGCACAAAACAAATCGCATAAAAATAAAAACCGCATAAATAAAATCGCACAAAAAAAGACCGCACAAAAACAGGTTTGACTGTATTTGTAATGTTTGCGTAGTAAGTACTTAACACAAACAGTATACAGATATTTTACAGATTTACAGATAGGATACGTTGTGTTAAAAGAATGAAGCAGAATGAGCAGAGACAATAATAACATGTTAGAATGCATTAAAACAACAGTGAGAAAAATATCCTCAACAAAATGCAACAACAATTTAATTCCGCGCAGACGCAAACAACGAAATTTTGAAACGTTAAATTATTTTTCTGGAAGAACATTTTTTGGTTTCTCTTCTTTTTTGCTTGAACAAACGCTGGCAATACTTTAAATTTTTAAGCGTCGACACCGTTGAATTGTTTTAGTTAATCTGCCTCAATATTCGCAATCACAATTAAATTGTTTTGCTCTCTATTTTCTTTGTCTCTCAAAAACTGCTACATATACGATTCTTTTAGTCTAGCTTGCACTACATAATGATAATGTTTGTGATCCTTTTTATGCTATTGTAATGTAGTGCTTGTGTTTGCGTTCAAGACCACAAACTTTAACGCTATAGATTAATAAGTGAAGTCATCTCGTGAAAGGAGTGAAGTTTTGCGTTCTCTAATGTTTTTTCTATTTTTTTTATTTTTTTTTTTCAGTTGCGCACTTGAATCCTAGAACTTAATTTTATTATTACATCAAATTAAAGCTATCAAAAATTATAAAACTTTTAATTTAATATTCTATATATGTAGGGGAGAGTGCCCTTCTACTGGCACTGCCCAACTACTGGCAATTATCATTATCAGTTCTGACTTCTGTGGCGATGACAGCGACTTTGTGCTTAGTGTCAAAGTATCATCTCAAAGAGCGTTCACTTTTCATAAATCATTGAGTTGTATGTACGTGTTGCTGTAGTCGCACGGTCGTCAAAAAGTACAAAATACACAAAAATTTTAAGCTGATCTAATATCGGTTATCTTTGTTAAGTGAATTTTCAAGTATTTTGCATAGATATAAAAAGGTAAAAATTAGTGGAATTCTTAGTTTATTCTTTATTCATCAAAATTCCACGTGCCATGGAACATTATTGTGAAATGGAAAAAAAATCTTTCGCGTCATGTCAGAATAGCGTCAGTGCCCACCTGCTGGTAGCCTTGACGGAACATCTCGAAAGCTTACGATTGTCATTGTTTTGATAGCGAATGGTATTCTAAACGATTTAAAATTATTTATTTGTCATTTAACTGTGATTTTTGTCCACTTTCAGATACGGTTTTCAGCGATACATAATTTTCACCCATTTTCAATTAATTTTTTTATTTATTTCTATTTAATTTGTTTATAAAACCTTCGAAATAATTTTTTTCAGTTCAAATAGTAAGTATAAGCCACAGAAAGAATAAATAACACATAAAAAATTAATAAACTAGTGTTTATGCTTCATTTTTAATATTTTACAGCGATGTGTAAATGGGTGCCAGTACCTGGGCACCTTTTTTTGAAAATCGACTGCGAAATCGTTTAATTTAAAATTTTTGTTCAATAGCTAACTCAGCTTTCAAACGAAACCGAGAATTTCGCCAAATTATGTTTCACACGAGAGTTATGACCTCAAGATCTTACGGTGCCAGTAAGTGGGCACTCTCCCCTATATTCTATTTTATGTATATTAAATATTCTCATAAATGTGAAGAATATATCTTTTTTTATTCACTAACAAATAAGTTATATTGAATAAAATCTCCACTACAACTGCTTTTAATTGAAACTCTTTTTAGCCTTTCTTCTTCACAAAAGGTACTACTTTCTTCACAAAAGTTTTGTTAATTTTTAAATATTGAATTTGGTGTAAAAATAATATCGAAGTTTTGAGGGACTATTTCGAAAACCAACTTAAATTAGTAAAAGCACTCGAAGGTTACCTCAGAAAATAATGAAACATGATAATATTATTTTCCACCCTTTGAAATATTTTAAACCATGTAACTATTGGAAATAACAAAGTTATGAAAAAACAAAATTTCGAAAGTTTTTTCTATGGTCCACATTAAAAAATGTTTGGGCCGATAAGCTCTCAAAGTAAACTTTCAATTAGAAGGTTTCTTTTTCAAAACCCAGGTTCGAATCCCATCTGAAACAGAACTTTTTTCAATTGAACTAATTTTTCTGTTCAGCCGTCACCTCTCTGCATACAATGAGAACATAAGCCGTTCGGAGACGACATAAACATTTCACAACATGCACAACCACATTAATCATAAGAAGCTCGGTCAAAGCCCTTTCAAGGGCTGAAATGGCCATTTCTTTTTTTTTTAATGAACAGCCTCATCACTCTTTTATTAATATTAATGTACTAATAGTAATGTACAATATTTCATTGCTTGCTTAATTGGTACGCAGTAGATAATATGGCAAAAATACGTAAATGCAAGCTTTTACTTAGAAAAGTTCCTTTCACATCTATTGAATCTTTCGATAATAATAAAAAAATGTTGCAACAGAATTACAATTAAGAACCATTATTACATGTCTCTGAATCATTGTGTCCAGAAGTAACGAAAACAATACTCTGAAGTTTTTCATTAATTTTAATGAATATTACTTGAAATCATTTTGTTTTTTGCTATTATAAACATAACATAAATAAATTTGTTGATAACTTGATAACTTGTTGTGTACCTGTAACTTCGTTGCCGCCCTCGGAATAGTGCCGCTCCGGGCGGGCCGTACACCCTCCCCCTAGCTACGCGACTGAAATGTGCGACAAGTCATTGTGGAAAAATTTTAATTTTTTTTGCAAAAATATATCTCATGCTTTCCTCGTTTTTGCACTTAAATTAACAAAAATGCGCCAACTTTTTCCTATAGTTGATTATTTTCTTTGTGTTATTCTTCTCTCTTTCTGTTAAATATTGGACGCCACCGATTATTTTTTGTAATCTTCCGCAATCATTTTTTGTTCATTTTACATTTTAATTCCGTGTCAATGAACCGAGTTTGATTGTTAACTTCAGCGAAAGTAAACAATAAATGTAAAAGTATGAAAATATTTAATTATATATAATTTTTTTTTTAATTCAAAAACTTAATGATAAGAATTGCAGTAAGGAAATCAAGCATGTATTATTGGCATTATATATGAATATAAGTTGAATTGAAATAAAAGATATTGAAAGCAAATTGCACATGCTTTTTATGAGTTTTTGAAGAGTTGATAACAGAAAAAAAAAACAGAATATTAGCGGAAAATTGGACATTTTCATTGTATTCAAAACAAATCTGATGGAACAATATATGGCAGCACTTCTGACAGCTTTTTTTCAACGATTAGCTTTGCTACGAAAATCAAAGACTATAAATTAGAAAAAAAAGACAAGTGTAGATACCCACTAGTAATAAGTTGTCGGTGGTCCTATAGTAATGCAGAACTGTAAGCCGAATTTGACACGAATTATTTTTTTGTTAAGAATTGACATTTTCTTTTTATTTCGAACGCGCTTCATTTGTCTGTTTGGCTACATAGAGATTGAGAAAAGTATTATTGTATATGTATGAACCTGAAAATAATTAAGTTTAATCAAACTTAAATTCTGAAATGCTAGCGAAAAAGACGAAACATCCATTCAATTAATTGTTGAAATTATTGTAAAAATAATTTATGGCGCCATTTGCCTTCTCATATTTCATTTCAGTTTCTTCTCTTGCATTTTCGTTATGTTTTTTTCATGAGTTCACTTCTTGCTTTTGCATCACAAGCTGCATACCCACTCCAATGACCGATTATTGTGTAAGTTAAATGTCGTCAGTGTTTTGCCGGCCATGTCCAAAGAAATGTAATATATGTGTTAATTTACCACTGGGTATTTAAACAAAGACTTTAAAGTTGTCAGACCTTGCATTGTTTCGTAAAAGAAAAATTTCTAAGAGTATTCTTAAAAAAAAAAAACATTTTTAACAGAACAACAATAACAAACATTACAAAAAAGAATCCAAATAAAAAGTAATTTAAAAAAAAAACAACTTAATTAAATTGTTCAAATAGCATGAAAGCTTTAAATGAAATTTTTAAAACTTTTTGTATGTCCGTTTGTTGCAACTTCACACCGAAACTATTTTAAGAATTTAAATAAAATTGGACACGTACAAAAGTCAATATATACCAGTTGGAATACCCGGCGTCGCTCGGGGGTGGTTTCAGCGTTCAGGGTGTTTATAATGTATGGAACGTAATACAACGCACAACGATCAATGAGTCCAATCTCAACCATATATTTATTTGTCGTTATTTCTGGTTATAACATTTCCAATTTTAGGACTAAAGCTTTAGTATTTATAAAAAAGTGGTTCTTAACCCAGTTGAAATTATCAAATAAAACGTTTTTGTCACTTAAATATCAACTCCATAAAGTTCCCTACTGAAATTGTCTACGTTAACAATGTTTAAAATATTTAAATTTGAATACGCATGGCAAGCTAGATGGTTACTGAAAAGTTTTTAATGGCTTACATCTTCTCATTGTTGCAGTTATTCTTTATCCTTGTCCAGGAAGGATTTTAAAAAAAAACCTATTTTTTCTATGCTGTACGGTCAAATTGTCATACTGTACTAAATATGAATTTTTTACCTAATATATACTTTTCCAAAAAATTGACATGCCCCTTTTATAGTGGCGCCTACTTTTTGCATGGTGCTTGGTACAGACCCTATCCATCTGTATGTCAAAATATAAACTGTATGGTGAAAATATTTGCTGAAATAAAGTATTCAAATTATATTGACACGCCCCCTTGCCTAATCCCGATCAATTTTCTATACTACGGACTGCTCATTACCCAAGAATATATGTGCAAATTTAGCTGATGTTGGAAAAACGGTGTGGAAGGAGTTCGAATAAAATTAGAGTGACACGTCCCCTAGTTTAATCCCGCCTACTCTTTTAATCTGCAGACTGCCAAAAATACTAATGAAAATGTGCAAAATTTGGTTAAAATCGGACAAACGGTGTAGATAGAAGGAGTTCGATTAAAATTAAAGTGACACGCCCCATATCCTAATGTCGTCCACTTTCCAATACTACGGGCTGCTCATCATTGAAATATGTGTAAAATTTGGATGAAGTTGGACAAACGGTTTAGCATATAGTTCAATTAAAATCCAAATGGCATGCATAATACCGCTCAATTTTTGAGGCTTAAATTAGGAAAAAAACGATGTAAAAGATCGGTTCGGATTCGACGTAGAAGGTGTTCCTGCCACTTTTCTGAACTACGGACTGATCATTATGCAAAACTTGGTGGAAGTCAGACAAATGGCGTGGAAGAAGTTCAATTAGATTTAAATTATACTAAAGAATATATCAGAGAACTGCACAAGCCTACTTGAAATTCAAGCTTTTTCAAGTACTTGAATTCAAGTATGTATCCAAACTTGAAAAAGCAAGCTTTGGCCTGCTTATAAAAATAGTAAACAATTGGCTTGCTTGATGAGGCTTACTATGTCGGGTAAGAAAGTTGAAAAGCTTAAAACGTTCGGCAAGAGCTTGTAAGCTCGCAAGTATCCAATTAATTGAATTTAAAGCAAGTATCCGAAAAAATTCAATTAGCTTGTTTAGGAAAATCTTAAGCGTATTAAGACTTTTCAGGGTTCTGTGGACTCCGTGGTTGGCAGTTTTAGGGGGTAGCTGATTTTGAAATTGATGTAAAAATTAAAAATTCAAGATGGCGAATAGAGTTGCCACCTTGATTTTTTTTTTAATTTTGCGAATTCTTGTTATTTTGAATTTCTGGCAACGGATTTGATTTCGAATCTAATATCACAGTTTTAAAATTTAAGATGGAGGATAGGCTTGCCACCTAAATTTTCTTCATAGTGTTGCCACCTAGTAAAATGCATTTTAAAGAGTTTTAAACACCATTTAACAGTGTTAAAGGGTCGCTGACTTCGAATCTGATGTCAAAATTTTAAAATTCAAGATGATTATTAGTGTTGCCACCTAAAATTTTTTTATTGTCATGAATTCGGTGCTAGAGCAAACACTAGGTAAAAATGGGTCGCTGAGTCCGAATCCGTTGCCAGAATTTCAAAATTGTGTAATTTTTTTATAACAGTGTTGCCACCTACCAAAATGTATTTTTAAGAGTTTTAAATATCATTTAACAGAGTTTAGGGGTCGCTGACTTCGAATCTCATGTCCGAATTTTAAAATTTAAGATGGTTAATAGTGTTGCCACCTAAAATTTTTTTATTTTGACGAATTTGGTGCTGGAGCGAACAATAGGTAAAATACAAATAGGCCCCCATTTGCTATAAGTTTATGGGGGTCCCGAAACACGTGTTTGACTTACAATTTGACTTGCAGTGGACAGTTAAACACGTGTTTCGACGTGTCCCCCCTAAAAATGTAGCAAATGGGGGCCTATTTGTATTTTACCTATTGTTCACTCCAGCACCAAATTCGTCAAAATAAAAAAATTTTAGGTGCCAACACTATTAACCATCTTAAATTTTAAAATTCGGACATGAGAATCGAAGTCAGCGACCCCTTAACTCTGTTAAATGATATTTAAAACTCTTAAAAATACACAAATAGGGGGATCTATGTGCCCCCATTCGCCATATTTTTAGGGGTGAACGTCAAGACAAGTGTTTAACTGTCCACTGTAAGTCAAATTGTAAGTCAAACACATGTTTCCGCCCCTCCCTAAAAATATAGTGAATGGGGGCACATAGACCCCCTTTTCGCGTGTCTCAAGAATGCTTCCTCCATTATCAACCCCCAAAAAAATGGTCACTTTTTACCTATTTTGCTACCCTCCCGAGATATGGAACAACAAAAAATTTAAATATATCGAAAAATCCTCGAAAAAGTAGAAAAAGTGCCATATCTCAAAAAGGAAGCAAGATAGGTAAAAAATAACCATTTTTCTAGCATTTCTGAGACGCACAAATAGAGGGGGCTATCATCCCCCCATTTGCTACATTTTTAGGGGGGACACGTCGAAACACGTGTTTAACTGTCCACTGCAAGTCAAATTGTAAGTCAAACACGTGTTTCGGCACCCCCTTAAACTTATAGCAAATGGGGTACCTATTTTTACCTATTGTTCGCTCCAGCACCAAATTCGTCAAAATAAAAAATTTTAGGTGGCAACACTTTTAACCATCTTAAATTTTAAAATTCTGACATCAGATTCGAAGTCAGCGACCCCTTAAAACTATTAAATTATATTTAAAACTCTTAAAAATACATTTTGGCAGGTGGCAACACTGTTATAAAAAAATTACACAATTTTGAAATTCTGTCCACGGATTCGGACTCAGGGACACATTTTTAACTAGTGTTTGCTCAAGCACCGAATTCGTAACAATAAAAAAATTTTAGGTGGCAACACTAATAATCATCTTGAATTTTAAAATTCTGACATCAGATTCGAAGTCAGCGACCCCTTAACACTGTTAAATTGTGTTTAAAACTCTTAAAAATACATTTTACTAGGTGGCAGCACTATGGTGAAAATTTAGGTGGCAAGCCTAATGTGTGTGTTCTGAAAATGTGTAGCCTGAAAGTATGCACATACATACAGGCAAGCATGTCATTGATAAGTATCAAATGAATTTTCTGTGCATACTTTCGGGCTGAGCATTTTTCAGGACAGTGCATGTTGAGAAGAAACTGTAATAAAAAATAATTACAGTTTGAGCGATATTAAGTGCAGAGCATTGTGCTTGCCTTTTATATATTAAGATATAGAAGATAGGTGGGCGGTAAAAGTAGGCGTGGCAACACATATATATAGTATTCGCCACTTGGTCTCAGCACCTACACACCAAGTTTTGCTTATCAAAACACGTACAACTCAGAAATTACAATGATTTTTGAAAAGTAGGTCGAAGTTATTGTTCGACCACGCCCAATTTACTGCAATTGTCGAGAGTATCCAAACGAACTAAATAACTTTATTTTTGTTGAATACAACCAAATTCGTCTGAAATATAGCATTTTTATTAATTTGGGGGCGGCAATAGAGGGTGCGGCAACTATTTTTTTTTAATTACTCAAGATATTAACCTTGATAACAGATGTTGTAATTTTGGTGTCCTTTGGTGTCACTGTTCCTGAGATCTTAACGAACACCAACACCCGCAAAAATAATTTTATATATATATATATATACATAGATAGAATACTGTTTTATCTTGTAAAAAAAAATTTCCTTAAAATAACTGTTTATCCGTAAAATCTTCAGAAGAATGATTGACAAAACTGGCGTAAAAATCAAAGACACATGATCTTAATTAAGCAATTCACAAGATGTCCTAAAGTTGTACGCTGTAAGTAAACAGTTTTTCGCTTGATGTTGCTGAAATTTTACTTGTAGTTTTAGGTTGTAGTGGTTGTATGATGTGGATAAAATTAGCTTGGTCAGACAAGAACTACGCCCACCTCCCATACAAAGTTATTAACATCGCAGTACGATGATCGTACGCCCACCTCATATACAAGTTATTTACAAAGTACATCACTTCTTATGGGAGGTAGGAGTACTTTCGGTCCGATCAGGCTCATTTTATACACATCATACAACCACTATAAACAAAAAATACAACCAACATTTTTAAAGAAATTACTAATAAGTGAGAAAATAAGAAAAACCTTTTACTTCGACATTTGATAGATTTACTAAAGAATACTTTGACATTTTTTTTGCATCTTTTACAAATAGCACTACCCGAATTAGTTAGCACTACGTTGTGCAGTTTCTTTACGAATAAGTTTTCGTCCTCAATTTTTTTGTTTTTTTTTTCTCTTTTGCTGTATGGGCTGTATGTGTTCTTAATAATTGAAAAAAATAAATAAAAACGAAATGGCCATTCAGTCCTTGAAAGGACTTTGACCGAGCTTCTTATGATCAATTGCCTTGTGCGTGTTGTGAAATGTTTTAACACAAATGATCGAGAACTGGACCTACAAGTTGTATGCCGACTCCGAACGGCTTTTGTTCTCAAGAAGTTTTCATGGCAGTTTCTTACTCTCTGAGATTTGCCAGAGTCTGCAGAAAGATGACGGCCGAACAGAAAATTTAATTCAATTGAGAAAACTTTCTGTGTCAGGTGGGAATAGAACCAGGGTTTTCTGGCGGATGGGCCACGAACTCTACCCACTGCGCCACGGCCGCTACATATAGCGTTCTTAATAAATACTTGTTGTAAAATTAGACTTGATCCAATTTATTTAAAAAATAATATAAACAATATACCCCTTATTCTTCCATAAACTCTAATGGCTGTGAGGAGCTCAGCATGATTTATCTTATGCAAGTCGAAAATAATTGTCGTAACAATTAATCAACCCCTACCCTATTCGAATAATAAAAAACATCTATAATTTTCCATTAAATAACTCTGCTCGGCCATAGATTTTTACTTTCTTTTTTATATCAAATGATTTATGTTTTGGCTATTTATGTTCCGTTTTTTGGTCACTTTACACAAACGTGTTTATTTGCTTTATTCATTCAACTTTTTGTTATTATCATATTTGTCATTCACCACAATAGTACTTAAATATTTTTTGTTGTTGTTGTTGTATTGGGCATCGTCGGTTTTTTTGTTGTATACAATTGATTTGCTATTTATGGGCACAAAGCTATCACTGATAAGGTTTTTGTAAGATTTCATTATCTGAAAAAATGTACCTTATACATATATTATCACCACCGCTTGATGGTGGATGTAATTCAGTGGAATAGATAACGGTGAATTTGTCGTCAAATTCTGGGTGCAGTGGGAAATACAAAAATAATTTTGAATTGTATAATCATTGATTACATTTCTTTGGAACTTCTATAATACGTATGTATGAGACTATTTTCTAGACCCCATTTTGATCATAACGTCAATATTTTCTATTGACTTTTATAAAACCCTCCCATCGTTCGGCAAAGACACATCGCTACGGCAAAGACACAAAGATTGTTAGATTCCCAAGAACAATATACTTTGAATCTAAAACTTTAATTCTTGTGGCAAAGGCTTACGTCTTTGAAAAAGCATGGAAAAGTCGTAAAAGTTAAGAAAATGTACTTTGGTACAAAGACTTTTATTCGTTATTGCAAAGACGCAGAACATTACATCCTTGATTTTAAGTACATGGCTTCATGAAATTAATGGCTTCTCTTTGCTACTTGCTTTTATTATAACATTAATGGCATTAAAAACATCAAGAATATCAAATTAAAAAACTTGCCTTCGCCTGCCGTGGGGATTTCAACCCACACCCACCGATACCACCGTTTATGAAGTCACAACACTTCGCATCAAGCCAAACTCCTTCGTTACGCAGAGTGATTGATTCAGTATTAATTACAACTGAAGCTATGCTGCAGCATAACACAATAATCTATTTATAGATTAAAAGATGAAAGCTTTTTTAACAGGCTTTCATATATATATAGCTATGTATGTGTAGATTAACAAAAGCTTGTTGGAGTCTATCTATATGAACTGTAGCGGTTGTGCTTTTTTAAAAATTGTGAAGAATTTTGGTGTTTTGTCTTTCATCAGCGAATTCGAATTCCCCAGCACCGAATTCGTAAAAGTAAAACAAAAATTAGCTGGCAACTCTATGGTGAGGACACTATATCATTTTAAATTCAAACAACGGGCACTATCGCCCAGCACCGAATTCCTAAAAATTTAGATGTCAATTCTATGCTAAAAAATTACATAGTTTTTGAAATTCTGACAAGGGATTCGAATTCAGTGACCCATTTTTACCTAGTGTTCGCCCACCCAATTCGTAAAAATAAAAAAAATCTAGGTGACAATCCCAATTTTTTTTTTTTTTAGCCTATAACCTTTTCATTATAAAGTCATAAAAGTACGTACACTTTTTTTCTCGTTTATTATACACTAGACCTTCTTTCATTAGGAAAAGGCGTTATCTTTTCCGATTTTTTCAGATTCTTTAAAATTTTTCATTTTGTCTTAGTCCCTAAAACACATTTTTGCCCTTTTATGAAATGGCCCAGTTTTTGCAGAACACATGTTCTTCACAATATTACTGTAAACTAAAGTTTGTTTTTTATTTTGACAAGGTAGCAGACTGAGCTGAGTTGTAATGATTCCTTTTGGAATTAATTCCATCGCAATTCCAATTCCTTGGAATTGATCATCTCAATTCCTGGAATGTAATTGGAAAAATTCGTCAATTCCTCAGGAATGTAATTGGAATAAATCGTCAATTACATTTCTGAGGAATTGAGGTGTCCAATTACCAATAACAATTCCTTTAATGTAATTGACGAATTTTTCCAATTACTTTCCTGAGGAATTGAGAGGGCTAATTACCATTTCCTAATTTCAAGGAATTGAAATTGAATTGTAATGAATACTTTTCGACCCAGCTCTGGTATCAGTAGCGTAAAACAAAAGCATAAACAGTGGGAGCGTACATAAAGTATGCCTGAAATTAGGCTATAATTTTTGTATGTACCTCCCAAACAAGGACATGTAAAAAGTAATATAGACCCAGGGAAAGTACCCTTAGAGTTTAACCGATTTTAACCGTTTTAAGTATACATCAAAAACCATATTTTTTTAAGTATTTTGGCCGAGTTTCGTTAAGATCGGTCAACTTTTGTATTAACCTCCCATACAAAATCATGTAAACAAATTAATATAGGTCCAAGGGAGATATCCCTAGGGTCTAACCGGCTGTAACCATTTTCAGTACATCTCTATAAGTCTATTTACCTAGCCTTTTGACCGAGTTTCGTTAAGTTCGGCCATACTAAACCATGTAAAAAATTGATATAGGTCCAAGAAAGGCACCCCAAGGGACTAATCAATTTCAACAATTTTTGAAATTTTTCTTAACTAGCTTAAACTAAGCAAGCATACAAAATTTCATTAACATTAGAGCACTCCTTCTATTTTTGCTATCTTTTGTTTAGGATCATCGCACTGTGCGACGTAGAAATTTTTCGTTATGAAACAAAGCCCTATTTTTGGTTCCTTATTTCTTTTTTGTTTGAGGTCCTTATTTCATAGAACCTCTGAAGTTCACTTCATCAAGACCGTTATAACAGCTTTTATAAGAACTAAGTGTTCGTTTGGGTGTAAGCTTTCGGTCGTAGAAGCTCTATAGAAGCCAGATCGAAGCTTCAACTATTAAATCTGCAAATTTTTCAACTTTAGAGAAGTTCGTGTGTTTGTAGGGAAGCTAATAAATTGTCTACTAAACCATTTGAAGACTATTATGATTTTCCACTGCCGGGTCAACAGAGCAGGGTAAGGTCCATATAGTAGTATTTGTTTATTCTTTGGTAAAACTTTCACCTTTCAAGATCACAGCGCTTTGCCCCTTCACTTTGCCTTCATAACATTGCTTCATTTTCTCAATTGACTTGCAACAATTGCTGTTTTTATCGTTAGCTAATTATATTCTCCAGCACATCAGCACACGTCAAACTCTTTGTTTCACAAAATTGTATTCAATTCATGCTTATAGTAGAAAGAGATAAAAAAAACACTTAAATAAAACACAAAATAAAAATACAGAAAATACCTACCATTTTAAAAACAAAAACCAATAGAGGCCTTTTTTCTTGCTCTGATCTATTTCAGAAGTTGCATTCTTCAACACGAAACAACACGGAACACTAACCGTCTGCATCGCAAACAACGACAAAGCAACAACGACTAGTGGTGACCATCAGCCAACAGCAATCATCACCCACGAAGCGCCTGGCTACTACAGACCCCTCGAAGAGACAGATTTCACACCATCATCCACATCACATAAGGTGCTTACGACACAAGAATCTGTTGCTATAGGCGCACCACCATCAACAACAGCTGCCACGCCTACTGTATTAATACTCAATTGCCAAGACCTCGATACGCAGGAAGAAGAAGAAGAATCTACTAACGGCTGTTTGACATTGTCACATAAATTCAATTCCAGTCCGGGACGCATTCAAAGTCACTCAGTTTGTCACTCATCCACTAGTGACTCTGTTTCATTTACTTCAACCACTTCGAGCAGCACCACGAATCACCCATTAACGGCCGTCACCATGGCTGCTGTTGCTGCTCCCAACAACATTGCGCCTCCAGTGAACTCCGAAAAGCAACCTTGGCCCAACAGCAAAGACGACTACGAGCTGCGCGATGTCATCGGAGTCGGTGCCACTGCCGTTGTGCATGCTGCCCTCTGCTTGCCGCGCAATGAAAAATGCGCCATCAAGCGCATCAACCTCGAAAAATGGAACACTTCAATGGATGAGTTGCTGAAAGAAATTCAGGCGATGTCATCTTGCAACCATGAGAACGTGGTCACCTACCACACATCGTTTGTGGTGCGCGAGGAACTCTGGCTGGTGCTGCGCCTACTGGAGGGCGGTTCACTGCTCGACATTATTAAACACAAAATGCGCACCTCCAACTGCAAGCACGGTGTATTTGATGAGCCCACCATCGCCACGGTGCTCAAAGAAGTGCTCAAGGGCCTCGAATACTTTCACTCGAATGGCCAAATTCATCGTGACATCAAGGCCGGCAATATTCTTATCGGTGACGATGGCACTATACAAATTGCTGATTTTGGTGTCAGTGCCTGGCTGGCTACGGGGCGTGATCTTTCGCGCCAGAAAGTGCGCCACACCTTTGTCGGCACACCCTGTTGGATGGCACCTGAGGTGATGGAGCAAGATCATGGCTATGACTTTAAGGCTGACATCTGGTCGTTTGGCATAACCGCCATAGAAATGGCAACCGGCACTGCACCCTACCACAAGTACCCGCCAATGAAAGTTCTCATGCTGACGTTGCAAAACGATCCACCCACTCTGGACACAGGTGCTGAAGACAAAGATCAATACAAGGCCTACGGCAAGACATTCCGCAAGATGATCGTCGAGTGCCTACAGAAGGAGCCCTCGAAACGTCCCACAGCCAGCGAGCTGCTAAAACACGCCTTCTTCAAGAAAGCCAAGGATCGCAAGTATTTGACCCAGACATTGCTGCAGACAGGGCCATCGATGGAGACGCGTGTTCATAAGGCAGCCAAACGGCAGCCCGGCGCTTCTGGTCGTCTGCATCGCACTGTCACTGGTGAGTGGGTTTGGTCCAGCGAGGAAGAAGACAACGGCGGCAAACACTCATCAGATTCGGAGTCAGACGATCGCCCGATCAATCGACTGGAACATGGTGACTCTTCGGACAGCGATCTGGAGCCATCCGAGCTATCCGAGGGCACAATGACGACAACTGATCCTGCGAATCCAGTCGATGTTGGCTTAATTACGCCCGCTGCTGCCGCTGCTACTGCTGCTACCACCGTCGCCGCGATTTCACCAACGTTAGCGCAAGCTACTGCCGGCATAGAACAGCTGCCAATGCCCTCCGCAACTGTAGATGATGGCGATGCGCCACCCATCAATCTTGTGCTGCGCATGCGTAATCTCAGACGCGAGCTGCATGATATACGCTTTGAATTTGCCGTGGGCAAGGACTCGGCCGAGGGCATTGCCATGGAACTGGTTGATGCTGGCCTCGTTGATCCGTTAGACACGCAGCCAATGGCCATAAATCTACAGCAGCTGATCGAGCAGCGTGCGCAGATGACGACTATAACGTTCCAGCTTAATTCGGGTGTGCAGCCTGGTGAGGTACCCGACGATCGTTCGTTGGTCGGTTATGCTCAGATATCGATAACAGATTAGAGTGCAGCAGGGGAAGTGTTCAGCATAACGTAATGAGAGAAAGTGAAAGTAAATGAAAGAGAGAGAGCGAGGAGAAGAGAACAAGTTGCAGCAGCAGTTCAATTAGTATTTAGAGCTACACTAGTAATTATAAGCAATTGAAATGATTTGAGTTATTGAAGTCGTTTTTTAATTTAATTCTAAGTTAATTTTGCTAACTTTTCACCTGTCTTCATTTTTCACTTATGAAGAAATACCAGTATGAATTACAAATACTTACAGTACTTAAGTATTTAGTTTGTTTGTATTAGTAATAAGTATTGGTATATTACTGTACTTATAACAATAGAAAAACGAAAAATATTTTAACTACATCAAAATAATAATGCAGTTCATTACAGTGTTGATCGAGCTAACTCCGCCAGTAATGATATATACTTAAAAAAAAAAAGTTGTGCTGCGATGTGCCCGATATATGCCATCGGGTGCCGCATGAGCAAAAAAATTATTCAAATTATATGATTTTTTGAAATGATACTAACTTTTCAGATATTTAGAAATTGTGCTGTAATGTGCTCTGCTTGTGCTGCAATTTGGCATAAAGATATTGCAAAACTTGTACATTAAATGGCGGACCACTTGATAACAACCATACCATTAACACTTCAATTTGTTTTGAATACCGCTAATGACAGTACACATCAAAACACACTTTTGGTTTACTTATAAATTAGAAATGGCGGAGCTTTTATGCACATGTAATTGCAATAATTACCTGATAATTAGATATTTTTAAAGCAAAACAATTTTATTTATTTCTTATTCAATATTTGATTCACTCTTTCCTACACACTGTCTCTCTCTATCTCTCTCTCTCGACCAGCAGCAGCAGCCGATACACTTTTATTACATCGTCACGCTTTTGCTGAGCGCAGAAAAAATGAATATAATTTTATAAACTGCAAATTTACAAAAATTATTATTAATTATTTTTATCATTACTATAATTTTAATTTATCATTATAATTATTATATATCGTGTACTTGTAGCCTATTTTTACTACAAATTTTAGTTTGTTTGTATTCGTATTTGTCTAGATTTTGGATTTCTTCATTCTTCGCACATAAAAATTCGCTAGTGAAAAATACTTTAAAATATAAAATAAAAACTAATAATATTTTTACAAAAAGCAGCCTCATGCACTCAATCAAATGCTTAATTTTTGAATTGAAACTGAAGAAATTGCAACTTAATTATTTGTTAATAATTAAATAGTTATTTAATAATGCAGAAAAGTCTTTAAAAGATATTCCTTCACATTTGTAGTGTTAACTTAAAAAAAAAATCATTAAAACTGGAAACAATAACTAACTTTAACTCAATTAAAAGATTTTTAAAGAGTATTCTAGAAATGTACAACAGAAAACAAGCTAAGTATAAAAATAGAAAAAAAAAATAATATAGCTTCTAAATTTATGCGTAGTTTGCAAAGCAAATAAAACATTTCGATTAAGTCCTAGCTGTAGCTTAAATTAATGTAGAATACCGTCAGGCAATTAAAATTACATTTTAGTCAAACGTACTATACCTATTATTAAAAAAAAAAACATTAAAAACAATTTAATAATTTAATTTTGAAAAACTCTGTTAGGCTAATAAGAAATTTTGCAAAAAAAAATGCCTTTTGAAATAGATGAAAAAAGAAAGCCCGAAAAATGTTGGTTTTATGTTTTTTATTTGGTTGATATTGTGAGATTTTTTTCTTCTATACTTTCATAATTGGCGAACTTATTCTGAAAAAAGGTTTGTACTTGGTTTCTGTAATTTAATTTCTCTTATTTATACACACATTATTTTAAAATTACTGATACTTGATGTCCTTTAAAATGCTTTTTATATCGTTTTTATGCTAAGAACTGTTTTTTTTTTCATTTAATGTAGCTACAGTTGTGTGAAAAATATAGCAGTGTAGTTATATTTTAAATTTTAATTATAAGACCTAAGGAAAAGATGAAAAACGTACTCTATCTATTCTTATATTATACTGTATGTATATTCTTGTTGAGCATCGCCACCTGAGTCAATTTAGCGATGTCCGTTTTTGATTACATCCATAATATTGGCGGAGCTATGTATATATACTGAAATTATATATAGCTTCTATCTAAAAAATAAAAATCAAGTTTCAAAAAATGTCAAATCGAAAAAAAGCAACGCCTATCTCCAATACAAAGCGAATTTATTAACAAAGTAAAATCTCATAAAGGTTATTTTAACATCGATAAGCCGAAAATAATTCCTTACTAGTTTCATAGGGTTTTCTTAAACTATGTAGGTTTTTAGTAGTGTCCGACCGAAACCGATACTTGAGTATTGCATTAATACATACCTTTTTATTAAAAGTAAACAGAAAACAACGTTTCATATATAAACCCATTTCCAGCTAGTGTTGCATTTTTGCATCAGTCACTTTCGAAATTTCTCCAGGGGAGCGCGAATATTATATCACCTGTCACTGCAGTGATTATGTTAGTTTGAACCTTTGACAACTTACATAATTTTTGGTTTGAGTTGACTCGGTCGTTTATTTGAATTTAACACCAACAGCGCGACCCAATCCTTGGGTTTTTTTTTTTTTTGGTTTTTCAAATTTCACATTTTAACCCTGGATAGTTATACTTCGTCGAATCAACAAAGCAATAGTATTTTTTTTTTTGTATTGTTGTATCAAGTCGTCGCACGCTTCCGTTTTTCTTACATTGTTAGTTATTGGGAAGCATTTAATTAAAATGCATCGTTGTCGCAAAAAAAATATCTACAAATAGGAAATTTGCGTGTTGTTTGAAATTATCTAAAATAAGTATAACCATCCAGGGTTAAATGGCGATATCGAAAATCCCTTTCAGTAGCAATTATTATAAAGGCCTAACTATAATAGAAACATGCTGGCATACTCTAATTCCAAAAACTAAACGGAAGGTCAGCCGGTTGTCAGAATAAAAAATACCCATAATTACCATTCATTGTCTTTAAGAAGTGTCACAATACAATTTGCGGTTTTGTTTGCGTTAAATTGTGCGATTTTTTTTTAAATTTATACACAAAATAATATAAAATAAAAATAAACAATCGCGACCTTTTCTGTTTGCCTGGAATAATTTGTTTAATAAATGTGAATAAAAAATTTTTTGACTTTTGCCTACGCTGTGAGCGATTTGAATCGCTCTACAAAAAGCCGACGAAAGTTAACGAAACTGTTGCAATTCCAATTATGGATATGATCATATATTTATATTGGCTCGCTTTTATATTGACAGATCAGTCTGCCAGAATGTGGCTATTATAGTCAGGCCTTAAGTTTGAAATTTTATTTGAAAAAGAATTTAGAGACCGTTTGTCGTTTTTGACTGGGCAAGTACAGCTGTAAAGGTGAGTGATGTAGCCAGTGGTGCAAAAATGCACCAGGCCGCCCAGCCCTTACCTGTGCAGGTAAAAATTAAGTTATGCCCGATAAAGTTTAGGGCTATATGTAGACTCTGGACGAAGTTAGCAAAGTAATTTACATCGAATGAAAAATAATAAAATCCAGTTAAAATTTCCGCAAAAGTTGAAAACGGATCACACGAAAGGAAATGTAAGTATCAACATTTACGTCTGCTATCGAGATACTCAGTCCTGGTGATACGAAACAACTCAGAAACTGCAACCGTTTCGTCAGTGGTAAGCATTTCTACACTGTCGGTATAAGGAAGAGTTGAGTTCAGCATCTACAAACATATTTCTAAAGCCTGATCAAAACGCCTCACAATAATAAATTAATATTTCATAGCCAAGAGATGGAATAATTATAAATATTTTGTTCGTCAGAATAATTAGATCCAGTATAAAATGAATTTATCAATAATGAAAAATGTGACGGGTGCTTGTATGCTTTTTTTTCCCCTTTCAAACAATAGAGAACAGTTCAAAGCACAAAATTCTGCGCCCGTTAAAGACCTGAGGATATGAGATGATCAGAATTATTTCCCAAAAACAATCTTTCTTTAAATTTGTAGATTTTATACCCTTTATTAAGATCTCCATTAAAATAAAGAAATAACTCATCAAACAAAATCATTCACTAATGTTATCGTTTACGAATCGCATTCTCATATATTTTATTCATTCGCAATTATTAGAAGCGATTCACTTGAATTCCTCCTTCGTTCACGAATCGTCCACACCGAAAAAAGTAATTTGTTAACGAGTCCCCAAATCTATAAAAAGCAATTCATCTACGAGTCGCCGAAAGTAAAAAAAAAAGTCGTTAATTTTTTTGTACTGTAAAGAACATTTCTAAAAACACTTCTTAATTTATGTTTGCTCGTTGAACTACGGTACAAAATCAAAATTAACTTATTTTATTTAATCAAAATAAAAGATTAATTTTCGTGAACTTAATCACGAATGAGAACTTATAAATTATGTATTATATTGACGGAAGAACTCCAAATGTAAGAATTATGAACCATAAATTTATTTCAATTTTACCATGTCAAGAATCGAAAGCACGTCATCTGAATGATAGTCCGGCACACTACCCATTTGGCTTTTGCAGTTGTTTTTGAATATGTGTTGCTTAATGCTTCACAAAAAGTGATGATTTGTAAATGGATTACTAAAAATGAGTGAAGCGAATCATTAAAATCGAAAAAAAATGAAATTCGGAAAAAATCGTTTTTTTCAATTGGGCTAAAAATGGAATGTTAAATGGAATTTAACAAAGTCATGATTTCAAGCAGTGCTTTCTTTAAGCATCAAGCCAACCTCTCATGAAGTCGGAACGAAACTATTCGAAAACAATTCATAAGCGATTTGTTAACGAATCACCCCTTGCATCAATGTTTATTGGGAAGTTTCAACTTCAACTACAGTGAACTTTTCCTTATATGAATTCCAGCCACTTATGTTTTCAGGATTTATGTTATGTTTACAGGAGTCGCATCTGACGTCTGAATAATATGCTTAATTTTTTTACAAAAACTGGTATTTCAATATCAGACAAATTTGTTTTTTTTTAGCTAATTTTGTTCTAGATTTTTGACACGAGATGGATCTGTTTTGATTGGTTCAGTCCTGACTCAAATATCATTTGAATTATGGCCCCTATCATGTATAACAACTCAACTTAAGTTGACTCGATTCAACTAGATTTTTTTCGTATAACGTATTACATACATTTCAGTTGAACCATGTATTTTGAAAAATCAATTCAAATGTATGTAATACATACGTTATAAAAAAAAATTTACTTCAATCAAGTCAACTTAAGGCCCCTATTATGTAACCAACTCAGAGTTTATTAAGTGAAACTGAAATTTCCGTCGATGCACAGTGGGCTAGGAGCCTGTTTTCTTTAAAATAACATTAAATAACCAGATAGATTATTGATATTTCTTACAAGAATTACTAAATTAACCCTAGAATACTAACCTAAGTAAAATTTACTCACTCCTAACGAGCAGAGTTGGCCATTAAAGATTTCTTTCGTGTAATGATTACAAAAAATTACTGATTACAATTAATCATACACAAAATTATTACATAATTTTATTATTACAAAATTATTATTGCTGAAGAAATCAGTGATCATTAGATGAGTTCTTTTTTGTACTGAAATTTTTAAACGTGGTCCGATTCGTGCAGTAAGGGTGACATGATAGAGGACATCAAAAAAGTTAGAAAACTGGTGATGTCCTGTTAATATTCTTAAAACCCAGTGGGCTCATCGGGAAAACCCTAATTTTGAAAATTTGTTTTTTTAGTGTTTCAAGCTTTGCAAAATTCAAATTATTCTAGTCCAACAAAAATTTGCCAAATTTACCGTTTCCTATGTAGAATTTACCGCTCTTGCCGTTGCCGTTTTCAGATTAGTGAAAATTGCATTCTGTGAGCGCTTTGCAAACTTGAACTTTAATTCTTTTTTTTTTCTTAATTTTATTTTCAACTCTGCCATGGAGCTATACCCCATTAACTCAGTAGAAAAAAAAATTGTAGAGGTCTGTAGACAATTTTATTTAGTGTTCTCGAGAGTACACATTTTTTTGAAATCGATCAATTTTTAGCTATGAAAACTAAGTTTTATTGAATTACAAAATTTTAAAATTAGTGCAAAAAAACGACATCAAGATATATTATTATTAAGTTATAAGATTTGTTAATGGTTAAAGAATAAGGAAACAACTTTTGGTGCTATTGTTCCACTTGTACACAATTTGATTTTCTTTCTCAACGTTAGTTATTCTTCCATTGGAGAGTGTCATCAACCCAATCGTTCTCGTTCTGCAATGTCATTGACTAAAAGCATTTTGTTCACAACTTCTTCGGCGCTTAAATGCCTTTCGTCGGTAAGCCAGCAACTTGGATCGATATTTAAAAATCTGTAGAACCATTTGGGTTCTTGAATAAAGCTTCAAAGAATTTAATTATATTATCAAAACAAAATTTTCAATAGTAAAATCAGCTACAGTAACTGTGTCCATGTCGATGGTGGCTCGCGTTATACTTTTCTGGTCGCTCCTTTTGTTCAAGGAAGCTACCATTAATCTTTTGGTATCATCTTCGATTGTCCTATCAAAAAATGCTTAGCCCAAAAGAGGTTCTAATAAATACCAGAGATGACGGCCGATTACGCTCAGGAGTTCATAAGCCGTCACCACATTAATTCTTCAATAGTTCATAAGACCTTCAATCAACTGTAAGTCTAGCTTTGGAGCAGCAGCTGGCATAGAACATTCAAACCAGTAACGTATGTATAAAAGTGCAATGAATACATTTTACGCGACTCCGCAACTAAAAAGAACAATATGACAAGACACAGATAAAAGTTTAGGAGGAAATTATATATATTAAGAAAAAAAAAGAAGGTTCAAGCTTGTAAAACGCTCACGGCTCAAAAATGCAATTATCACAAATTCTGAAAATGATAATGGCAAGAGCGGTGAATTTTACATCGAAACGGTGAATTTGATACATTTTTCTTGGACTTAAATAATTTTCAATTAGCAAAGCTTTAAACAATAAAAAGTTTTTAAATTCGGTTTTTCCCGATGAGCCTACTGCGTTTCAAGGATATTAACAGAACATCACCGGCTTTCTGACGACCTCTTTCCATGATACAATAATTTACAAGGTAGCCTTGACAACTAAATTTTTTCTCACGAGCGGCGATCGGGAGTTGTCAAATCAATACAAAGTTTAAATTGTCATCTGTTTTGCTGCTTCTTCGTTTTCTCTTTTCAATGTGTTTTTGACAACTCCAAATCGCCAACAGAACTGTCACTCCTACCTTGTAAATCATTATACCATGACCTCTTTCATAAGACATGCTTACTGCACGAATTGGAAAAACTTTTGCAAAAGAACTCATCTAGCGATCATGCAAAACTAATCAGGGATACATGTGTTTAATCAGAGGCTCTGAATTTAACACATGAAGATTTTGCGAACATGCCTGATTAAGATACGTCAAAATTATAATATCAGATTCAATATTTATCAAATACAGACAAATTTGTATTTCTTTTTTTAACAAGAATTAATATCTAATCACTGCAAGCTAGGTCTGGATACTGATTACATGATTTATCAAAAGAAAAAAAAGCACGTAATTCCTTGATATTGTTACTTAATTTTTTAAAAATTTTTTATTTTCAAATACACATAATTAATCTTATAATACAAGTTAACACGCGCCAGCCAACCTAATTTGTGATATCAGCGATATTAGCCAGCCACGCGCATGCAGATGTAACACGATCCTCGCAGTCACGGTCACCTCAACGTGGGAACGTCACTGAAGCAATGTCGCCATGGGAAGTGCAAGTCAGCACATTAGGGTTAAGCTAGTGTATAGAATAATGGTCTTTATGACTAAAATTTATTAATTGGATTCATTCTAATTCAGACCACCACCTGGAATGGTAAAATAAATATTGTAAACCTAAATCTTGTCTTTTAATTAAATTTCAGAAACGGACAAGGAGCCAGTGGCCGGCTCCCAACTTTAATTTTTTCGAGTGTGCTGAGGCGCACCCGTTAACTTACATCCTATCATAATCAGTAAACGCGATTTGTAATCATGGCTATCCCTGCTAACGGGTAATATAACGTATAGTGGAATAAGGTTAGCATTCTAGGGTTAAAGCATCTTTTTCACTTTCGATGACAAATATTTTAATGGCTGCAAACGGCTGCACATATTTTTCTTTTTAGATTGACACATATAAAGGGTGGTTAAATTTTGAGGGCTGATGTTGATGAACCTAAACGTCAAGTTTTTTTCTGCATTTCATTTGACATTTCTCAATTTCAGACTAACTCATTTAAACCATGGGAAGATACACAATCGAGCAACGCGTTAAATTTATTCAGGCTTATTATGAAAATGGGCGTTCAAATCAAAATGCATATCGTGCACTTCGTGATTTTTTCGGTCAATTTAATTGTCCAAATGTGAAAACACCAGTGCATGCTCGTACTGCAGAAAATATTGCTGCTGTTCGCGATAGTGTGGCTGAAGAGCCGTCCACCTCAACTCGTCGTCGTGCCCAACAATTGCACCTCTCACGCTCTTCGTTGATGAACATTATGCATAAAGACTTGCATTTACACGCTTACAAGATGCAATTGACTCAAGAACTAAAGCCTCTTGACCATTTCAAGCGTCGTCAATGGTCAGAATGATCAATATTCGAAGATGTCAATTGGCCGCCAAGATCATGTGATTTGACACCGTTGGATTTCTTTCTTTGGGGTTATTTAAACGAAAAAGTGTACGCCGATGAGCCAGCAACAATTCAAGAGCTAAAGGATGAGATAATTCGGCACATTAACGGCATAGAACCTCACTTATGCCTCAGCGTCATCGAAAATTTGGACCATCGGATGGAGGTGTGCCGCCGAGGTCGCGGTGGCCATTTGGTCGATTTTTTCTTCTATACATAATTGAACCATACCAATATTATCATAATAATAAGAAATGACAATAATTTCCCAAATATTTTGTGCTTTATTCAAAATCAACATCGGGCCTAAAAATTTAACCACCCTTTATAATAACGATTTGAAAGAAAATATGTTGTAATAACCGGCTTTACCTACTTTTTTAACAACATTAAAATGTTGTTACATGTTTTTTAAACTGTTTATTATGAAGCTTCAAAATAAAAATCAAATACAACACTTAAATAAACTGTATTCACTTTTTATTGTGACACATGAAAGAGCAGAGATTTCAAATAAACGGAATTTTAGCTAGGTTAAAAATTCAAATAAGAGTTGGCATCATATAGCTCATTTCATGACCATTATAATACCAACTTCAAAAACTTATTTTGGGTAAAAAAATGTTTGTCGGTTTTTATCTTTAATTCGCGCTAGAATCCCAATCTAGACCATAGTGTAATGGTGCAAAAAAACTTCATTTCATTTTTACATAGCTATAACCGAAATTAATCCACATTTTGGCAGAAAAGGTAAACGATCACGAATACAAGAATTTATAGATTCAGTGCTCTTAGAATTAAAATTTTTTTGAAGCAAGCTTTTTACTCCTCGTTCTGTGATTTGCTTAGAGTGAAATCTGAAAAATTTTCTACAGATTTTTTCTTGGAATTTTGATGGTTTCTTTGTTGCTAGCGCTTATTACAACAAGAAAATTTAATACTTTAATATTAAATACTAAAAATATGTTTTGGTTCCCGTGGGGATCGAACCCGTGCCCTCTTTAGCCATAACCCAGCACTAACCAAGCGATCGCCCTTGGTTTAACGGTACTATAAAAACACTAATTCAACAACGTAACTCTGCTTACAATCGCTGGAAGCGGTTCAAAACTTCTGAACTCCATAGCCAATTTAAGCAAAAAAGAAACGAAGTTGCTTGGGCTATTAAAACAGCTAAAACCAAATTTTATGAAAACAAATTCAGCAATGCTGTAGACAGTAAGCAGACTTGGAGTTTGATTCGTGACATTGGTGTCAGTAAGAAAACTGATTCATTAAGTGCAATAAATGTGGACGAGCTTAACAGCAATTTTGTTAACATTCCTATGCCTGTGATACAAACCAATGTTTATGAAAATTCCATCTGTGATAATAACTGTGATATTAGCTTTAGTTTCAGTTGTGTAAAACAATTCGCCTCAAAAATGTTGATAAAAGAGGACCAAAGTCGTTAAACTATTAACTATTAAACTCTCATCCACAGTGGCCAAAATTAAGTGTCGTTGCTTATTCACTGAACAGGGAGAAAGTCGGAGAACTGTTCATAATTTACTAGCAAGGTATACGAGCTTAAAAACTGCCGTAAGAAAACCAGGTTCCGGAAAATCTTGCAGTTTGATGGACTCACATGCAAAAGATCAAAATTACGAAAATTGAATTGGAAAGAGAAAACCAGGGGTGAAATCGGCTAAGGTGATAGTTGACAGTCGCTGTTTTGATTATTATTTTTGAAAACGACACCTAAATACCCATAGCATGAAATTAATAGGAAAAAAGTGATTGTCAATTTAATAATCACCTTACATGGAGCAAAAGCGATGATTTTGATTGTCAACTATCAATTATCACTTTAGTAGATACCACCCCAGCTGTCTCAGGGGCTTAGGAAAGACTTAAAAAAACCCGAATGAAAAAATTTGTTTAAAAATACTTCTTCGCAAAGAACGATGTTGTTGAGTTGTGTTTTATTATGAGAGCAATAAGGCTGTACATGATAAAATTAAGTATGTGGAGCACACGAAATTCGCTATAAAAATTTTGTTGTGGCTGTCAACCAGTCCGTTTGGCATGACAGAACCAGTGTTTTTTTTAAATCCGGCTTAGCTGTCAGTGCTGACCAATTAATATATAAGTTAATGTCACATGCTAATACTCCCACGCATTAACAGTCAACAATAGTGACAGCGACAGACAACATTAGCCAACCAGTAACATGAGCGCTGTACGTGACAATTTAACCACCAGCTGCTCGCGAAATAATTCAGAACTTGCAACAGTGAGAAATGCAGAACGATGCATTTTCTCAGGATCTACAGCTCACCAACTTATTCCCAGAAGTCTATGTTCTTAATATTATCTTCTTCTTATTATAAAATTAGTTCTGTTATTGCTAGTAAATGTTCATTGTGGCAGTTCCGAATTTGATGTTGTTATAAACAGTTGAGCATAGCTCAAATAAATTACATACTAATAAAGAACTCCAGATCTTCGTTTATACTTGGAAAACCCGATCTGTTAACTGGCGCCCAACGTGATTGAATCTTACAAGTAAATGCAAAAAGCATTGAAAAGTGATTAAATAAAATAAATTCAAAAGCATTAAAAGTTCTCCAAAAAAGTTTAAAAAAAATATTAACTTTATGAATCAAACAAGTAAATGCAAAAAGTATTGAAAAGTGACTTAATAAAATAAATTCAGAAGCACTAAGAATTCTTTAACGAAGTTTGTAAGAAAAATATAAACTTTATGAATCAAACAAGTAAATGCGAGAGACATTGAAAAGTGACTTAATAAAATAAATGCAAGAAGCATTAAAATTTTTAAAGTGTTTAAGAAAAATTAAGCAAGTAAATGCCAAAAGCAATTAAAGACATATACTAAAATCAGAAGAAAAACAATTCATTACATCTTTCAAAGAGAAAAGGCGAAGCAACCAAGGAAACGAATTAACCAAAAAAAAGCAGCATCCCAAAGCAGCAGAGGACCAATCTTTTGTAAACATTCCTGTATTCAAAATTTATTAAGATGAATATAATAATTTTTATGTAAGTACGAATCAGAGTCTTCATGTATAAAAAAATATATAATAAATAAACAAGAAATTTTTGTGTGAAAGTGATTGATTTCAAGTATTAAAAGTCTCCGGTTTATTTTATTTGTGCGATTATTGCAAAAAAATATCAGTGTTGGATTTTTGTTTTCTAACTTTCATTGAATCTGTTATAAACAGTTAATGATTGTTTGGTTGTTTGTTAACAGTTAATTTTCTGTTTCAAAATTTTTTGTTTTTCCTCTTCTCCCTTTCGTCTCAATTAAATTTAAAAAAAATGGAAGTAACTAGAGAACAAGTACTTACCATAGTTAATGCAGCTGTGGAGGCATTGAATGGTCGCCTTACAGCACAGCTGGAAAGCATGACAAACGCTATTAGCCAATTGAGCTTACCAAGTGTGGAGTCATATGCTCCAGTAACTATTATACCAAATGTACAAAACAAAAGTACAACTTTAGATCTTATTAAATCTATACCAGAATTTAACGGAAATGCTTCAGCATATCCAGCTTGGCGAGAAGCAACGCATTTCGCCATGAATTATTATAAGGAAGGTTCGGAACACTACTACATAGCAATGGGAATATTTAGAAACAAAATTACCGGTTCTGCTAACGCAACGCTTTCCTCCTTTAATACAGTTCTTAATTTTAAGGCCATAATTGCAAGGCTAGATCAATGTTACTCGGACAGAAGACCAATTCATGTCCTGGAAAACGAACTAAGCATTCTTCGCCAAGGCAACCGTTCTCTTATTGACTATTATGACAACGTGGACAAGCAACTGACTTTAATACTGGACAAAAATAAGATGACACATAGTAATAACGAAGACGTAGTTACTGTACTTAATGAACGCGCACGAGAAAACGCCCTTCGAGTTTTTATCTCTGGTTTGCGGCGACCATTGTGCGATATTTTGTTTTCAGCAAAGCTGATCTACCTTCGGCTTTGGCAAACGCTCAAGAGTTGGAAACAAATCAAAGAAGACATAATTTTGCCAAAACATTTGCTGCGGGCAATTTAATCAAAAGTAATAGACCACAACCACAATTACTACCTCCAAAAAACCTTAATTACAACTCTCACCCATCTCATAGACCAAAGCAGTCAGGGGATAAACCTATACCAATTGAAATTGACCCAGGCTCGTCTGGTTTCAGAAAAAATAACAATAATTCAAGCAACAGGCTGCCACAGCAACAACAATACCAACAACAATATCAATCGCAATAGTACGATTCCCATAATCGCGCTGTTAAGCGAGAACGAGAACAAATTTCCTCCGGACGCACTAATACGATGCAACAAAAAATGCAAAGAATCAATTGCATGCTGGGAGAGCCTTTGAATGACCCTGATGTTGAAGATTCTGTTTATGATGAGGAAAACGGATTAAGTGTCTATGAAAATGACGAACAGACTGAAACCGAAGAAATAAATTTTTTAGGCTAACGTCGCTCTTGCCCTTCATAACAAAAAAAAACAAAAATGGTCAAGAGCTTCGTATTCTAATAGATACCGGGGCATCCAAGAATTACATTAAGCCACATAGTTTTTTAAACAATATTAAAGCAGTAGTGAAACCTTTTAAAGTAAGCTCCGTTAATGGAACGAACATTATAGAACAGGAATGTAAAGTAAACATTTTGAACCAAACAGCAACATTTTATCTATTACCCGCTCTTAAAAATTTCGACGGTATTGTAGGTTACGATTTTCTCAGAAACATCGAGGCCTTAATAGACGTAAAAAAAGGTATTCTTTACCACAAAACTGGCAAAGAATTTTTGTCGCATCAAAACTATCAAGAAATTAACTCAATTGACCTAAATTTAAATTTAGTTCCACCACATCTGCTCAATTGTCTTCAATCTATAATTTCATTAAATGCAAATGCCTTTGTAGACCCCAATAGAGCTCTACCTTATAACACTGTGGTGCAAGCTTCCATCAAAACCAAAACAGAAAACCCAATTTACACAAGAGGTTACCCTTACCCAATTTCAGCGGCCGAATTTGTCAATGAAGAAATAAAATCTTTACTGCGCGATGGTATAATCCAAAAATCAAACTCTCCATTCAACTCCCCTATACACGTAGTTAACAAAAAGGGAACTGACGTAAACGGTAAGCAAAAATAACGATTGGTAATTGACTTCCGAAAAATTAACGAATGTACGATCTCCGACAAATACCCCATACCAGATACATCTGTAATACTAGCTAATCTAGGCAAATCGAAATTTTTCACCACCCTCGATTTGAAATCTGGTTTCCATCAAATCATACTTGCCCAAGCCGATAGACAAAAAACAGCCTTCAATGTTAACAATGGCAAATACGAATTTTGTCGCTTGCCTTTTGGACTGAAAAATGCACCTAGCATTTTTCAACGGGCAATAGACGACATCCTAAGGGAAGACATAGGAAAGATATGTCATGTTTACATTGACGACATCATAATTTACTCCCCAGATGAAAATGCACACTTACAGCACATAAATAAAATACTTCAGAAACTCGAAAAAGCGGGAATGAGAGTCTCACCCGAAAAATCCAAATTTTTTCAAACAGAAGTAGAATTTCTTGGATTTCTTGTCTCCGAAAACGGTATAAAAACATGCCCCGATAATGTTCACGCTATCCTTAACTACGAAAAACCCAAAACATTAAAATCACTGCGTTCATTCCTTGGGTTATCAGGGTATTACAGACGATTTATTAGGGACTATGCTCAAATAGCAAAGCCTCTTACAAGGTACCTCCACGGTGAAAATGGTCATATTGGAACCAAACACTCGAAACACAAAAAAATAGAATTTGACGAAGAAGCATGTCTTGCCTTTGAAAAATTAAAAAATATCCTGGCCTCTGAAGATGTTCTTTTAGCACACCCAGACTACACTAAGCCATTCGAATTAACAACAGACGCTTCAAGTGTAGCATTGGGAGCAGTGCTGTCACAAGAGGGTAGACCCATTACAATGATTTCACGCACACTTGCGAAAGCAGAGAAAACTACGCAACTAATGAGCAGGAGTTATTAGCTATAGTATGGGCTCTACAGGCTTTAAGGCATTATCTGTATGGAATAACAAATATTCATATTTTTACCGACCACCAACCACTGACTTTCGCGATTTCCGATCGCAACCCAAATTCCAAAATTAAAAGATGGCGCGCGCTTATTGAAGAATTTGCACCCACCTTCCACTACAAACCAGGAAAAGAAAACAAGGTCGCTGATGCTTTGAGCAGGCAATACCTTAACGCAATGACGGACATCTCGGTCGACACAACAGTACACAGTGAACTTTCTTCGTCGCAAGTTATCAAGACAATTAAATTCCCAATAAACCAGTTTAAAAACCAGTTTATCCTATCTCGAACAACCCACAGCTTTAAAGGTACAAAAATAATATTTCAAAAATTTATCCGACACACCATAAATTTTGCCACGACTGACACCTTAATAAAATACCTAACGGACACCATCAACCCTAATACCATTAACGCCATTCATTGTGATTTACAAACTTTGGCATTCATCCAAGACAAATTAGTGACAGCATTTCCTTCGGTGAAGTTTATCCATACGGAGCGTCTAGTTATCGATATTATAAAGATGACCAATTAGAAACAGCAATTACAGAGCATAATCGCGCGCACAGATCGTTACAAGAGAACTTCCAGCAAATAATTAGTGAATATTATTTCCCGGGGATAAAAAAAATGCTTAAAGGCATCATTGCAAACTGTAGAATTTGCTTGGAAAATAAGTACCAACGAAAACCCCAAAACATGGCAATCGCAGAAACTCCCATTCCGAATTTTCCAGGAGAAATTTTACATATAGACATTTTCATTATAGGTAAACAGCATTTCTTAACTTGTGTGGACAAGTTCTCGAAATTTACTGTGGCAATACCCATTACCTCTCGATCCTCTTTAGATATCAAAGCAGCTCTTTTCCAAATTCTTTTGAATTTTAAAAATACAAGACTTCTAGTTTCGGATAACGAAAAAGCATTTCAATCCAACATTATATCCACATTTCTTAGAGATCACTTCAACATAGAACAATATTTCGTGGCCCCAATGCACAGCAAGAGCAATGGACAAGTTGAAAGAATACACTCAACGCTGCTAGAAATAGCCCGTTGCCTTAAATCGCAGTATGACGTAACAGATACAATGGAATTAATTCTATTAGCAACGCTTAAATATAACAACACTATCCATTCCGTTACAGGCAAAAAACCCATAGATATACTCCACAGTTATTCGGAAGACGAACTAAAAATAATACAGAATAAATTATTTACGGCTCAGCAAAAAACAGTGCGTAGATCTAACGAAAAAAGTATTAATAAAACCTACCAACCTGGAGATAAAGTTTTTATTCGCAGAAATAGACGATTAGGAAAGAAATTTGACAAAGTTTTTGTAGAAGGCATTATACAAGAAGATTTGGGTACAACAGTACTAATCAATGGGAAAAATTCTCTTTTCTAAATATTTTTTTTCCTCTTTTTCTTTCTAGGGTTATACATCTATTCCGACTGACTGCAACCCGAATAACTGACTACTCATCTGCACATTTTATAGCACTAACTAAGGGAAAAGTAGCAGCGTTTGACGAATACACTTACCTTATTCACGAGACAAACCTGACGGACTATCAGCAGATTATTACACAAATAGAGGACACACTGATACAAGTCGGAAATATCTGCAAACTATAGACTCACAATTACAAGAAATAGATCGAATAATAAGTGCAATTCGTGTAAATAGAAGATTTGCTAGGTCAATAGACTTCTTAGGCTCAGCACTTAAGTTCATAGCCGGTACTCCTGATCATGAGGATTGGGAATTGCTAGTTACGAAACAGAAAATTTTGATAGAAAACAGCAACAGACAAACAAGAATTAATTCGATAATACAAGACAAAATCAATGAATTGACTGGGAGAATCAATATCCTCCAAAAGGGGCATATAACTAACGATGTTCTTCGAAACAGGGAAGAGTTATTGTTAGAATTCATCGCAAACCGAAATATAGACATCATTAATCACTTAAACAATGTTGTCTTGTCCATAGTTCTTGCAAGAGATAACATAATTAATCCGCTCATATTAGACAATATTGAAATCAATCCTTTAACCGACTCTGAAACCGTACCTCTTCGTATTAGTAATATTTTAAGAGTTGCTACTGTAAAAGTATTACAAAACAATGAACTTATTATTTATATTGTGAAAACTCCTAAGCTTATCCAATTTTGTGACTATAAAAATTTTTCCTGTAAGTCATGATAGAACTATTGTTAAATTAGATATTAATGAAGCAGCTAATTGTTATGGCATAACTCGACCAGTTAAAAATTGCACCGATATATCAGTCGCCCAAATTTGCCAACCGACAACATCACCATGTTTGCAGCAACTATTGAATAACAACTCGGCAGCATGCCCAACAGAGACCGCATATCACTTACCATTAGTCCAAGAAATCGATGAAGGAATCATTATCTTGAATGAAGTCGTTAATGCTACCATCACTGATCAGCAAAATTTAACGATTTCGGGAACATTCCTATTGACGTTTACTTCAGCATCCGTAAAAATTAACGGATCAACCTTCACAACTAAACTGAATTCTACATTTTCACAACCACATCCTCCAAAAACCATGGACATGAAGTTTCTACAGCACGAATTGAAGTTATCCTTGCCGTATCTTCACAACATTCATTTAGATAACACAAACCACATCGCATCAATTAATGAAGACGTACAATCGCACAAAACATATTGGTTAATAATGATCTTTGTGACGACCATTGGTATGATCAGCATACTAGTAACTTTTCTCGTTAAACAATACAGGAAGAGGAAATTATCAGCAAACGCAGAGCAGGACCTTAGGGAAATTCTAAACAGAATCAGTGATCAAAACAGGGACGTTTTGAATTTAACAGAGGGAGGAGTTAATGTCACATGCTAATACTCCCACGCATTAACAGTCAACAATAGTGACAGCGACAGACAACATTAGCCAACCAGTAACATGAGCGCTGTACGTGACAATTTAACCACCAGCTGCTCGCGGAATCATTCAGAACTTGCAACAGTGAGAAATGCAGAACGATGCATTTTCTCAGGATCTACAGCTCACCAACTTATTTCCAGAAGTCTATGTTCTTAATATTATCTTCCTCTTATTATAAAATTAGTTCTGTTATTGCTAGTAAAAGTTCATTGTGGCAGTTCCGAATTTGATGTTGTTATAAACAGTTGAGCATAGCTCAAATAAATTACATACTAATAAAGAACTCCAGATCTTCGTTTATACTTGGAAAACCCGATCTGTTAACTTATACCACTGCTTGAAAAAAGTAAAAGAATTTATTGAATTTTAGCATCGCGGCTTAAATGTGATATTTTTGCTCGGCTTAGCATCAAGCCATTACGCCAGGAAATCCTTAGATGTCATGAATACCTTGCAGATGCCAAATGTCAGTAAGGCAAAATATCCTCCAAACGTCCCTCACTTACGCCCAACTGAAGATTTTTGGGCTGATTTGAAACGAAAAGGCTACGCAAATAATTTTCGACCGAAAACAATAAAAATTTAATTCAAAAAATTAAGAACGAGCTCTGCAAAATGCCAATAGCGATGTACACAACAGCTATGGAGAAAGTACCTCAAAGCTGCCGTAAAGCCGCTCGGATTGGACCGAATTTTTTTTTTACATTAAAGCAACATAAACACTTATATTAAAATAAAAATATTTGAAATAAATTTAGTTTTAAATAAAATAAATTTTTTTTAAACATTGTGCAGATTTCATTCCGCATACGTTACACAGCTCATGCGTATAGATATTACATTTTAGATGTTACTCTAAGGCCTGAAACACAAAAAAAATCCTTTTCAAAAGCAAATTTTGTAAAATTTTAAAGGCTCTAATAAAATAAATGTTTGCTTCAACAAATCAGCGAAGAAACAAATGCCGTGTATTTTACTTCATGAAGAATCCATAAAGGTTTTTTTTATCAAACAGGGAAATTTTATCAATTTCACAGTTCAAGGCCGGACTTCTGGGGACCTTTTAATTCATACCGGCAGAACTGCAACCGAAGGTTTGGCTGAGAAAGTTTGGTGAACGTTCTCAAAAACGTATATTTTTTTATTCGAAAACTAGTTTTGAAATTAAGTATAAATGTAACTTTTACGAACACCTTTTTATCAATTGAATTACTCGTAGTCGAATAATACTAGTTGACTTGTATCACAGAGGCAGGCGAGCAGTTATGGGGGAAATCCGCGGTTCCTTTCCTACAGTGCAACAAAATAGTTTAAAAGCCGCCTGCCTACATAACAGTACCAGTTCAAGATCTGTCTGTTTTTCATAAAGCCAATTGGTATTTTTTACATGACATACCGAACTAGATCGCGATATTTTTTTAAATTCCTTCCTAATAACCAACTATTAAGAGGCTTTATTATTTTTTTTTTTTTGACGATTTGAGTAGTACCCAAGTTCAACCTCACAGCAAAGTCGACATACCGTACTGTTTTATTTTTTGTTATCTATATTTTTCATTTAAAAAGGGAACAGGGGGCAAACCTTCACATGGCCACGTGTCTGCCTGCCTCAACCTAGCGAGGCCAGCGTTACCCATGTCGAAATCGTCCCAAGCCGACTCTAACCTCCACGTGATGTTCCCTGGGCAACGGCAAACTGGCATCCGTCAGTTTGACGGCTAATTTGAGCAGCGGGTTACCTGGCTTTAAATAGGTTGTGCGTCGGGTTTGAAGCCCACCACGTAAAAAACCATTTTAATGAAAAGTCCAATAAGAAATATGAGAAAAATTATCCCCAAAGCTGATGACGACTACCGCAAACGAAAAACTGATAACGATATACGGATATGCACCTGGAATGTCCGAACTCTTAATTGGGAAGGTGCCTCTATCCAACTGATTGATATCTGGGAAATATACAAAGCTGATATCACTGCGATCCAAGAAATGCGATGGAAGGGACAGGGTTGCTCTCGGCAAGCATCTAGCGATATCTACTACAGCGGCCATGCGGAGAAGCACGAGTTTGGGTGCGGATTTGTAGTTGGCAAGAGATTACGGCGTCACGTCCTGCGATTCACTCCTGTGAACGAACGACTTGCCATAATCCACATCAAGGCTAAATTCTTTCATATAAGCCTAATATGTTAAAGACGCTTACGAGCGCTACCCTCGTCACGACATAAAAATTGTGCTTGGCGACTTCAACGCTAAGTTGGGCAAGGAAAACATCTTTGGTCCAACAATCGGAAAGTTCAGCCTCCAAGACAACACATCCGATAAAGGAATGAGGCTGATTGACTTTGCCGCAGCACGAAGCATGGTCATAAGTAGCACTAGATTCAAGCATCTCAATATTCTTAAGGCTACCTGGTTGTCCCCTGACCAAAAAACGTGCAACCAAATTGATCACATTTTGATGGACGGAAGGCACTTTTCCAGTGTATTAGATGTACGCACGATCCGTGGTGCTAACATAGACTCAGATCATTATGTTGTCGCAGCTAAGATCCGTACACGTCTGTGCGCTGCAAAGAATGCACGCAATCCTACACAGAGAAAGCTAGACGTTGACAAGCTGAAGTCGAAACGGACAGCCGAAGCCTTCGCCACTCGACTCTCACTCCTGCTTTAAGAAAGCACTTCTCCGACCGACACTATGCGCGCAGTGGGCACACATCTCCCACTCTATGCGTGCGGCTCTATGCAGCCGAAGAGGTTATTGGCTACCACCGTCCCCGCCGAAACCAGTGGCACGACCAAGAGTGTCGCGACGCCACTGGAGAGGAAAACGCCGCCTACAAAGCCACCCTGCAATCGGTTGTAACACGTGCTGCTAAGGAGCGATACAGAGAGAAGAGGCGGGACGAGAGACGTTTTTTCAGGCGAAAAAAAGAGAAGCAAAAAAGCGCGAATGTGAAAAGATTGAGGTGTATGGTGACAGGAACGAGGCCCGAAAATTTTTCGAAAAGATAAGACGCCTGGCCGATGGCTCTTAGACCAGTGCCTCTTTCTGCAAGGATGAAAACGGGAATCTAGTGACAGATATCCAGGGAACACTTCTCTAGTATTCTAAATGGCGATGATGGCAGCAATCCTGCCAAAAGAGATGATATCCCGGAAACCCCAATTATGGACGACAGCGTTGAAGTTCCGCTGCCTGACTATAATGAAGTCTTGACAGCAATAACACGGCTTAAGAACAACAAAGCCGAGGGAGCCGATGGTCTACCACCATCGAAGGTCTACCAGCCGAAGGTCCTGTCAAGCGTATTATGTGAAAGACTAAAGCCCATCGTAAACCAACTCATTGGGCCTTATCAGTGTGGCTTCAGGCCTGGAAAATCTACCACCGACCAAATATTCACTCTTCGACAAATTTTGGAAAAGACCATAGAGAAGCATATTGACACCCATCATCTTTTTTTCGATTACAACCCCGCCTTCGAGAGTCCAATAAGGAACCATATATACTCCACTATGTCTGAATTTGGTAAACCTCCAAAATTAATCCGTCTATGTAGAATGATACTGAGCAACACCAGCAGCTCAGTTAAAATCGGGAAGTACCTCTTCCCACCAATTGTTACCAAACGAGGTTTCAGACAAGGTGATTCTTTATCGTGCGACGTTTTAAATCTAATTATGAAGAAGATCATTCTAGCTGCTGATCTGAGACAAAGCGGCACAATTTTCTATAAGAGTGTTTTGCTGCTAGCGCATGCTGATGATATTGATATCATTGGCCATGACACATCATTCTCCAAATTATAAAAAGAGTCGAGTCACACGGGTCTTACAGTAAACGCAGATAAAACAAAATATCTGGTGTTATCAAAGAAACAGTGCTAGCGTATTGGCAACCACGTCACTGTTGACAACACCTCGTTCGAGGTTGTGAAGGACTTCGTCTACCTCGGATCCAGCATTAACTCCAGCAACGATATCAGTAGAGAGATAAAACGAAGGATAACTCTTGCCAACAGGTGTTATTTTGGGCTCATTAGGTCATTAAGAAGCAGAGCCCTCTCTCGACGAACAAAGGTCGGGCTCTATAAGTCACTAATCATGCCCGTCCTGTTATATGCAGCACAAACCTGGACGTTGAGCAGCTCTGATGAAAAGACTTTAGGAGCGTTCGAGAGAAAGATCCTTCGTAAAATCTACGGACCAATCTGCGTCAATGGCGAGTACCGAATACGACGGATCAATGAGCTGTATGAGCTATACGCCGACATTGACATAGTAAAACGCATAAAAATCGAGTGGCTTCGTTGGCTAGGTCTTGTTGAGCGGATGGAAGACGACGATCCAGCGAAGTTGGAAGGACCAAATAGAGGAGAACCTGACGAAACTTGGAGCTTCCAACTGGCGCCAGCAAGCGCAAAATAGAAATGGCTGGCGCAATTTCTTACGACAGACAGAAACCGACTTAAGGTTGTAGGCGCCACCTAAGTAAGTAAGTATATTTTTCATTTACAAATATTTAAAAGAAAAAACTGTTAAAAAAACTTTTCAGGAACCTTTTCCCACTCCGTGCTCGCATTGAACCGCGCACTATACGGCTGCAAGTTCAACATGCTACCATCTTACCATTGCCTCCTTTGTTTTAAAGCGAAAAAAATATGAACAAAGCCGAAAGCAGGCGCTATACATATACTTAAGATATATAGCTTAGCATCTGACATACTGAAGAAAATGGTCGCTTTTTTCTTAATACATATTTGAAGAGCCATACGGCTTTTTTTTTAATAGTTTTTGATGTTTAAAAAATTAAGGCTGTGAAATATGGCATTTGGTGTCACAAAACACTTAGGCAATCAGGTATTCAAAATAATTTTGTTTTAGGTTTTATTATTTTTTTTTTACGGACCCCCAGAACCAAAAGTTATCTACGCAATTGCACAGAGTTTTACCTTCAAAAAAGTATCAGTTTTTATTCCTTTGTGAACTTACTTGCGAAAAAAGAGTTCACTGTCATAAAAAAATTGTTAATTTTAAAGAATCTTGGTTAAATAATCTTATGCTATATCTACTCAGAGAGTTTAGTTTGAGTTTTCAGTACAAAGTTGAGTTTTGCCGTTGAACTCAAAATAAACTCTTTATTATTTAGCGTTTATTTCAGAAACAACATAAGTCACTCAAATTGAATTTTTCAGGAATCAATAAAAACTGTGTAATTCACAACAAAAGGAATTTTGACAAACTTTTTTGGACTTAATATTTAGGTATGGACTTAAGAGAATGAAATACCGAAAAACCTTGAAAGTTTATGAATAATGAAAAGAGATAAGGCAGGAAAACTGCTGCTGACTTATGTTGTTTTAACAATAAACAGGGTTATGTGGTATTTAATTAAAAGAAAATGGTTCATTTTTATTTATATTTGTAACAAGAAACAATAAAAATAATACATAAACAATGTTATGTTTCACTACTATTATGATACTTAATCATATTCTCCATCGATCTCATCAAGATCGTCTTCATCGTCTGCAGTTGGCCAGCTAAATATGTTTTGATAAAATTGAAAAAAAAAAATTCAAAATGAAAATGCAAATGTTATTTGTTCTAAATGCAAATGAAAACGTGTATGTTGAACACTACCCGGTGCACAGTGCTTTGCGCAGTGGAAATAAATAAAGAAATTTTTGGTCTCGATTAAGGTGAGCCCAAAATATTTTTGCTTAAAAATAAGAAATGTAGACAGGGCATCATGTAAAATGTGACTGATTTTTTTAGTAATTTGCAAAGTGTGTCCGCTATGTTTTTGATGCTCACAAAAAATTCTTCTAGAAGTATATTTCCAACCGAAAATAAAAATAAAGAAAACTTTAAAAGGAAAGACATTCCTGTCTGTTCCATTTTTGCTTTTTAGAGTTTAAAAAAAAAAAAAAAAAGGAAATAACAGGTCATTCAATAAGTCCGTAGGATAAGTCAGAAAAAAACAAAATTTTGATAAAACTCGATTATATTATTCAACATAGTTGCCTTCGAGAGCAATACAACGACTATAGCGATTTTCCAACTTTTAGATACCACTTTTATAGTACGATTTCTCTTTCTCGTCAAAATAGGCCTCAGTTTTAGCGATTACTTCATCATTGGACTTCAACTTCTTTCCAGCAAGCATTCTCTTATGATCTGAAAACAGGAAAAAGCCGCTGGGGGCTAAATCTGGAGAAAACGGTGTGTGGGTAAGCAATTCGAAGTCCAATTCATTCAATTTTGCCATCGTTTTCATTGATTTGTGACACGGTGCATTGTCTTGTGACCGTTTCTTGGCGATTTCAGCCTTAAATCGATCCAAAAGTGCACAGTAATAGTCGCTGTTGATGGTGGTTCCTTTTTGGAGATAGTCGATGAATATTATTCCTTTCGCATCCCAAAATACAGACGCCATCACCTTACAAGCCGACGGTTGGGTCTTTGCTCGCTTTGGATTCGGTTCGTCGACTGCTGTCCACTCAGCTGACTGTCTTTTGGATTCTGGTGTGTAATAGTGAAGCCATGTTTCATCCATTGTCACATATCGATGATAGAATTCGATTTTATTGCGGTTTAACAGCGCCAAACACTCCTCTGAAGCATCAATTCGTTGTTGTTTTTGGTCAACTGTGAGCTCACGCGGCACCCACTTTGCACAGAGCTTTCGCATACCCAAATGTTCGTGTAAAATGGTAAAAACACTACCATCTGATATCTTTACAATCTCAGCTAGCTCGTGCACCTTCAATTTGCAATCGTTCCTAACCAATTTGTGGATTTTTTTGATGTTTTGTGGAATAACAGTCTGATTTGGGCGTCCACTGCGCTCTGCATCATTTGTGCTGGTACGACCATGTTTAAATTCAGCAATCCACTTTTCTACCACTTGTCTGGCTGGAGCAGAGTCCGGATAATGTTTATCAAGCCATTGTTTGGTTTCCAAAGTATTTTTTTCCATCAAAAAGCAATGCTTTATCAAAACTCGATTTTTTTTTTTTCAATAAGAATAGTTGCAGACAAAATGCCATAACTCACGAATCAATTGTCAGATTGTTGTCAAATTTTTATACGTATCGTTTGAAGGTTGGTACTAAATAAAAATATGGAAAAATCTAGTAACGCCATCTATGTGTCCTCCTATGAACTTTTTAAACGTACTGTTAGTTGTGAGTTTTCAAAAAACAAAAAAAAAAACTACCATAAACGACAAATTTTGCAAATTTGGAAAGACATTTACTAATAAAATGTAAGATTCCAAACACAACTCTACATATTTAAGTGAAAGTGGCAACAATTTTTATTGAGTTATTGTTTATTTTTGTTTTGTATTGTTTCTGTTTACCGTTATTACACATAGTACACATTAATTACTCTTTTTTTCAACTCATCTGACCAAGTTTCATTAAGATCGGCCATTTTTTGTGTATACCTCCCATACAAAATTATGTTATAAAATTAATATAGGTTCAAGGGAGGTACCCCCAGAAACTAATCAATTTGAAACATTTTAAGTATACATATATTACTTCATATTCTTAGCTTTCTGACCAAGTCCTATTAAGATCAGTTAACTTTTGTGCCTAAAAATGTAAAAATTTAATATATAGGTTCAAGGGAGGTTTAACTAAGGACTGACGGATTTCAACCATTTTTTGTATTTTTCTCAGATAAATTAAACTTACTAAGCATAAAAAATT